>CM035812.1:11667591-12329936 GCA_020458035.1 Magallana ariakensis | reverse complement strand
AATTGAGCAGAAGTGAACGATATTGATACTTTCAAAGAGTATTTTAGAGAAAAAATCTACTTATATCAATAATCATTAAATATTTATCTCGAATTTACGACATCTTGCATATGACAATAGATATTATAAACATTAACAATAATAGGTTTGCTGCACATTTAAGGAAAAAGAAAGGTAATATAATACCATTGAGCTTGATATAAAGTACTTCCTGATTTGACAGAGGATAAACAATTAAGCTACGGAGTAAATAGTCGATGCGTCTGCTCTGGTTAAGCTATGGGTCTGTTATAGAGTTTTAATAAGCTATTACGTTTGAGGATCTTATGTATAGCAACAACAAAAGTAACATTTCTTTATTGATAATTAGTCAAACTTTCTAATTGTTTAAAACAAACGTGTTAAAAACGTGTTGTATAAAGTCATCTTCTAATTGATCAATTATGATCTATCTAAACAGCGTATTATTATTGATTAAAAATAAACTGCATAACTCTGTTTTATTTATAAAATATGGGGATATAAATACGGGTTGGTTATGTAAAAAGTATCCCCCCTTCGAAGAAGCGAAATCATATTGTTTTGTTGCTGTCTGTCTGTCGGTCGGTCGGTCAACTAACAATTTCCGTTCATTTCCTTTGCAGAGGTTGCCTAAATCAAATTTGATATACAGATTTTCTTTAGAATATCAAGCTGTAGTTTGATGTTTGGTACGATCGAGCAATTTTTGACAGAGGTATGTCTTTTGGACTTTGGAAGAAATTTCAATTATTTGCAGTTTTCATGTATTTCCTTCCAAAGATTACACTTAATAAAAATGAAATGTGTTATGCAGATTTATCATAAAAATATACAGAAACCTAATTCTAAAACCTTTTAGCTAAAACATGTCATACTTTATAGGTTGATGTATCTCAGCTAGTACCGCCTGGTCAGGTAAATGACCCTTATTGATGCTAAGTTCAAAATGTCAATTTAATTACCTTGTCCAATGTCCATAATGTATAGCGCCCACGATGAACTTTTGTGCACCCCCTAATGTATATAAAGGAGGGGGACATTGTTGCAACCACTATTGAAATAAAACCACTATTGAAATAAATTATTTCAATAGTGGTTGGGAATGTATTTCATTAGAAGAATCACTTTGCAACCACTATTGAAATAAAACAACTATTGAAATAATTTATTTCAATAGTGGTTGGGAATGTATTTCATTAGAAGAATCACTTTGCAACCACTATTGAAATAAAACCACTATTGAAATAAATTATTTCAATAGTGGTTGGGGATGTATTTCATTACAAAAATCACTTTGCAACCACTATTGAAATACAACTACTATCGAAGTAATAATTTCAATAGTAGTTGGGAATGCATTTTATTATAAGATTATCACTTGACAGGCACTTTTGAAGACTACTATTTAATATTTTTTTTAATCGTAGATAAGAATGAACTTTTAATAAATATTACTTTGTAATCACTACTGTAACACATTTGAAAAGAAAGATGTTGTACATCATTTTTGCAAACTATTTTGAAATGCAAAAAACACTTTATCTAACGAACAATTTCAAATATACAATGTATGTATTATAGATTTGCATATTTTACGGTATTAATAACCGAGACTAACAAAATTATGGTTTAATGTCACAATTTTCACGGGTGTGCAGAAATAAATAACCAAATATCGCAGATTAACATGCATATAAAATTGTTTTTATCTAACGAACAATTTCAAATACACAATAAAGGTATTAAAGACTTGCAAATTTTACGGTAATAATAATCGATACTATGAATTTAACTTACTTATGTTTAAATTTCACTGTTGTGCAGAAATAACCAATTCTCGCAGATTAACATCTGGAATTGTCTTCATATTCTTTTCTTGACCTTTTTCTTTCTATAGATATATCATGTTCTATGAAAATTGTAAATAATTTGTACAAGAGTGAACAACTTGAAATTGTATATTAAAAAATCATTTTTAGTTCATCAATTATAAAAATAATTTAGTTTTATATAGGTCGTGGATGTATTTCATTATAAGTATCAATTTGCAAAAAATAATTCAATATTTTTATTATAAGTAAATGTTATTAATATATATATCACTATTGAGAGAAATCATTTAAATATGGTTGAGGATGTATTTCATTATTATAATCACTTAGCAACCACTATTTAAATACAACCACTATTGAAATAAATTATTTCAATAGTAGTTGGGCATACATTTCTATATAACCACTATTGAAATAAGTTATTTCAATAGTGGTTGGGGATGAGTTTCATTACAACCATTATTGAAATAATTTATTTCAATAGTGGTTCAGGATGCGTTTAATTACAACCGCTATTGAAATAAAATATTTCAAAAGTGGTAGGGAGTCATGTCATTTTTATGCCTTTTATTCCGTCTGCGTATAACACTCTTAGTTCCAGATGACAGGTGGTATGGGAAACATGACCATATCAAGGGAAATCAAGTACACCATGATTAAAAAGGAATTCATCATATCATAAAACATACTTCTTATCTAAAGAAATTCCCCTACCGGAAAGAAAATTGTTACAAACAGACGGAAAAATAGACATAAAACATAAATGCATCCCAAACCACTATTGAAATAATTTTATTTCAAAAGTGGTTGAAATGAAACGCATCCCCAAACACTATTGAAATAACCTATTTCAATAGTGGTTGAAATGAAACGCACCCCCAACCACTATTAAAATAATTAATTTCAATAGTGGTTGTATTTCAATAGTGGATGCAAAGTGATTCTAATAATGAAATACATTCTCAACCACTATTGAAATAATTTATCTTTATAGTGATATTTATAATAATATTTATTTATAAATAACATTGAACAATAATTTGTACATTGTAATTTATAATAAAATACATCCACGACATATATGGAAATTATTTATCATAAATGTGATTATTATTAGTATTATGCAAATTATTCCCAACTATTATTTTAAAATTATTTGTTATTTTCAATAGTAGCTGCACAGTGTTTCTTATAATGAAATACATACATAACCATCATTAAAATAAAATATTTCAATAAGGATAATTAAAATGAAATGAAAATATTTTAATGGTGTTTGTATTTCAATAGTGATTGCAAAATATAAATAAATAAACTTCATAACCAATTACTATTGAAGTAATTTATTTCAATAGTGGTCATAATTAAATTCACCACCAACCACTATTGAAATAATATCATTATTTCAATAGTGGTCGTAATGAAGTACACCCCCAACCAATGTTGAAATAATTTATCTCAATAGTGATATTTATAATAATATTTATCAAAAAATAATTATTCAATATACAGGGGGTTTGAATAGAAGTTCTGGCAATTTACAAGATGTTCAGTCTTTTACAAATAATTTACAATATTTATAGAACATGATAAGTCTGTAGAAAGATAAGGTAAAGAAAAAAATATTAATTTTCAAAGAAATATTTATGAAGAAATTCATTCCCAGTTACGATTGAGAAAATAATTTTGATAGTAGTTGTACTTCAATAGTGTCTGTAAATTGATTCTTAAAATAAAATACATCCCCAAACACTATTTAAATAATGTATTTCAATAGTGGTTGTATTTCAATAGTGGTTGCAAAGTGATTCTTGAAATGAAATACATCCCAAACCACTATTGAAATAATTTATTTCAATAGTGGTTTTATTTCAATAGTGGTTGCAAAGTGATTTTTCTAATGAAATGCATTCCCAACCACTATTGAAATAATTTATTTCAATAGTGGTTTTATTTCAATAGTGGTTGCAACATCCGTCTGTAGGTAACACTTTCGTTTTTAGATGACAGGTGTTAGGGGAATTTTTTTAATATTAGAAGTATGTCTTATAAGACGAATAATTACTTCTTAATTACGATGAACATGATTCACCTGTATATCGTCATGTTTCCCATACCATCTGTTATTCAGAACCAAAAGTGTTACATACAGACGGAATAATAGACACAAAAATTACATGCATTCCAACCACTATTGAAATACTTTATTTCAATAGTGGTTGTAATAACCCGCATCCTTAACCACTATTGAAATAATTTATTTCAATAGTGGTCGTAATAAAATGAAACACCAACCACTATTGAAATAATTTATTTATATAGTGGCTGTAATGAAATACATTCCAAACCACCATTGAAATAATTTATTTCAATAGTGTTTGTATTTCAATAGTCTTTGCAAAGTGTTTCTCATAATGAAATACACCTCAACTACTATTTAAATAATTTGTTTCTGTACTGATTAACGAAAGTGTTACACATACACAGAATAATAGACTGAAGACGGTCAGACATATGGTCAAACTCAATTTAATATTCCCGACTCTAATTTAAAGTTAATGACAATATTTATTTCTATAGTAGTTGTGTTAAATTAGTTTGAACATATTTTATTGTATATTTAATAAACAGGGCGTTTGAATAAAAGTTCTGGCAACTCACAACGTGTTCACCCTTGTACTAATAATTAACAATGCATAAAACATGATATATCTATAGAAAGAGAAACGTAAAAGAAAAATATGCAAACAATTTTATATGTATGTAAATCTGCGAGAATTGGTTATTTCTTTCTGCACAACAGTGAAAATCAAAACATTAATACATTAATTTTATAGTCTTAGTTATTATCACAGTGACTGTAAAAATGCAAGTCTATAATAACTAAATTGTGTATTTGGAATTGTTCGTTGGATAAAGTGTTTCTTGCATTTGAAAATATTTTGCAAAAATGATACACAACTTCTTTCTTTCCAAATGTGTTTCAATAGTAATGATAAAGTAATATTTATATAAAAATTCATTCCCACTATAATTAAAAGAATATTTTAGTAGTAGTTGTAATTCAATAGTGGCTGTATAGTGATTCTTAAAATAAAATACATCCACAACGACTATTGAAATAATAAGTTCAATAGTGATTGCATTTCAATAGTGGTTGCAAGGTGATTCTTCTAATGAAAAAACACCCCCAACCACTATTGAAATAATTTATTTCAATAGTGGTTGCAAAGTGATTCTACTAATGAAATACATTTCCAACCACTATTGAAATAATTTATTTCAATAGTGGTTTTATTTCAATAGTGTTTGCAACAGGGGCTCAAATAATTTTTTTGACATTTGTTTTGTAACAACTACCTATATTATACTTTGGATCGAATGTTTTGGAAGAAATCTATTGAATTAACACACACACTTGGCTATAGTAATTGTTTAATGTACATTTAGTAAGACACGCGAATTATGTACCCTTTTCAAGATGAATCAAATCGCCCAATTGATCGAAAATCGGGTCACATCCCGCTGCGGCGATAAAGTTTCTTAGGTAAACATTTCAGCTATATGAATATATATTTGTTTTAATAAAAACTGTTCATTCTTTGGTAATGATGATAATCCAACACCAATTACTTACACTGTACCGTAATAGAGAGTATGTAACAACATGTTGCGACCCTCCTCCCCTCCTTTCCACCGCTCAAATATGGCTAATCTATTTTTATATCAGGATTACACACATGCATGGTGAATAGTCATTTTACTTTAATACTATTGCTAACTGTTGTTATGACATCCCACATAAAATTTTCATTAATTGTGAATGCACAAATGCTGACACATTAAACATGCAAAGGTTAATCTTTTTTGTAAAAAATCTTGATATTGCTGGCTTCCATTGTTCGCACTGTTTCGGAGATGGGAACTTTAAAACCTTAGATATGCCTGACGTCATGACTTCAGGCAATAAACAAGATAAAAAAAAGAAAAAAGTTATCAGTAAAATATATCTTTCGAAATATCTAATTGTTTTTCAAATTTCTGCACTTTGAAACTTTGAATTGCAGCATATCTTTAAACATTAAATTTTACTTTTAAATAACCAAGAAAACCAATCAGAGTTGACACCTTATTCAACATTAGACAGGAACATAATTATTGTTTTATAAATAAAATAATAAAATTAATAATGCCAATGGAAGTTTACGAAATACAATATTTAACACGTTAAATCCATTCCTTATAAGTCTTTCCAAGTCTTTCTGTAAATATGAAGACACAGTTCACTCCACAAAGTATAAATTTTATCACAAGAAAAAAATATTGACTATGGTTTCTACATTTTCTTACAAAACCCACAGCTGTCAAAAGACTTAATATTAATTTCTTAAAGATACTGGAAGAACTCTGTGTAAAATTCTAAACTGTAGCCAGTGAACAGAAAATCATTGGTTGTTTTAAACACAACTTAAAATCAAAGTACTGAAGTACTGAAAGCCGGACTCTTTTGATGTGTATAATGCACATTGTGCAGTAAAGACTGACAATCCCTCTCTATCTCTCTCTCTCTCTCTCTCTCTCTCTCTCTCTCTCTCTCTCTCTCTCTCTCTCTCTCTCTCTCTCATATGCTTTTAATGTCGGCAAGCGTCAGATAGCGACTAAATTTTGAAAGCGGCTATTAGCAAAAACATGTCTGTCTAGTGGTGCAACAAGCGTTATAAACTAAATACCTTATATCTTCGATGTGCAGCCGAAGATTACTGTTTTGAAAAGTAGTTCATGGAAATTCATGCACATTGTATGTGTCTAAAATGCATACTATTAGTCTTGTTTTTAAAACACGTAATTAATAAGAAAACAACCACTCTTTGCTAGATCTATTTGCAAAAAAAAAAAACCACCAAAAAAACAATACATTTCACAAAACATGGCTTTCTGTAATTATTTGGTATAGCGGAAGCTTTTACTTTGACGCTGTTCGGTTTTTTGTTTACTTTTGAAGCTGTGCTATTTATAGTAACTTTGGCGATTTGCCTGCCTACAGCCAGAACTCTGCTTTCAGCAGAGCCCGGCTAAAAACCATTTACTGAAATATCATCACCACCATATGCGGTTAGTTTTGTCTTCCATGTATTAGCAGTTAAGACAACCTCTTTCTCAATTTTCAATTGTTCGGATCAATAGCCATTTTTAGTTCTTTATACATATGTTAAACATAAACCATTATTAGTTAATTCGATTTGAAAAAAAATCAAAAAACTAATTATATAATGCCGTCTAATAAGCAGACAGATTTTCTCTTACAATTTTATCCATACTCATCAATTAAATTTAAAAATGACCCAGATTTCTCTAATTTCTATTTATTAAATATGGTTTAAATACATATCATGATTGAATATATATTGATTCAAAGATTACGTGTGTTTGGCCATCATTGAATCAAAGTAAGAGGCTCAGATCTGTTCTCAATTCGTTTATTTTTAGTTTTTGTCTTTTTATTATAAAAACTCAATAGTTTTCAAAAACATTTCTTGCTGAAACACATTATGCTTTTACTTTACATGTCAAATTAATCAAGAATCATTGAATTCTATCCCATTGAGTTGATGTTGGTCTAACACTGGCGGCCGAAATAGATTAAATAACGACATAACACAATAAATCCAACGTTGGCCCAACGTTGGCTCGAGCTAATGCGGCTAACCTAAATATTGTCACAGTATCTCTTTTAAGAGCAACGTTGGGCCTATGTTGGCCAAGTGTTGTGTTTCCAACTAACATTGACACTCAACTAAAATATGTCAAGTGTACATTGGTCCAATGTTGGACCAACGTTGTCCAGCCAACGCCAACCTTACGGTGTATCGAATAACCGAAATCCGCGGTAATCACCGAAATCCTACCAAAATCTAGCAAAATCCAACAAATGTGGGCATTTACTTGAGATTATTTTTCATATTTAGAAAGAACACACTATTATTCTTAATTTGCATTGATTTGAATACTTTTTGTGCAGTCTTTCCCACACTTATTCATGATTTCTGATCTAAGCGGAGAAAATAGGCGGCCATCACTAGAATTGAAAATATAACGACTACCGCGCCCGATCGTTTTTATCAATGTATCAGCGGTTTTATAAAAAAGTTGTTAAATTCTCAACGTAAATAATAAAATATTCTTTAACATAATGTAAATCTTTTACAATTTTATTCTTATCAATTTAACATCTTCTATAAGCTCTATATTGCTATATTGACTCTATTTCAAAGTGTCATTTTAAGTTATATATCAGCAGATTATTATAATCTTGACAAATAATAAATGTAGTCTTGCTTCAATCGGGGCATCTAAATATCTTTTTCTACAAAATTATGACAGACAAAAGTGTATAAATCATCTTATTTTTTTTTTTTTTTTTTTTTTTTTTTTTTTTTTGTCATTTAAGAAGAACTTCTCAATTTCAAAGTAAAAAATTGCCACATGAAAATTGCAGCTTATGTTACTTAAAGACAATTTTAAGACAATCAGACATTTTTAAAAAGTCTGAATTGAAATGGTGTTTATATATAATTATTTCAAAGTTTATTTGTTGTTTTTTATAATTAAAACTATAGTGTATTTGACGGATGTGGATCTTCTTTATTGCTACAGTAAGTGAACTTTATTCTGTGTGAAGAACTCAATATTCATGTTCACAACATCATAGATTCCGTGATCTACAAACTTCATCAAATACAAGCGATGATTGATCTCCGATGCTTTTTTTTATGCCAGTGGAAATTTATAGCAAACTTTCGAGATTACGTGATACTTATTACTTGTTACTTTAAATAAGAGAGAAATGGCTATAAATTATGTTACTTATCATAAAATGTCATAACTTATATGATTTCATTTTTACAGAAACAGCTCACAAAACACATGATACATGCAGAGACTTATAGTACTTGTTATTGCTTAAGTTTACATGTACCGTATATACATGTATGAGATGAACAAAAATGATGGTGTCTTGATTATCTCTACTAAGTATGTTTTATTTTTAATTTTTTTGATAAAAATCGACAATAATAAGCCTGAGGAAATTGACAATACATTTCGACAAAATCTGTTTACACCAGGGAAGTATATACGTCCTTTTGATCTGCACACACCCCAGACACCCACATCCCTCTTGTGTATATACACAAGATTTGGCGTTAGACATCGTTAATTACAGCCTATTGTCTACATGACTGTTTCATTCACACCTGTATCCACTGTCAATTGGCCTAAACTTTGAGTACACGCAGACTTGATGAAAGTTCAAGTTCAAGTTCATTTATTTCACTTATAATGTTACATGAGGTGCAGAAGAATTATATATATACAAAAGTATCAGAAAAGCAGGATTTACAAAAGAGAAACAGAAAAAAATAAACAATGTATTTTTCAAAGTTGTTACGTAGGATGACCGACCAAATCAAATATTTTACTAATTAAAGTACACATTTTCATAAGAATTACATGGTTTGAAGATGACATAAGTGTTCTAAATTTTAAGGTGTTTGGGTTTTTAAGATAATAATTACTAAACAATTTTTTTCTTACATGTGACATTGCACTACATTCTAAAACATAATGGAATTCATCGCCAATTTGATTGGTTTCACAAAGATCGCACTTGCGGTCTTCACGTGGAATATTGTTCCACCTACCAATTTCTATAAGGAGGTGGTGGTTTGTTGTTCTATATTTAACAAATAAGTTTCTTGATTTTCGTGGAAGTAGTAGTAAATAGTCTTCACAACAAAAATTAGATTTAAATATACGATATATTGCACCTTTTAAAGAATTATCTATATCACTATTCCATTTTTGGACAAATTGATCTTTTAGATTTTGTTTAACAATATTTTCTAACCATTTTACGTTAATAGGATTTTGCTGGTGCCATACATAGGATAAGCCAAAGTTATCAAGAATGTTTTTTATACAAACTAGCCACCTATTATTGATTTCACCTCTAGTGTAACAATTGTAAAGATACATATACATAGTTTTACATAACTTATTCTCCTGGCATAAAATCATCTTTGCCCAAAATCCAATCATTCTCGTATAAATTGTTATATATAATGGAAAACGACCTGTCTCTCCATAAACCATAAAGCTGGGGGTACTACTTTTCAAGTTAATTATGTGTTTAAGAAACCTTAAATATACACGCTCGATAACATCAATATTTTCGTAACCCCAGATTTCACAAGAGAATAATAAAACTGGTAAAACAACCTTGTCAAATAAGTCTAATTGAATATCAAAAGACATGTCAAAAAATTTTTCTAATAATACCATACATAGCTTCCTGAGATTGAGTACACAAGTGTTTCTTGGCTTTACAAAAAGAGCCAGATCGGGAAAAAATTATTCCTAAGTAGTTATACTTTTTAACTACTTCTAATTTGTCACTATTGTACATAAATGAGCACTTAGGAGCAGGTCCTTTGGAGAATATCATAACTTTGGTTTTTTTCACATTAACTGTAAGTTTCCATTTTTTACAATATATACAAAATTCGTCAAGCGCATGTTGTAAATCTTGGGCTGACTCTGTAAGTATGACAGTGTCGTCAGCATAAAATAAAATAAAACGTTTACTGTAAACAAGCAACTCTTCTTCTAAATCATTTGTGATACTATTTAACCCATTGACATTTCTCTCATTCATAAAGTTTTCTATATCGTTGATATATATGGAAAATAGAAAAGGTGATAAGTTTTCTCCTTGACGTACGCCAAGGTTACAAAAGAAAGAAGGTGCAGTTTCGTCAGCCATACAGAAAATATGAAACTTTTAGAAATTTATCTTATGTTAGATTTTCATTTAATTAAATATATTAATACAAAATATATCCATAATTAAATCAATTTGGAACGGTTTGAATATTATGATATAACTTTAGCTGTGTTAACTCTGGTATTAACCGAATTTGTACTCAAAACATTCAAACTATATAAAATGAAACTACAAATAAATAAAATTGCTACGCTTTGTTCTACGCTATTGAAATAATTCAATATGGAAACTTCTGACTATGCATTTATTTACATGTATATTCTTCAAAGTGAATTTGGTCGTAAGGGCTGACTCCCATCAAAATTTTTAAATGTAGTCTCCCTGTGTGTATATTTACGTGCATATGTAGAAAAAAGATTTCAATGCAATAGTTCGAAAGTTCAAGAAATTATATCAAGAATGTAAATGAACAATATACTTTCCCTTTTTTTTTAAATAGCATGAATTTTCTTTTCTCACGGCTGATCCGGTACTTAATCTGTTTCAGGCAACAAACTTGGGTAAATGGAGGATCAGGCTTCGGGATCATGGAACTGTCTTAAATCTTGAGTTTGACTGAAGATCATAAATCTGCACTTAAATTTTTAAAAAAATTCCCAATTTACCCAATAATTGTATTTACATGGGCATGACATGCAGATATCCAGTGAAGGGAATTATCGGGCTACGGCATGATGTCATCGTTTTTAATACTGGTACATGTAGTTTGATAGTACATTTCAACCAATATTCACCAGCAGTGCCTCTCGGCTTGCGGACGAAGTTAACAACCATCTATTATATATAGAGAAATTTGGGGAACCCTTACATCACGTATACAGGAAAAAGACAAACATTTATATGATAACTTTAAAACTTGGGAAGTGGAAAACTTAAATATCAAATTTTGTAAATATCTTTTAGGAGCTAGGGAAAAAGCACAAATATTGCAATTATATCTTAACTGGGTCGACATCATTTGTATTTTTCAATAATTCAAAGCATCGTACATCGTACTACATGTGTATACTGTAGATTGGAATTAAGTGCAGAACCTTCCCTGTTACACAATGCGTATATATATATATATATATATATATATATATATATATATATATATATATATATATATATATATATATATATATATATATATATATATATATATATACATGTAGTACCTACATACGTAGTAATCTTAGTCTATCCAATGTTAACTGTTAGAAGTTTATTTCAGTAAAAAAATTAACTTTCATTATCTGAGTGTATAAAGTATATTCATTCATTCATTCATTCATTCATTTTTTTCCTCTTTCCAGAGATTGTGAGTACAAACATATTAAAAATACATTAGTAATAGGGAAACGTCATACAATATATTAAAGTTAAATTACGTACAAGTACATGTATACATATATTAATTACTGGACAGTAAAACGTGAAGAGGGACTGAACTCTGGAAAACGTGATACTTAATCTTTTGTATTAGGACATTTTTCAATGGAAACATAAATATTTATTCAATCTAATGAAGTAAGATTAAGAAATTTATATGGTTATTGTCCAATTTCTAATTAATGCTTTAAAAAAAAAAGAGATTCTGAACACATTGAGATCTAAGTGAACTAGTGAATACTTATACATATCATGATATCATCTTCATATTTGTATTAGCTACTTTCCTGAATACATAGATATGTATATTGTTAATATGTTAATGGTGTACTGGTATATATTTACCAAACTGCTGCACGGTCATATTCATGTAAATGTATGGACAATTTTGTATGTGTAATCATTTAGGAATTTCTCTCTAATAATTGTAAACTTGTATGCCCCTGGACCCAAAATTGCAATTAAAATAATCTTATAGAGGGGACTTTTATTTTTTTAGATAATTGTGTGCAATGAATGTGTAAATTAGATTAGAAATATGTCATAAAAGGATAAATTAATGAAAATAAGGATCGAGTAAAGTCCCGGGGTTCAAGATACTTGGGGTGGGGATGGAGGGTGGGGGGGGGTGGTCGGTCCTGTCCTCAAGCACCTGTTGGCTAGATATGATTATAATCCATATAAATAGTCGAATACAGTATAAGATGGTCAACAATAAATAATCAATCTTACATATATAGAACAATTTTAAAAACTTTTGGCATATACATGACTATTACACGAGAATGACGACATAATTATTATCATGCATAACATGCAGAAAGTTTCATCATGCATATTTTAAAATTGATCTTAAGTCAATAAACAGTTTACATAAAAAACCGCATATACCTACATGTATTATGGTCTCAAAGAATATTTTATTATTTCATTTGTCAATGAATATATTAACTTAAAAACTTTTTAAAAAAATCAACTCCAAAGAGGTAGTTGCGGACCACATGAGAATAGGATCGACCCCCCCCCCCACTCCTTCCACCCCCATCCACCCAAGTATAGACCCCCGATACTTTACTCTTATTTTTTTACTTTAAATTATCCCTTTTTGACATATTTTTAATCTAATTTATACATTCATTGCACAAAACTACCCAATCAATCATTGAATTAAATCCGTTTGAACCCTCTATAGTTATATGAATATCTTACTAGAAAGATTCAGAAGAAGAAAGCAAACAATTACGATCAGGTACAATAATGATCGGGCGCGGGAGTCTCATTATTTTAAATCCTAGTAATGGCTGCCGATTTTCTCCGCTTATGATCAGAAATTACGATTAATATGTTTGAAAATGCTTGAAAAGTATTCAAATCACTACGAATTCTGATTATAATTGTATTCTTTTTAAATATGAAAAATGATTTAAAGTAAATGCCCACATTTGTTAGATTTTGCTAGATTTTGGTAGGATTTCGGTGATTACCGCGGATTTCGGTTATTCGATACACCCCCAACCTTACAATACACAGCCAATATTGGTCCAACAAAGTTATTTTATCTGAGTAAATATTAATCACACGAAATGCCCAACGATACACGTGAATAAAATTGACAAATGTTCGTCACAACCAGTCCCTTCGATTTTTAGGGAAAAAAAGAGTTATATCAAATAGATATACGATATTCATTTTGTTTGTTTGGGAGCATTCTGTCTGCGATATCGTTTAAGTGAAACACGAAATAATCGAATGATTGACAAAAGTTATTGTATGTATTTTTCCATGCAAGCACGCACTTTGTTATACATGAAAACGAATTATATTAAAAAATATTATTTTTATTGTGAATATTCTACACATCTTATGTTTATGAATTATTTTTACTCATGTTAATACAGCAAATGCTCAGTTAATTCCTGAGGCAGGAAAAAAATAATTTCTCAATATTTTCGTAGGTGATACTGTGTTGAGGTAAATTTGACGAAGGCGGCAGAAAGTCGTTGGTTTTTTTCTTGTCGTTTTCGATCATAGATGCACAAGGCCAGATAAGCAGATAAGAAAAGAATGTCCAAACAGCCGATAATTTGTATGAAGAGAAGCAACATTTCATTTGGATGATTTAGCTATTGATTTACTTGTTACTAAAAATCCCCCTAAAATAAATATTTTATATAATCAATTGTTACATTTTTGCTAATAATTGTTTTTAAGTAAAATTAATTTTTTATTATAAAAAAAATGTCAATCATCGTAAACAAGTCATTGCAGTTAAGATTAACTTCATTGACTTCGTATTAATCTGTTATATGAATCTGTTAAAAGTCAATCAATTTGATCATTCAAAATCACGTACCAGTTGTGAGAGTCGGGAGTGTTGTGAGATCCCTACAACCTGTAGACACATCACATGTCTCATTGCTGCAATTACACCGTTTCTTACAACTCTCTCCGTAGAACGGAAAATGGCATTTGTCGGAACAATTGAGTCCAATATATCCAGGTATACATTCTTAAAGTCAAGGTACAAAATAACAAACAAATTAAATGTTTTGATGATAATTAGCATTCATCTATTTGTCTAAATAAAATGAGGTAAATAAGAATTGCAATTTATATTCTCGTCATAATCGTTTTAAAACGTATTTGATATATTCGATAATTCGTATGAAGAGAAGTAACATTTTGTTTGTTTTCAGTGGTTTTGTAATTGATTTACTTGTTCCTAAACATTCCCCTAACAGAATATTTTTTTATATTATGAATTATGATAGTTGTGCTAATAATAAATAATGAACTTGTTTTAAAGTTGGACTTATTCCTATCTGAAAAACGTCAAAATATTGTGAACAAATTATTGCATTTAAGATAAACTGCATTGATTATATACGGATCTGCTAGCATTCAATTAATTTGATTACTCAAAATAACGTACCCGTTGTGAGAGTTGTGAGTGTTGTAAGATCTCTACAACCTGTCGACACATCACATGTCTCATTGTTGCAATCACACATTTGCTTACATTTCTCCCCGTAAAACGGAAAAGGGCATTTGTCGGAACAATTAAGTCCAATGTGTCCAGGCATACATTCTTGAATTCAAGGTATACATTAACAATTGAGTTAAACGTTTTGATAATAATTATGATTTATATACTCGTCATAATCGTTTTAAAACGATTTCTGATGTATGTTATTGTAAAGGTAATGTAACTTACTCTCGCATTTGTTGTTCTCGATATTCCTGAAGTAACCTATACAACATCTATCGAAAGTGCTAAACTCAAAAAAGAGAAAGAGAGAGAAAATTAAAAAAATACAGTGTAAAAAAGCACCTCGTCATTATTAATGTAAAAGATAATAAACAAGTATTGACTTACTCATTGCACACTGCCTGTGATACAACAACAAAGTCGAATTTGGAAAACATAAATGATAATATCATCCAGCTACATGTGTATCTTGATTTGCAATACAAATCACTGACAAAAACCAACATAGTTTGCGTTTTCCTCGAATTCAGTGTTTAAACTAATACAGTCAGGTTGGAATAACAGGAATGTAATGAATGTGGTAATGAAGGTAAACTTCCCTCTTCCTTTGTTGACGATTTGAAAAATAATAGTATTTGTCAAAACGGATGTTTTTAACTTTTGAGTTTTTGATGCAGTAGACAGATTCAGTGAATGGTGTTTGCGTTGGCATCCCGTTAAATGTTTTTTTTTTAAAGCAAGTCCAATATCAAGGTTAAATCTAAGTTATGCAGCTTCACCAATTGTTTAGAAGGCTGCTATAAGGATATCTACATGATGAGTTACATCATCATATATAAAAGGACTACTCAGTGTTGGGTGTGAACTTTAAACAAAATATTAGTAGGTTACCATATAAATGATAGAATAACTTATATATTAATAGTTTTAAGAAACGGAAATGTGTCCGTATCTTTTGCCACAACAAGTTATGAATCGATGTGAAATCACAGAATAAAGACAAAATATGAATTTTATTGTAGGCGATTACTGCTAAAATAAAACAAAAGTTACTGAAAAATTATTGCTCTCTGCTTGGTACATGTATAAAAATAACAAGGAAAATGCACTTCATCTGACTTCATAATTCTTTTTTGAATATCTAAAGAGGTAATTCTGTGTACACTTATGTTTATGAACACAAATAATATTTTCATATAACGTTATAGTTTGAAAAGAAGCTTAAAACGAGTATTTTTTAACATATTGGGCTTTTTTATGATCATTATGAAAGGCCGTTTTTGAAATGCAGAAAAGGGTACCTTTAAATGTAAAATAAGGTTACAAACTACAATAAAAAAAGAGTATTGTAAACCTGCCGAAATGACACATAAGACAAAACTATGTTTATAGTCCACAATCTGTACGTTTAATGGTGCTTTTGTAGTTTATTATGATTTGTTACGGAATAGTGGTTGCTCATAACTGATGTATAAAAGTATAAACCAAAGCACATTGCTTTGACAGATAGTTTCTTCTTTTTTATTAAACAAGATGTATCTTTGTTAACATATGTTTTATGCCTAGAATTAAAAATTTAATTGAATGAAATTTCAACTGCATCACCTTTGTAGAATTAGAATTACAGAAGGAACATGTACCCGTAGTAAAAAACTACAAAATTTTAATTAAAATTAACCATAAATAAAGGCAAAAACAACTACAACGATAACAATGATCTTTAGATTCGAAAGGCTGTTCGCGCAATATTTATATCTTTGTAAGTCGTAGAAATAAAAGTATCTTAAATACTGAAATGGCCTTTTCTGTGATGAAATACTTACATGTATATTTAATTAGCAGTGAACTAGTTTAAGTATAGTAGTATTTATCGATTTATCGATGATGCATTAATACCTATCCGAATATTCCTTGTTTGTTGTGTAAACAAACTCAAAGTAAACAAAATCAACATTTGAGATATTTTGTATGCAATTAGTGTTATTTTAATTACTCTCTTTTGCTCTCTTTCCACTTTAAGGAAGGAAGAACAATACCAATAGAAAACACCTTTTGAAACCTTTTTCTAAGTTTACCTACAGTGAGATAGAATATTAAGCCTTTTTGCTTTATACAGTATTTCTAAATTTACAATGCAAAAACTGAATAAGAGGCGTATGCCGATTTTTAATGCTACATTTTGTATATCATAGGATAAAATTCTACAATTCAGTCAAATGAAAGTCTAAAAAGGTTACTGAATGGCAGAACTTTGCCATTTAGTCACATTTAAGTTATCATTTAGTTGACCAAACGGAGGCGTTTTATCATGTGGAATTTAATAGACATATATAGCCGTTTTATTGTTAAAAAACATTAAGACGAATATGTATACAATATTTTTCGATTACTTGTTGGAACAATGAATTTAATTTCAAATCTTAGTCTTAATATCAAGACTATATTAATGGCTACTTTTGGAGAAAACAAATATATATTGAACTTTAATTTCAAGAATTGTGCGCCCTCTATCTTACATTAATACCTTATTTATGTTATTTGTTAAAATGAGTAAACCAATAAAAAAATCAATCAGGAAATTTTATCATGCAAATGTTGATTGTTAATAAAGTTTTTGATGAAGTAGATGTTAATAAAGTTGATGAGGACCATATTTCCGTGATAGGTCCCTGTGAACATTTATTCAATAGCATCAACTGAATCCTATTTTTGAAAACGAGAGTCTGTTATAAGAGGGAAATGTTTTGTCGAAACGTTTATCGTTTAACGTTTGAAAGATCATATTAATTCTAAATTTTGAAAATTGTAAATTGTAAAAGTACTACTCTGTCTAGATAGATAGACTCATAAAAAGAAAGTTAACAAAATATCAACTTTAGTAACCCTGTTAGAAAACAAGATCTTTTAAAAATATAAACCATTAACTAATTGCAATTTTTCTCTTGATATTTCTGCAATATAATGCAAATTTATTGAACATATATTAACGTAAACAAACGTTATAACGCTAATTTCACGGTTTCGTTTTAATCTTTAAAATCCTAAGCATTTAAAAACTTCTGAATATCCGCCCCCTGGACTTCCTGAACATAATTTGGGTCTCGACGCAACCATACCAAATCCCCCTCCCTCTGAAATAAAAACTTTGCAAACCTAAATTAAATGTACTTCCATTGTTGCAAACTACGCCTGATATGTACGATCCTCTACCAACCACACCGCTATAGGGACTCCAGACCGTGGTTTGAGACGATGATGAACTTTATGCTACCATATTTCTCATCAACCCTTCCCCTCCCTCTTTTTTAATCATTTCAGCGCCTTAGCATGTAGCCCAATGTAATTGTTATCAATTGTTAATGTTGTTTTGGTGTACTGATCGGACCTTTGGCTGAGCGACAGCATTTGAGATCATGAGCAGCAATTATTCGACGAATAGTTTTATCGATGACATGTCTCCACTGAGTTTCTATTGTCTGTTGGGATGTTTAGATCTCTGTTCCAGTACCAAATCGATCTTGTAGGTGTTGATTAAAGATGTATTTATCTTGATGTTGCGTTGTAACTGTAAGGTGCCTGCTTTCTTGATAGTCGTAAATGTACATGGTATGTGCTCTCTGTTGCATTATAACGTCTTTATAGGCTTTGGATGCTGCGTGCATAGTAATTTAATGCATCAGCAACTCAGCTATGTTAAGGAAGGTATCAGAATTCTAGCACGTGTGATTTAGGAAAATTTGCATATGCCCCGCCCCTTATTCATGAGATTTTACGAGATATTGTATTTCGGTAATTAACAAACATCTACCAAAATAAATATGATTAACTATTGGGATTGATTGTATCAAGAAAGATGTACTGAAATAAAAATTTCAACTATTCTTTATATCTTGCGAAATTATGAAATTCCTAAGTCGTCTGATGACGTGTCGCGATTGACTACGTCACATCGGCGCTTGCAGCTGTGATCAGAATAAACATGTGGACTTCAGTGATATATCTGAGAATTTAACTCATTTACAACCAGCCTAGACGGAAATCGGTAGAGGATTCAACTGAACAAGGTAGGATTTATCTGTACTTTCCCTAGATATTGTTTTATATTGTCTAATACTGTAGGATGAAACAGAAACGAAGGGAAATTCCTCGGCTTCGATTTTGTTTACTTGTTTACATTTGTTTTTCATGTAATATTGTGTTTATACATCAGTTTGGTGACTCAATCAGGCAATAGAAATGTTCAGCGATTCGCTTATTTTGATCATTAAAAGTATTAAGGCTCATTGTAGCTTTTTACTGGTCTCTTATATCGCAATAACATTAGCTCGCATTTCCTCCGTGTTCAAAGAAAATGTAAACAATGGAAAGTCCAAACACTGTATTAGCACTACAAATATTACTGTGAGAATCTGGATTGAATATAGACAAGATTGTATTGTTGTTTATGTAAATCGAAATGTGTTATTTCATTTAGCCTTTTTTATCAGGAAGATTACATGTTTGAATAAACAAAATTACAGTGTTGAACTGATTTTCCACACAATATTTAAAACAATAAACATTTGATTATGCCTGTTAGAATATTAATGAAATTAAAACTGCCATTAGTATGCACAATGATAAAATAATTTCCCATTTTCATATTATCTTCAGCACAATAGTTTACTAATTATAACACATTATTCAATTTCAGGGTTATTAAAGCAGTAAATGGTCCACTGGAGACACTTTGTTGGGGTGTTGATAAAAAAGTAGGTACTCTATAAATATTTCTTTTACCCACTTGAACTTCATGTATATTTGGTCTGGGTTTTTTTTAAAATCATATTACTATATTGTAACCTATCATAATATCTTTCATTGATATTTATTGAAATTAAATTTGAAATTGATAGATATTTATAATTTCAGGCATTGGTTTTCTTATCAACTGCACTGCCTCCTTACAATGTACATCAAAAAGACAAGAGGAGAAGTACATGTAGTGTGAAAGAATATGGTCAATTGACATATATTCCACATCATGACTGAATAATACTGAAAATCAGAAAACATTAGTTTTGTTGAACAGTTTGTTACAGATAGAAAAGCAATCTCTATATAGTACATTGTATTTGTCAAGTTGATTATTATAATAAATTCTAAATAAACATTGATTTATGTTGCTTTCTTTAATTATTACAAAAAATATTAACTATAATTACAAGTAACCCTGGTCATATATTATAGGTATTTCTTATTTATTTAGCAGCAGAGTAACATAAACCATTATAAAACATAAATGTGTAAATTACAAACTTACACTTAAACCTCCACCCCCCCCCATCGCCCTTATATCAATAGTTATTAGTGAGGGCAACAGATGAATTAATTTTTCCAAATTCAACAATTTGGTAATGATGACTGGTGTGAACAAGACAAAATTCTAACATTATTTTAATGAAATTCACAGCGTGTAATTATTTTATGAACGAAAATTAAAATCATGATCTTAGTCAGTGTTGCGTTTGAATTTCACGCAAATGACGCCGAAAGTGAAATGGGTCAGATAAAATGCAGTAGTGCAAGGGCATACACTTTATCAAATATATTCAAATTTTACATGTGTTACCATTATATCCCAGTTATATCAAAAAGTGCTGGGAGCTACATGAAATCGCTACGCATATCATATAAATAAGCATTAATTGTGGGAACTCCCTGCAAATTTCTGTTCATCCACTGTTTATATTGAATTTAAAAATTGTTCTTACTTGAATATTTCAAGCTCCCAGCACTTTTCGAAATTTTAGATGTTCATTTTACAAGTTAGAAACAGAAATAATTATATTTGTTAATGTTAAGCCCTTGCACTATGCATTTTTTCGTATTATTCCTGGTTCATCTATTTTTAGCAGTATCACGTGACAGGGTATTCCCAAGAGACTCAAAAATTGCTCATGCGATAGCGAATTATCTAATATGTATATTGATAAAAAATTACTTTGTGTAACAATTTTTTGGAATATAATATCAAGATTATTCAAAGGCTTATATTTTATGTGATAAATACCGCTATTATTTTATGGACGCCCTTAACATAGCTGAGAACCACTTGTGCCTCAGGCAAGCATGCTGTCTTCAATGAATTGTTCACGTTGCACCGGGGTATGGTACAGCATCACAATATTAATTAAAATATTATCAAAACCAGAATTGGTTTTTTGTTTTGATTTTGGTTGTTTCGTTTTTTGTTTTTTTTATATTTCAAATGTTTTGACTGCACGAACCGTGAAAAATGCAATTCAGAAAGTTTTAAAAAAAGATTTGTGGAATTGATTTAACCGGCATTGTGAGACAAATACAGATTGAAAGTTTTATTTAGTTTGGAAAGCTTAGTCGTACTTAAATCAAGGCAGTAACATTTTTGGATCAATCAAGATTTCTCGTAGCTTGAAGATTGCACAGGATGCAGGGGCCTGGAAAAATCTTTCCAGCGGCATAAGCCCCAGAAGGTAGCAGGCATAGAGAAGTAAAATTGCAATGAGAAAACCATTTTATTACAAACGTTCATGTCTTAAAATAACGTTTTAAACTTTGACTTACTATTAATAAAAATACAGAGCATGGTTTTTATATCCAATATCATTTAAAGTTCCCTACAATGCATTATGCAGTATTTCTAACATATACTACAATAAACAGTGAATTTCAAGGCAAATGGCATACCTCAAGATCTATCTTTTTACACATATACAAATATTAAGAACGATGATATTATACTATCATTAAAGCTATCTGTCGTTTTTATTATGTGTGCATGATAATACTGAAAATAGAAAATGTTTTACAAACGGTTCTAATTAAAGTAAATCCGAAAAAAATTTGTAAATAAGAATGTAAAATATGTTACGCATGATCTGAGACTAACAATTATTAATCATGTTTTTCCTGTGTTATTATTTTTTCTCAACTATATTTCTTAATGTTCCAAGGACGTCTTTTGTTTGTTTTCACATTTCCAATGCTATATATTTAGTGGTTGTGTATTACACAACTATTATCAATATGAATTACTAATTGCATGACGAAAAATGAAAGCTACGTTACAAGCAGTAACATATGTTTCTTTCTAAAAATTCATAATTACGTTTCATGTTGTAAAAACCTTGAAAAAGTTAATACACACATATATATTAATTATTATTTAAAAGCTAAATATAAAAGAACAATTTCTAAGCAATATCTTTACCCATCTTTGACTGGGGGAAAGATAGTAACGTATAACGTATGTTACACACTATTGATTGCATGGAAAGATTACAAAACTTCAAAGCCTTAATTTGAAGGGGGAAAACGGTGAGTGTTTGCCTGAGAGTATAATTGCTCCTCGAATTCTTGATAATTTTCGTTATTTTATTATATTAATGTATCATTTAGCACAATTTTAGAAAAGATTTTCCGGCACAATTTTTTCTTTACTTTATATCTCTTTAAATTCATGCTTATGATCAATTAAGGTGAAATGGGTTTTTAAAAAAGCATGTTCTTACTTAAAAATACATTTGTATCCTTCAGTTTACGTTTGTTGGATCTAAATATCAAGAAGTTAATTGATATGCATTGCAAATTGAATCTGTTTTTCTACTTTTGTTTGGGGACAAATCAAATTAATTTTCCGATCTTCAATTAACATTACATTAAATATTTGTTTTGGAGTATTTTTTGTATTTATTTCTTTTCTTTTGTTGGTCTTTTGGAAAATTGTGGTAGAACGTTGTTTTTTTTTCCCATTGTTATGCTGCAATGAAGTTTTAATTAGCATAATCTTAAGATGTTTTCTCCATGTTCTTACTGCTCTGTCTCATACATGTACTATCTCCCTTAGTTTCTATCTCTATTTCACAAATCAAAAACTTTAAATAAAAGGTCTCCATTATTGTGAAATACGTCATATGTAATTTAAAGTAAAAGCAAGCCGCAATATCGCAAAACTATTGAATAGTTGGTATTCTTGGTACGTTTTATCATGTTTCAATTATTTCTATGTTTCCATTTGTTAACAACTACAAAAAAGGAACAATGATATTATCTACATAATATTTTCAAGTCCTTTGTGTCAAAGCGCAGAAAAACTACAAAAACTATCGTTAACAGTGTTAATACATAAATATTAGGATAACAATTAATTTAAAACGAAGTAGGACACCTTTTCGACGCTTCAGAAATATAAAGAAAGTTGTTTCATATAAGTTTGCCGTGGAAATATGTCTCCAATAGTTAATCATATTTTGTTTGTATATATATATATATATATATATATATATATATATATATATATATATATATATATATATATATATATATATACACACAGAAAGTAAATTCACCCAAATAAAAACTTATCAATAGGTTGTTTTTCCCACAACCAGATATAGGCCGATGAATAATCAATTACCGATCATTCGCAAAATGACGGAAAGGATAGTGCATAAATGTGCAGTAGTGTTGTAATTTATTCGTGCATGGATTTGGTGTGAACCTAGTCATTTGGTATTGTTAGACGATTTTACTTATATATATCATTATTTAAGATGTTGACAAATATCATGAAAGGGTATTGACACATAAAAAGGTCCATTTTCTTCTCGTTTATCCGAATCACGTTTCTCTTTTAGTCGCAGCATGTTTCCATTTAAAAATAAAATATGTTCTTATTTTTTCTCGAAATGTGCATTTTATTTGAAATCAGAAAATATATACGAACGAATAATCAACATTAACACATTACACACTGTAACTATTGAATTTGGTATCCATCCTAGTGCTTTACCGTGCAATCAGATTTAATATTATTATAAATATCTATTATTTTATTACTCTTACACTTGAACATAAATCACTTGTAATGGTAAAGAAAATTTTAAAATTATCTTGACAGCCAGTCCCTTTCTTCCCTATCATAAACCAATTACAATGTGGTTACAACAATTTGATAAAGAAGGGATATCTATTTTGTTCTTTTTAGTAGCATTCTGCCCGAGATCTTGTGTTTCTAAGTTAAGAAATTATTAAACCTTTGAGAGAAGGTGTGATCGGATCTAATTTTGTTAACACGCGCTTCGCCATATACATATTTGTTTTTGATAGATATGATTTTAATTGTGAATATTCTACACAGCATACTTTTATGTAATCAACTATTCTAAATGTTTGGTAAAAAAATTGCAATTTTAATAACTCATTGTAATAGGAAAATGCTTAGTTACTTCCTGAAGTAGAAAATAAATCACCCTCAATATTTTCGTACACAGTACTATGTTGTGGTAAATTTAAAGAAGGCGGCACAAAGTCATCTGCTTTTTCTTGTCCTGGTCGATCAAAGATGCATACACAAATCGCTGACAAAAACAAACATAGTTTGCGTTTTCCTCGAAATCAATTAAAAACTAATACTGTCAGGTTGAGTTAACAAAATGGAATGAATGTGGCAATGAAGGTAAAACTTCCCTCTTCCTTTGTTGACAATTTGGAATTAATATAATAGTATTCGTCAAAACGGATGTTTTTTGACTTTTGAGTTTGACAAAGTCAATGAAAGGGGTCTGTGTCAGCGTTCGGTTAAAGTTTATAAAGAAAGTTTAATAACAAAGTTATATCTAAGTTGTGCAGGTCTTAGCTGCACCACTTGCTGAGAAGGTGGATATCAATATATTTACATTAGATACATGTTCATATATGAAAGAACTTACTAGTTGTTGGATCTGAACTCTCAACAAACTAGTTTAATTACCATTTATAATGAAAGAATGTCGCATATATTGATAATTTTTAGAAAAATAAATGTATCCGTATCTCTTGCCAATAACAAAATGACAACAAAATGTTATAAATCGATGTAAAATTACAGAATGAAGATAGAGTATAAATTTCGTTGTGGGTGATGACTGCTAACATTGAACATAGATTACTGAACAATTCTTGCTCTCTGCTTAGTGTCAGAAAAAGGAAAATACACTTTTCTCGTCTTCAATATTATTATCCTAATCTGTAAAGAGGTAATTCTGTGGATACAGATGTTAAATTCTCTAGTATTTTTTTGCAAACACACATAACATTTCTATATCGTTAAAGTTTGAAACGTAGCTTAAAAAGACATAAGGCATCTTTAAAACATGTTGAGCATTTTGTTAATTATTATAAATGGCCTTTACTACGTAATCTGTTTTAAAAGTGCAGAGAGGGTACTTTAATTGTGAAATCAAGTTAAAAACTTTTAACAAAAAAGAGTACGCGTAAACCTGCCGACAGGACACAAAATACTAAATTATGTTAATAGTGAAAGATCCGTACTTTTAAAAGTGCTTTTGTAGTTTATAGTTTGTTTTGGAAAAGACATAGCTTATAAGTGATATATCAAAGTATAAAATTAAAGCGCATTGTAGTTTCGCTTTGTATTAAAGAAGGTATACATTTGTTTACATGCAGCAATATATATTATAAAAAGTAAATACAATACAGAAATAAAAAAAATAACTACAACATAGTATACAAATGTAATCAACAAATATATTCCATTGATATTTGTTATTTGAAATCTTTTAAAAGTTAAAATAACAAATATTCCTAAAATTCTACTCAATTATGCATTATGATAAAAGCTAGTACATATTTCTTTTATCCAGAAGACATAGTGTCGTCAATTATAAGTTATGAAAATTTTAAATAGCAATGGGTTTCTGTGGATCTAATATCTAGTCTCGCATGACCAACCAAGTTCGTATATTGGTGAACTTTTTAAGTTACTGTTGATGTCTTAAACTAAAAATAATAATTTCCTATTTTCGAGGTTTTGTACTCTTTGGTTATCTTTCGTTCCATTATGCTCACACAATTTCTTTCAAAAAATATTTTATTTAAAAAAAAAACAATTCAATAAATAGATAATTTATACCTTGAAGATAAGTTTAGTATATTTCTTGGTGAATTTTTTTTTGGATATTTTGATGAGTTAGAATTTTTTTCAGCGTCAATACTTTGGCAAATTTATCTGGGGAAATGTTTTACACAATTTCTGATGTTCTCGATAGGTATTCTTGGTATCCGTGCATCATATTAAATGTGCTGATAAGGTGATGACTACCCTATTTTTAAAACACATGATGGTTAAAAAAGCCATAATCGATCTCCAATTTTAAATATATAATTTACGTCCAGCAATTTTTGAATTATAATTTTTTATCGCAAATATGTATTGTCGATTCTGGTGTAAAAAATATCAAAGCATCGAATATGGCAAAGATGAAGTTGATTGTTAAAATTATGAAACTTGTTGTTTAATATTCATAAACCAAAGTCCTAAAATTTAATTTTGAGAAGCTTTTAACCTGTATGTGACAACTTTTTGTTTCAATCCATAATTTAAGTGTCTTGAGGAAAGTTAGACATAGTTTACGTAACTGGCATACATAATTCTATATAAATATGCATGAACATAAAAAACAATCGAATATAGAGGTTTAAGATATAAATCAGTTTCAATGCATCAAAAATGACAGGCCAGTAGATAGAGGTAAAATGTTCTACAAAATTAACTATGCTATAGGGCTAACTACTTTGTTGATTGTAAAAGTTTGACAATGATGTTCGAATGTTTTGAATATGCAATACAATGGCAAGGAAAGTTAATCACCTATTCTCAAATGCATTTGTTCATAAAAAATATTGTATTTTTGTAAAATGATGTTATATACGACTTTTATGACACCGGAAGTATGATATCAAGGTTTATTTTCGCAGACGGTTATAATACTAATTTTAATATTTTTTTCAGTTATAGAACATGAATAAACTCACCATATTTCACCAGAGATTTTGTTTCTCAAACCCTTATCTGATGCACTTTACTCGCAATTAGACTTTTTAAAAGAAATATTTCTGTTAGTTAGTTAATATATACATTTCGCGCATAGGAATATTAATACATTGTATTTTAGCAATTATGTACGACATGAACAGGTTTTGTACTGAACAACATCGAACATATGATATTGAGGGAATCTTTTATGTACTGCTATTATTTGAATTGCTTTAAAAGTCACACAATTCTTTTTAATATGGTTTATTTTAAATCAACGCATAATAAGGAGAAAAACAAATGGTATGCGGTGGCTATTTTGACACATTCTTTATTAGGGTCTTCCGTCTTCAGCGGAAGAAACTACTATTATTCTATTGTTTCTTTTTCAATTTTCTTATTATTATTCTTTTTTTCCTCGCAAATTTTGTGCAGGCGATTTCTCGGAGATGGCTCGTTTAATTTCCTTCAAATTTTCAGGGCTGATGCCTCCTTATCTGAAGTTTGTACCGCCGTGACAAATTTCCAAAATTTACTTCCGGTCGGAAGTTATCGTCGTTAAACAATTTTTAAAAGTCAATTTTGTCTGCGACGTTTCTCAGAAACGAGAAAAGATAGAGGGCTGAAATTTTCAGTGATGATAGATATACCGATTTTCTGGTGCAACATGGTCATAGAAACGTCCTCCGTCACTTCCGGTCGTCACCGGATGGAAAGGCAAAAAATCGATTTTTTCAATTTTTTTCTTTTTTTATATTTTTCTGCAGGGTTGATAGTGACCCTTTTACTGATTCAGAATATGTAATTTGTTTTAAAATCGATCAACGCATTCTCGAGATATTAAGGGTCAAAGTACTGAAGCGAGAGTCCGAGTAGCTCAGTCGTTAGAGTCGTGGACATATGCCCAGGCGACCCGGGTTCAAGCCTCAAGTGCCGCAAAATTTTTCAACTCATTTTTCGCTTAGACCTATGATTTTATCTTTAAAATGATGAATTCTGTTCTTCTCCGTTTTAGTTTTGTTAAAGAAGTTACAATGATAACGCTTTCCCCCGTATTTGTGTATTGAGATCTAGTTAAAATGTTAAGAAAAATAAATAGTTACATCTTTAATAACACGGTTATACATTATTCTAACACATGTATATCATTTAGTAATTGTGTAATGTGTAATATTTAGAATTTAATATTTTACGTTTAATACAGAAGTCACCGACACTCCACCCCCCCCCCCCCGAACCCCCCGAGTCACAAAATCGTTCAGTTTTTCTGGTCTGCTTTTTCTTGATCTTTGATCTTTGACCTTTAATTTCAACCTATTACCATTCTAGATTACTCTACTAATGACCAGACCAATTCGTTCATTTTTAACAGAGTTATGAATTTTGGGGCATTTGAGTTTCGATTAGCGTGCTTGACATGTACTGTAAAAAAAAATTCTAACTCCCGAGCCCTTCACTCAATCCTAATGAAATTTCGTGTAAATGCATCTCGGACCCCATTCTTATTGTCTGCCAAATATGAATCGGATTGAAAAATTTTGAAGAAATTTCTGAGATCAAACAGCGCGTATTGTCTATACGGGGAATTCAAATTTACACAGTACACGCACCGACCCCCCCCCCCTACCCCGATTCACAAAATCATTTACTTTTTCTGGACTTGATCTTTGATATTTGACCTGCACTTTCAACCTAATACTATTCTAGATTACTGTACTAATGACCAAGCCAATTCGTTCATTTTTAACAGAGTTATGAATTTTAGGGCATTTGAGTTTCGATTAGCGTGCTTGACATGTACTGTAGAAAAAAAATCTAACTCCCGAACCCTTCACTCAATCCTAATGAAATTTCGTGTAAATGCATCTCGGACCCTATTCTTATTGTCTGCCAAATATGCAGCGGATTGAACAATTTAGAACAAATTCCTGAGATCAAACGGCGAGTATTGCATGTACGGGGAATTACAATTTACACAGTACACGGGATGTAAGTAGCCGTGTAATATTTCTGGTGCATGTATATTTCTTGTTTTCCGTTTAGTCTGTATCTACGATAGCGTGTGAACTACTTATGAATGTTAGAAATGTGAAAATTACTGTCATCGAATTTTTACCGAATAAATTTACATGTTACTGATTTCGTTATTTCTACATTTATAAAGATTTTATCAATCCTGTTGAAATAAAACAGTCATACATAATAGTAAACGACACGAAAAAAAATCTCAACGCTGAAATACATGTGTAAAATCCATCAGTCATTGTTTTAGGACTTCCCCTAATTGTCGTTAACCGAATCCGAGATCCACACCTCAAAATTCTACTTTCGATTTATTTACGACGAAAATCAAGCTCGGGCTATATAATTCTATGTAAGAAAAAAATTCGTAAAAAATCGAAATCTTTTTCTCGTGAGAAAAATGATAGATAGCAGTGTTCTATGATACATTACGCATTATCTAACATCAAAAAATGCGCATGCGATACGGCATTTTCTCAAGTTTAATAGCTGCGAACATGCCTACCCCCCCCCCCCCAAACCACGTGTTTTCAAGCTGTTTGAAAACAGACTGCGCGCACTCCATGAAGTCTGCCTATATGCCCTTTAAGAAATAGTACCCGATAAAAGTAGAATCAAATTTACAAAGTACAGAAATTTCCCTAATCAGAGATATCATTTTTATTCAAATCAAATATGGGAAAATGCAAAATGCGGGCAAGAGAAAAAAATATTCCCTATAAATGTATGGAACTACAATTGACTAAGTTCATTTTCATTGGCGGATGACCGGTGTGATACCTCTAATCTCGCCGGAGCCAAGATTTGTTCTTTCTCTCCTTTTCTTTCTCTCCATTTTTGTTTTTTATTTTTTTTTTGTTTTGATTTTCTAACAAAAATATTCTTCACAAAGGGGTTGCTGAAATGTAGTACAAGTTGAAAAACACTCTTCCATTTAAATTAAGACAAAAACAGTCCTTAATTATTAGGGTCTTCCGTCTTCAGCGGAAGACCCTACTATTATTCTATTGTTTCTTTTTCAATTTTCTTATTAGGGTCTTCCGTCTTCAGCGGAAGACCCTTCTATTATTCTATTGTTTCTTTTTCACTTTTCTTATTATTATTAGGGTCTTCCGTCTTCAGCGGAAGACCCTTCTATTATTCTATTGTTTCTTTTTCACTTTTCTTATTAAGGTCTTCCGTTTCCAACGGAAGACCTTATTGTTATTCTTCGGTTTCTTTTTCCCTATTATTTTTATTCTTTTTTTTTCTTCCCATTTTTGTGCACGCGATTTCTCAGAAACAGCTCGGCCGATCTCCATCAAATTTTCAGATATGATAGATATTATTCTGAACCTGATAGCAAATTTTTTCCGTTGATGACGTCACATACGTTTTTGAGATATTGAGATTTTTCCAATTTTTATATAGGTATTTTGTCTGCAGTCGTTCTCTTAAACTATAAGAGATATCGAGCTCAAATTTTTACTGTTGGTAGAGGAAAGATTGAAGTTTTGCATGATTGTTGTTTTATATATCTAGCACTAAATGCGCCAAAGCTCGGTAGGGCTCGAAAATTGAGATATCAAAAGCGTCGTAAATTTTCATGCTTTTTTTTTGTTTATCTCTTTTTTGGTAAATATTTTGTAAAAACATGTAAAGCAAAAATTGTTTAAATTTACCAGATCTTTCGTTTGATATCAACAAAAAGGGGCTAGCCCCTAAACTTAAGGACCTGAAGGGCTCTAAAGTATTTAATCTATAGCCCTTAACTGAGGGATATTTTGTAATAAGTTATAGAAGCAAATATGTTTATCTTACAGTTATGAAGCCTACGAATATAACGATTTTTTCATGTCTTACGTAATTAGGGGTTTTTAGGGGTCAGAAGTCCAAAACTTTAATCACCTATATTTCAAAAAGGAAAAAAATTTTGATTAGCAGTATAGAAGAAAAGATGCTCAAAATGATCTACTAAACAGTATGCAACCATCAAAATTTTGGTAAACGGCCCCGATAAGGAGATAAGGGGTCGGCCCCTAAAACCATTTTTCTTAGATATCTCAAGAACGATAACGAATTTGTAAACACTTGTTGAACAAAATGTATGTAGTTTTAAGTTACCTTTCATTTAATACCAAAGACAAGGGGCTGGCCCCTAAAATTAGGGAACTAGAGGGCTCTGAAGTATTTTATATATAGCCCTTAACTGAGGGATATTTTGTAATAAGTTAAAGAAGCAAATATGTTTATCTTAAAGTTATAAAGCCTAACAATATAATGATTTTCTCATGTGTTACGTAATTAAGGGTTTTTAGAAGTCAAAAGTCCAAAACTTTGATCACCTATAACTCAAAAAGGGAAAATATTTTGATAAGCAGTATAGAAGAAAAGATTCTCCAAATGATCATCTAAACAGTACGCAACCATCAAAATTTCGTTAAACGGCCCCGATTAGGAGATAGGGGTCGGCCCCTAAAACCATTTTTCTTAGATATCTCAAGAACGATAACGAATTTGTAAACACTTTTTGAACAAAATGTGTGTAGTTTTAGTGAACTTTCATTTATTACCAAGGACAAGGGGCTGGCCCCTAAAATTAGGAACCTAAAGGGCTCTAAAGTATTTAATCGATAGCCCTTAACTGAGGGCTATTTTGTCATAGGTTATAGAAGCAAATATGTTTATCTTACAGTAATGAAGCCAAACACTATCATAAATTTATCAGGTGTTACGTAATAGGGGTTTATAGGGGTCAAAAGTCCCAACCTTTGATCGCCCATATCTCAAAAAAGGGAAAATATTTTGATAAGCAGTATCGAAGAAATAATGCTTAAAATGATCTACTAAACAGTTTGCAACCTTAAACCTTTCTTTAAAGGGCCCCGATAAGGAGATAAGGGCACAACCCCTAAAGCAATATTTTCCAAATATCTCTAGATTTGTATCAAATTTGTTAACACTTGTTGAAAAAATGAAGAATTAAGAAATTAAAGAATTCAAAGATTTCATTTGATATCAAGAGAAGGTGACTGGCCCCTTAAATTAGGGGTCAAGAGGGGTCTCAAGTTTTTCAACCAAAGTTCTTACACCTGAAACAAAATACTCTCTGATATTTAAAATAAAGACCCCTTTTCCTCTTTTTTCAAATTATGTTCAGCTGTTTTATAGCAAAATCAAGATCTTACATGTATCTCAACTTCTAAAATCGGACGGAAGACCTCCTCGTTGCTCGCAACGAGATCATGTCTAGTTATTATTATTATTATTATTATTATTCTTTTTTTGTCTTACAAATTTTGTGCAGGCGATTTCTCGAAGATGACTCTTTCGATTTTATTCAAATTTTCAGAGACAATGCCTTGTCAACTGAAGTTTATACCGCTGCGACAGTTTTTAGAAATTCGCTTCCGGTCGGAAGTTATCGTCGTTAAACGATTTTTAAAAGTCAATTTTGTCTGCGACGTTTCTCAAAAACGAGTAAAGATTTAGAGCTGAAATTTTCAGATATGATAGATCTACCGTTTTTATAGTGCACCTCGGTCAAAAGAATGTCCGCCGTCTCTTCCGGTCGTTACTGGAAGCAAATTTAAAAAATCGAATTTTTCAACTTTTTTGTTTTAAAATATTTTTCTGTAGGGTTGATAGTGACCCTTTTTCTGATTCAGAATATGTAGTTTGTTTTAAAATCGATCAACGCATTCTCGAGATATTAAGGGTCAAAGTCCTGAAGCGAGAGTCCGAGTAGCTCAGTCGTTAGAGTCGTGGACATATGCCCAGGCGACCCGGGTTCAAGCCTCAACTGCCGCAAAATTTTTCAACTCATTTTTCGCTTAGACCTACGATTTTATCTTTGAAATGATGAATTCTGTTCTTTTCCGTTTTAATTTTGTAAAAGAAGTTATAATCATAGCGCTTTCCCCCGTATTTGTGTATCTAGTTAAAAATGTTCAGAAAAATAAATAGTTACATCTTTAATAACACGCTTATACATTGTTCTAACACATGTTTATCATTTAGTAATTGTGTAAATTGTAATATTTAGAATTAGATATTTTACGTTTAATACAGAAGTAACCGACACTCCACCCCCCCCCACCCCCCCGAGTCACACAAAATTGTTTAGTTTTTCTGGCCTGGTTTTTCTTGATCTTTGATCTTGGACCTTTAATTTCAACCTATTACCATTATAGATTACTCTACTAATGACCAAACCAATTCGTTCATTTTTAACAGAGTTATGAATTTTGGGGCATTTGAGTTTCGATTAGCGTGCTTGACATGTACTGTAGAAAAAAATTCTAACTTCCGAGCCCTTCACTTAATCCTAATCAAATTTCGTGTAAATGAACCTCGGTCCCCATTCTTACTGTCTGCCAAATATGCAGCGGATTGAACAATTTAGAAGAAATTTCTGAGATCAAACAGCGCGTATTGTCTATACGGGGAGTCCAAATTTACACAGTACACGCAGCGACCCCCCCCCCCCCCGATTCACAAAATCATTTAGTTTTTCTGGCCTGATTTTACTTGATCTTTGACCTGTACTTTTAACCTAATACTATTCTAGATTACTGTACTAATGGCCAGGCCAATTCGTTCATTTTTAACAGAGTTATGAATTTTTGGGCATTTGAGTTTCGATTAGCGTGCTTCACATGTACTGTAGAAAAAAATTCTAACTCCCGAGCCCTTCACTCAATCCTAATGAAATTTCGTGTAAATGTACCTCGGACCCCATTCTAATTGTCTGCCAAATATGCAGCGGATTGAACAATTTAGAAGAAATTCCTGAGATCAAACGGCAGGCATTACCTGTACGGGGAATTAAAATTGACACAGTACACGGGATGTAAGCAGCCGTGTAATATTTCTGGTGCATGTATATTTCTTGTTTTCCGTTTAGTCTGTATCTACGATAGCGTGTGAACTACTTATGAATGTTAGAACTGTGAAAATAACTGTTATCGATTTTTTACCGAATAAATTTACATGTTACTGATTTCGTTATTTCTACATTTATCAAGATTTCATCAATCCTGGCATAATAAAACAGTCAAACATAATAGTAAACGACACGAAAAAAAATTCTCAACGCTGAAATACATGTGTAAAATGCATCAGTCATTGTTCTAGGATTCCCCTATTTGTCGTTAACCGAATCCGAGATCCACACCTCAAAATTCTACTTTCGATTTATTTACGACGAAAATCAAGCTCTGGCCTTTTCACCCCCCTCTACAAACAAACACGCATCAATATTTCAAATGACCTCGCATTGTTACAAAACCTGAATAATCAGACATCTTACACGTTGTTTTTCATCTCATACAAAAAATCAGCTCCTGTCCCGGGCGGAAACGCCCCGAATTCAAAGAGAAATTCGGGAATTATTTTGCGTCAGCCATGTTTTGACGTGAACCTTTGCTGAAATTCTGTTATGACACCTGCATAAGTTGGGTGTTCTAATCTCGCCGGAGCCACAAGATTTGTTCTTTCTCTCCTTTTCTTTCTATCCATTTTTTTTTTTTTTTTTTTTTTGATTTTCAAACAAAAATACTATTCACAAAGGGGTTGTTGGAATGAAGTACACGTTGAAAAACACTATTCCATTTAAATAAAGACAAAAACAGACCTTATTTATTAGGGTCTTCCGTCTTCAGCGGAAGACCCTTCTATTATTCTATTGTTTCTTTTTCACTTTTCTTATTAGGGTCTTCCGTCTTCAGCGGAAGACCCTTCTATTATTCTATTGTTTCTTTTTCACTTTTCTTATTATTAGGGTCTTCCGTCTTCAGCGGAAGACCCTTCTATTATTCTATTGTTTCTTTTTCACTTTTCTTATTATTCTTATTCTTTTTTTTTTTTCTTACCGATTTTGTGCAGGCGATTTCTCAGAGATGGCTCGACCGATTTTAGTCAAATTTTCAGGGACGATGCCCCGTCATATGAAGTTTGTACCGCCATAACAGTTTTTCAAAATTCACTTCCGGTCGGAAGTGATCGTCGTAAAACGATTTTTTAAAAGTCAATTTTGTCTGTCAGGTTTCTCAAAAACGAGTTAAGATATAGGACTGAAATTTTCAGAGATGATAGATCTATCTCTTTTCTGGTGCACCTCGGTCAAGAGAATGTCAGCCGTCACTTCCGGTCGTCAACGGAAGCAAATTAAAAAAAAATAATTTTTCGATTTTTTTATTTTTTGTTATTTTTCTTTGATTTTTTTAAAGTTGATAGTGACCTTTCTACTGATTTAGAATATGTAATTTGTTTCAAAATCGATCAACGCAATCTGGAGATATAAAGAGTCAAAATCCTGAAGCGAGAGCCCGAGTAGCTCAGTCGTTATGGTCGTGGACAGTGCCCAGGCGACCCGGGTTCAAGCCCCGAGTGCCGAAAAATTTTTTTTCGTATTTTTTGCGTAGACTCACAATTTTATCTTTAAAACGATGAGTTTTATCTCACTTATTCAAAAATCGGACGGAAGACCCACTCGTTGCTCGCAACGAGAACGATCTAGTTATTATTAGGGTCTTCCGTCTTCAGCGGAAGACCCTTCTATTATTCTATTGTTTCTTTTTCACTTTTCTTATTATTATTATTATTATTCTTTTTTTGTCTTACAAATTTTGTGCAGGCGATTTCTCGGAGATGGCTTGTTCGATTTCGTTTAAATTGTCAGGGATAATGCCTCGTCAACTGAAGTCTATACCGCTACGACAGTTTTTCAAAATTCACTTCCGGTCGGAAGTTATTGTCGTTTAACGATTTTTAAAAGTCGATTTTGTCTGCGACGTTTCTCAAAAACGAGTAGAGATTTAGAGCTGTAATTTTCAGATATAATAGATCTATCTTTTTTCTAATGTACCTCGGTCAAGAGAATGTCCGCCGACACTTCCGGTCGTCACCGGAAGGAAATTTCAAAAATCAATTTTTTCAACTTTTTTGTTTTAAAATATTTTTCTGTAGGGTTGATAGTGACCCTTTTACTGATTCAGAATATGTATTTTGTTTTAAAATCGATTAACGCATTCTCGAGATATTAAGCGTCAAAGTCCTGAAGCGAGAGCCCGAGTAGCTCAGTCGTTATAGTCGTGGACAGTGCCCAGGCGACCCGGGTTCAAGCCCCGCGTGCCGCAAAAATTTTTTTGGTTTTTTTTTGCGTAGACTCACAATTTTATCTTTAAAATCTCATTTATTCAAAGATCGGACGGAAGACCCACTCGTTGCTCGCAACGAGAACGATCTAGTTATTATTCTTTTTTTGTCTTACAAATTTTGTGCAGGCGATTTCTCGGAGATGGCTTATTTGATTTCGTTCAAATTTTCAGGGATAATGCCTCGTCAACTGAAGTTTATACCGCTACGACAGTTTTTCAAAATTCACTTCCGGTCGGACGTTATTCTCGTTTAACGATTTTTAAAAGTCGATTTTGTCTGCGACGTTTCTCAAAAACGAGTAAAGATTTAGAGCTGTAATTTTCAGATATGATAGATCTATCTTTTTTCTAATGTACCTCGGTCAAGAGAATGTCCGCCGACACTTCCGGTCGTCACCGGAAGGAAATTTCAAAAATCAATTTTTTCAACTTTTTTGTTTTAAAATATTTTTCTGCAGGGTTGATAGTGACCCTTTTACTGATTCAGAATATGTATTTTGTTTTAAAATCGATTAACGCATTCTCGAGATATTAAGCGTCAAAGTCCTGAAGCGAGAGCCCGAGTAGCTCAGTCGGTATGGTCGTGGACAGTGCCCAGGCGACCCGGGTTCAAGCCCCGCGTGCCGCAAAAATTTTTTTCGTTTTTTTTTGCGTAGACTCACAATTTCATCTTTAAAACGATGAGTTTTATCTCATTTATTCAAAAATCGGACGGAAGACCCACTCGTTGCTCGCAACGAGAACGATCTAGTTATTATTAGGGTCTTCCGTCTTCAGCGGAAGACCCTTCTATTATTCTATTGTTTCTTTTTCACTTTTCTTATTATTATTATTATTATTATTATTAAGGTCTTCCGTTTCCAACGGAAGACCTTATTGTTATTGCTTTGATTCTTTTCCTCTATTATTATTATTATTTTTTTTTTCTCCCACGTTTTCTCAAAAACGCTTCAGCTGATTTTAATGAAACTTTCAGATCTTATTCATGACTAAATTTGTAAGAAAATTACACGAGATTTTTTTGGTCGTCACTTCCGGTCCCGCGATATGAAAGATTTTATGTTTTTGCTTGTTCACGATTTTTCTTCAAAAGTATTTAAGATAGAACTTTCAAATTTTCAGGGATGGTAGAGAGTCTTCTGCCGCAGTGCCCTTCGCATATCCGAACGTCCGCCGTCACTTCCGGTCGTCACCGGAAGGAAACAAAAATAAGTCATTTTTCAAGTTTTTTGATTTGAATTTTTTTAATGTTTGAAAACGATAGAGACGCGATCTAAACTTCAGAATATGAAATCCGTTTTAAAATCGATCCACGCATTCTCGAGATGTTAGGCTCCAAAGTCTTGAAGCGAGAGTCCGCGTAGCTCAGTCGTTAGAGTGGTGGACTTGTGCCCAGGCGACCCGGGTTCAGTCCCCGAGTGTCGAACGTTTTTTATTTCTTAGCTGTGGTTTGTTTTACGATTTTATTCTTGAAAACGATGGTTTAAAATGTTTTCCGTTTAAATTTTATCATAAATCAAAATAATATCGGGGTTTTTTTTTATTACAAATATAGAGCCCGGTTAGAAATACCGTTAATTTCCTGCTTTGTGACAGTCTTTTTTTTTATCAGCAGCTATCTAAATTCAGACGCTCGTAGCATCGCCGGCATCAAAGTCATGCCGCCGAAACACCCCTGTAATACGACCGCATTAGAGCTCGCCGGGTCGCTTTGCCAGCATCAAAGAAATGCCGCCATCACAATGACTGTGTGCACACAACAATTAGCGACTGCGGGTAGTAAATAACCGTTCTCCTAACAATATGCTTATGTTTCAATTATTATACATGACTTTAAACTGAGGGTTGTTTAATGTTTCTCCACATACGTGGATACAGGCATGCACGTATACATGCGCTTATTGACAATTTTTTTTTTACAGATTATATACATGTTTGAATTGTACATTTACTTCTCTCTCTCTCTCTCTCTCTCTCTCTCTCTCTCTCTCTCTCTCTCTCTCTCTCTCTCTCTCTCTCTCTCTCTCTCAGTTAAGTCATGAGCAGTGAATGTCTGAACTCCGCCTCTACGATGACATGTGGTGATAATGAACTCTGTTCAAACTCAAAATTACAAAGAAAAAATACAAAACACCATCAGAGTAAACACGGATCTAAACAATTCGTTGAAACTTTTCTACAGTTGTAGCCTTGCTTGTGCGTAGTTCTCTAACCTATATTGGATTTAAGGGTCAACCCAGAAAGATGTCGATACTAAATATAAAGTTGTATTCCAATAAGCAAAATAAATTGCTAAGCCCAGCTATGAGCTCTCTCTCTCTCTCTCTCTCTCTCTCTCTCTCTCTCTCTCTCTCTCTCTCTCTCTCTCTCTCTCTCTCTCTCTCTCCATACTATTGAAAAAAGTCATTCTCAACATAAGAATAATTTTAAATGTTAGTACATGTATAAATATGAAAAATATATTTGTTTTTCGACCCGCGGTTAGCTATTTATCTATTTATAATGCAGTTGCATCGTTGAAACCTGATTCGCTGTTGTTGCGGCGGAATGTCTTTGATGCCGGCGAAGTGACCGAGGATCGAAATACGTCACAATACGGATTTAACAATCTTGGTTTGACTTTTACATAGCGTTTTAGATATCCGGTATTGGTTTTGCTCTATGTTAAAGAGTGTTAAGAAATGGTAGAAAAGAACAACTATCTCTATTGTCTTTTTTATGGTGTATTCAAACGGAAGACCTCTTGTTGCTCGCAACGAGCGTCTAGTTATTATTATTATTCTTTTTTTGTCTTACAAATTTTGTGCAGGCGATTTCTCGGAGATGGCTTGTTCGTTTTCGTTCAAATTTTCAGGGATAATTCCGTGCCAACTGAAGTTTATACCGCTACGACAGTTTTTCAAAATTCACTTCCGGTCGGAAGTTATTGTCGTTAAACGATTTTTAAAAGTCAATTTTGTCTGCGACGGTTCTCAAAAACGAGTAAAAATTTATAGCTGAATTTTTTAGAGATGATAGATCTATCTTTTTTCTAGTGTACCTCGGTCAAGAGAATGTCCACCGTCACTTCCGGTCGTCACCGGAAGCAAATTTTAAAAATCGAATTTTTCAACTTTTTTGTTTTAAAATAATTTTCTCTAGGATTGATAGTGACCCTTTTTCTGATTCAGAATATGTAATTTGTTTTAAAATCGATCAACGCATTCTCGAGATATTAAGCGTCAAAGTCCTGAAGCGAGAGCCCGAGTAGCTCAGTCGTTAGAGTCGTGGACATGTGCCCAGGCGACCCGGGTTCAAGCCCCGAGTGCCGATTGTTGTTTCCTCTGTATAGTGCTTGGATTCACATATATATCTTTGAAATGATGGATTATACAAATTTCCCTTTTTGTTTTTAATTCTTCTTTATGGTATAATTTTTGGGATTCAAATTCAATTTTTTATTTTGTAAAAAATTATAAAATTTTAATTTAAACTCAAAAAAACTGGAACTGATTTTAAAAAACCATATTTAACCTGCACTTCCAATATTACGTCTAATGACATGTATTTTGAATTCATTGAATGAAATTGAAATTTTTCAAAATTTTCAAACTCATTGAAATTGTGTTTAAATGACCTCAAACTATTTTTAGAACATGATATCTAAGTTTCGCTTGCAATTCTGCGTCTGATGACATCTTTCTCGAATTGATTGGATGAAATTTAAATTTTTCAAAATTTTTAAACTCATTTAAATCGTGTTAAAATGACCTCAAACTAATTTTAAAACATGATATATTAGTTGCGCTTGCAATTCTGCGTCTGATGACATCTTTTTCGGATTGATTGGATGAAATTTAATTTTTTAAAAATCTTTAAACTCATTTAAATTGTGTTTAAATGACCTCAGACTAATTTTTAAACATGATATCTAAGTTGCGCTTGCAATTCTGCGTCTGATGACATTCATCACGAATTGATTGGATAAAATTTAAATTTTTCAAAAATTTTAAACTCATTTAAATCGTATTTAAATGACCTCAGACTAATTGTAAAACATAATATATACGTTGCGCTTGCAATTCTGCGTCTGATGACATCTTTCTCAAATTGATTGCATGAAATTTAAATTTTTAAAATTTTTTAAACTCACTTCAGTTGTGTTAAAATGACCTCAGACTAATTTTTAAACATGATATCTAAGTTGCGCTTGCAATTCTGCGTCTGAAGACATTTTTCCCGAATTGATTGGATGAAATTTAAATTTTTTAAAAATTTTAAACTCATTTTAATCGTGTTTAAATGACCTCAGACTAATTTTCAAACATGATTTCTAAGTTGCGCTTGCAATTCTGGGTCTGATGACATTCATCCCGAATTGATTGGATGAAATTTAAATTTTTCAAAAATTTTAAACTCATTTTAATCGTGTTAAAATGACCTCAGACTAATTTTAGTACATGATATCTAAGTTGCGCTTGCAATTCTGGATCTGATGACATTCATCCCGAATTGATTGGATAAAATTTAAATTTTTCAAAAATTTTAAACTCATTAAAATCGTGTTTAAATGACCTCAGACTAATTTTAGAACATGATATCTAAGTTGCGCTTGCAATTCTGGGTCTGATGACATTCATCCCGAATTGATTGGATGAAATTTAAATTTTTCAAAAATTTTAAACTCATTTAAATTGTGTTAAAATGACCACAGACTAATTTTTAAACATGATATCTAAGTTGCGCTTGCAATTCTGCGTCTGATGACATCTTTCGCGAATTGATTGGATGAGATTTAATTTTTTCAAAAATTTTAAACTCATTTTAATCGTGTTCAAATGACCTCAGACTAATTTTCAAACATGATATCTAAGTTGCGCTTGCAATTCTGCGTCTGATGACATCTTCCTCGAATTGATTGCACGAAATTTAATTTTTTTTTTAATTTAAAACTCATTTAAATTGTGTTAAAATGACCTCAGACTAATTTTTTAACATGATATCTAAGTTGCGCTTGCAATTCTGCGTCTGATGGCATTCGTCCCGAATTGATTGGATGAAATTTAAATTTTCCAAAAATTTTAAACTCATTTAAATCGTGTTTAAATGACCTCAGACTAATTTTTAAACATGATATCTAAGTTGCGCTTGCAATTCTGCGCCTGGTGACATCTTTGTTGAATTGATTGGATGAAATTTAAATTTTTCAAAAATTTTAAACTCATTTAAATCGTGTTAAAATGACCTCAGACTAATTTTTAAACATGATATCTAAGTTGAGCTTGCAATTCTGCATCTGATGACACTAATCCCGAATTGATTGGATGAAATTTAAATTTTCCAAAAATTTTAAACTCATTTAAATCGTGTTTAAATGACCTCAAACTAATTTTTAAGCATGATATCTAAGTTGCGCTTGCAATTATGCGTCTGATGACATCTTTCTTGAATTTATTGGATGAGATTTAAATTTTTCAAAAAATTTAAACTCATTTAAATCGTGTTAAAATGACCTCAGACTAATTTTCAAACATGATATCTAAGTTGCGCTTGCAATTCTGCGCCTGGTGACATTCATCACGAATTGATTGGATGAAATTTAAATTTTTCAAAAATTTTAAACTCATTTAAATCATGTTAAAATGACCTCAGACTAATTTTAAAACATAATATATTAGTTGCGCTTGCAATTCTACGCCTGGTGACATCTTTGTTGAATTGATTGGATGAAATTTAAATTTTTCAAAAATTTTAAACTCATTTAAATCGTGTTAAAATGACCTCAGACTAATTTTCAAACATGATTTATTAGTTGCGCTTGCAATTCTACGCCTGGTGACATCTTTGTTGAATTGATTGGATGAAATTTAAATTTTTCAAAAAATTTAAACTCATTTAAATCGTGTTAAAATGACCTCAGACTAATTTTAAAACATGATATATTAGTTGCGCTTGCAATTCTGCGTCTGATGACATCTTTCTCGAATTGATTGGATGAAATTTAATTTTTTTGAAAATTTTAAATTTATTTTAATCGTGTTAAAATGACCTCAAACTAATTTTTAAACATGATTTTTGTAATGCTCCTGCATTTTTTGCGTCTGATAACATCTTTTTCAAAATTATTGGATGAATTATAGGATTTTAGGTTTTCGAAATTTTCAAACTCATTTAAATCGAGTTAACATGACACCAGACAGATTTAAATTTCGGTCAAAATCTCATCGCATCTTATGAGAAATCGGACGGAAGACCCACTCGTTGCTCGCAACGAGATCGCATCTAGTTATTATTCTTTTTTTGTCTTACAAATTTTGTGCAGGCGATTTCTCGGAGATGGCTTGATCGATTTTCTACAAATTTTCAGGGATAATGCCTCGTCATCTAAAGTTTATACCGCTGCGACAGTTTTTAGAAATTCACTTCCGGTCGGAAGTTATCGTCGTTAAACGATTTTTAAAAGTCAATTTTGTCTGCGACGTTTCTCAAAACCGAGTAAAGATTTAGAGCTGAAATTTTTAGAGATGATAGATCTACCGTTTTTCTAGTGCACCTCTGTCAAGAGAATGTCCGCCGTCACTTCCGGTCGTCACTGGAAGCAAATTTTAAAAATCGAATTTTTGAACTTTTTTGTTTTAAAATATTTTTCTGTAGGGTTGATAGTGACCCTTTTTCTGATTCAGAATATGTAGTTTGTTTTAAAATCGATTAACGCAGTCTCGAGATATTAAGCGTCAAAGTCCTGAAGCGAGAGTCCGAGTAGCTCAGTCGATAGAGTCGTGGACATGTGCCTAGGCGACCCGAGTTCAAGCCCCGAGTGCCGCAAAAAATTTTAACTCATTTTTCGCTTAGACCTACGATTTTATCTTTAAAATAACGAATTCTGTTCTTTTCCGTTTTAATTTTGTAAAAGAAGTTACAATAATAGCGCTTTTCCCCGTATTTGTGTATTGAGATCCTTAGCTATGAATTCATACTGAAATATACTTAAAATGTTCAGAAAAATAAATAGTTACATCTTTAATAACACGCTTGTACATTGTTCTAACACATGTATTTCATTAAGTAATTGTGTAATATGTAATATTTAGAATTTAGTATTTTACGTTTAATATAAAAGTCACCCACACCCCCCCCCCTTGTCGCAAAATCATTTAGTTTTTCTAGCCTGCTTTTTCTTGATCTTTTATCTTGGACCTTTAATTTCAACCTAGTACCATTCTAGATTACTCTACTAATGGCCAGACCAATTCGTTCATTTTTAACAGAGTTATGAATTTTTGAGCATTTGAGTTTCGATTACCGTGCTTGACATGTCCTGTAGAGAAAAATTCTAGCTCCCGAACCCTTCACATTATCCTAATGAAATTTCGTGTAAATGTACCTCGGACCCAATTCTTACTGTCTGCCAAATATGCAGCGGATTGAACAATTTAGAATAAATTTCTGAGATCAAACAGCGCGTAATGTATATACGGGGAATTAAGATCTACGCAACACAGTACACGCACCGACCCCCCCCCCCCCCCGATTCACAAAATCATTTAGTTTTTCTGGCCTGATTTTACTTGATCTTTGACCTGTACTTTTAACCTAATACTATTCTAGATTACTGTACTAATGGCCAGGCCAATTCGTTCATTTTTAACAGAGTTATGAATTTTTGGGCATTTGAGTTTCGATTAGCGTGCTTCACATGTACTGTAGAAAAAAATTTTAACTCCCGAGCCCTTCACTCAATCCTAATGAAATTTGGTGTAAATGTACCTCGGACCCCATTCTAATTGTCTGCCAAATATGCAGCGGATTGAACAATTTAGAAGAAATTCCTGAGATCAAACGGCAGGCATTACCTGTACGGGGAATTAAAATTGACACAGTACACGGGATGTAAGCAGCCGTGTAATATTTCTGGTGCATGTATATTTCTTGTTTTCCGTTTAGTCTGTATCTACGATAGCGTGTGAACTACTTATGAATGTTAGAACTGTGAAAATAACTGTTATCGATTTTCTACCGAATAAATTTACATGTTACTGATTTCGTTATTTCTACATTTATCAAGATTTCATCAATCCTGGCATAATAAAACAGTCAAACATAATAGTAAACGACACGAAAAAAAATTCTCAACGCTGAAATACATGTGTAAAATGCATCAGTCATTGTTCTAGGATTCCCCTATTTGTCGTTAACCGAATCCGAGATCCACACCTCAAAATTCTACTTTCGATTTATTTACGACGAAAATCAAGCTCTGGCCTTTTCACCCCCCTCTACAAACAAACACGCATCAATATTTCAAATGACCTCGCATTGTTACAAAACCTGAATAATCAGACATCTTACACGTTGTTTTTCATCTCATACAAAAAATCAGCTCCTGTCCCGGGCGGAAACGCCCCGAATTCAAAGAGAAATTCGGGAATTATTTTGCGTCAGCCATGTTTTGACGTGAACCTTTGCTGAAATTCTGTTATGACACCTGCATAAGTTGGGTGTTCTAATCTCGCCGGAGCCACAAGATTTGTTCTTTCTCTCCTTTTCTTTCTATCCATTTTTTTTTTTTTTTTTTTTTTGATTTTCAAACAAAAATACTATTCACAAAGGGGTTGTTGGAATGAAGTACACGTTGAAAAACACTATTCCATTTAAATAAAGACAAAAACAGACCTTATTTATTAGGGTCTTCCGTCTTCAGCGGAAGACCCTTCTATTATTCTATTGTTTCTTTTTCACTTTTCTTATTAGGGTCTTCCGTCTTCAGCGGAAGACCCTTCTATTATTCTATTGTTTCTTTTTCACTTTTCTTATTATTAGGGTCTTCCGTCTTCAGCGGAAGACCCTTCTATTATTCTATTGTTTCTTTTTCACTTTTCTTATTATTCTTATTCTTTTTTTTTTTTCTTACCGATTTTGTGCAGGCGATTTCTCAGAGATGGCTCGACCGATTTTAGTCAAATTTTCAGGGACGATGCCCCGTCATATGAAGTTTGTACCGCCATAACAGTTTTTCAAAATTCACTTCCGGTCGGAAGTGATCGTCGTAAAACGATTTTTTAAAAGTCAATTTTGTCTGTCAGGTTTCTCAAAAACGAGTTAAGATATAGGACTGAAATTTTCAGAGATGATAGATCTATCTCTTTTCTGGTGCACCTCGGTCAAGAGAATGTCAGCCGTCACTTCCGGTCGTCAACGGAAGCAAATTAAAAAAAAATAATTTTTCGATTTTTTTATTTTTTGTTATTTTTCTTTGATTTTTTTAAAGTTGATAGTGACCTTTCTACTGATTTAGAATATGTAATTTGTTTCAAAATCGATCAACGCAATCTGGAGATATAAAGAGTCAAAATCCTGAAGCGAGAGCCCGAGTAGCTCAGTCGTTATGGTCGTGGACAGTGCCCAGGCGACCCGGGTTCAAGCCCCGAGTGCCGAAAAATTTTTTTTCGTATTTTTTGCGTAGACTCACAATTTTATCTTTAAAACGATGAGTTTTATCTCACTTATTCAAAAATCGGACGGAAGACCCACTCGTTGCTCGCAACGAGAACGATCTAGTTATTATTAGGGTCTTCCGTCTTCAGCGGAAGACCCTTCTATTATTCTATTGTTTCTTTTTCACTTTTCTTATTATTATTATTATTATTCTTTTTTTGTCTTACAAATTTTGTGCAGGCGATTTCTCGGAGATGGCTTGTTCGATTTCGTTTAAATTGTCAGGGATAATGCCTCGTCAACTGAAGTCTATACCGCTACGACAGTTTTTCAAAATTCACTTCCGGTCGGAAGTTATTGTCGTTTAACGATTTTTAAAAGTCGATTTTGTCTGCGACGTTTCTCAAAAACGAGTAGAGATTTAGAGCTGTAATTTTCAGATATAATAGATCTATCTTTTTTCTAATGTACCTCGGTCAAGAGAATGTCCGCCGACACTTCCGGTCGTCACCGGAAGGAAATTTCAAAAATCAATTTTTTCAACTTTTTTGTTTTAAAATATTTTTCTGTAGGGTTGATAGTGACCCTTTTACTGATTCAGAATATGTATTTTGTTTTAAAATCGATTAACGCATTCTCGAGATATTAAGCGTCAAAGTCCTGAAGCGAGAGCCCGAGTAGCTCAGTCGTTATAGTCGTGGACAGTGCCCAGGCGACCCGGGTTCAAGCCCCGCGTGCCGCAAAAATTTTTTTGGTTTTTTTTTGCGTAGACTCACAATTTTATCTTTAAAATCTCATTTATTCAAAAATCGGACGGAAGACCCACTCGTTGCTCGCAACGAGAACGATCTAGTTATTATTCTTTTTTTGTCTTACAAATTTTGTGCAGGCGATTTCTCGGAGATGGCTTATTTGATTTCGTTCAAATTTTCAGGGATAATGCCTCGTCAACTGAAGTTTATACCGCTACGACAGTTTTTCAAAATTCACTTCCGGTCGGACGTTATTCTCGTTTAACGATTTTTAAAAGTCGATTTTGTCTGCGACGTTTCTCAAAAACGAGTAAAGATTTAGAGCTGTAATTTTCAGATATGATAGATCTATCTTTTTTCTAATGTACCTCGGTCAAGAGAATGTCCGCCGACACTTCCGGTCGTCACCGGAAGGAAATTTCAAAAATCAATTTTTTCAACTTTTTTGTTTTAAAATATTTTTCTGCAGGGTTGATAGTGACCCTTTTACTGATTCAGAATATGTATTTTGTTTTAAAATCGATTAACGCATTCTCGAGATATTAAGCGTCAAAGTCCTGAAGCGAGAGCCCGAGTAGCTCAGTCGGTATGGTCGTGGACAGTGCCCAGGCGACCCGGGTTCAAGCCCCGCGTGCCGCAAAAATTTTTTTCGTTTTTTTTTGCGTAGACTCACAATTTCATCTTTAAAACGATGAGTTTTATCTCATTTATTCAAAAATCGGACGGAAGACCCACTCGTTGCTCGCAACGAGAACGATCTAGTTATTATTATTATTCTTTTTTTGTCTTACAAATTTTGTGCAGGCGATTTCTCGGAGATGGCTTGATCGATTTTCTACAAATTTTCAGGGATAATGCCTCGTCATCTAAAGTTTATACCGCTGCGACAGTTTTTAGAAATTCACTTCCGGTCGGAAGTTATCGTCGTTAAACGATTTTTAAAAGTCAATTTTGTCTGCGACGTTTCTCAAAACCGAGTAAAGATTTAGAGCTGAAATTTTTAGAGATGATAGATCTACCGTTTTTCTAGTGCACCTCTGTCAAGAGAATGTCCGCCGTCACTTCCGGTCGTCACTGGAAGCAAATTTTAAAAATCGAATTTTTGAACTTTTTTGTTTTAAAATATTTTTCTGTAGGGTTGATAGTGACCCTTTTTCTGATTCAGAATATGTAGTTTGTTTTAAAATCGATTAACGCAGTCTCGAGATATTAAGCGTCAAAGTCCTGAAGCGAGAGTCCGAGTAGCTCAGTCGATAGAGTCGTGGACATGTGCCTAGGCGACCCGAGTTCAAGCCCCGAGTGCCGCAAAAAATTTTAACTCATTTTTCGCTTAGACCTACGATTTTATCTTTAAAATAACGAATTCTGTTCTTTTCCGTTTTAATTTTGTAAAAGAAGTTACAATAATAGCGCTTTTCCCCGTATTTGTGTATTGAGATCCTTAGCTATGAATTCATACTGAAATATACTTAAAATGTTCAGAAAAATAAATAGTTACATCTTTAATAACACGCTTGTACATTGTTCTAACACATGTATTTCATTAAGTAATTGTGTAATATGTAATATTTAGAATCTAGTATTTTACGTTTAATATAAAAGTCACCCACACCCCCCCCCCCCCTTGTCGCAAAATCATTTAGTTTTTCTAGCCTGCTTTTTCTTGATCTTTTATCTTGGACCTTTAATTTCAACCTAGTACCATTCTAGATTACTCTACTAATGGCCAGACCAATTCGTTCATTTTTAACAGAGTTATGAATTTTTGAGCATTTGAGTTTCGATTACCGTGCTTGACATGTCCTGTAGAGAAAAATTCTAGCTCCCGAACCCTTCACATTATCCTAATGAAATTTCGTGTAAATGTACCTCGGACCCAATTCTTACTGTCTGCCAAATATGCAGCGGATTGAACAATTTAGAATAAATTTCTGAGATCAAACAGCGCGTAATGTATATACGGGGAATTAAGATCTACGCAACACAGTACACGCACCGACCCCCCCCCCCGATTCACAAAATCATTTAGTTTTTCTGGCCTGATTTTACTTGATCTTTGACCTGTACTTTTAACCTAATACTATTCTAGATTACTGTACTAATGGCCAGGCCAATTCGTTCATTTTTAACAGAGTTATGAATTTTTGGGCATTTGAGTTTCGATTAGCGTGCTTCACATGTACTGTAGAAAAAAATTTTAACTCCCGAGCCCTTCACTCAATCCTAATGAAATTTGGTGTAAATGTACCTCGGACCCCATTCTAATTGTCTGCCAAATATGCAGCGGATTGAACAATTTAGAAGAAATTCCTGAGATCAAACGGCAGGCATTACCTGTACGGGGAATTAAAATTGACACAGTACACGGGATGTAAGCAGCCGTGTAATATTTCTGGTGCATGTATATTTCTTGTTTTCCGTTTAGTCTGTATCTACGATAGCGTGTGAACTACTTATGAATGTTAGAACTGTGAAAATAACTGTTATCGATTTTCTACCGAATAAATTTACATGTTACTGATTTCGTTATTTCTACATTTATCAAGATTTCATCAATCCTGGCATAATAAAACAGTCAAACATAATAGTAAACGACACGAAAAAAAATTCTCAACGCTGAAATACATGTGTAAAATGCATCAGTCATTGTTCTAGGATTCCCCTATTTGTCGTTAACCGAATCCGAGATCCACACCTCAAAATTCTACTTTCGATTTATTTACGACGAAAATCAAGCTCTGGCCTTTTCACCCCCCTCTACAAACAAACACGCATCAATATTTCAAATGACCTCGCATTGTTACAAAACCTGAATAATCATACATCTTACACGTTGTTTTTCATCTCATACAAAAAATCAGCTCCTGTCCCGGGCGGAAACGCCCCGAATTCAAAGAGAAATTCGGGAATTATTTTGCGTCAGCCATGTTTTGACGTGAACCTTTGATGAAATTCTCTTATGACACCTGCATAAGTTGGGTGTTCTAATCTCACCGGAGCCACAAAATTTGTTCTTTCTCTCCTTTTCTTTCTATCCATTTTTTTTTTTTTTTAGATTTTCTAACAAAAATATTATTCACAAAAAGGGTTGTTGGAATGAAGTACACGTTGGAAAACACTATTCCGTTTAGATTAAGACAAAACAGACCTTATTTATTAGGGTCTTCCGTCTTCAGCGGAAGACCCTTCTATTATTCTATTGTTTCTTTTTCACTTTTCTTATTATTAGGGTCTTCCGTCTTCAGCGGAAGACCCTTCTATTATTCTATTGTTTCTTTTTCACTTTTCTTATTATTATTATTATTATTATTATTCTTTTTTTGTCTTACAAATTTTGTGCAGGCGATTTCTCGGAGATGGCTCTTTCGATTTCTTTCAAATTTACAGGGATAATGCCCCGTCATGTGAAGTTTATACCGCCGCGACAGTTTTTCAAAATTCACTTCCTGTCGGAAGTTATCGTCAGTTTACGATTTTAAAAAGTCAATTTTGTCTGCGACGTTTCTCAAAAACGAGTGAAGATATTGGAATTAAATTTCTAGAGATGATAGATCTACCGTTTTTCTGGTGCACCTCGGTCAAGAGAATGGCCGCCGTCGCTTCCGTTTGTCACCGGAAGCAAATTTAAAAAATTAAATTTTTCAACTTTTTTATGTTAAAATATTTTTCTGTAGGGTTGATAGTGACCCTTTTTCTGATTCAGAATATGTAATTTGTTTTAAAATCGATCAACGCATTCTCCAGATATTAAGGGTCAAAGTCCTGAAGCGAGAGTCCGAGTAGCTCAGTCGTTAGAGTCGTGGACATATGCCCAGGCGACCCGGGTTCAAGCCTCAAGTGCCGCAAAATTTTTCAACTCATTTTTCGCTTAGACCTACGATTTTATCTTTAAAATGATGAATTCTGTTCTTTTCCGTTTTAATTTTGTAAAAGAAGTTACAATAATAGCGCTTTCTCCCGTATTTGTGTATTGAGATCTAGTTAAAATGTTCAGAAAAATGAATAGTTACATCTTTAATAACACGCTTATACATTGTTCTAACACATGTATATCATTTAGAAATTGTGTTATATGTAATATTTACAGTTTGATATTTTAGGTTTAATACAGAAGTCACCGACACTCCACCCCCCCCCCCCCAAATCACAAAATCGATTAGTTTTTCTGGCCTGCTTTTTCTTGATCTTTGATCTTGGACCTTTAATTTCAACCTATTACCATTCTAGATTACTGTACTAATGACCAGACCAATTCGTTCATTTTTAACAGAGATATGAATTTTGGGACATTTGAGTTTCGATTACCGTGCTTGACATGTACTGTAGAAAAAAATTCTAACTCCCGAACCCTTCACTTAATCCTAACGAAATTTCGTGTAAATGTACCTCGGACCCCATTCTTACCGTCTGCCAAATATGCAGCGGATTGAACAATTTTGAAGGAATTTCTTAGATCAAACAGCGCGTATTGTCTATACGGGGAATTCAAATTTACACAGTACACGCACCGACCCCCTCCCCCAACCCGATTCACAAAATCATTTAGTTTTTCTGGCCTGATTTTACTTGATCTTTGACCTGTACTTTCAACCTAATACTATTCTAGATTACTCTACTAATGACCAGGCCAATTCTTTCATTTTTAACAGAGTTATGAATTTTGGGGCATTTGAGTTTCAATTAGCGTGCTTGACATGTACTGTAGAAAAAAATTCTAACTCCCGAACCCTTCACTTGATCCTTATGAAATTTCGTGTAAATGTACCTCGGACCCTATTCTTATTGTCTGCCAAAAATGCAGAGGATTGAACAATTTTAAAGGAATTTCTGAGATCAAACAGCGCGTAATGTCTATACGGGGAATTCAAATTTTAACAGTACACGCACCGACCCCCCCCCCCCCACCCGATTCATAAAATCATTTAGTTTTTCTGGCCTGATTTTACTTGATCTTTGACCTGTACTTTCAACCTAATACTATTCTAGATTACTCTACTAATGACCAGGCCAATTCGTTCATTTTGAACAGAGTTATGAATTTTGGGGCATTTGAGTTTCAATTAGCGTGCTTGACATGTACTGTAGAAAAAAATTCTAACTCCCGAACCCTTCACTTGATCCTTATGAAATTTCGTGTAAATGTACCTCGGACCCTATTCTTATTGTCTGCCAAAAATGCAGAGGATTGAACAATTTTGAAGGAATTTCTGAGATCAAACAGCGCGTATTGTCTATACGGGGAATTCAAATTTTAACAGTACACGCACCGACCCCCCCCCACCCGATTCATAAAATCATTTAGTTTTTCTGGCCTGATTTTACTTGATCTTTGACCTGTACTTTCAACCTAATACTATTCTAGATTACTCTACTAATGACCAGGCCAATTCGTTCATTTTGAACAGAGTTATGAATTTTGGGGCATTTGAGTTTCAATTAGCGTGCTTGACATGTACTGTAGAAAAAAATTCTAACTCCCGAACCCTTCACTTGATCCTAATGAAATTTCGTGTAAATGTACCTCGGACCCTATTCTTATTGTCTGCCAAATATGCAGCGGATTGAACAATTTAGAAGAAATTCCTGAGATCAAACGGCGAGTATTGCATGTACGGGGAATTAAAATTTACACAGTACACGGGATGTAAGCAGCCGTGTAATATATCTGGTGCATGTATATTTCTTGTTTTCCGTTTAGTCTGTATCTACGATAGCGTGTGAACTACTTATGAATGTTAGAAATGTCAAAATTACTGTCATCGAATTTTTACCGGATAAATTTACATGTTATTGATTTCGTTATTTCTACATTTATAAAGATTTTATCAATCCTGTTGAAATAAAACAGTCATACATAATAGTAAACGACACGAAAAAAAATCTCATCGCTTGAAATACATGTGTGAAATGCATCAGTCATTGTTTTAGGACTTACCCTAATTGTCGTTAACCGAATCCGAGATCCACACCTCAGAATTCTACTTTCGATTTATTTACGACGAAAATCAAGTTCGGGCTATATAATTCTATGTAAGAAAAAAAAATCGTAAAAAATCGAAATAATTTTCTCGTGAGAAAAATGATAGATAGCAGTGTTCTATGATACATTACGCATTATCTAACATCAAAAAATGCGCATGCGATACGGCATTTTCTCAAGTTTTCTAGCTGCGAACATGCCTACCCCCCAAACCACGTGTTTTCAAGCTGTTTGTAAACAGACTGCGCGCACCCCATGAAGTCGGCCTATATGCCCTTTAAGAAATAGTTCCCGATAAAAGTAGAATCAAATTTACAAACTACAGAAATTTCCCTAATCAGAGATATCATTTTTATTCAAATCAAATATGGGAAAATGCAAAATGCGGGCAAGAGAAAAAAATATTCCCTATAAATGTATGGAACTACAATTGACTAAGTTCATTTTCATTGGTGGATTACCGGTGTGATAACTCTAATCTCGCCGGAGCCAAGATTTGCACTTTCTCTCCTTTTCTTTCTCTCCAAATTTTTTTTTTTTTTTTTTTTTTTTGATTTTCTAACAAAAATACTCTTCACAAAGGGGTTGCTGGAATGTAGTACAAGTTGAAAAACACTATTCCATTTAAATTAAGACAAAAACAGACCTTATTTATTAGGGTCTTCCGTCTTCAGCGGAAGACCCTTCTATTATTCTATTGTTTCTTTTTCACTTTTCTTATTATTATTATTAGGGTCTTCCGTCTTCAGCGGAAGACCCTTCTATTATTCTATTGTTTCTTTTTCACTTTTCTTATTATTATTAGGGTCTTCCGTCTTCAGCGGAAGACCCTACTATTATTCTATTGTTTCTTTTTCAATTTTCTTATTAGGGTCTTCCGTCTCAGCGGAAGACCCTTCTATTATTCTATTGTTTCTTTTTCAGGTTTATTATTTTTTTTCTTTTTTTTTTCTTTACAATTTTTGTGCAGAAGATTTCTCGTAGATGGGTCGTCCGATTTTCGTCAAATTTTCAGCATCGATCTAGTATCATTTGAAGTTTATTCCCCATTTTCGATTCCGCAAAAATCACTTCCGGTTCGGACTTATCCGCCATTTTGTCTTTTTTTCTTGACTTCTTGTCCACGCAACTCCTCAGAAACGAGTGAAGATAGAAAGCTAAAATTTTCAGGAATGATAGAGGACACGCTAGTTTAGTCGCTCCTGGAAAAATTATTTTCCGGAAATTCCGAGTACGGAAGCTAGCTTAGATCAAAATATAGGTCAAAAATTTGCAACGAATTTTCTTTTCTCAACGCATCTCCTTAAAAACGATAAAAGATATGATACTGAATATTTGAAGAATGATAAATTCTGCGTATATTGACATCTTTCTCGAATTGATTGGATGAAATTTTAATTTTTAAATTTTTTTAAACTCATTTAAATCGTGTTAAAATGACCTCAAACTAATTTTAAAACATGATATATGAGTTGCGCTTGCAATTCTGCGTCTGATGACATCTTTCTCGAATTGATTGGATGAAATTTTATTTTTTCAAAATTTTTAAACTTATTTAAATCGTTGTAAAATGACCCCATACTAATTTAAAAACATGATATCTAAGTTGCGCTTGCAATTCTGCGTCTGATGACATCTTTTTCGAATTGATTGGATGAAATTTAATTTTTTTAAAATTTTTAAACTCATTTAAATCGTGATAATATGACCTCAGACTAATTTTAAAACCTGATATCTAAGTTGCGCTTGCAATTCTGCGTCTAATTACATCTTTTTCGAATCGATTGGAAGAAATTTAAATTTTTCAAAAATTTTAAACTCATTGAAATCGTGTTTATATGACCTCATACTTATTTTAAAACCTAATATCTAAGTTGCGCTTGCAATTCTGCGTCTAATGACATCTTTTTCGAATTGATTAGATTAAATTTAAATTTTTCAAAAATTTTAAACTCATTTAAATCGCGTTTAAATGATCTCATACTTATTTTAAAACCTGATATCTAAGTTGCGCTTGCAATTCTGCGTCTGATGACATCTTTTTCGAATTGATTGGATGAAATTCAAATTCATCAAAAATTTTAAACTCATTTAAATCGTGGTAAAATGATCTAATACTAATTTTGAAACATAATATATAAGTTGCGCTTGCAATTCTGCGTCTGATGACATCTTTCTTAAATTGATTGAATGAAATTTAAATTCTTTAAAAATTTTAAACTCATTTAAATCGTGTTTAAACTATCTCAGACTTATTTTAAAATATGATATCTAAGTTGCGCTTGCAATTCTAAGTCTGATGACATCTTTCTCGAATTGATTGGATGAAATTTAAATTTTTCAAAAATTTTAAACTCATTTAAATCGTGTTTATATGACCTCATACTTATTTTAAAACCTAATATCTAAGTTGCGCTTGCAATTCTGCGTCTAATGACATCTTTTTCGAATTGATTAGATTAAATTTAAATTTTTCAAAAATTTTAAACTCATTTAAATCGCGTTTAAATGATCTCATACTTATTTTAAAACCTGATATCTAAGTTGCGCTTGCAATTCTGCGTCTGATGACATCTTTTTCGAATTGATTGGATGAAATTCAAATTCATCAAAAATTTTAAACTCATTTAAATCGTGGTAAAATGATCTAATACTAATTTTGAAACATAATATATAAGTTGCGCTTGCAATTCTGCGTCTGATGACATCTTTCTTAAATTGATTGAATGAAATTTAAATTCTTTAAAAATTTTAAACTCATTTAAATCGTGTTTAAACTATCTCAGACTTATTTTAAAATATGATATCTAAGTTGCGCTTGCAATTCTAAGTCTGATGACATCTTTCTCGAATTGATTGGATGAAATTTAAATTTTTCAAAAATTTTAAACTCATTTAAATCGTGTTTAAATGACCTCAGACTAATTTTAAAACATGATATATAAGTTGCGCTTGCAATTCTGCGTCTGATGACATTCATCCTGAATTGATTGGATGAAATTTAATTATTTCAAAAATGTTAAACTCATTGAAATCGTGTTTAAATGACCTCAGAATAATTTTAAAACATGATATCTTAGTTGCGCTTGCAATTCTGCGTCTGATGACATTCATCCCGAATTGATTGGATGAAATTTAAATTTTTCAATAATTTTAAACTCATTTAAATCGTGTTAAAATGACCTCAGACTAATTTTTAAACATGATATCTAAGTTGCTCTTGCAATTCTGCGTCTGATGACATTCATCCTGAATTGATTGGATGAAATTTAATTATTTCAAAAATTTTAAACTCATTTAAATCGTGTTGAAATGACCTCAGACTAATTTTAAAACATGATATCTAAGTTGCGCTTGTAATTCTGCGTCTAATGACATTCATCCCAAATTGATTGGATGAAATTTAAATTTTTCAAAAATTTTAAACTCATTTAAATCGTGTTTAAATGACCTCAGACTAATTTTTAAACATAATACCTAAGTTGCGCTTGCAATTCTGCGTCTGATGATATCATTTTCGAATTGATTGGATGAAATTTAATTATTTCAAAATTTTTAAATTTATTTAAATCGTGTTAAAATGACCTCAGACTAATTTTTAAACATGATATCTAAGTTGCGCTTTTAATTCTGCATCTGATGATATCATTTTTGAACTATTTGGATGAAATTTAAATTTTCAAAAATTTTAAACACATTTTAATCGTGTTTAAATGATCTCAGACTAATTTTTAAAAATGATATCTAAGTTGCGCTTGCAATTCTGCGTCTGAGAACATCTTTCTCGAATTGATGGGATGAAATTTAAATTTTTCAAAATTTTTAAATTTATGTAAATCGTGTTAAAATGACCTCAAACTAATTCCAATTTATGATAACTAAGTTGCGTTTGCAATTCTGCGTCTGAAGACATTTTTCCCGAATTGATTGGATGAAATTTAAATTTTCAAAAATTTTACACTCATTTAAATTGTGTAAAAATGACCTCAGACTAATTTTTAAAAAATGATATATAAGTTGCGCTTGCAATTCTGCGCCTGGTGACATCTTTCTCGAATTAATTGGATGAAATTTAAAATTTTTCAAAAATTTTAAACTCATTTAAATCGTGTTAAAATGACCTCTGACTACTTTTAAAACATGATATATTAGTTGCGCTTGCAATTCTGCGTCTGATGACATTTTTCTCGAATTGATTGGATGAAATTTATTTTTTTCAAAATTTTAAATTTATTTTAATCGTGTTAAAATGACCTCAAATTAATTTTAAAACATGATTTTTGTAATGTTCCTGCATTTTTGCGTCTGATGAAATTATTGGATGAATTATAGGATTTTAGGTTTTCAAAATTTTCAAACTCATTTAAATCGAGTTAACATGACACCAGACAGATTTAAATCTCGGTCAAAATCGCATCGCATCTTATGAGAAATCGGACAGAAGACCCACTCGTTGCTCGCAACGAGATCGCATCTAGTTATTATTCTTTTTTTCCTCGCAAATTTTGTGCAGGCGATTTCTCGGAGATGGCTCGTTTAATTTCCTTCAAATTTTCAGGGCTGATGCCTCCTTATCTGAAGTTTGTACCGCCGTGACAAATTTCCAAAATTTACTTCCGGTCGGAAGTTATCGTCGTTAAACAATTTTTAAAAGTCAATTTTGTCTGCGACGTTTCTCAGAAACGAGAAAAGATAGAGGGCTGAAATTTTCAGTGATGATAGATATACCGATTTTCTGGTGCAACATGGTCATAGAAACGTCCTCCGTCACTTCCGGTCGTCACCGGATGGAAAGGCAAAAAATCGATTTTTTCAATTTTTTTCTTTTTTTATATTTTTCTGCAGGGTTGATAGTGACCCTTTTACTGATTCAGAATATGTAATTTGTTTTAAAATCGATCAACGCATTCTCGAGATATTAAGGGTCAAAGTACTGAAGCGAGAGTCCGAGTAGCTCAGTCGTTAGAGTCGTGGACATATGCCCAGGCGACCCGGGTTCAAGCCTCAAGTGCCGCAAAATTTTTCAACTCATTTTTCGCTTAGACCTATGATTTTATCTTTAAAATGATGAATTCTGTTCTTCTCCGTTTTAGTTTTGTTAAAGAAGTTACAATGATAACGCTTTCCCCCGTATTTGTGTATTGAGATCTAGTTAAAATGTTAAGAAAAATAAATAGTTACATCTTTAATAACACGGTTATACATTATTCTAACACATGTATATCATTTAGTAATTGTGTAATGTGTAATATTTAGAATTTAATATTTTACGTTTAATACAGAAGTCACCGACACTCCACCCCCCCCCCCAACCCCCCGAGTCACAAAATCGTTCAGTTTTTCTGGTCTGCTTTTTCTTGATCTTTGATCTTTGACCTTTAATTTCAACCTATTACCATTCTAGATTACTCTACTAATGACCAGACCAATTCGTTCATTTTTAACAGAGTTATGAATTTTGGGGCATTTGAGTTTCGATTAGCGTGCTTGACATGTACTGTAAAAAAAAATTCTAACTCCCGAGCCCTTCACTCAATCCTAATGAAATTTCGTGTAAATGCATCTCGGACCCCATTCTTATTGTCTGCCAAATATGAATCGGATTGAAAAATTTTGAAGAAATTTCTGAGATCAAACAGCGCGTATTGTCTATACGGGGAATTCAAATTTACACAGTACACGCACCGACCCCCCCCCCCTACCCCGATTCACAAAATCATTTACTTTTTCTGGACTTGATCTTTGATCTTTGACCTGCACTTTCAACCTAATACTATTCTAGATTACTGTACTAATGACCAAGCCAATTCGTTCATTTTTAACAGAGTTATGAATTTTAGGGCATTTGAGTTTCGATTAGCGTGCTTGACATGTACTGTAGAAAAAAAATCTAACTCCCGAACCCTTCACTCAATCCTAATGAAATTTCGTGTAAATGCATCTCGGACCCTATTCTTATTGTCTGCCAAATATGCAGCGGATTGAACAATTTAGAACAAATTCCTGAGATCAAACGGCGAGTATTGCATGTACGGGGAATTACAATTTACACAGTACACGGGATGTAAGTAGCCGTGTAATATTTCTGGTGCATGTATATTTCTTGTTTTCCGTTTAGTCTGTATCTACGATAGCGTGTGAACTACTTATGAATGTTAGAAATGTGAAAATTACTGTCATCGAATTTTTACCGAATAAATTTACATGTTACTGATTTCGTTATTTCTACATTTATAAAGATTTTATCAATCCTGTTGAAATAAAACAGTCATACATAATAGTAAACGACACGAAAAAAAATCTCAACGCTGAAATACATGTGTAAAATCCATCAGTCATTGTTTTAGGACTTCCCCTAATTGTCGTTAACCGAATCCGAGATCCACACCTCAAAATTCTACTTTCGATTTATTTACGACGAAAATCAAGCTCGGGCTATATAATTCTATGTAGGAAAAAAATTCGTAAAAAATCGAAATCTTTTTCTCGTGAGAAAAATGATAGATAGCAGTGTTCTATGATACATTACGCATTATCTAACATCAAAAAATGCGCATGCGATACGGCATTTTCTCAAGTTTAATAGCTGCGAACATGCCTACCCCCCCCCCAAACCACGTGTTTTCAAGCTGTTTGTAAACAGACTGCGCGCACTCCATGAAGTCTGCCTATATGCCCTTTAAGAAATAGTACCCGATAAAAGTAGAATCAAATTTACAAAGTACAGAAATTTCCCTAATCAGAGATATCATTTTTATTCAAATCAAATATGGGAAAATGCAAAATGCGGGCAAGAGAAAAAAATATTCCCTATAAATGTATGGAACTACAATTGACTAAGTTCATTTTCATTGGCGGATGACCGGTGTGATACCTCTAATCTCGCCGGAGCCAAGATTTGTTCTTTCTCTCCTTTTCTTTCTCTCCATTTTTGTTTTTTATTTTTTTTTTGTTTTGATTTTCTAACAAAAATATTCTTCACAAAGGGGTTGCTGAAATGTAGTACAAGTTGAAAAACACTCTTCCATTTAAATTAAGACAAAAACAGTCCTTAATTATTAGGGTCTTCCGTCTTCAGCGGAAGACCCTACTATTATTCTATTGTTTCTTTTTCAATTTTCTTATTAAGGTCTTCCGTTTCCAACGGAAGACCTTACTGTTTTTCTACTGTTTCTCATTCTTCTATATTATTATTATTATTCTTCTTGGTAGACACCCTTAATTTCTCCGCCATTTCTTTATCGATTTTAATGATTTTTACAGGGATGATGTCGTAGGTGAATGTCTCTTTGCATCCCACTTTCTGTCTGAAAATTCACTTCCGCTTTTGAATTATCTCCCTTTTTCATGTTTTTTGGATCATGATTTTGTCCACGCATTTCCTCAAAAACCGTTATAGTTAGACACTTGAAATTTTTAAGCAAGATAGAGTGGTTATGGTAGATTTGCATGCTTGTTTTAGATTTCACCAGAAGTCATTATGCTTGAAGCTCGCCTGGACCTGAAAATGTTGATGATTTTTTGACAATTTTGGGGAAATTTGAGACTTGATCAGGAATATCTTTTTTGTCATAAATATTTTGTTATCATATATAGAACAATAAAAGTTTATATATACAAGAGCTTTCAGCTAACACCCAGAAAAAGGGGCTGGCCCCTCAAATTAGGGGCAAAGAAGGGTCTAAAGTCAATTATCTGTATCTCTTTAATAAGAAATATTTTGTAATGTTTTATAGAAGCAAAATTGTTTATCTTCTCATTAATTATCTATACATGATTAAAACTTGCTGATATGTTACATAATTAGGGGTTTAAGGGGCCAGAAGTCCAATATTGTGATCATTTATATCTTAAAAAGGAGAAATATTTTGAAAAGCATTATAGAAGAAAAGATGCTCATAATAATGTTTCTAATGATATGTATCAACCAAAGTTTCGTAAAATGGCCCCTATAAGGATTTAAGGGGTCGGCCCCTAAAACAATCTTTTCCAAATATCTCAAGAACGGTAACGATTTTCTTAACACAAAATGTGTTTAGATTAAAAATACCTTTCAACTTACACCAAGAAAAAGGGGCTGGCCCCTCAAACCAAGGGCCCAGAAGGGTCTAAAGTCAATTATCTGTATCTCTTTAATAAGAAATATTTTGTAATGTGTTATAGAAGCAAAATTATTTATCTTTTCGTTATTTATCTATACATGATTAAAAAATTCTGTTATGTTACTTAATGAGGGGTTTTAAGGGGCTAGAAGTCCAATATTTTGATCATTTAGATCTTAAAAAGGAGAAATATTTTGAAAAACATTATAGAAGAAAAGATGCTCAGAATAATGTTCGTAATGATATGTATCAACCAAAATTTCGTAAAATGGCACCTATAAGGAGATAAAGGGTCGGCCCCTAAAACAATCTTTTCCAAATATCTCAAGAAATTTAACGAATTTCTAAACACTTAATGAACAAAATGTGTTTAGATTAAAAATACCTTTCATTTCATATCAAGAAAAAGGGTCTGGCCCCTCAAATTAGGGGCCAAAGGTTTTTTTCAGTCTTTTATTGATATCTCTTTCGTAAGAAATATTTTGTAAAGTATTATAAAAGCAAATATGTTCATCTTTCAGTTCTTCATCCATACGTGATAAAAAAAATGGAGGTATTACATAATTAGAGATTTTAAAGGGCTAAAAGTACAATTCTTAGATCTTTATAGCTATAAAAGGACAACTATTTTGAAAAGCATTATTGAAGAGACGATACTAAGAATGATGTACTCCACAATATTTCACCGACAAAATTTAGTTAAAAAGCACCTATAAGGAGATATGGGGTTGGCCCCTAAAACAATTCTTCCAAAATATCTCAAAAACGGTAACGAATTTCTAAGCACTTGTTAAACAAAATGTTATTGATATTGAAATAACTTAATTTCTTTTGATATCAAGAAAAAAGGGATGACCCTTTAAATTAAGGGCCAAGAGATATTTAAATGTTTCTTAAACATGAATCTGAAAGAAAAAAGCTTCTGGCCTTTTCAATGAAATATCACTTTTTTCTATTTCTTTATCATGTTTACCTTATACTCAGTAAATAGCAAACGCTAGATCATTCATGTATCTCAACTATGAAAACCGGACGGAAGACCTCCTCGTTGCTCGCAACGAGATCGTGTCTAGTTATTATTCTTTTTTTCCTCGCAAATTTTGTGCAGGCGATTTCTCGGAGATGGCTCGTTTAATTTCCTTCAAATTTTCAGGGCTGATGCCTCCTTATCTGAAGTTTGTACCGCCGTGACAAATTTCCAAAATTTACTTCCGGTCGGAAGTTATCGTCGTTAAACAATTTTTAAAAGTCAATTTTGTCTGCGACGTTTCTCAGAAACGAGAAAAGATAGAGGGCTGAAATTTTCAGTGATGATAGATATACCGATTTTCTGGTGCAACATGGTCATAGAAACGTCCTCCGTCACTTCCGGTCGTCACCGGATGGAAAGGCAAAAAAGGGTTGATAGTGACCCTTTTACTGATTCAGAATATGTAATTTGTTTTAAAATCGATCAACGCATTCTCGAGATATTAAGGGTCAAAGTACTGAAGCGAGAGTCCGAGTAGCTCAGTCGTTAGAGTCGTGGACATATGCCCAGGCGACCCGGGTTCAAGCCTCAAGTGCCGCAAAATTTTTCAACTCATTTTTCGCTTAGACCTATGATTTTATCTTTAAAATGATGAATTCTGTTCTTCTCCGTTTTAGTTTTGTTAAAGAAGTTACAATGATAACGCTTTCCCCCGTATTTGTGTATTGAGATCTAGTTAAAATGTTAAGAAAAATAAATAGTTACATCTTTAATAACACGGTTATACATTATTCTAACACATGTATATCATTTAGTAATTGTGTAATGTGTAATATTTAGAATTTAATATTTTACGTTTAATACAGAAGTCACCGACACTCCACCCCCCCCCCAACCCCCCGAGTCACAAAATCGTTCAGTTTTTCTGGTCTGCTTTTTCTTGATCTTTGATCTTTGACCTTTAATTTCAACCTATTACCATTCTAGATTACTCTACTAATGACCAGACCAATTCGTTCATTTTTAACAGAGTTATGAATTTTGGGGCATTTGAGTTTCGATTAGCGTGCTTGACATGTACTGTAAAAAAAAATTCTAACTCCCGAGCCCTTCACTCAATCCTAATGAAATTTCGTGTAAATGCATCTCGGACCCCATTCTTATTGTCTGCCAAATATGAATCGGATTGAAAAATTTTGAAGAAATTTCTGAGATCAAACAGCGCGTATTGTCTATACGGGGAATTCAAATTTACACAGTACACGCACCGACCCCCCCCCCCACCCCGATTCACAAAATCATTTACTTTTTCTGGACTTGATCTTTGATCTTTGACCTGCACTTTCAACCTAATACTATTCTAGATTACTGTACTAATGACCAAGCCAATTCGGTCATTTTTAACAGAGTTATGAATTTTAGGGCATTTGAGTTTCGATTAGCGTGCTTGACATGTACTGTAGAAAAAAAATCTACACTACGGCCAACGCGGATCCCGTATTTTCCCGCGACACCGTGATGGTGTTTTAATCCTTTCCGCGATACACCGTCGCGGTATTGTGATCGCGGTGATCGCGGGGCCACGATTTTACCGCGATGGTGTAAGACACCGTAACAGGTGTGTGTTCGGTATCAGGGATTAAACAGAGAAGAAGAAAAAAAGCGCTGTTTTAATTATTGTTAGAATTTAGATATAGATATTATTAGAAGATCAATTCATTAATTTCTTTGAATTATTTTTAACAAAAACTTCTAGAAAACTATTGCTACATTATTTTGTTAATATTGTACAAGAGCCCCAAACATAGCAATGTATTACGCAAATCATGCATATACGTGTACTTGAAAATTAGTAATATTTTAAAGTATTATTTTTTTGGCATATGATAAGTTGAAAATATGCCACGGATTTTAAGAAGACAAATATTACGCGATGTACTATTATGAGGTCGCTACCGTAGGCATCAACTCAAGTTGTATGTTTTACCCTCAATCTGACTCTTATTTAACTCATTAACTACTTTCCGGTCTCTCTCTCTCTCTCTCTCTCTCTCTCTCTCTCTCTCTCTCTCTCTCTCTCTGATGTTTTAAATAAATAAGATTTTATGTACATTTATGTAAATTACATGTATCTTAATACGGTCGATGTTAATTACAGTTTAGGCAACGGTATGGTCAATCATGGAACAATTATCACCTTGCAGGACAGGTGTCACCTGAATAAAATTTCCCGTTACACGGGTCCCGCGTCTAACGCCTTAAGGCATTTAAATGACCAAGCAGGTGTTAAAATTAGGTAACGCTTGCATATACACAGCCACTTCGAGGTATCGAGAGTTAAAAAAACAATAGATAATGAATAACGGAACTGCAGTTTGACTTCGAGGGATCAAGGGTTTCGAGATTAAGAGAGTAAATTTGCTTATTTATATAGGGAAAAACTTCGAGACCGGAGACTCACTTCGAGCGATCAAGAACTTCGAGCCATCAAAAGTTACCTGTAAAGAATTAATACATGTAGCCGTTTTCAGAAAAAAGTAAAATATTAGAGGAGTTTGACATATGCAATAACGCATTATTATATGAAGGCGACAATAAATATAGTACGCGCTTTAGGTAGATCGTCTATGTTCGAACACAAAATAATGCATAATTCAGACAGGTACATACTCCCGAACCCTTCACTCAATCCTAATGAAATTTCGTGTAAATGCATCTCGGACCCTATTCTTATTGTCTGCCAAATATGCAGCGGATTGAACAATTTAGAACAAATTCCTGAGATCAAACGGCGAGTATTGCATGTACGGGGAATTACAATTTACACAGTACACGGGATGTAAGTAGCCGTGTAATATTTCTGGTGCATGTATATTTCTTGTTTTCCGTTTAGTCTGTATCTACGATAGCGTGTGAACTACTTATGAATGTTAGAAATGTGAAAATTACTGTCATCGAATTTTTACCGAATAAATTTACATGTTACTGATTTCGTTATTTCTACATTTATAAAGATTTTATCAATCCTGTTGAAATAAAACAGTCATACATAATAGTAAACGACACGAAAAAAAATCTCAACGCTGAAATACATGTGTAAAATCCATCAGTCATTGTTTTAGGACTTCCCCTAATTGTCGTTAACCGAATCCGAGATCCACACCTCAAAATTCTACTTTCGATTTATTTACGACGAAAATCAAGCTCGGGCTATATAATTCTATGTAAGAAAAAAATTCGTAAAAAATCGAAATCTTTTTCTCGTGAGAAAAATGATAGATAGCAGTGTTCTATGATACATTACGCATTATCTAACATCAAAAAAATGCGCATGCGATACGGCATTTTCTCAAGTTTAATAGCTGCGAACATGCCTACCCCCCCCCCCAAACCACGTGTTTTCAAGCTGTTTGTAAACAGACTGCGCGCACTCCATGAAGTCTGCCTATATGCCCTTTAAGAAATAGTACCCGATAAAAGTAGAATCAAATTTACAAAGTACAGAAATTTCCCTAATCAGAGATATCATTTTTATTCAAATCAAATATGGGAAAATGCAAAATGCGGGCAAGAGAAAAAAATATTCCCTATAAATGTATGGAACTACAATTGACTAAGTTCATTTTCATTGGCGGATGACCGGTGTGATACCTCTAATCTCGCCGGAGCCAAGATTTGTTCTTTCTCTCCTTTTCTTTCTCTCCATTTTTGTTTTTTATTTTTTTTTTGTTTTGATTTTCTAACAAAAATATTCTTCACAAAGGGGTTGCTGAAATGTAGTACAAGTTGAAAAACACTCTTCCATTTAAATTAAGACAAAAACAGTCCTTAATTATTAGGGTCTTCCGTCTTCAGCGGAAGACCCTACTATTATTCTATTGTTTCTTTTTCACTTTTCTTATTAGGGTCTTCCGTCTTCAGCGGAAGACCCTTCTATTATTCTATTGTTTCTTTTTCACTTTTCTTATTAGGGTCTTCCGTCTTCAGCGGAAGACCCTACTATTATTCTATTGTTTCTTTTTCACTTTTCTTATTATTATTATTATTATTCTTTTTTTTCTTACCGATTTTGTGCAGACGATTTCTCGGAGATTACTGCATCGATCTCGTTCAAATTTTCAAGATATACGCGCATTTATCTGAAGTTGATGTTTTCTGATCGATTTTCAAAAATTCACTTCCGGTCAGAAGTTATCGTCCGTTTACGATTTTTAAAAGTCAATTTTGTCGGCTAGAGATCTAGAAAACGAGTAAAGATAGAGGGCTGAAAGTTTAAGGGATGCTAGACATAGCGTTTTTCTCTTGCACCTGGGTCAAGAAAATGTCCGCCGTCACTTCCGGTCGTCACCAGACGGAAATTCAAAAATTCGATTTTTTGAACTTTTTTATTTTTTAATATTTTTCTTTCATATTTTTGTAGCTGATAGTGACCTTTTTACTGATTAAGAATATGTAATTTGTTTTAAAATCGATCAACGCATTCTCGAGATATTAAGCGTCAAAGTACTGAAGCGAGAGCCCGAGTAGCTCAGTCGTTATGGTCGTGGACATATGCCCAGGCGACCCGGGTTCAAGCCCCGAGTGCCGAAAATTTTTTTTTCGTTTTTTTTGCGTAGACTTACAATTTTATCTTTAAAACGATGAGTTTTATCTCATTTATTCAAAAATCGGACGGAAGACCCACTCGTTGCTCGCAACGAGAACGATCTAGTTATTATTCTTTTTTTCCTCGCAAATTTTGTGCAGGCGATTTCTCAGAGATGGCTCGTTCAATTTCCTTCAAATTTTCAGGGCTGATGCCTCCTTATCTGAAGTTTGTACCGCCATGACAAATTTTCAAAATTTACTTCCGGTCGGAAGTTATCGTCGTTAAACAATATTTAAAAGTCAATTTTGTCTGCGACGTTTCTCAAAAACGAGAAAAGATAGAGGGCTGTAATTTTCAGTGATGATAGATATACCGATTTTCTGGTGCAACATGGTCATAGAAACGTCCTCCGTCACTTCCGGTCGTCACCGGATGGAAAGACAAAAAATCGATTTTTTCAATCTATTTCTTTTTTTATATTTTTCTGCAGGGTTGATAGAGACCCTTTTTTTGATTCAGAATATGTAATTTGTTTTAAAATCGATCAACACATTCTCGAGATATTAAGCGTCAAAGTCCTGAAGCGAGAGCCCGAGTAGCTCAGTCGTTATGGTCGTGGACAGTGCCCAGGCGACCCGGGTTCAAGCCCCGAGTGCCGAAAATTTTTTTTCTCTCTTTTTTTTTTGCGTAGACTCGCAATTTTATCTTTAAAACGATGAGTTTTATCTCATTTATTCAAAAATCGGACGGAAGACCCACTCGTTGCTCGCAACGAGAACGATCTAGTTATTATTATTAGGGTCTTCCGTCTTCAGCGGAAGACCCTTCTATTATTCTATTGTTTCTTTTTCACTTTTCTTATTATTATTATTATTATTCTTTTTTTGTCTTACAAATTGTGTGCAGGCGATTTCTCGGAGATGGCTTGTTCGATTTAGTTCAAATTTTCAGGGATAATGCCTCGTCAACTGAAGTTTATACCGCTGCGACAGTTTTTCAAAATTCACTTCCGGTCGGAAATTATTGTCGTTTAACGATTTTTAAAAGTCGATTTTGTCTGCGACGTTTCTTAAAAACGAGTAAAGATTTAGAGCTGTAATTTTCAGAGATGATAGATCTATCTTTTTTCTAATGTACCTCTGTCAAGAGAATGTCCGCCGACACTTCCGGTCGTCACTGGAAGGAAATTTCAAAAATCGATTTTTTCAACTTTTTTGTTTTAAAATATTTTTCTGCAGGGTTGATAGTGACCCTTTTACTGATTCAGAATATGTATTTTGTTTTAAAATCGATCAAAGCATTCTCGAGATATTAAGCGTCAAAGTCCTGAAGCGAGAGCCCGAGTAGCTCAGTCGTTATGGTCGTGGACAGTGCCCAGGCGACCCGGGTTCAAGCCCCGCGTGCCGCAAAAATTTTTTTCGTTTTTTTTTGCGTAGACTCACAATTTTATCTTTAAAACGATCAGTTTTATCTCATTTATTCAAAAATCGGACGGAAGACCCACTCGTTGCTCGCAACGAGAACGATCTAGTTATTATTCTTTTTTTGTCTTACAAATTTTGTGCAGGCGATTTCTCGGAGATGGCTTGATCGATTTTCTACAAATTTTCAGGGATAATGCCTCGTCATCTAAAGTTTATACCGCTGCGACAGTTTTTAGAAATTCACTTCCGGTCGGAAGTTATCGTCGTTAAACGATTTTTAAAAGTCAATTTTGTCTGCGACGTTTCTCAAAACCGAGTAAAGATTTAGAGCTGAAATTTTTAGAGATGATAGATCTACCGTTTTTCTAGTGCACCTCTGTCAAGAGAATGTCCGCCGTCACTTCCGGTCGTCACTGGAAGCAAATTTTAAAAATCGAATTTTTGAACTTTTTTGTTTTAAAATATTTTTCTGTAGGGTTGATAGTGACCCTTTTTCTGATTCAGAATATGTAGTTTGTTTTAAAATCGATTAACGCAGTCTCGAGATATTAAGCGTCAAAGTCCTGAAGCGAGAGTCCGAGTAGCTCAGTCGATAGAGTCGTGGACATGTGCCTAGGCGACCCGAGTTCAAGCCCCGAGTGCCGCAAAAAATTTTAACTCATTTTTCGCTTAGACCTACGATTTTATCTTTAAAATAACGAATTCTGTTCTTTTCCGTTTTAATTTTGTAAAAGAAGTTACAATAATAGCGCTTTTCCCCGTATTTGTGTATTGAGATCCTTAGCTATGAATTCATACTGAAATATACTTAAAATGTTCAGAAAAATAAATAGTTACATCTTTAATAACACGCTTGTACATTGTTCTAACACATGTATTTCATTAAGTAATTGTGTAATATGTAATATTTAGAATTTAGTATTTTACGTTTAATATAAAAGTCACCCACACCCCCCCCCCCTTGTCGCAAAATCATTTAGTTTTTCTAGCCTGCTTTTTCTTGATCTTTTATCTTGGACCTTTAATTTCAACCTAGTACCATTCTAGATTACTCTACTAATGGCCAGGCCAATTCGTTCATTTTTAACAGAGTTATGAATTTTTGGGCATTTGAGTTTCGATTAGCGTGCTTCACATGTACTGTAGAAAAAAATTTTAACTCCCGAGCCCTTCACTCAATCCTAATGAAATTTGGTGTAAATGTACCTCGGACCCCATTCTAATTGTCTGCCAAATATGCAGCGGATTGAACAATTTAGAAGAAATTCCTGAGATCAAACGGCAGGCATTACCTGTACGGGGAATTAAAATTGACACAGTACACGGGATGTAAGCAGCCGTGTAATATTTCTGGTGCATGTATATTTCTTGTTTTCCGTTTAGTCTGTATCTACGATAGCGTGTGAACTACTTATGAATGTTAGAACTGTGAAAATAACTGTTATCGATTTTCTACCGAATAAATTTACATGTTACTGATTTCGTTATTTCTACATTTATCAAGATTTCATCAATCCTGGCATAATAAAACAGTCAAACATAATAGTAAACGACACGAAAAAAAATTCTCAACGCTGAAATACATGTGTAAAATGCATCAGTCATTGTTCTAGGATTCCCCTATTTGTCGTTAACCGAATCCGAGATCCACACCTCAAAATTCTACTTTCGATTTTTTTACGACGAAAATCAAGCTCTGGCCTTTTCACCCCCCTCTACAAACAAACACGCATCAATATTTCAAATGACCTCGCATTGTTACAAAACCTGAATAATCATACATCTTACACGTTGTTTTTCATCTCATACAAAAAATCAGCTCCTGTCCCGGGCGGAAACGCCCCGAATTCAAAGAGAAATTCGGGAATTATTTTGCGTCAGCCATGTTTTGATGTGAACCTTCGATGAAATTCTCTTATGACACCTGCATAAGTTGGGTTTCTAATCTCACCGGAGGGTTGTTGGAATGAAGTACACGTTGGAAAACACTATTCCGTTTAGATTAAGACAAAACAGACCTTATTTATTAGGGTCTTCCGTCTTCAGCTGAAGACCCTTCTATTATTCTATTGTTTCTTTTTCACTTTTCTTATTATTATTAGGGTCTTCCGTCTTCAGCGGAAGACCCTTCTATTATTCTATTGTTTCTTTTTCACTTTTCTTATTATTATTATTATTATTATTATTATTATTATTATTATTCTTTTTTTGTCTTACAAATTTTGTGCAGGCGATTTCTCAAAGATGGCTCTTTCGATTTTCTTCAACTTTTCAGGGACAATGCCTTGTCAACTGAAGTTTATACCGCTGCGACAGTTTTTAGAAATTCACTTCCGGTCGGAAGTTATCGTCGTTAAACGATTTTTCAAAGTCAATTTTGTCTGCGACGTTTCTTAAAACCGAATAAAGATTTAGAGCTGAAATTTTCAGATATGATAGATTTACCATTTTTTTAGTGCACCTCGTCAAAAGAATGTCCGCCGTTACTTCCGGTCGTCACTGGAAGCAAATTTTAAAAATCGAATTTTTCAACATTTTTGTTTTAAAATATTTTTCTGTAGGTTTGATAGTGACCCTTTTTCTGATTCAGAATATGTAATTTGTTTTAAAATCGATCAACGCATTCTCGAGATATTAAGGGCCAAAGTCCTGAAGCGAGAGTCCGAGTAGCTCAGTCGTTAGAGTCGTGGACACGTGCTCAGGCGACCCGGGTTCAAGCCTCAAGTGCCGCAAAATTTTTCAACTCATTTTTCGCTTAGACCTACGATTTTACCTTTAAAATGATGAATTCTGTTCTTTTCCGTTTTAATTTTGTAAAAGAAGTTACAATAATAGCGTTTTTCCCCGTATTTGTGTATTGAGATCCAAAGCTATGTATTCATACTGAAATAAAGTTAAATTGTTGAGAAAAATAAATAAGTTGCATCTTTAATACAACGCTTATACATTGTTCTAACATGTATATTTCATTTAGTAATTGTGTAATATGTAATATTTAGATATTAATATTCTACGTTTAATATAGAAGTCACCGACTCCCCCCCCCCCTCCCGATTCATAAAATCATATAGTTTTTCTGGTCTGCTTTTTCTTGATCTTTGATCTTTGACCTTTACTTTCAGCCTAGTACCATTCTAGATTACTGTACTAATAACCAGACCAATTCGTTCATTTTTAACAGAGTTATGAATTTTTGGGCATTTGCATTTTAACTGTCGTGCTTCACATGTACTGTAGAAAAAAATTCTAACTTCCGAGCCCTTCACTCAATCCTTATGAAAATTCGTGTAAATATACTTCGGACCCAATTCTTATTGTCTGCCAAATATGCACCGGATTAAGCAATTCAGAAGAAATACCTGAGATCAAACGGCGAGTATTGCCTGTACGTGGAGTTAAAATTTACACAGTACACGCACCGACCCCCCCCCCCTTCCGATTCACAAAATCATTTAGTTTTTCTGGCCTGATTTTACTTGATCTTTGATATTGGACCTTTACTTTCAGCCTATTACTATTCTAGATTACTGTACTAATGGCCAGACCAGTTCGTTTTATTTTAACAGAGTTATGAATTTTTGGGCATTTGAGTTTCGATTAGCGTGCTTCACATGTACTGTAGAAAAAAATTCTAACTCCCGAGCCCTTCGCTCAATCCTAATGAAATTTGGTGTAAATGTACCTCGGACCACATTCTAATTGTCTGCTAAATATGCAGCGGATTGAGCAATTAAGAAGAAATTCCTGAGATCAAACGGCAGGCATTGCCTGTACCGGGAATTAAAATGTACACAGTACACGGGATGTAAGCAGCCGTGTAATATTTCTGATGCATGTATATTTCTTGTTTTCCGTTTAGTCTGTATCTACGATAGCGTGTGAACTACTTATGAATGTTAGAACTGTGAAAATTACCGTTATCGATTTTTTACCGAATAAATTTACATGTTACTGATTTCGTTATTTCTAAATTTATCAAGATTTTATCAGTCCTGGCATAATAAAACAGTCAAACATAATAGTAAACGACACGAAAAAAAATTCTCAACGCTGAAATACATGTGTTAAATGCATCAGTCATTGTTTTATCATTCCCCTATTTGTTGTTAACCGAATCCGAGATCCACACCTCAAAATTCTACTTTCGATTTATTTACGACGAAAATCAAGCTCTGGCCTTTTCACCCCCCTCCAGAAACAAACACGCATCAATAATTCAAATGACCTCGCATTGTTACAAAACCTGAATACTCAGACATCTTACACGTTGTTTTTCATCTCATACAAAAAATCAGCTCCTGTCCCGGGCGGAAACGCCCCAAATTCAAAGAGAAATTCGGGAATTATTTTGCGTCTGCCATGTTTTGACGTGAACCTTCGATGAAATTCTGTTATGACACCTGCATAAGTAGGGTGTTCTAATCTCGACGGAGCCACAAGATTTGTTCTTTCTCTCCTTTTCTTTCTATCCATTTTTTTTTTTTTTTTTTTTTTTTTTTTAATTTTTTAAACAAAAATATTACTCACAAAGGGGTTGTTGGAATGAAGTACACGTTAAAAAACACTATTCCATTTAGATTAAGACAAAAACAGACCTTATTTATTAGGGTCTTCCGTCTTCAGCGAAAGACCCTTCTATTATTCTATTGTTTCTTTTTCACTTTTCTTATTATTATTAGGGTCTTCCGTCTTCAGCGGAAGACCCTTCTATTATTCTATTGTTTCTTTTTCACTTTTCTTATTATTATTAAGGTCTTCCGTTTCCAACGGAAGACCTTATTGTTTTCGTTCGGTTTCTTTTTCCCTATTATTATTATTATTTTTCTTTTTTTTTCTTACAAATTTTGTGTACGCGATTTCTCAGAAACTACTCGAGCGATTTACACGAAACTTTCAGATATGATAGATAATGATCTGAACCTTATTGGAAATTTTTTTTAATGATGACGTCACTTCCGGTTTTGAGATTTTAACAATTTAGCGATTTTCAGAGGGTCGGCTTGTCCAGGGGTAAACTCCTAAACGATTTAAGATATTGAGTTCAAACTTTCAGGGATTGTAGACGAAAGGTTGTAGATCTGACATGTGGTATATACATTGACCTGTGACCAAAAGCGCCGAAGCTCGCCCGAGCTCGAAAATTACGGTTTAAAAAGCGTCATGGATTTTGGTGGTTTTCTTTCAATATCTTTTTTCTCGATAGTATTTTGGTAAAACATGTAGAACAAAAAAACTTAATAACGTCAAGATCTTTCATATGACATCAAGAAAAAGGGGCTGGCCCTTCAAATTAGGGGCCGAGAAGGCTTCAAAGTCTTTAAGATGTAACTTTTAACTGTGAAATATTTTGTAATACATTATAGAAGCAATTATGTTCATCATAACGTCATTGACCTAAACATGTCAATTATTTACTCCTTTGTTACGTAATTAGGGATTTTTAGGGGCCAGAAGTAAGAAATTTTGATCCTCAATATTTCAAAATGGAGGAAAATTTTGAAAAGCAATATAGAACAAAAGATGCTCAAAATAATGTTTTTAACGATATGCAACCATAATTTCTTTGTTATCCGGCCCCTGAAAGGAGTTATAGTGTTGGCTCCTAAATCAATCTTTTCCAGATATCTCGAGAACAGTACATAATTTGTAAATACTTATTGAACCAAATGTGTTTAAAATGACAAGAGCTTTTATTTGACATCAAGAAAAAGGGGCTGGCCCTTCAAATTAGGGGCCGAAAGGGCTCTTAAGTCTTTTATTAATAACTTTTAACTGTGAAATATTTTGTGATATGTTATAGAGGCAATTATGTTCATCGTAGCGTCGGTTATCTATACATGATAAGTGTTTGCTCCTCTGTTATGTAATAAGGGATTTTTAGGGACCAGGAGTCCAAAATTGTGATCATCAATATCTCAAAATGAAGAAAAATTTTGAAAAGCAATATTGAGCAAAAGATGCTCAAAATAATGTTTTTATCGATATGCAACTGTAATTTCTTTGTTATCCGGCCCCTAAAAGGAGTTATAGTGTTGGCCCCTAAATCGATCTGTTCCAGATATCTCGAGAACAGTACATTATTTGTAAACACTTATTGAACCAAATGTGTCTAAAAAGACAAGAGCTTTAATTTTACATCCAGAAAAAGGGACTGGCCCTTCAAATTAGGGGCCGAGAGGGCTCAAGTCTTTTATTAAAAACTTTTAATTTTGAAATATTTTGTGATACGGTGTGTGATCCTTCAAATTAGGGACTGAGAGTGTCATCTAGCCATAGCTCTTTTAGATCCTACCCTCATTTCCAGATATGTTTCGTTAACAAAGATAAAAAGCATGGTCATTTTACTTTCTAAAAATTGGACGGAAGACCTCCTCGTTGCTCGCAACGAGATCGTGTCTAGTTATTATTATTATTCTTTTTTTGTCTTACAAATTTTGTGCAGGCGATTTCTCGGAGATGGCTCTTTCGATTTCTTTAAAATTTTCAGGGATTATGCCCCGTCATGTGAAGTTTATACCTCCGCGACAATTTTTCCAAATTCACTTCCGGTCGGAAGTTATCGTCGTTAAACGATTTTTAAAAGTCAATTTTGTCTGCGACGTTTCTCAAAAACGAGTAAAGATTTAGAGCTGAAATTTTCACAGATGATATATCTATCTTTTTTGTAGTGTACCTCGGTCAAGAGAATGTCCTCCGTCACTTCCGGTCGTCACTGGGAGGAAATTTCAAAAATCGAATTTTTCAAGTTTATTGTTTTAAAATAATTTTTTGAAATGTTGATAGTGACCCTTTTACTGATTCAGAATATGTAATTTGTTTTAAAATCGATCAACGCATTCTCGAGATATTAAGCGTCAAAGTCCTGAAGCGAGAGCCCGAGTAGCTCAGTCGTTATGGTCGTGGACAGTGCCCAGGCGACCCGGGTTCAAGCCCCGAGTGCCGAAAATTTTTTTTTCGTTTTTTTTTTGCGTAGACTCACAATTCTATCTTTAAAACGATGAGTTTTATCTCATTTATTCAAAAATCGGACGGAAGACCCACTCGTTGCTCGCAACGAGAACGATCTAGTTATTATTCTTTTTTTCCTCGCAAATTTTGTGCAGGCGATTTCTCGGAGATGGCTCGTTTAATTTCCTTCAAATTTTCAGGGCTGATGCCTCCTTATCTGAAGTTTGTACCGCCGTGACAAATTTCCAAAATTTACTTCCGGTCGGAAGTTATCGTCGTTAAACAATTTTTAAAAGTCAATTTTGTCTGCGACGTTTCTCAGAAACGAGAAAAGATAGAGGGCTGAAATTTTCAGTGATGATAGATATACCGATTTTCTGGTGCAACATGGTCATAGAAACGTCCTCCGTCACTTCCGGTCGTCACCGGATGGAAAGGCAAAAAATCGATTTTTTCAATTTTTTTCTTTTTTTATATTTTTCTGCAGGGTTGATAGTGACCCTTTTACTGATTCAGAATATGTAATTTGTTTTAAAATCGATCAACGCATTCTCGAGATATTAAGGGTCAAAGTACTGAAGCGAGAGTCCGAGTAGCTCAGTCGTTAGAGTCGTGGACATATGCCCAGGCGACCCGGGTTCAAGCCTCAAGTGCCGCAAAATTTTTCAACTCATTTTTCGCTTAGACCTATGATTTTATCTTTAAAATGATGAATTCTGTTCTTCTCCGTTTTAATTTTGTAAAAGAAGTTACAATGATAACGCTTTCCCCCGTATTTGTGTATTGAGATCTAGTTAAAATGTTAAGAAAAATAAATAGTTACATCTTTAATAACACGGTTATACATTATTCTAACACATGTATATCATTTAGTAATTGTGTAATGTGTAATATTTAGAATTTAATATTTTACGTTTAATACAGAAGTCACCGACACTCCACCCCCCCCAACCCCCCGAGTCACAAAATCGTTCAGTTTTTCTGGTCTGCTTTTTCTTGATCTTTGATCTTTGACCTTTAATTTCAACCTATTACCATTCTAGATTACTCTACTAATGACCAGACCAATTCGTTCATTTTTAACAGAGTTATGAATTTTGGGGCATTTGAGTTTCGATTAGCGTGCTTGACATGTACTGTAAAAAAAAACTCTAACTCCCGAGCCCTTCACTCAATCCTAATGAAATTTCGTGTAAATGCATCTCGGACCCCATTCTTATTGTCTGCCAAATATGAATCGGATTGAAAAATTTTGAAGAAATTTCTGAGATCAAACAGCGCGTATTGTCTATACGGGGAATTCAAATTTACACAGTACACGCACCGACCCCCCCCCCCCCTACCCCGATTCACAAAATCATTTACTTTTTCTGGACTTGATCTTTGATCTTTGACCTGCACTTTCAACCTAATACTATTCTAGATTACTGTACTAATGACCAAGCCAATTCGTTCATTTTTAACAGAGTTATGAATTTTAGGGCATTTGAGTTTCGATTAGCGTGCTTGACATGTACTGTAGAAAAAAAATCTAACTCCCGAACCCTTCACTCAATCCTAATGAAATTTCGTGTAAATGCATCTCGGACCCTATTCTTATTGTCTGCCAAATATGCAGCGGATTGAACAATTTAGAACAAATTCCTGAGATCAAACGGCGAGTATTGCATGTACGGGGAATTACAATTTACACAGTACACGGGATGTAAGTAGCCGTGTAATATTTCTGGTGCATGTATATTTCTTGTTTTCCGTTTAGTCTGTATCTACGATAGCGTGTGAACTACTTATGAATGTTAGAAATGTGAAAATTACTGTCATCGAATTTTTACCGAATAAATTTACATGTTACTGATTTCGTTATTTCTACATTTATAAAGATTTTATCAATCCTGTTGAAATAAAACAGTCATACATAATAGTAAACGACACGAAAAAAAATCTCAACGCTGAAATACATGTGTAAAATCCATCAGTCATTGTTTTAGGACTTCCCCTAATTGTCGTTAACCGAATCCGAGATCCACACCTCAAAATTCTACTTTCGATTTATTTACGACGAAAATCAAGCTCGGGCTATATAATTCTATGTAAGAAAAAAATTCGTAAAAAATCGAAATCTTTTTCTCGTGAGAAAAATGATAGATAGCAGTGTTCTATGATACATTACGCATTATTTAACATCAAAAAATGCGCATGCGATACGGCATTTTCTCAAGTTTAATAGCTGCGAACATGCCTACCCCCCCCCCCCAAACCACGTGTTTTCAAGCTGTTTGTAAACAGACTGCGCGCACTCCATGAAGTCTGCCTATATGCCCTTTAAGAAATAGTACCCGATAAAAGTAGAATCAAATTTACAAAGTACAGAAATTTCCCTAATCAGAGATATCATTTTTATTCAAATCAAATATGGGAAAATGCAAAATGCGGGCAAGAGAAAAAAATATTCCCTATAAATGTATGGAACTACAATTGACTAAGTTCATTTTCATTGGCGGATGACCGGTGTGATACCTCTAATCTCGCCGGAGCCAAGATTTGTTCTTTCTCTCCTTTTCTTTCTCTCCATTTTTGTTTTTTATTTTTTTTTTGTTTTGATTTTCTAACAAAAATATTCTTCACAAAGGGGTTGCTGAAATGTAGTACAAGTTGAAAAACACTCTTCCATTTAAATTAAGACAAAAACAGTCCTTAATTATTAGGGTCTTCCGTCTTCAGCGGAAGACCCTACTATTATTCTATTGTTTCTTTTTCAATTTTCTTATTAGGGTCTTCCGTCTTCAGCGGAAGACCCTTCTATTATTCTATTGTTTCTTTTTCACTTTTCTTATTGTTATTATTATTATTAGGGTCTTCCGTCTTCAGCGGAAGACCCTTCTATTATTCTATTGTTTCTTTTTCACTTTTCTTATTGTTTTTATTATTATTAGGGTCTTCCGTCTTCAGCGGAAGACCCTTCTATTATTCTATTGTTTCTTTTTCACTTTTCTTATTGTTATTATTATTATTATTCTTTTTTTTTCTTACCGATTTTGTGCAGACGATTTCTCGGAGATGGCTCGATCGATTTCATTCAAATTTTTAGGATTAACGTAGTTTTATCTGAAGTTGATTGTTTTTTATCCATTTTTGAAACTACACTTCCGGTCGGAAGTTATCATCCGTTTACGATTTAAAAAAGTCAATTTTGTCTGTCAGGTTTCTCAAAAACGAGTAAAGATAAAGGGCTGAAATTTTCAGAGATGATAGATCTATCTATTTTCTGGTGCACCTCGGTCAAGAGAATGCCAGCCGTCACTTCCGGTCGTCACCGTAAGCAAATTTGAAAAAAATTAATTTTTCGACTTTTTTATTTTTTAATATTTTTCTTTAAATTTTTTATAGGTGATAGTGACCCTTTTTCTGATTCAGAATATGTAATTGGTTTTAAAATCGATCAACGCATTCTCGAGATATTAAGCGCCAAAGTCCTGAAGCGAGAGCCCGAGTAGCTCAGTCGTTATGGTCGTGGACAGTGCCCAGGCGACCCGGGTTCAAGCCCCGAGTGCCGCAAATTTTTTTTTCGTTTTTTTTTCGTAGACTTACAATTTTATCTTTAAAACGATGAGTTTTATCTCATTTATTCAAAAATCGGACGGAAGACCCACTCGTTGCTCGCAACGAGAACGATCTAGTTATTATTATTATTCTTTTTTTTTCTTACCGATTTTGTGCAGACGATTTCTCGGAGATGACTCTATTGATTTCATTCAAATTTTCAGGATCAACGCAGTTTTATCTGAAGTTGATCGCTTTTTAAACATTTTTGAAAATACACTTCCGGTAGGAAGTTATCGTCCGTTTACGATTTTAAAAAGTCAATTTTGTCTGTCAGGTTTCTCAAAAACGAGTAAAGATAAGGGGCTGAAATTTTCAGAGATGATAGATCTACCTATTTTCTGGTGCACCTCGGTCAAGAGAATGCCAGCCGTCACTTCCGGTCGTCACCGGAAGCAAATTTGAAAAATTTTAATTTTTCGACTTTTTTATTTTTTAATATTTTTCTTTAATTTTTTTATAGTTGATAGTGACCCTTTTTCTGATTCAGAATATGTAATTTGTTTTAAAATCGATTAACGCATTCTCGAGATATTAAGCGTCAAAGTCCTGAAGCGAGAGCCCGAGTAGCTCAGTCGTTATGGTCGTGGACACTGCCCAGGCGACCGGGGTTCAAGCCCCGAGTGCCGCAAAATTTTTTTTTCGTTTTTTTTGCGTAGACTTACGATTTTATCTTTAAAATGATGGGATTTATCTCATTTATTCAAAAATCGGACGGAAGACCCACTCGTTGCTCGCAACGAGAACGATCTAGTTATTATTATTCTTTTTTTTTCTTACCGATTTTGTGCAGACGATTTCTCGGAGATGGCTCGATCGATTTCCTTCAAATTTCCAAGATTAACGCGATCTTATCTGAAGTTGATTGTTTTTTATCCATTTTTGAAAATACACTTCCGGTCGAAAGTTATCGTCCGTTTACGATTTTAAAAAGTCAATTTTGTCTGTCAGGTTTCTCAAAAACGAGTAAAGATAAAGGGCTGACATTTTCAGAGATGATATATCTACCTATTTTCTGGTGCACCTCGGTCAAGAGAATGTCCGCCGTCACTTCCGGTCGTCACCGGAAGGAAATTTGAAAAATTTAATTTTTGAATTTTTTTATTTTTTAATATTTTTCTTTAAAATTTTTACACTCTATAGTGACCCTTTTTCTGATTCAGAATATGTAATTCGTTTTAAAATCGATCAACGCATTCTCGAGATATTAAGGCTCAAAGTCCTGAAGCGAGAGTCCGAGTAGCTCAGTCGTTATGGTCGTGGACATTGCCCAGGCGACCCGGGTTCAAGCCCCGAGTGCCGCAAAATTTTTTTTTCGTTTTTTTTGCGTAGACTCACAATTTTATCTTTAAAACGATGAGTTTTATCTCATTTATTCAAAAATCGGACGGAAGTCCCACTTGTTGCTCGCAACGAGAACGATCTAGTTATTATTATTATTCTTTTTTTTTCTTACCGATTTTGTGCAGACGATTTCTCGGAGATGGCTCGGTCGATTTCCTTCAAATTTTCAAGATTAACGCAATTTTATCTGAAGTTGATTGCTTTTTATCCATTTTTGAAAATACACTTCCGGTCGGAAGTTATCGTCCGTTTACGATTTTAAAAAGTCAATTTTGTCTGTCAGGTTTCTCAAAAACGAGCTAAGATATAGGGCTGAAATTTTCAGATATGATAGATCTACCGTTTTTCTGGTGCACCTCTGTCAAGAGAATGTCCGCCGTTTCTTGCGGTCGTCGCCGGAAGGAAATTTGAAAAATTGAATTTTTCAACTTTTTTATTTTTTAAGATTTTTATTTGAAATTTTTACACTCTATAGTGACCTTTATACTGATTCAGAATATGTAATTTGTTTTAAAATCGATCAACGCAGTCTCGAGATATTAAGCGTCAAAGTCCTGAAGCGAGATTCCGAGTAGCTCAGTCGATATGGTCGTGGACAGTGCCAAGGCGACCCGGGTTCAAGCCCCGAGTGCCGCAAATTTTTTTAAACTCATTTTTCGATAAGACCTACGATTCTATCTTTAATATGATGGATTCTGTTCTTTTCCGTTTTAATTTTGTAAAAGAAGTTACAATAATAGCGTTTTTCCTCGTATTTGTGTTCTAAGATTCAAAAGTAATGTATTCATACTGAAATAAAGTTAAATTGTTGAGAAAAATAAATAGTTGCATCTTTAATACACCGCTTATACATTGTTCTAACATGTGTATTTCATTTGGTAATTGTGTAATATGTAATATTTAGAATTTATTATACTACGTTTAATATAGAAGTCACCGACCCCCCCCCCCTCACTTCATAAAATCACTTAGTTTTTCTGGTCTGCTTTTTCTTGATCTTTGATCTTTGACCTTTACTTTCAACCTAGTACCATTCTAGATTACTGTACTAATGACCAGACCAATTCGTTCATTTTTAACAGAGTTATGAATTTTTAGGCATTTGCGTTTCAACTGGCGTGCTTGACATGTACTGTAGAAAAAAATTCTAACTTCCGAGCCCTTCACTCAATCCTTATGAAAATTCGTGTAAATATACTTCGGACCCAATTCTTATTGTCTGCCAAATATGCACCGGATCAGACAATTTAGAAGAAATACCTGAGATCAAACGGCGAGTATTGCCTGTACGTGGAGTTAAATTTACACAGTACACGCACCGACCACCCCCCCCACCCCTTCCGATTCACAAAATCATTTAGTTTTTCTGGCCTGATTTTACTTGATCTTTGATATTGGACCTTTACTTTCAGCCTATTACCATTCTAGATTACTGTACTAATGGCCAGACCAGTTCGTTTTATTTTAACAAAGTTATGAATTTTTGGGCATTTGAGTTTCGATTAGCGTGCTTCACATGTACTGTAGAAAAAAATTCTAACTCCCGAGCCCTTCACTCAATCCTAATGAAATTTCGTGTAAATGTACCTCGGACCCCATTCTAATTGTCTGCCAACTATGCAGCGAATTGAACAATTTAGAAGAAATTCCTGAGATCAAACGGCAGGCATTGCCTGTACTGGGAATTAAAATGTACACAGTACACGGGATGTAAGCAGCCGTGTAATATTTCTGGTGCATGTATATTTCTTGTTTTCCGTTAAGTCTGTATCTACGATAGCGTGTGAACTACTTATGAATGTTAGAACTGTGAAAATTACCGTTATCGATTTTTTACCGAATAAATTTACATGTTACTGATTTCGTTATTTCTACATTTATCAAGATTTTATCAATCCTGTCATAATAAAACAGTCAAACATAATAGTAAACGACACGGAAAAAATTCTCAACGCTGAAATACATGTGTAAAATGCATCAGTCATTGTTTTATCATTCCCCTATTTGTCGTTAACCGAATCCGAGATCCACACCTCAAAATTCTACTTTCGATTTATTTACGACGAAAATCAAGCTCTGGCCTTTTCACCCCCCTCCAGAAACAAACACGCATCAATAATTCAAATGACCTCGCATTGTTACAAAACCTGAATACTCAGACATCTTACACGTTGTTTTTCATCTCATACAAAAAATCAGCTCCTGTCCCGGGCGGAAACGCCCCAAATTCAAAGAGAAATTCGGGAATTATTTTGCGTCAGCCATGTTTTGACGTGAACCTTCGCTGAAATTCTGTTATGACACCTGCATAAGTTGGGTGTTCTAATCTCGCCGGAGCCACAAGATTTGTTCTTTCTCTCCTTTTCTTTCTCTCCATATTTTTTTTTTTTTTTTTGTTGATTTTCTAACAACAATATTATTCACAAAGGGGTTGTTGGAATGAAGTACACGTTGAAAAACACTATTCCATTTAGATTAAGACAAAAACAAACCTTATTTATTAGGGTCTTCCGTCTTCAGCGGAAGACCCTTCTATTATTCTATTGTTTCTTTTTCACTTTTCTTATTGTTATTATTAGGGTCTTCCGTCTTCAGCGGAAGACCCTACTATTATTCTATTGTTTCTTTTTCACTTTTCTTATTATTATTATTATTATTCTTTTTTTTCTTACCGATTTTGTGCAGACGATTTCTCGGAGATTACTGCATCGATCTCGTTCAAATTTTCAAGATCTACGTGTATTTATCTGAAGTTGATGTTTTTTGATCGATTTTTAAAAATTCACTTCCGGTCGGAAGTTATCGTCCGTTTACGATTTTTAAAAGTCAATTTTGTCGGCTAGAGATCTAGAAAACGAGTAAAGATAGAGGGCTCAAAGTTTTAGGGATGCTAGACATAGCGTTTTTGTCTTGCACCTGGGTCAAGAAAATGTCCGCCGTCACTTCCGGTCGTCACGAGACGGAAATTCAAAAATTCGAATTTTTGAACTTTTTTATTGTTTAATATTTTTCTTTCATATTTTTGTAGCTGATAGTGACCCTTTTCCTGATTAAGAATATGTAATTTGTTTTAAAATCGATCAACGCATTCTCGAGATATTAAGCGTCAAAGTCCTAAAGCGAGAGTCCGAGTAGCTCAGTCGTTATGGTCGTGGACAGTGCCCAGGCGACCCGGGTTCAAGCCCCGAGTGTCGCAAAATTTTTTTTGTCTTTTTTGCGGAGACTTACGATTTTATGTTTAAAATGATGGGTTTTATCTCATTTATTCAAAAATCGGACGGAAGACCCACTCGTTGCTCGCAACGAGAACGATCTAGTTATTATTCTTTTTTTCCTCGCAAATTTTGTGCAGGCGATTTCTCGGAGATGGCTCGTTTAATTTCCTTCAAATTTTCAGGGCTGATGCCTCCTTATCTGAAGTTTGTACCGCCGTGACAAATTTCCAAAATTTACTTCCGGTCGGAAGTTATCGTCGTTAAACAATTTTTAAAAGTCAATTTTGTCTGCGACGTTTCTCAGAAACGAGAAAAGATAGAGGGCTGAAATTTTCAGTGATGATAGATATACCGATTTTCTGGTGCAACATGGTCATAGAAACGTCCTCCGTCACTTCCGGTCGTCACCGGATGGAAAGGCAAAAAATCGATTTTTTCAATTTTTTTCTTTTTTTATATTTTTCTGCAGGGTTGATAGTGACCCTTTTACTGATTCAGAATATGTAATTTGTTTTAAAATCGATCAACGCATTCTCGAGATATTAAGGGTCAAAGTACTGAAGCGAGAGTCCGAGTAGCTCAGTCGTTAGAGTCGTGGACATATGCCCAGGCGACCCGGGTTCAAGCCTCAAGTGCCGCAAAATTTTTCAACTCATTTTTCGCTTAGACCTATGATTTTATCTTTAAAATGATGAATTCTGTTCTTCTCCGTTTTAGTTTTGTTAAAGAAGTTACAATGATAACGCTTTCCCCCGTATTTGTGTATTGAGATCTAGTTAAAATGTTAAGAAAAATAAATAGTTACATCTTTAATAACACGGTTATACATTATTCTAACACATGTATATCATTTAGTAATTGTGTAATGTGTAATATTTAGAATTTAATATTTTACGTTTAATACAGAAGTCACCGACACTCCACCCCCCCCCCCCCCAACCCCCCGAGTCACAAAATCGTTCAGTTTTTCTGGTCTGCTTTTTCTTGATCTTTGATCTTTGACCTTTAATTTCAACCTATTACCATTCTAGATTACTCTACTAATGACCAGACCAATTCGTTCATTTTTAACAGAGTTATGAATTTTGGGGCATTTGAGTTTCGATTAGCGTGCTTGACATGTACTGTAAAAAAAAATTCTAACTCCCGAGCCCTTCACTCAATCCTAATGAAATTTCGTGTAAATGCATCTCGGACCCCATTCTTATTGTCTGCCAAATATGAATCGGATTGAAAAATTTTGAAGAAATTTCTGAGATCAAACAGCGCGTATTGTCTATACGGGGAATTCAAATTTACACAGTACACGCACCGACCCCCCCCCCTACCCCGATTCACAAAATCATTTACTTTTTCTGGACTTGATCTTTGATCTTTGACCTGCACTTTCAACCTAATACTATTCTAGATTACTGTACTAATGACCAAGCCAATTCGTTCATTTTTAACAGAGTTATGAATTTTAGGGCATTTGAGTTTCGATTAGCGTGCTTGACATGTACTGTAGAAAAAAAATCTAACTCCCGAACCCTTCACTCAATCCTAATGAAATTTCGTGTAAATGCATCTCGGACCCTATTCTTATTGTCTGCCAAATATGCAGCGGATTGAACAATTTAGAACAAATTCCTGAGATCAAACGGCGAGTATTGCATGTACGGGGAATTACAATTTACACAGTACACGGGATGTAAGTAGCCGTGTAATATTTCTGGTGCATGTATATTTCTTGTTTTCCGTTTAGTCTGTATCTACGATAGCGTGTGAACTACTTATGAATGTTAGAAATGTGAAAATTACTGTCATCGAATTTTTACCGAATAAATTTACATGTTACTGATTTCGTTATTTCTACATTTATAAAGATTTTATCAATCCTGTTGAAATAAAACAGTCATACATAATAGTAAACGACACGAAAAAAAATCTCAACGCTGAAATACATGTGTAAAATCCATCAGTCATTGTTTTAGGACTTCCCCTAATTGTCGTTAACCGAATCCGAGATCCACACCTCAAAATTCTACTTTCGATTTATTTACGACGAAAATCAAGCTCGGGCTATATAATTCTATGTAAGAAAAAAATTCGTAAAAAATCGAAATCTTTTTCTCGTGAGAAAAATGATAGATAGCAGTGTTCTATGATACATTACGCATTATCTAACATCAAAAAATGCGCATGCGATACGGCATTTTTTCAAGTTTAATAGCTGCGAACATGCCTACCCCCCCCCCAAACCACGTGTTTTCAAGCTGTTTGTAAACAGACTGCGCGCACTCCATGAAGTCTGCCTATATGCCCTTTAAGAAATAGTACCCGATAAAAGTAGAATCAAATTTACAAAGTACAGAAATTTCCCTAATCAGAGATATCATTTTTATTCAAATCAAATATGGGAAAAGCAAAATGCGGGCAAGAGAAAAAAATATTCCCTATAAATGTATGGAACTACAATTGACTAAGTTCATTTTCATTGGCGGATGACCGGTGTGATACCTCTAATCTCGCCGGAGCCAAGATTTGTTCTTTCTCTCCTTTTCTTTCTCTCCATTTTTGTTTTTTATTTTTTTTTTGTTTTGATTTTCTAACAAAAATATTCTTCACAAAGGGGTTGCTGAAATGTAGTACAAGTTGAAAAACACTCTTCCATTTAAATTAAGACAAAAACAGTCCTTAATTATTAGGGTCTTCCGTCTTCAGCGGAAGACCCTACTATTATTCTATTGTTTCTTTTTCAATTTTCTTATTAGGGTCTTCCGTCTTCAGCGGAAGACCCTTCTATTATTCTATTGTTTCTTTTTCACTTTTCTTATTATTAAGGTCTTCCGTTTCCAACGGAAGACCTTATTGTTATTCTTCGGTTTCTTTTTCTTCATTATTTTTCTTTTTTTTCCAACAAATTTTGTGCAGGCGATTTCTCAAAAACGACTCGACCGATTTTCATCAAATTTTCAGATATGATAGATACTGATCTGAACTTTATACGCATTTTTTTATTTTGATGACGTCATTTCCGTTTTTGAGATATTGACGTTTTAGCGATTTTCAGAGGGTCGGCTTGTCCTGGGATCTTCTCTTTAACGATTCAAGATATTGAGTTCAAACTTTCAGGGATTGTTGATGAAAGATTGAAGATGTGTCTTTAGGCATTCATTTTTGTCCGACTCAAAAGGCGCTGAAGCTCGCCTGGACCCGAAAATTGAGATTTAAAAAACGTCATCATTTTTCGAGGTTTTCTTTGTTTATCTCTTTTCTTGAAAATATTTTGTGTAAACATGTAATGTCAAAAAAGTTAAGAATTACAAGACCTTTCATTTGATACCAAGAAAAAGGGGCTGGTTCCTCAAATTAGGGACCTAGGGGGCTCTAAAGTCTTTTATCTATAACCCTTTACTGAGGGATATTTTGTAATAAATTATAGAAGCAAATATGTTTATCTTACAGTTATGTAGCCTAACAGTATTATGATTTTCTCATGTGTTACGTAATTAGGGGTTTTTAGGGGTCAAAAGTCCAAAACTTTGATCACCTATAACTCAAAAAGGAAAAATATTTTGAAATGCAGTATAGAAGAAGAGATGCTCAAAATGATGTAATGAACAATATGCAATCTTCAAAATTTTGTTCAGCGGCCCCAAAAAGGAGATAAGGGACCGGCCCCTAAAACGTTCTTTCTCAGATATCTGAAGAACGATAACGAATTTCTAAAGACTTGTTGAACAAAAAGTCTTAAATATTAAATGGCCTTTCATTTGATACCAAGAAAAAGGGGCTGGCCCCTTAAATTAGGGGTTTTTAGGGGTCTAAAGTCTTTTATCTATAACCCTTTACTGAGGGATATTTTGTAATAAATTATAGAAGCAAATATGTTTATCTTACAGTTATGTAGCCTAACAGTATAATGATTTTCTCATGTGTTACGTAATTAGGGGTTTTTAGGGGTCAAAAGTCCAAAACTTTGATCACCTATAACTCAAAAAGGAAAAATATTTTGAAATGAAGTATAGAAGAGGAGATGCTCAAAATGATGTACTTAACAATAGGAAACCTTCAAACTTTTGTTCAGCGGCCCCAATAAGGAGATAAGGGACCGGCCCCTAAAACGTTCTTTCTCAGTTATTTCAAGAACGTTAACGAATTTCTAAACACTTGTTGAACAAAATGTCTTAAATATTAAATGGCCTTTCATTTGATACCAAGAAAAAGGGGCTGGCTCCTCAAATTAGGGACCTAGGGGGCTCTAAAGTCTTTTATATATAACCCTTTACTTAGGGATATTTTGTAATAAATTATAGAAGCAAATATCTTTATCTAACAGTTATGTAACCTATCAGTATAATGATTTTCTCATGTGTTACGTATTTAGGGGTCAAAAGTCCAAAACTTTAATTACTTTTAACACTAAAGGGAAAATATTTTGACAATATGCATTGATCAAAATTTCGTTAAGCATCCCCGATAAGGAGATAAGGTATTTGCCCCTAAACATTCTTTTTCCGATATCTCAAGAACAGTATCTAATTCCTTACCACTTGTTGAGCAAAATGTCTTTAAAAGTAAATGATCTTTCATTTGATATTAAGAAAAAGGGGCTGACCCCTCAAATAAGAGACCAAGAGGGGTCTAAATGTTTTCAACTTAACAACTGAAACAAAACAGTATTTGGCCCTTAAAATGTAGACCCTTTTTTCTATTTTAAATCGTGTTTAGCTGTTAAATAGCAAAATCAAGGTAGTACATGTATCTTAAATTTTAAAATCAGACGGAAGACCTCCTCGTTGCTCGCAACGAGATCGTGTCTAGTTATTATTATTATTCTTTTTTTGTCTTACAAATTTTGTGCAGGCGATTTCTCGAAGATGGCTCTTTCGATTTTCTTCAAATTTTCAGGGACAATGCCTTGTCAACTGAAGTTTATACCGCTGCGACAGTTTTTAGAAATTCACTTCCGGTCGGAAGTTATCGTCGTTAAACGATTTTTAAAAGTCAATTTTGTCTGCGACGTTTCTTAAAACCGAGTAAAGATTTAGAGCTGAAATTTTCAGATATGATAGATCTACCATTTTTTTAGTGCACCTCGGTCAAAAGAATGTCCGCCGTTACTTCCGGTCGTCACTGGAAGCAAATTTTAAAAATCGAATTTTTCAACTTTTTTGTTTTAAAATATTTTTCTGTAGGTTTGATAGTGACCCTTTTTCTGATTCAGAATATGTAATTTGTTTTAAAATCGATCAACGCATTCTCGAGATATTAAGGGCCAAAGTCCTGAAGCGAGAGTCCGAGTAGCTCAGTCGTTAGAGTCGTGGACACGTGCTCAGGCGACCCGGGTTCAAGCCTCAAGTGCCGCAAAATTTTTCAACTCATATTTCGCTTAGACCTACGATTTTACCTTTAAAATGATGAATTCTGTTCTTTTCCGTTTTAATTTTGTAAAAGAAGTTACAATAATAGCGTTTTTCCCCGTATTTGTGTATTGAGATCCAAAGCTATGTATTCATACTGAAATAAAGTTAAAATGTTGAGAAAAATAAATAAGTTGCATCTTTAATACAACGCTTATACATTGTTCTAACATGTGTATTTCATTTAGTAATTGTGTAATATGTAATATTTAGATATTAATATTCTACGCTTAATATAGAAGTCACCGACTCCCCCCCCCCCTCTCCCGATTCATAAAATCATATAGTTTTTCTGGTCTGCTTTTTCTTGATCTTTGATCTTTGACCTTTACATTCAGCCTAGTACCATTCTAGATTACTGTACTAATGACCAGACCAATTCGTTCATTTTTAACAGAGTTATGAATTTTTGGGCATTTGCGTTTTAACTGGCGTGCTTCACATGTACTGTAGAAAAAAATTCTAACTTCCGAGCCCTTCACTCAATCCTTATGAAAATTCGTGTAAATATACTTCGGACCCAATTCTTATTGTCTGCCAAATATGCACCGGATCAGACAATTTAGAAGAAATACCTGAGATCAAACGGCGAGTATTGCCTGTACGTGGAGTTAAATTTACACAGTACACGCACCGACCCCCCCCCACCCCTTCCGATTCACAAAATCATTTAGTTTTTCTGGCCTGATTTTACTTGATCTTTGATATTGGACCTTTACTTTCAGCCTATTACCATTCTAGATTACTGTACTAATGGCCAGACCAGTTCGTTTTATTTTAACAAAGTTATGAATTTTTGTGCATTTGAGTTTCGATTAGCGTGCTTCACATGTACTGTAGAAAAAAATTCTAACTCCCGAGCCCTTCACTCAATCCTAATGAAATTTCGTGTAAATGTACCTCGGACCCCATTCTAATTGTCTGCCAACTATGCAGCGAATTGAACAATTTAGAAGAAATTCCTGAGATCAAACGGCAGGCATTGCCTGTACTGGGAATTAAAATGTACACAGTACACGGGATGTAAGCAGCCGTGTAATATTTCTGGTGCATGTATATTTCTTGTTTTCCGTTTAGTCTGTATCTACGATAGCGTGTGAACTACTTATGAATGTTAGAACTGTGAAAATTACCGTTATCGATTTTTTACCGAATAAATTTACATGTTACTGATTTCGTTATTTCTACATTTATCAAGATTTTATCAATCCTGGCATAATAAAACAGTCAAACATAATAGTAAACGACACGAAAAAAATTCTCAACGCTGAAATACATGTGTAAAATGCATCAGTCATTGTTTTATCATTCCCCTATTTGTCGTTAACCGAATCCGAGATCCACACCTCAAAATTCTACTTTCGATTTATTTACGACGAAAATCAAGCTCTGGCCTTTTCACCCCCCTCCAGAAACAAACACGCATCAATAATTCAAATGACCTCGCATTGTTACAAAACCTGAATACTCAGACATCTTACACGTTGTTTTTCATCTCATACAAAAAATCAGCTCCTGTCCCGGGCGGAAACGCCCCAAATTCAAAGAGAAATTCGGGAATTATTTTGCGTCAGCCATGTTTTGACGTGAACCTTCGCTGAAATTTCTTTCTCTCCTTTTCTTTCTCTCCATATTTTTTTTTTTTTTTTTTTGTTGTTGATTTTCTAACAACAATATTATTCACAAAGGGGTTGTTGGAATGAAGTACACGTTGAAAAACACTATTCCATTTAGATTAAGACAAAAACAGACCTTATTTATTAGGGTCTTCCGTCTTCAGCGGAAGACCCTTCTATTATTCTATTGTTTCTTTTTCACTTTTCTTATTATTAGGGTCTTCCGTCTTCAGCGGAAGACCCTTCTATTATTCTATTGTTTCTTTTTCACTTTTCTTATTATTATTAGGGTCTTCCGTCTTCAGCGGAAGACCCTACTATTATTCTATTGTTTCTTTTTCAATTTTCTTATTATTAAGGTCTTCCGTTTCCAACGGAAGACCTTATTGTTTTCGTACTGTTTCTTATTATTAAGGTCTTCCGTTTCCAACGGAAGACCTTTTTGTTTTCGTACGATTTCTTATTATTATTATTTTTTTCCACAAATTTTGTGCACGCGATTTCTCGAAAACTATTCGACCGATTTCAACCATTTTTTCACAGAAGATGAGACTTGAGATAAACTTCATACATTTTTAATATTTTTCCTGTCGTCACTTCCGGTACCGATTTATCGGCCATTTTGCACATTTTTACGACCTTTTTTGTGCAGAGTTGATCTCAGAAACTATCAGAGATATGACTATGAAATTTTCAGGATAGGTAGTCTATAGTTTGAAGTTGTGCACTATTGTGTTGTTTTGCGCCAGTGGCGCTATTTCTTGGAGCTCGCCTAGGCACGAAAATTGTTGTTATTATTTTTCTTTTCCACAAATTTTGTGCACGCGATTTCTCGAAAACTATTCGACCGATTTCCACAATTTTTTCACAGATAATTAGACTTGATATGAACTTCATACATTTTTGATATTTTTCCTGTCGTCACTTCCGGTACCGATTTATCGGCCTTTTTGTACAGTTTTACGACCTATTTTGTGCACACAAAAACTCAAAAACTATCAGAGATATGAATATGAAATTTTCAGGATAGGTAGACCATAGTTTGAAGATGTTCCAACTGTTTTTGTTTTACGCCAGTGGCGCCATTTTTTAGAGATCGCCATGGCTTGAAAATTGGGTACGAATTTTGAAAAAAAAATTCCCCTGTTTTTGTTCACAAGATTTCTCAAAGACGGCTTAATAGATTTTCTTGAAATTTGCAGGAATAATAGAAAATAATAATATCTCGAAGTTTTCTTTTCAATTTTTTAAAAATTCATTTCCTGTCGTCCGTTTCCTGTCCCGCGACAAAAAGCTTGTGGCATCGAGATCCTAAAAATGATTAGGACTTGAGCATTCACACTTTGTAGGATTATAGACCTATATTAGTAGATGTCTTCAAACTATTTTGTTTTGTTCGTCATAACTTCCGGTCGTCACCAGAAGCACTTCAAAAATTTTTTTTACGCATTTAATTAATTTCAAATAGATTTTAAATATAAGTATAAATCCTTACATATGTCATCTATCCGATGTTAAAAAAAAACAAAAAAAAAATACTTCCGGTGAGATATCTCAAATATCTCAGCCTTTTTTTAAACAAATGTTTTACCCGTGAGATCTTAGAAAGTGCAAGTGATCAAGACAGAAACTTACAGGAATGATATACATTTGATATTCGTTTAACCGCTTTCATTTTGTCAACCGTCACTTCCGGTCCTCACCGAAAGGTTTCAAACAAATCAGGTTGTTTAAAAGTTAAATGTTTTTCTTTGACAATTTTAATAAAATTGATGAACAATAAAGTACAGTTGTCTAATGTTCAAGAAATACTATTATTTTCACTTAGCACTTCCGTTTGTCCGTTTCCTGTCCAGAGGCATAAAACATTGAATCGACGAGATCTCAAAAACATTGACGACTTGAACAACCAAACTTTGTGGGATGATAGCCCTGTTTATGTATCTGTGTTTACACTATTTTGTTTAATTCTCGTAACTTCCGGACGTCACCGGAAGCACTTTTTTTTTTAAATGGAATGAATATATCAATATAAAATCTGATATATGGTATCTAAACAATGCTAAATAAGCAAAACGTATTCTACTTCCGGTGAGATATATCAAATATCTTGGGTAGCTTTCTTTTTTTTTTTTTTTTTTGAATTTGATACCCACGAGATTTTAGTCACTCTACGTGATTGAGACACAAAACTATTATGAATGGTAGATATTTGATTGAGATGTCTTTGACTAGGCAAATGTTTAAGAAATATCAACTTTTATTTTCATTCCGTTCGTCCGTTTTCGGTTCCGAGACAAAAAAAAACCCTAGTTTCAAAGAGATCTCAGATTGGTGAAAAGTATCGATATTTCATCGTATCATATAAAACAAATCAGACGGAAGACCTACTCGTTACTCGTAACGAGATCGTTTCTAGTTATTATTATTATTATTATTATTTTTTCCAAATTTTGTGCACGCGATTTCTCGAAAACTATTCAGCCGATTTCAGCCATTTTTTCACAGATGATGAGTCATGATATGAATTTTATATGTTTTTGAAATTTTTGTTGTCGTCACTTCCGGTACCGATTTATCGGCTATTTTGTAGTTTTTTACGACCTATTTTGTGCAGAGCTGATCTCAGAAACTATCAGAGATATGACTTTGAAATTTTTAGGATAGGTAATCTATAGTCTGAAGTTGTGCACTATTATTTTGTTTTACGCCAGTGGCGCCATTTCTTGGAGCTCGCTAAGCACGAAAATTGGGTACGAATTTTTATTCAAAATTTTCATACGTTTTGATCTGTATCTTTTTATCAGTTGAAATTTTGTTAAGACATATATAACAAAAGTGGTAGAGAATCAAAAGTTCTTTTCAACGAAATCTAGAAAAAGGGGCTGGCCCCTTAAATTAGGGGCCAATAGACTCGTAAAGTCTATTACATATAACTTTGTGCAGGCGATTTCTCGAAGATGGCTCTTTCGATTTTCTTCAAATTTTCAGGGACAATGCCTTGTCAACTGAAGTTTATACCGCTGCGACAGTTTTTAGAAATTCACTTCCGGTCGGAAGTTATCGTCGTTAAACGATTTTTAAAAGTCAATTTTGTCTGCGACGTTTCTTAAAACCGAGTAAAGATTTAGAGCTGAAATTTTCAGATATGATAGATCTACCATTTTTTTAGTGCACCTCGGTCAAAAGAATGTCCGCCGTTACTTCCGGTCGTCACTGGAAGCAAATTTTAAAAATCGAATTTTTCAACTTTTTTGTTTTAAAATATTTTTCTGTAGGTTTGATAGTGACCCTTTTTCTGATTCAGAATATGTAATTTGTTTTAAAATCGATCAACGCATTCTCGAGATATTAAGGGCCAAAGTCCTGAAGCGAGAGTCCGAGTAGCTCAGTCGTTAGAGTCGTGGACACGTGCTCAGGCGACCCGGGTTCAAGCCTCAAGTGCCGCAAAATTTTTCAACTCATATTTCGCTTAGACCTACGATTTTACCTTTAAAATGATGAATTCTGTTCTTTTCCGTTTTAATTTTGTAAAAGAAGTTACAATAATAGCGTTTTTCCCCGTATTTGTGTATTGAGATCCAAAGCTATGTATTCATACTGAAATAAAGTTAAAATGTTGAGAAAAATAAATAAGTTGCATCTTTAATACAACGCTTATACATTGTTCTAACATGTGTATTTCATTTAGTAATTGTGTAATATGTAATATTTAGATATTAATATTCTACGCTTAATATAGAAGTCACCGACTCCCCCCCCCCCCTCTCCCGATTCATAAAATCATATAGTTTTTCTGGTCTGCTTTTTCTTGATCTTTGATCTTTGACCTTTACATTCAGCCTAGTACCATTCTAGATTACTGTACTAATGACCAGACCAATTCGTTCATTTTTAACAGAGTTATGAATTTTTGGGCATTTGCGTTTTAACTGGCGTGCTTCACATGTACTGTAGAAAAAAATTCTAACTTCCGAGCCCTTCACTCAATCCTTATGAAAATTCGTGTAAATATACTTCGGACCCAATTCTTATTGTCTGCCAAATATGCACCGGATCAGACAATTTAGAAGAAATACCTGAGATCAAACGGCGAGTATTGCCTGTACGTGGAGTTAAATTTACACAGTACACGCACCGACCCCCCCCCCACCCCTTCCGATTCACAAAATCATTTAGTTTTTCTGGCCTGATTTTACTTGATCTTTGATATTGGACCTTTACTTTCAGCCTATTACCATTCTAGATTACTGTACTAATGGCCAGACCAGTTCGTTTTATTTTAACAAAGTTATGAATTTTTGTGCATTTGAGTTTCGATTAGCGTGCTTCACATGTACTGTAGAAAAAAATTCTAACTCCCGAGCCCTTCACTCAATCCTAATGAAATTTCGTGTAAATGTACCTCGGACCCCATTCTAATTGTCTGCCAACTATGCAGCGAATTGAACAATTTAGAAGAAATTCCTGAGATCAAACGGCAGGCATTGCCTGTACTGGGAATTAAAATGTACACAGTACACGGGATGTAAGCAGCCGTGTAATATTTCTGGTGCATGTATATTTCTTGTTTTCCGTTTAGTCTGTATCTACGATAGCGTGTGAACTACTTATGAATGTTAGAACTGTGAAAATTACCGTTATCGATTTTTTACCGAATAAATTTACATGTTACTGATTTCGTTATTTCTACATTTATCAAGATTTTATCAATCCTGGCATAATAAAACAGTCAAACATAATAGTAAACGACACGAAAAAAATTCTCAACGCTGAAATACATGTGTAAAATGCATCAGTCATTGTTTTATCATTCCCCTATTTGTCGTTAACCGAATCCGAGATCCACACCTCAAAATTCTACTTTCGATTTATTTACGACGAAAATCAAGCTCTGGCCTTTTCACCCCCCTCCAGAAACAAACACGCATCAATAATTCAAATGACCTCGCATTGTTACAAAACCTGAATACTCAGACATCTTACACGTTGTTTTTCATCTCATACAAAAAATCAGCTCCTGTCCCGGGCGGAAACGCCCCAAATTCAAAGAGAAATTCGGGAATTATTTTGCGTCAGCCATGTTTTGACGTGAACCTTCGCTGAAATTTCTTTCTCTCCTTTTCTTTCTCTCCATATTTTTTTTTTTTTTTTTTGTTGTTGATTTTCTAACAACAATATTATTCACAAAGGGGTTGTTGGAATGAAGTACACGTTGAAAAACACTATTCCATTTAGATTAAGACAAAAACAGACCTTATTTATTAGGGTCTTCCGTCTTCAGCGGAAGACCCTTCTATTATTCTATTGTTTCTTTTTCACTTTTCTTATTATTAGGGTCTTCCGTCTTCAGCGGAAGACCCTTCTATTATTCTATTGTTTCTTTTTCACTTTTCTTATTATTATTAGGGTCTTCCGTCTTCAGCGGAAGACCCTACTATTATTCTATTGTTTCTTTTTCAATTTTCTTATTATTAAGGTCTTCCGTTTCCAACGGAAGACCTTATTGTTTTCGTACTGTTTCTTATTATTATTATTATTATTATTATTATTTTTTCCAAATTTTGTGCACGCGATTTCTCGAAAACTATTCAGCTGATTTCAGCCATTTTTTCACAGATGATGAGTCATGATATGAATTTTATATGTTTTTGAAATTTTTGTTGTCGTCACTTCCGGTACCGATTTATCGGCTATTTTGTAGTTTTTTACGACCTATTTTGTGCAGAGCTGATCTCAGAAACTATCAGAGATATGACTTTGAAATTTTTAGGATAGGTAATCTATAGTCTGAAGTTGTGCACTATTATTTTGTTTTACGCCAGTGGCGCCATTTCTTGGAGCTCGCTAAGCACGAAAATTGGGTACGAATTTTTATTCAAAATTTTCATACGTTTTGATCTGTATCTTTTTATCAGTTGAAATTTTGTTAAGACATATATAACAAAAGTGGTAGAGAATCAAAAGTTCTTTTCAACGAAATCTAGAAAAAGGGGCTGGCCCCTTAAATTAGGGGCCAATAGACTCGTAAAGTCTATTACATATAACTAAAAAACGATAAAGATTTTGTTATGCATTATAGAAGCAAAGTTGTTGATCGTAACAATATCTACCAGAAAAAATCATTGCCACGCCCATTTATTACGTAATTAGGGATTTCTAGGGGCCAAAGTACTTAAACTTTGACGCAATATATCTGGAAAAGGAAACATATTTTGTTAGGCATTGTAGAAGAGAAAATGCTTGCATTGATGATTCTAATCGATTCCACTAATCAAAACACAAATGTATGTCCCCATTAAGGATCTAGAGGGCTGGCCCCTAAAATATTTAATCATTTGTATCTCAAAAATGAACAACAATTTTAGATAGGTGTAAAAACAAAAAATGTAAGTATTCATAAGACCTTTCGTATAAAATCAAGAAAAAGGGGCTGGCCCCTTAAATTAGGGGCCAAGAGACTCGTAAACTGTATTACAAATAACTTAAAAACGATAAAGATTTTGTTATGCATTATAGAAGCAAAGTTGTTGATCGTAACAATATCTACCAGAAAAAATCATTGCCACGCCCATTTATTACGTAATTAGGGATTTCTAGGGGCCAAAGTACTTAAACTTTGACGCAATATATCTGGAAAAGGAAACATATTTTGTTAGGCATTGTAGAAGAGAAAATGCTTGCATTGATGATTCTAATCGATTCCACTAATCAAAACACAAATGTATGTCCCCATTAAGGATCTAGAGGGCTGGCCCCTAAAATATTTAATCATTTGTATCTCAAAAATGAACAACAATTTTAGATAGGTGTAAAAACAAAAAATGTAAGTATTCATAAAACCTTTCGTATAAAATCAAGAAAAAGGGGCTGGCCCCTTAAATTAGGGGCCAATAGACTCGTAAACTGTATTACAAATAACTTAAAAACGATAAAGATTTTGTAATGCATTATAGAAGCAAAGTTGTTGATCGTAACAATATCTAACAGAAGAAATCATTGCCACGCCCATTTATTACGTAATTAGGGATTTTTAGGGGCCAAAATACTTAAACTTTGACGCAATATATCTAGAGAATGAAACATATTTTGTTAGGCATTGTAGAAGAGGAAATGCTTCCATTGATAATTTAAATCGATTCCACTAATCAAAAAACTAATATTTGTCACCATGAAGGATCTAGGGGGCTGGCCCCTAAAATATTCAATCATTTGTATCTCAAAAAGGAACAACAATTGAAGATAGGTGTAAGAACAAAAATTGTTAATATTCGTGAGACCTTTCGAATGAATTCAAGAAAAAGGGGCTGGGCCCTTTAATTAGGGGCCAAGACACTCGTTTACTATATTACAGATAACTTAAAAATGATAAAGATTTTGTAATGCATTATAGAAGCAAAGTTGTTGATCGTAACAAAATCAGTTTGTAAAACTCATTGTCACACCCATTTCTGACATAATTAGGGATTTAAAGGCACTAAATTCTTAAATTCTTAATGTGCTGTATGTGAAAAAGCAAAACACTTTGTTAAGCATTGTACAGGATATTGACAATCGTATACATTACTTGAAAGGAAAGGGGTTGATTGGGAATTGTGAAATTTCATTAATATTTTTATCGCATCATTTAACATATTGAACGGAAGACCTACTCGTTACTCGTAACGAGATCGTATCTAGTTGTTATTATTATTATTCTTTTTTTTTCTTACCGATTTTGTGCAGACGATTTCTCGGAGATGGCTCAATCGATTTCCTTCAAATTTTCAAAATTAACGCGATTTTATCTGAAGTTGGTTGTTTTTTATCCATTTTTGAAAATACACTTCCGGTCGGAAGTTATCGTCCGTTTACGATTTTAAAAAGTCAATTTTGTCTGTCAGGTTTCTCAAAAACGAGCTAAGATATAGGGCTGAAATTTTCAGATATGATAGATCTACCATTTTTATGGTGCACCTCGGTCAAGAGAACGTCAGCCGTTACTTGCGGTCGTCACCGGAAGGAAATTTGAAAAATTGAATTTTTCAACTTTTTTATTTTTTCAGATTTTTATTTGAAATTTTTACACTCTATAGAGACCCTTTTACTGATCCAGAATATGTAATTTGTTTTAAAATCGATCAACGCAGTCTCGAGATATTAAGCGTCAAAGTTCTGAAGCGAGAGTCCGAGTAGCTCAGTCGATACGGTCGTGGACAGTGCCCAGGCGACCCGGGTTCAAGCCCCGAGTGCCGCAAGTTTTTTAAACTCATTTTTCGATAAGACCTACGATTTTATCTTTAAAATGATGGATTCTGTTCTTTTCCGTTTTAAATTTCGTAAAAGAAGTTACAATAATAGCGTTTTTCCCCGTATTTGTGTATTGCGATCCAAAGCTATGTATTCATACTGAAATAAAGTTAAAATGTTGAGAAAAATAAATAGTTGCATCTTTAATACAACGCTTATACATTGTTCTAACATGTGTATTTCATTTAGTAGTTGTGTAATATGTAATATTTAGAATTTGATATTCTACGTTTAATATAGAAGTTACCGACTTCTCTCCCCCCCCCCCTCCCCCAATTCATAAAATCACTTAGTTTTTCTTGTCTGCTTTTTCTTGATCTTTGATCTTTGACCTTTACTTTCAGCCTAGTACCATTCTAGATTACTGTACTAATAACCAGACCAATTCGTTCATTTTTAACAGAGTTATGAGTTTTGGGGCATTTCCGTTTAAACTGGCGTGCTTGACATGTACTGTAGAAAAAAATTCTAACTTCCGAGCCCTTCACTCAATCCTTATGAAAATTCGTGTAAATATACCTCGGACCCAATTCTTATTGTCTGCCAAATATGCACCGGATAAAGCAATTTAGAAGAAATTCCTGAGATCAAACGGCGAGTATTGCCTGTACGTGAAATTAAAATTTACACAGTACACGCACCGACCCCCCCCCCCCCCTCCCTTCCGATTCACAAAATCATTTAGTTTTTCAGGCCTGATTTTACTTGATCTTTGATATTGGACCTTTACTTTCAGCCTATTACCATTCTAGATTACTGTACTAATGGCCAGACCAGTTCGTTTTATTTTAAAAGAGTTATGAATTTTTAGGCATTTGAGTTTCGATTAGCGTGCTTCACATGTACTGTAGAAAAAAATTCTAACTCCCGAGCCCTTCACTCAATCCTAATGAAATTTCGTGTAAATGTATCTCGGACTCCATTCTAATTGTCTGCCAAATATGCAGCGGATTGAACAATTTAGAAGAAATTTCTGAGATCAAACGGGAGGCATTGCCTGTACGGGGAAATAAAATTTACACAGTACACGGGATGTAAGCAGTCGTGTAATATTTCTGGTGCATGTATATTTCTTGTTTTCCGTTTAGTCTGTATCTACGATAGCGTGTGAACTACTTATGAATGTTAGAACTGTGAAAATTACCGTTATGAATTTTTTACCGAATAAATTTACATGTTACTGATTTCGTTATTTCTACATTTATCAAGATTTTACCAATCCTGGCGTAATAAAACAGTCAAACATAATAGTACACGACACGAAAAAAATTCTCAACGCTGAAATACTTGTGTAAAATGCATCAGTCATTGTTTTAGGATTCCCCTATTTGTCGTTAACCGAATCCGAGATCCACACCTCAAAATTCTACTTTCGATTTATTTACGACGAAAATCAAGCTCTGGCCTTTTCACCCCCCTGCAGAAACAAACACGCATCAATATTTCAAATGACCTCGCATTGTTACAAAACCTGAATACTCAGACATCTTACACGTTGTTTTTCATCTCATACAAAAAATCAGCTCCTGTCCCGGGCGGAAACGCCCCAAATTCAAAGAGAAATTCGGGAATTATTTTGCGTCAGCCATGTTTTGACGTGAACCTTTGCTGAAATTCTGTTATGACACCTGCATAAGTTGGGTGTTCTAATCTCGCCGGAGCCACAAGATTTGTTCTTTCTCTCCTTTTCTTTCTATCCATTTTTTTTTTTTTTTTTGATTTTCAAACAAAAATACTATTCACAAAGGGGTTGTTGGAATGAAGTACACGTTGAAAAACACTATTCCATTTAAATAAAGACAAAAACAGACCTTATTTATTAGGGTCTTCCGTCTTCAGCGGAAGACCTTTCTATTATTCTATTGTTTCTTTTTCACTTTTCTTATTGTTATTATTAGGGTCTTCCGTCTTCAGCGGAAGACCCTTCTATTATTCTATTGTTTCTTTTTCACTTTTCTTATTGTTATTATTAGGGTCTTCCGTCTTCAGCGGAAGACTCTTCTATTATTCTATTGTTTCTTTTTCACTTTTCTTATTATTCTTATTCTTTTTTTTTTTTCTTACCGATTTTGTGCAGGCGATTTCTCAGAGATGGCTCGACCGATTTTAGTCAAATTTTCAGGGATGATGCCCCGTCATATGAAGTTTGTACCGCCATAACAGTTTTTCAAAATTCACTTCCGGTCGGAAGTGATCGTCGTTAAACGATTTTTTAAAAGTCAATTTTGTCTGTCAGGTTTCTCAAAAACGAGAAAAGATGTAGGACTGAAATTTTCAGAGATGATAGATCTATCTTTTTTCTTGTGCACCTCGGTCAAGAGAATGTCAGCCATCACTTCCGGTCGTCACCGGAAGGAAATTAAAAAAAAATATTTTTTCGACTTTTTTATTTTTTGTTTTTTTTCTTTAAATTTTTTACAGTTGATAGTGACCCTTTAACTGATTTAGAATATGTAATTTGTTTTAAAATCGATCAACGCAGTCTCGAGATATAAAGCGTCAAAGTCCTGAAGCGAGAGTCCGAGTAGCTCAGTCGTTATGGTCGTGGACAGTGCCTAGGCGACCCGGGTTCAAACCCCGGGTGCCGATAATTTTTTTTTTTTATTTTTTGCGTAGACTTACAATTTTATCTTTAAAACGATGAGTTTTATCTCGTTTATTCAAAAATCGGACGGAAGACCCACTCGTTGCTCGCAACGAGAACGATCTAGTTCTTATTCTTTTTTTTTTTTCTTACCGATTTTGTGCAGGCGATTTCTCAGAGATGGCTCGACCAATTTTAGTCAAATTTTCAGGGATGATGCCCCGTCATATGAAGTTTGTACCGCCGTAACAGTTTTTCAAAATTCACTTCCGGTCGGAAGTGATCGTCGTTAAACGATTTTTTGAAAGTCAATTTTGTCTGTCAGGTTTCTCAGAAACGAGTAAAGATATAGGACTGAAATTTTCAGAGATGATAGATCTATAATTTTTCTGGTGCACCTCGGTCAAGAGAATGTCAGCCGTCACTTCCGGTCGTCACCGGAAGGAAATTTAAAAAAAATAATTTTTCGACTTTTTTATTTTTTGTTATTTTTCTTTAAAATTTTCACAGTTGATAGTGACCCTTTTACTGATTTAGAATATGTAATTTGTTTTAAAATCAATTAACGCAATCTCGAGATATAAAGCGTCAAAGTCCTGAAGCGAGAGCCCGAGTAGCTCAGTCGTTATGGTCGTGGACAGTGCCCAGGCGACCCGGGTTCAAGCCCCGGGTGCCGAGAAAATTTTTTTCGTATTTTTTGCCTAGACTTACAATTTTATCTTTAAAATGATGAGTTTTATCTAATTTATTCTAAAATCGGACGGAAGACCCACTCGTTGCTCGCAACGAGAACGATCTAGTTATTATTAGGGTCTTCCGTCTTCAGCGGAAGACCCTTCTATTATTCTATTATTTCTTTTTCACTTTTCTTATTATTATTATTATTAGGGTCTTCCGTCTTCAGCGGAAGACCCTTCTATTATTCTATTGTTTCTTTTTCACTTTTCTTATTGTTATTATTATTATTATTATTATTATTATTCTTTTTTTTTCTTACCGATTTTGTGCAGACGATTTCTCGGAGATGGCTCGATCGATTTCATTCAAATTTTTAGGATCAACGCAGTTTTATCTGAAGTTGATCGCTTTTTAAACATTTTTGAAAATACACTTCCTGTCGGAAGTTATCGTCCGTTTACGATTTTAAAAAGTCAATTTTGTCTGTCAGGTTTCTCAAAAACGAGTAAAGATAAGGGGCTGAAATTTTCAGAGATGATAGATCTAGCTATTTTCTGGTGCACCTCGGTCAAGAGAATGCCAGCCGTCACTTCCGGTCGTCACCGGAAGCAAATTTGAAAAATTTTAATTTTTCGACTTTTTTATTTTTTAATATTTTTCTTTAATTTTTTTATAGTTGATAGTGACCCTTTTTCTGATTCAGAATATGTAATTTGTTTTAAAATCGATCCACGCATTCTCGAGATATTAAGGGTTAAAGTCCTGAAGCGAGAGCCCGAGTAGCTCAGTCGTTATGGTCGTGGACACTGCCCGGGCGACCCGGGTTCAAGCCCCAAGTGCCGCAAAATTTTTTTTTCGTTTTTTTTGCGTAGACTCACAATTTTATCTTTAAAACGATGAGTTTTATCTCATTTATTCAAAAATCGGACGGAAGACCCACTCGTTGCTCGCAACGAGAACGATCTAGTTATTATTATTATTCTTTTTTTCCTTACACATTTTGTGCAGGCGATTTCTCGGAGATGGCTAGTGCGATTTTCTTCAAATTTTCAGAGATGATGCCTAGCCATCTGAAGTTTATACCGCCATGACAGTTTTTCGAAAATCACTTCCGGTCGGAAGTTATCGCCGTTAAACGATTTTTAAAAGTCAATTTTGTCTGTCACGTTTCTCAAAAACGAGTAAAGAGAGCCGGCTGAAATTTTCAGATATGATAGATCTACCGTTTTCCTGGTGCACCTCGGTCAAGAGAATGTCCACCGTCACTTCCGGTCGTCACCGGAAGGAAATCTGAAAAGTGAATTTTTGAACTTTTTTATTTTTTAATATTTCACTTTAGAAATTTTTACAATTTATAGTGACCTTTTTACTGATTCAGAATATGTAATTTGTTTTTAAATCGATCAACGCATTCTCGAGATATTAAGCGTCAAAGTCCTGAAGCGAGAGTCCGAGTAGCTCAGTCGATAGAGTCGTGGACATGTGCCCAGGCGACCCGAGTTCAAGCCCCGAGTGCCGCAACAATTTTTAACTCATTTTTCGCTTAGACCTACGACTTTATCTTTAAAATAATGAATTCTGTTCTTTTCCGTTTTAATTTTTGTAAAAGAAGTTACAATAATAGCGCTTTTCCCCGTATTTGTGTATTGAGATCCTTAGCTATGAATTCATACTGAAATATACTTAAAATGTTCAGAAAAATAAATAGTTACATCTTTAATAACACGCTTATACATTGTTCTAACACATGTATTTCATTAAGTAATTGTGTAATATGTAATATTTAGAATTTAATATTTTACGTTTAATATAGAAGTCACCGACACCCCCCACCCCCCACCCAATCACAAAATCATTTAGTTTTTCTAGCCTGCTTTTTCTTGATCTTTTATCTTTGACCTTCAATTTTAACCTAGTACCATTCTAGATTACTCTACTAATGGCCAGACCAATTCGTTCATTTTTAACAGAGATATGAATTTTTGAGCATTTGAGTTTCGATTACCGTGCTTGACATGTACTGTAGAGAAAAATTCTAGCTCCCGAACCCTTCACTCAATCCTAATGAAATTTCGTGTAAATGTACCTCGGACCCCATTCTTATTGTCTGTCAAATATGCAGCGGATTGAACAATTTAGAAGAAATTCCTGAGATCAAACGGCGAGTATTGCATGTACGGGGAATTAAAATTTACACACTACACGGGATGTAAGCAGCCGTGTAATATTTCTGGTGCATGTAAATTTCTTATTTTCCGTTTAGTTTGGATCTATGATAGCGTGTGAACTACTTAAGAATGTAAGAACTGGGAAAATTACTGTCATCGAATTTTTACCGAATAAATTTACATGTTACTGATTTCGTTATTTCTACATTTATAAAGATTTTATCAATCCTGTTGAAATAAAACAGTCAAATATAATAGTAAACGACACGAAAAACAATCTCAACGCTGAAATACATGTGTAAAATGCATCAGTCATTGCTTTAGGACTTCCCCTAATTGTCGTTAACCGAATTCGAGATCCACACCTCAAAATTCTACTTTCGATTTATTTACGACGAAAATCAAGCTCTGGCCTTTTCACCCCCCTCCAGAAACAAACACGCATCAATATTTCAAATGACCTCGCATTGTTACAAAACCTGAATAGTCAGACATCTTACACGTTGTTTTTCATCTCATACAAAAATTCAGCTCCTGTCCCGGGCGGAAACGCCCCAAATTCAAAGAGAAATTCGGGAATTATTTTGCGTCAGCCATGTTTTGACGTGAACCTTTGCTGAAATCCTGTTATGACACCTGCAAAAGTTGAGTGTTCTAATCTCGCCGGAGCCAAGATTTGTTCTTTCTCTCTTTTTCTTTCTTTCCATTTTTTTTTTTTTTTTTTTTTTTGATTTTCTAACAAAAATATTCTTCACAAAGGGGTTGTTGGAATGAAGTACAAGTTGAAAAACACTATTCCATTTAGATTAAGACAAAAACAGACCTTATTTATTAGGGTCTTCCGTCTTCAGCGGAAGACCCTTCTATTATTCTATTGTTTCTTTTTCACTTTTCTTATTAGGGTCTTCCGTCTTCAGCGGAAGACCCTTCTATTATTCTATTGTTTCTTTTTCACTTTTCTTATTAGGGTCTTCCGTCTTCAGCGGAAGACCCTACTATTATTCTATTGTTTCTTTTTCAGGTTTCTTATTAAGGTCTTCCGTTTCCAACGGAAGACCTTATTGTTTTCGTACTGTTTCTTCTTATTATTATTATTATTTTTTTTTTTTTCCAAATTTTGTGCACGCGATTTCTCGAAAACTATTCGACCGATTTCGGTCATTTTTTCACAGATGATAGGACGTAATCTAAACTTCATACATATTTTTCATTTTTTTTGTCGTCACTTCCGGTACCGATTTATCGGCCATTTTGTAATTTTTGACGACTCATTTTGTGCACCTATAAACCCAGAAACTATCAGAGATATCGCTATGAAATTTTTAGGATAGGTAGACTATAGTTTAAAGTTGTGCAGCATGTATTTGTTTTACGCCAGTGGCGCCATTTCTTGGCGCTCGCCTAGGCACGAAAATTGGGTACTAATTTTCATTCAAAATTTTCATACGTTTTGATCTGTGTCTTTTTATTAGTAGATATTTTGTTAAGACATATAGAACAAATGTAGTAGAGAATCAAAAGTTCTTTCCAACAAAATCAAGAAAAAGGGGCTGGCCCCTTAAATTAGGGGCCAAGAGACTCGTAAAGTCTATTACAAATAACTAGAAAACGATAAAAAATTTATAATGCATTATAGAAGCAAAGTTGTTGATCGTAACAATATCTAACAGAAAAAATCATTGCCACGCCCATTTATGACGTAATTAGGGATTTTTAGGGGCCAAAGTACTTAAACTTTGACGCAATATATCTAGAGAAGGAAACATATTTTGTTAGGCATTGTAGAAGAGAAAATGCTTGCATTGATGATTCTAATCGATTCCACTAATCAAAACACCAATGTATGTCCCCATTAAGGATCTAGAGGGCTGGCCCCTAAAATATTCAATCATTTGTATCTCAAAAATGAACAACAATTTTAGATAGGTGTAAGAACAAAAAATGTAAGTATTCATAAAACCATTCGTATAAAATCAAGAAAAAAGGGGCTGGCCCCTTAAATTAGGGGCCAAGAGACTCGTAAACTGTTTTACAAATAACTTAAAAACGATAAAGATTTTGTAATGCATTATAGAAGCAAAGTTGTTGATCGTCACAATATCTAACAGAAAAAATCATTGCCACGCCCATTTATGACGTAATTAGGGATTTTTAGGGGCCAAAGTACTTAAACTTTGACGCAATATATCTAGAGAAGGAAACATATTTTGTTAGGCATTGTAGAAGAGAAAATGCTTGCATTGATGATTCTAATCGATTCCACTAATCAAAACACCAATGTATGTCCCCATTAAGGATCTAGAGGGCTGGCCCCTAAAATATTCAATCATTTGTATCTCAAAAATGAACAACAATTTTAGATAGGTGTAAGAACAAAAAATGTAAGTATTCATAAGACCATTCGTATAAAATCAAGAAAAAGGGGCTGGCCCCTTAAATTAGGGGCCAAGAGACTCGTAAACTGTTTTACAAATAACTTAAAAACGATAAAGATTTTGTAATGCATTATAGAAGCAAAGTTGTTGATCGTCACAATATCTAACAGAAAAAATCATTGCCACGCCCATTTATGACGTAATTAGGGATTTTTAGGGGCCAAAGTACTTAAACTTTGACGCAATATATTTAGAGAAGGAAACATATTTTGTTAGGCATTGTAGAAGAGAAAATGTTTGCATTGTTAATTCTAATCGATTCCTCTAATCAAAACACCAATGTATGTCCCCATTAAGGATCTAGAGGGCTGGCCCCTAAAATATTCAATCATTTGTATCTCAAAAATGAACAACAATTTTAAATAGGTGTAAGAACAAAACTTGTTAGTATTCGTGAGACCTTTCGAATGAATTCAAGAAAAAGCGGCTGGTCCCTTTAATTAGGGGTCAAGACACTCGTAAACTCTATTACAGATAACTTAAAAACGATAAAGATTTTGTAATGCATTATAAAAGTAAAGTTGTTGATCGTAACAAAATCAGTTTGTTAAACTCATTGCCACATCCATTTATGACATAATTAGGGATTTTAAGGCACTAAAATCATAAATCATTAATGTGCTGTATGTGAAAAAGCAAAACATTTTGTTAAGCATTGTACAGGATATTGACAATCGTATACATTACTTGAAAGGAAAGGGGTTGATTGGGAATTCTGAAATTTCATTAATATTTTTATCGTATCGTTTAACATATTGAACGGAAGACCTACTCGTTACTCGTAACGAGATCGTATCTAGTTGTTATTATTATTATTCTTTTTTTTTCTTACCGATTTTGTGCAGACGATTTCTCGGAGATGGCTGGATCGATTTCGTTCAAATTTTCAAGATAAACGCGTTTTTATTCGAATTTGATGTTTTCAAATCACCTTTTGAAAATTCACTTCCGGTCGGAAGTTATCGTCCGTTTACGATTTTAAAAAGTCAATTTTGTCTGTCAGGTTTCTCAAAAACGAGTAAAGATAAAGGGCTGACATTTTCAGAGATGATAGATCTACCTATTTTCTGGTGCACCTCGGTCAAGAGAATGTCCGCCGTCACTTCCGATCGTCACCGGAAGGAAATTTGAAAAATTTAATTTTTGAATTTTTTTATTTTTTAATATTTTTCTTTAAAATTTTAACACTCTATAGTGACCCTTTTTCTGATTCAGAATATGTAATTCGTTTTAAAATCGATCAACGCATTCTCGAGATATTAAGGCTCAAAGTCCTGAAGCGAGAGTCCGAGTAGCTCAGTCGTTATGGTCGTGGACATTGCCCAGGCGACCCGGGTTCAAGCCCCGAGTGCCGCAAAAATTTTTTTTCGTTTTTTTTGCGTAGACTCACAATTTTATCTTTAAAACGATGAGTTTTATCTCATTTTTTTAAAAATCGGACGGAAGACCCACTCGTTGCTCGCAACGAGAACGATCTAGTTATTATTAGGGTCTTCCGTTTCCAACGGAAGACCCTTTTGTTTTTCTTCGGTTTCTTTTTATTATTATTTTTTTTCTTTTTCTTTTTTTTCTGACTCCTTTTTGGCTTCGTAACTTAAAAAGTTTTCAACCGATTTCAATGAAACTTTCAGAGATTACGTGACATTATAATGCCTCAAAGATATTAAATTTTCAACGACAACGTGACTTCCATTTTTACGTTACGTCATTTTAAAAATTTTCAAAAAGTCATTTTGTCCGCGACTTTTCTCAAAAATGCTTTAAGATCAATGCTTAAAATTTTATGTGACTATACATTTGTCAATTTACATGTGTAATAAGGGGGGAAATAAAAATCTGTCACTTCCTGTCGAAACCGGAAATGAATCAAATTTTTCGAAAATTTGAATTTTTTGATCAAATAAAAATTTTACACCTGTTATGTAGAGCGTATGCAGCTAAATCTAACAGTGAAAGTCGTTTTAAAATCGGACGCTGCATTACAGAGATATTGGCGTTTAAAAATTGATTTTTCCGGAAATTTTGAGTCCGCATTCTTAGTTATGAAAATAGTTTAAACTTGAAATCGATTTTTCCGGAAAATTTTATTCCGTTTTCTTGTTTAGGAAGTAGCGTTAAATAAGTTAACTCGTACCTTAAAAGATTAAAAGATTTAAAATTGCTTGACAAATCGTTAACGTCTATAAATACATCGTTTTGTGCTGCGAAATACCTGAACTGATTGTTTTTGACATGCCTGGACTGATGTTCTCGTAACATGCTGACGTTATAGCTAACCCTTATCATAACATTTTTAAAGATTGCAATCAGTTATAACATTCTTACTTTAAAATGAGAGCGATTGGAATTAAATTAAAGTCAATTTTGTTGTATCTGTACTCCCACTGCGGGTCGACGGCTATTTGATCCGTTTTTTTTGGGGGGGGGTGTTGTGTTTTTTTGGGGTTTTTTTCGGTTTATTTTTTAATGTTTAATTATTTTAAGGATTGGTGTATTTTATATGATTTAATTTTTTAGACTATTCAATTTCATTAAACGTACCATTAGGTTTAGGTCGTTATTTTAAAATCGAAATTATTATCGTACGAGTCAACTACTTGTTGATACGAAGGTGAAGGTCGATTGGAAAATTACTGCGTACGCGACCAGCGCTGCTTGTTGAAAGCTAAATTTATTTGTTTATTGCCTCTGTTGACCGAGAATTGACCAAAGTTAGATTGTGACTGAAGAAAAGATTTGATGTAACGTTCGACAAACCACAACGCTTGGTATTCCTTTGTTGTTTACCAACGCAAGTTCAGAGTCGTAAGTGTTGTTTTTGTTTTGTAACAGGTCACGTGTGCGTCGTCGGTTTTTCCTCCGTTCTTGTAAAATTTAAGCCATCAGCGTTATATTTCTATAAATTTTCAATGGGTATCTTGTTTTCTTTACTGATTTGTTGCTTTGCTAGGAATTCGGTGTTTAGTAACGCGGTTGGGATGGTGTATGGTTTTTCTTTTAACCGGAGTTATCGTTCTTTTGAAAACTGTGACAAGTTGTGCATATATTAATTTAATGATCGGTGCATCAACATTATATGATTTTTATTAAGCTATTCAGAGTAGCTTGAGTTAGCTGTTTTGTCAGATATTTTTTTAAATGTGCAATTTTTCAGCATGCATAAAAAATCACACTTTAGTACAATGACTATTTTCAACCTTGAAGTGTTCTGTGGTTGTAATTATTACTCATCAGATTGTGTCTTCTATAAAATTCAACTTTTAAAAGTTCTTAAAGATTTGAGGCAATTAATTCATGACTACACAGTAGCTCCTTGAATGAAATATAAAGGAGGTCAGTAATGGTAAACAAGTTAATTGTCAACACAATGAGAAGAAATCATTCTATACTCTGTCCCAAGATATCCTGGATTCACATTTTGCTCAATTAATTAATATTTATAAATACCTCAGGGTTCAAACAATGTTCATTCAAAAGTATGAAAAAATTTCCAAGATTTCTCAGTTAAAACGCCCCCGTTAGCTTATCAGGTTTCAATATGAAAAAATGTGATGTCTACGGGGATTTTGTATTGCAGTAAGCCCGGATGATAACGTTGAAAAATTGCGCGAGGTATTCCGAGTATTTCCGAATGGAGAAAAGATGTAAACATTCCCCATTATAAATCTCTGTACGAAATCTGTTTTCGTTCCTGAGAATTTTTTCGAGTGAAAAAAGATAATGTGTCAATGAAGATATCTTGCAAATTTCCCCTTTCATCGATTTTAATTGCACTTCTTTCACAGGTATGTGTATTTTTACTAAAAATCGGCCAAATGTGCTGCATAAATATCTAATTGGGACAGACTATAATTCATGCCTCAATCCACACTAAGTGGTGGACAGGTACCCAAACAATGCAAATAAATATTTGCTTAAAAATGTTCAAAAGCAGCAATGTTAAAACTATCTTAAATTAGGGTTGCTTTTATAATGGTCCATGGTGCAAATATAAGTAGTGAAAATATTGCATTTTTTTTGTCTATTTCTAATAATAAACATTTTCGTGAAAAACTGTATATAAATACCTTTATCATAGCGTAATAAGATTATAATGGTATATAGCATATATAAGGTTTATACCTAATGTCAGCAATTTTTAATAATAATATTGAACAGCTTGTGCATGTAAAATTGACCCAATCTTGATTATGGTTAATTTGCACTTATTATTTAAAAAGTCAAAAACTTTAACATCATCCATGAAATGATATTATAAAAAAATATAAGATTAAAATACTTCATTTAATGTACATTTGCAACAATCAAATTATTATATTTACATTCTACTGTGTTTTTCCATTAAATTCTGTGATCTTTAAATGCCTCTTAATGCAACAAGTAGTCACTGGGTACTCAAAGGTTAAAATGACGAGTTTTATTATGAGATCACAAACGTTGAACGCTGTAAACTGCAACGTCACAAGCAAAAATCAAAGTTCATGCTTGTGGCTGTTACTGTGGCTCTTCCATTAATATTAACTTATCCTTAGGATAAGATAGAAATTTTAAGGTGTGAATCACATTTGCAGACAAGGCAAGAAGTTAAAAAAAATGTAAATATAAGCATTAAATCATGATGTTTTGAAGTATACAGTCTCATAACTGCAGCGATGTGTGCATACAAATTTTCATAACACGCTAACGCGCGTTACTCAATTTGTATGCACACACCGCTGCAGTTATGAGAGTGTATACTTAAAAAAATCATGATTTAATGCTATAATAATAAGGAATCTTGAAATAGGCCTTGTTTTGAAAACAAGTTGCTCAAACTTAAAGTTGTGAACAGATCAGAAGGCTTTTGTCACAGCTTTTGTAATGGCAACAGTTTCATCAGACAGTTCTAAAAAAAATTTTGATGTTTGTACCATACACATAGAAAATAAAAGTAAACCTTTGAGAATTAGCTTATGGGTGGAATTATCCTAATCATCTATTAATCTGCTAGTTCAACATACAATGAACACACGTAAGTCACTTAAGTTTTAAATGATTCTTGTTGTGCAACTGGTTTATAATGCTAGATTTTGTTAGATTATGATGAGGGCAGCCTAATTTAGAACTAATTCAAGTTTTCCAAACCATGATATGCAGACAAATAATGGGTCATTTGGTAGAGTGCACATCTCTACTTCAGATTATGGATCGAGCAGGGCTTCGCCAATTTCGCCAATGGCAAATTTTTTTCAAAATTGGCGAAAAGAAATCCAAATGTGGCGAAAATAAATTTTTGCACATCTCTACTTCAGATCAGGGATCAAGCTGGGCTTCGCCAATTTCGCCATTGGCAAATTTTTTTTCAAAATTGGCGAAAAGAAATCCAAATCCAAAAATCAATTTTTGTGACTCCTTAAGTTTAATGTGTTCTTATTTCCCACCCATTTGTTTATTCGGTCAGTCTGTGTTAAGGTACCTCACTACAACCAGACTTACACTTTTTAAGACACTACGTCACAAGATGGAAATTTAAATGTTTTGTTAAATTGTTTATATCGTTCGATTCGGTTGTATATCGTCGTAGCTCAGTGGTTAAAGTATTAGGTTTCTGCAGATCATGAGTTCGAATCCGCCTGGAGCTTTTGTTCAAGTTTACTGAATTAAATTTTCTAAAATGTAATTTTTCATCCAAAATTGCACATTTTTTTGCCTATTTGACTTAAATACTTCTTATCCATTATGATATCTATCATAATCAAGTAATTTTCTGCTGATTTGAGAAAATATTTCAAGGTGTAGTGAGCCACCTTAATTCAATCACCACTTGCGACAGAAATCTCGCCTCGCTTCAGTGCACACAGCTCTGACCTTAGATTAGCCCCAGGTTATTTTATGACTTCAGACCATCAATTGTTATGTAACACTTAGAAGGGTGCTCTCACTGCAGTGGTCAATTGTTAAACAATAAGTGTCTTACTGAAAGTCAACCATTATTACATTAAAGGTGCGAGATCGTAAGAATGAGGCTAATTAATTAAACTGTTGAACTTGCTAAACTTCTTTAGTTATGTACAGAATAAGATATATATCATAAGTTTAAATTTTAAGCCAAATTTGTTCACAAGTTAAGAAGTTATGAAATACTTTATGCAATGCAGCCGGTTGCCATAGAAATCATCAGAGTACTGCAAGTGATGACAGTTTTCTTATTACAGTGGACCCCGCTTAATATAATAGTTATTTTGTCAGGAAAAATTATTTTATTAACCGTACTATAATAATAGTGTACCCAGCTAAATTCCATGTGTAAAAGTATGATATGTGCCTATTCACGTCATGTATTATTACTATCTATTTCTAAACGATGTAATGTCCACAATAATTGATGATTCCTTCTAAAACTTTACTTTTAATGCTTCATAAAAGTTAATTTCATGAATAAAGTTTACTATTACAAGCTTGGAAAATTGCAAGATCCACCAATATGCTTCCGATAAGTTGACATGCTTTCATTTTGTTTTCTCCCTGTACTTCCGGTTTTGACTAAATCTAATAAGGCATTCATTAGACAATTCGTTTTTAATAACTTCTTTCATTAAAAATCAAATAAACCACAAAGTTATGCATAATTTTCTTATTTTCTTTGATTTATTTAGCCCATTCTTCCTATAAAATAGAGGCATATTTAAAAAAGACTTTGTCACTACTTCACTGCAGTACAAATCGTCAAATGGAACTCATGTACCATATGCTAAGCCATGTAAAATGTCCCATTTGTTATAAATTTATTTACAAAAACATGAGGCATTCACTTATTCAAACTGTAAAAAACCTCAAAAATACAGCGATGTCACTTGTTAGGTGCATAGGTAAAGTACCCAAGCCACGTGCAGTGAGGCGTGACTAATCCCGTCTGGCCAGCACAGTCGGTAAATTTCAAAGTGATTTGGGAAGTCAGAGTGTTTATACAAGCTTCTCATGGGGGGCTAGCTCGAGAAAAAGGTGTGAAACTCAATTGACAGGCATGATCTTTCTATTATATTAAGCGGGGTCCACTATTAAAGCTACTATAATAACCGATGTAAAATACAATGATTTATTAAGAAATGGTTTTGTGTTTTGAAAAACTATTATATTAACCGAACTATAATATTAAACAGGTATTATACTAAGCGGGGTCCTCTGTACTTACAGACAGCGACATATTTGCCTCCCAAAAATATTCATTTATTCTCAGTCACACCAAAGTGGGATGAATATGGGCAGTTCTTCAAAGGATTTTATTTATTGTAATATGCACATTGACAAAAAAAACTTTTTATTGAAGCTGTGTAGTATGAGGTTGCATGCAACTTATTGGCATAAAACCCAGCAGAATATTTTGTTTTTACATCTGGCTTGTCAAAATGAGGGATTGTAAACTTGTAGCTTGTTACTTTTAAATTAGTCTAGAACAGAAGAAATAATGTCTTTGGGGCTTTCACTCCATCTTCTTATCTAGTATGTGTATGAATCCATAAAGACATTTTTGTTTTTGATTCTTTATATAAAAAGTGTTTTGGTTTTCATTTTATCTCAAACTTAGAACTGTATTAATTTAGTATCTTAACTTTTCAAAAGCTTAATTGATACCATACTTCATGGAAATCATTTAGTGATGCAAATGGAAACATGTCAATGAGGAGATTGCATATATACATACAAAAAATCTATCAATATATGCATATTTAAAAAGCTCAAAATATTAATAACTAAAACATACAAGCCTACATAAACATGTACATGCACTTGTATATGTGACACGATAGATGATAGAAATAATTGTAAAACATAGGTTGTTCTTTGTGCCGCGCTTTAGTGGCGAAAAGGATTTTTGGTCCAGTGGGACCTCTGCTTCAGATGGTTTTACTTGCGATGTTGTCTTTTCAAGAATGGTAATGAAAGCTTTTAACACTGCGATATCGCCCCTTTTTAATATCAAAATTTACCGTTTTAAACAAAAATATTTCAATATTTTAGCTTATAAGCTCCAAGCATGCTCTGTATGGAATCATTTTAAAATATTTCTGTCGGGGAGACTTTCCTTATTTATAATTGTATGCTTCAGTGTGAAGTTACAGCTATGTATAGGTCATTGTATTATTTGAATTAGAAGGCGGAGTGCAATCATTCCATATATTAAGCATTGTTAATTAATGCTCTTCTTGAGAAAACAAATCACAATATCTAAGACTTTAAGGTTATGCGATCAGAGGTGTTAAGTAAAATTTTTCTGGTCTTAATGATATTGTAAGTTTTTTGAAATGAAAAGTTTGCTTGTTTGATGGTAACGCTTTATTTAAGAAATAAACAGCAATTTAAAAAGTTCACTGGGATATGAAGTTGGTTGGTCACGTGATCAAATCCTGTGAAGCCCAAGGGGCTTCTCACTAGATTTGATCACGTACCAACCAACTTCATATCCCGGTGAACTTTTTAACATTGTTGTTTATTACTTATATTTACGTTTGAAAAAGATAAATCGTTCAGAACTGTTAAAATTACCTAGATATTATGTTTACAAAAATCCAACCGACAAGCAATAAGCGCATGCTATGAACATTGTGACGTCACGAAAGAGTTCATACAGAATTGAACGTTTTCGCTTTTCTATAGGTTCTTATAAGGAAACATATTTGCAAATGGAAATATTATAAAATATGTTCAGGGGACAGCGGGGTATATCTACCAAGTGTGATTCCCTCTATTTCTTACGGAAACTTATATATAATTCATAGCTCTGTAGAACCAGCCAGACAGAAATCTACATGCCCCGATTAACGATTGGTCGAAACCTACAGCAACCTAAGAAAAACCACGGACTGCACAAAATAAGCATGAAGATGTCAGATTAAAATTCCCATAGAAGACGATTTGGCTGTTCATTTAGCTACCGCACTGTTGTATATTTATGTTAATGTAATTAATTTAACTTACTTTTCACAATCAGTTTATTAATTTGTTAAAAGAAAGTATAAATATAAACAATAAAAAGCTTTCTTTGACAATTCATGCTGATTATGAAGGTAGTGATCATTGCAGAAAAAATTTACATAACCCACTAACGCGTGTTATGTATTTTTATGGCGTCGAGCAAAGCTCGAAAGCCATCTAGGGATCGTACGGCCGGAAGTTGCCAATTCTAAGGAGCCAAACAACTCAAATGAGTGCAAAGTTTTCTTATGTGTTCGAAGAAAAAAAGATGACATACTTCCATTTTGAGCAGAACTGTACGTCAACAAAACAAGTTGGCAGATACAAAAATTGTTGAGGTCTTTGATAATGTTAATATTTTATTGTAAACAATATGTCTGTGTTTCGGCGGATGAATACACTTTTACCGAAGAACATGCGATAGTTAGGCCTACATACTCAATTTGTTTTTGAAACATACCTGCCTGCAAAACAGATTATTTTGTTTCCAAATCGAATGTTTACAATGCACAGATGTTGATCTTTTAGAAACAAAACTTCCTACAACGGTGATATATCTACACCAAAAGTAATTCTAAACCCTCTACTTTCACTTCGTAAACAACAGGAATGGGTGCTTTCTTATTTCTACCCCTGTTCTTTTCGGCCCGCGTCATTTGGACCCATGTGAATTTTAAATCAAATTGATAATAAGAAACAGAGTGTTTATCAGCAGTATACAATATAAAGAATTAAATACAATCATACTTTTGATATACAAATATATTCTATTTGAATAGAGAAAAAATATCTGAAAAAAATTAACTTCCAAGATATTTTTAACTAGCATTCAAATTTTTTTAAGAATTAGGTGAGTCAAATTGTAATGAATTGTAATTTAATGAAATATGTGATAAAAAACATAATTTTTATTTATTTGAAAGTAGTCAACTAATGTATTTGTCTTTATATTGTTTTAAATAGTAAGTATAATTGATACCAATTTTCTAAATGAAGGGTCAATAACAAAATTAGAATGATATCTGAAAAAAAAAATCATACTTCATTTTGAGTTTTCCGTATTAAGTTGACTGCATAAAATCCATATAAAATATCTGTTTTATTAAAATTGACCATCCGACTCAATTTTTATAAACATTAATCTCCAGCAAAACAATAAGAAAAGTTGATCTCAAGTTCAATCATATAAGATCATACTTTGTTTAAAGGATTTTTTTTAATCTATAGTACCTAAATGTATGTGTGATCAATGAAGGAGAACCATAAACAACACAAATAAAAAAAAATATATGCATTTTTGTTAGGTGAGGGGTTTATTTTGAATTTAAAAATAATATTCAGGTTTTTACTCTTCAAATTCATGTCAACTCGACGCCATTGTGGCCCTTCAGGCCTTTGATTTCTGCAACATGCCACCTTCATATCCCGCATGAATCACCAAAGAAAGCAGTTTATTGTTTAAATAAGCTTATCGCGTTCATTTTTCAAAGGAAACTTTTGGCTTTCTTGCAATAAATTAAACCTGCAGCACCAAAATGCGTGATTACATGAAAAGAAAGGAAAAAGTACAGCCAAAGTAAAATTGTATGGGATCTGAGATATAACATTTGACATTTTTTTTCATCTGACTGGCATTTAACTTTGACATTTTCAACTTCTTTAGAACCACATATGACCTGATGAATTTTAACAAAAGTTAGTGAAAGCATTCTTGACTGATTGGAATCAAAATATAAAATAAAGTTGAATTTAATAAAGGGCCTACTGTACACCCTCTTTCCAGGAAAGATAATTTAGAATGATTGAAAAAAAAATTCTCCAAAAGCCTTCGGCTGGAAAAGCTGAAACCTGTGAAAAGCATCCCCAGGTGGTGTAGATTTTATTTCGCTAAATATATGATCCCAGGGGTTTGGATGGAACAAAATAAATGTGTAGAAACGTTAATTTTTAACAGTGTTTTGAAAAGTAAAAATCCAGTTTTTGAAATGGTAAAAATGGCTGGTAGGCGGACTGCTGCCTGAAGGGTACCGCTAATGTACCGACTACTCCTCCTACAGTTTTCAAGATATGATTCATAAGAAGTTGTTGTTTTGCAGATCAATTGTACATATATCAGAGATGTGCATATTATTTGGATTTTGATTTTTTATGAAAAAAATACCAGCTATTGAACTTGGTTATTTCTTAGCAATATAACATTGCATATAGAATATCCCAATTTTCTGCATAGATAGTGTTTATCAATTCAGGGTTTATCATGTTCACATAAAAACAATTCAGGGTTTATCATGTTCACATAAAAACCAGGTTTGCTGAAACATTGACAGCTTTGTTTTGTTACTTAGTGTAGAGGAAAATCTTAGAAAATCGTCTTGTCAAAATCCATTTGTTCTGGAAAGCGGAAACTTGTGTGGAAGCATCCTAAAAAATGGTAGTTTAAGATTTGTTCACATCATGAGATCCCAGCGATAGGTTAGTAAAATACAATGTAGAAATGACGTTTTCCTAGCGATAAATAGAGAAATATCTTTTTCAAAAGCACTACAATGCTTAAACTAGATATATGATACAACTTAGATCCAAGCATCTTGAAATATTGTTGATTTTCAATTGTTCAAACTTTGACCCCCTGGATGACACTTTGGCCCCTAAAAGGGTTCAAAGTTTATGGAGATATATATAAAAAATCATTTTAAGAATTTTAGAATTGTAATGCTACCAGTGGGCAATGTGGCCCTGGGCCTCTTGTTTAGAATACCAGGGTCTTGAAAATGGTTAAACATAATCAAAACACACTCACAGTGTTTTAAATTACTATAGATTTATGAGGGAAAAAATATAAATCCCCACTACAGAAGTGAAAATTAATAAATGTACATTGATTGAGAGCATGTGTTGTTTGTTTCTGCTAGGTATTAGAAAACTACCTAACTACTTATGCATTAGGAGTACTGATTAATCATTGTATTTTGTTTTTGGTTATTAATATTCATTTTGACATTTATATTTTTACAACTATCAAGCATTAAAATATATAAATTAACAATTTCCATTTCAAAATAAATGCTTTGTATAATTATTAAAGAATGTCATTCAAAATTATATGATTTTTAAACAAAGAAAGTTTTAATATTTAATGATACATATTAAAATGTGATTTTTACTAACACGATAAAGGTAATGTAATAAAAGATTTGATTTAGTCTGCCAAACAGAGTTTTTATGTCTCCCAAAATAGAGACTTATTGTGTTTGTCCATTTTTTTAAAATGCTTATTCTTTCTAAACCCTCTGGCCAAAAATTGTTAATCGCATTTCTCAAAGACATCCATGTGGAATTATATATAACTCTACGACATGATAGGCCTGTATATCTAGTTGTGCACCCTGGCTTAATTTTCATTCAGAGTTTTTGGGGGTCAAAGGTGTGTGGGGTCTAACATAAAATCATTTGGGAAAAAATGTAAACTCTGTTGTAAATGGTTATTATGACTACTTTAAAACAGATAGATATAATGACATGAAGTGTCCAGATTCATATATTGTCATTTGACTGTTACGGTCAAGATATTTGATATATTAAGTCTAGTCCCCAGTGTTATCCCCACCCCATTGAGGTTGACTAAATAAAGTACCAATCAGACCCAATTTCACACCATAGCAGACTTCAACTAAATCCTGAGTTTAATCACCTGTTGCTAGTATCAGTTGCTAGAGGCCCTTTTGGGATTAATCTAGGTTTACTCTGCTTTTTGATAATTTGAAAACTTAGGGTTTACTTTCGGTCTACTTGGGGTTTGCTTTTAGGGTCCACTTTTCGTACTAAAGTTTGAAGCAGACCTGGTTTTTTTTATCTTACCATCTTGCTGCCTGTTATTCCCAACCCTTGTATATTTCAAATGCACTTGTTGTGTATACTTTTGATTGGGGTTAATCTCTGTGTCCACATTGTGTTTTACTTTTTGTTTACTCAGGGTTAATGTTAACTCTGTCTGCTCTGGTAAACCCCAAGCACACCCTGAAAGTAAATCCAGGGTTTAGTTGGGGTCTACTTTCTGTTTGGTTGACTCTGATCAGTACTGTATGTCAAAAGTGGATAGGGTCAACAACCACAAACCATATTTTCATGTTCCTTGTGTCATGGCGCATTAATTAGTATGAAGCTCAGGAGCTCTTAGGTAATTCTGAACCCCTTAGAACAGGAAATAAGCAAATATCTTGAAATCGATTGAGATTCCATTCCAAAACCATCTATATTTTTGTTTCTTGTGTGAACGGTCATCAAATGGTTTGTAGGTCTTGATCCCTGGGGATGGTCCTGATATCTTGAAAATGTTTGAGATCTCCACCCCTAAACCATATATATTCTTGTTCTTTGTGTCAAGGGGCATCAAATGGTATATAGTTTATGAGACTTATGATGGTTCTAACACCCACCCCAACCCCCCCCCTCCCCCTCCAAACCGGAATTGATTAAATACCTTGAAAGCAATTAAAATCATACTACTAATCCACAAAACATGTATTTTTGTTCCCCTAGTCATGAAGATTCACCAAAATATTTAGTTAATATTTTTAAAAAATTTTTTTGATTGTAGATGCCAAAGAGGGTTAAGGTCAATAATAGGGGTCAACGCCAGAAGGACAAGATAAGAAAGAGACTAAAACGACAGCACGCCTGTTCCTCTAATGCATCTCCAGATGAGACCACAGAGTCTATTGTCCCTTGCGGGTCAATGGACGGGGCTAACTCAGCTCCTCCTGGTAATCTTCCAGGGTTTGGTTTGATGGGGTTCCCACCTAAAGAGGAAAAACCCCTGGCCAGGATGCAGGCCTCGCCTTGTGTGAAAATGCATCCACCTGCCCCGAGGTTGCCATCTCCTCGGGGAAGTCGTCTGTTTGTCAAAAACGTGACAAAGGCACTGTCCACTGACTCCCCAGCGTGGGTTTGTACTCCTGCGAGAGTACCTGGGCATGATGAAGGCTCTGAGCCTAGCCCAGCAGGTCAGGCGCAGCTGGACTCCTCCGTGCTAAGAGGGTCCAGCAGTATATCAAAAGATGAGGAAACAAAGACAATATTCAAAATGGCTTCTGAACGTAAAAACAGTACTGACTTGGTCACGGAAAACTGTATGTGTTATGAACAAAGAAAGCATAGTTACCTGGGAAAAAATGATGTGAAAAATGGTCATGAAAGTTTATCACAGGGTATTCACCAGAAACCCACAAAGAAACAAAAATGTGAATATTTTTCTGATAATGAGAATGACAATACAAACATGAATGAATACAAGCCGAATCATGAACCTGAAACTTCATCTGAAAACATTGAAAAGTTCTTTGTCCAGAATAATGATTGTAAACATGAGATTGATTTTAATGAAAACAACACAATGTTTCAAACATCTGTTCAGGGTTCATTTCATCAAGCACACCCCATGTTTGGTGATAATGCAGGTACCCAATGTGTTGCCAATAGTTTAGCAGGGCTAGCATTTGAACAATTTAAAAGCAGCATACACTGGACAACACAAGACATGAACAAGATACTAGCAACAGGTGATGAATTGTATACGTTTTTGCAAAGAAGTTCTTCAATGCATAGTAGATATTTGCTGGTAGATGAGTTACCTCAGTTCTTTGAGTGTTTCAATAGAACATATGAATTTACAATAAATTCAACATTAGCAAGTATTATTAGTTTGTCGGGTAATGAACCATGTTATGCAGATTTCAATGCTTACCCCCTTTATGAGGCATTACAAATTGCTTTGATGGAATCAAATGGATGTTTTGTCTGCTTTGGGGGAAATACGTTTCTTATTGGAAAAACAAATGGAATATATTTTACATTTGACTCGCACTCAAGATCAATTCAAGGCTTATGCTGTTGCAGTGGGAAAAGTACAAGACTTTTATTTAAAAATGTTGAGGGATTATTAGAACATATTAAGAAACTTGCCATTTCCATGGGATTTTCAAACGTTGTTGAGTGTAATATAACGGGGACACAATGCCGTGCAAAAAAAGTAGAAAGGGAAGGATATGTATTGCATTCTGCTACAGAACAGACTGGAGAAAACTTACCTGACTGCAATATTGCTAATGATAATGAAGATGATGAAATAGTATTTGTTCATAGTGAAACAAACAAATTTCGATTTTGTCCTATGTCAGAAGCTTCAAAGCAACAGTCATGCCTTGCGATAGGAATACCATATGCACAGTTAGAAGATAACACATTCGAAAGGCCTACTCAAGAATTGGGAGTACCGTCTTTAAGCAAAGAAATCACTGGGGATGGAAACTGTTTCTTCAGAGCAATTTCTTATTGTCTCACATGTTCAGAAAATCATCATCATGTTGTTAGACGTTCAATATGCCATCATATTTTGGAAAATGGAGATATTTTTAAGTCTTTTTTGAGATCTAACGAACATTCCATCGAAAAACATGTGTCATCAATGGAAAAAGAAGGACATTGGGCAACAGAGTTAGAAATTTTAGCATTAGCTCACATGCTGTCCATCAATATCTTCACATTTTCAAATGGTATTTGGCTGAAATTCTCAGGACGAAATATTTCTGCATCTCTCCAATCAGAACAAGATGGTTTGTATTTAAACCACAAAAATGAGAATCATTATGATGTTGTCCTCGATGTTGGTGAATTATTTGTTAATGATGAAAGCAACAGAAAAATGGGCTTAATGAATGTAGAAACAGATATGAATTGCAACGAAAGATCAAGTATGAATAAAGAAGAAAAGAAACGTCAATACAAAAGAGAAAAGTATAGAAAAAAGTACAACGAAAATTTGGAATTCAGAGAGCAAAAACTTGCATATGCTTCACAGAGGTACAAAGAAGACGATAAATTTAGAATCTCTTTGAAAGAAAGATATCAAAATGATCAAGCATTTCAGGACAAGACCAGGTACAAAAGTATGATCAGAAGTAGAGCACAATACAGCCAAACAGATCACAGAGAAAAGGTGTTGAGGAAAGCAAATTTTCAGTATCGAACTGATGCTATACACAGAGAGAATATCAAGCAAAAGAGTGTTATAAAGTATAAAACAGACAGTGTACATAGAACAATGTGTAAAGAGAAAGGCACCGAAAAATACAAAATAGATGATGTATATAGACAAAATGTCAAAACACGGAGTAAGCTAAAGTACAAAACTGATTATGAATATAGACAAGACATGAAAATGAGAAGCTCAAAAAAGTATGAACTGAATGAAACACACAGAGAAAAGGTAAAAGCAAGAAGCATCAGCAAATATTGCTCTGATGATATCCATAGAGAAAACGTAAAAAGAGCAAGTGTTCAGAGATATCACAATGATGAAAAATTCAGAGAGAAAGTCCTTTGTACTAGTTCATTGAAGTACAAAACGGATGACACTTTTAGATTGAAGTCTAAAGAAAACAGTAACAAATATTACCACTCCAGTCCCCTTTTTCAGAAAAAGAAAATTGAAAAGTCTCAGCAGAATAGGTTAAATAAGAAAATCAAACTTGAAAATATAGAGGGAGTACGTCATCTATTCAAAAGAAACACTGCTCGAGGCCCTGATTTTGCATGCTGTAGTTGCCATAGATTAATGTTTCAGAATCAAGTACAGATGTGTAACAGAGACGTGTATGCGAAAAGTGAAAAATCGGCAGAAGTGGCTGGTGCTTGCATTAAAGATACGTTTTGGCATCAATGCAAAGCATCCTGTTCCAAAGATTGTACAAAGTCTTCTCTGTGGATTTGCTATACGTGTCACCGAAAGATTATCAGTGGTGAAATTCCATCCGAAGCAGCAGCAAACAATATGTATCTTGAGCCTGTCCCCGAAGAACTATCTCACTTAAACAGTTTGGAACAACATTTGATTTCTCAACATATTCCTTTCATGAAGGTCATGGCTCTTCCAAAAGGTGGACAGAAAAATATTCATGGTCCAGTTGTTTGTGTGCCATCTAATTTGAAGAAAACAACTACTTTACCTTTAAACAATGACGAGAACCATTTGCTTCGAGTAAAACTAAAGAGAAAACTGAGCTACAAAGGTTATTATGAATATCAATTCATAAACCCAACACATGTTGTCTCCGCGTTAGATTATTTAAAACAAAACAACAAATGGTATTCAAAAATTTCCATCAATAGAGACATTGACAGTTCAGAAACAAACGAAGATGTAGATCAAGCTGAAGATCAAGCAACTAATGAAGATGTTCAAGCTGAAGTTGAAACATCACCGGAAGAAAATGAACAGCTTCAGATAGCAGTTGACACCTGTCTTCAACCTGTAGATATTGCGCAAGAAGTTTTAGATCATTATTTCGATGATGTCTTCAATATTGCTCCGGCCGAAGGAAATAATCCAGTACGAATGCTTCAGGAACCAGGAAATGAAGCAAAAACATTTCCATATCATTTTCCGTCAGGGAATTTCTCATTTGATGAGCAAAGAGACAAAAGACTGACACTTGCTCGATACTTCAATAATAGACTTATGAATGCAGATAATAGATTTGCAAAGGATACAAACTACATTTTCTTCAGCCAGTATTTGTCTGAACTAAATCAAGTGATTGAAAAAACCCAGATTTCAATTCGGAAGACTATCTCAATAAACGAAAAAGGGAAAGCAATCAATTTGGATATGCTACGAAATCCAGAAATTCTATCGAAATTGTTGAGGAACGATGAAGCAATAAGATTTATGCAACCGATAAGAGGAACTCCAGCTTATTGGTCGGCAATACAGAAAGATCTTTTTGCTATGCTAAGACAGCTTGGAATTCCAACATGGTTTTGTTCGTTCTCTTCAGCAGAATATAGATGGAATGATGCCATCGGTTCTTTGCTCAAACAACAATGTGATGAAAGAAATCCGGATATGCTAGATTGGACAGAAAAAAATGAGATTTTGCGTAGCAATCCTGTTACCGTGGCTAGAATGTTCGAACACAGATTTCGTATATTTCTGCGAGACGTTATTCAGTCACCATCAGAACCAATTGGTAAAATAGTAGATTTCTTTCAAAGGGTTGAATTTCAACAAAGAGGTTCACCACACATGCATTGTTTATTTTGGGTGGAAAATGCTCCAAAGATAGATGTTGATGGCAAACGAGCTGTGGCTGACTTTATCGACAAATATGTGACATGTGCAGTTCCTGGTGAAAATGAAGATTCTGAACTGAGAAAAATTGTATTGGATGTTCAACAACACAGTAAGAATCACTCAAAGTCATGTAAAAAAAATGGAGTCGAGTGTAGATTTAACTTCCCTAGGCCACCATCACAGCGTACATTTATCACAGAAATGTATGATGGCGACGATGATATTGATGAAATTGCAGGTGTTCACCAACATGATTCTGATCAATATCTCACAAAGTCTCGAGCAAAAGAAATTTTATTGAGTGTGTGGAATAAGATCCAAAGCGATTCCAATGAATTTGAAACAACGGATGATGTTTTTGATAATCTCTCTCTGACGCAAGAAATGTACGAAAATGCACTGAATGTTTTGTCCAAAAAATTAACAGTTGTTCTCAAAAGGCACCCAAATGAATTGTGGACAAATCAATACAATCCATGTCTTCTTAAATGTTGGAATGCAAATATGGACATTCAGTATGTTTTGGATCCTTTTAGTTGCATCGTATATATAGTCTCGTACATATCGAAGTCTGAAAGAGAAATGGGAATGCTATTGAAACAAACAAAACTTGAAGCACATGAAGGAAATCTTGATGCCAAACAAACATTGAAGAAAATAGGATCTGCATACATGACCCACAGAGAGGTTTCTGCACAAGAAGCTGTGTACAGAGTTTGCAATTTGAGAATGAAAGAAGCTTCAAGAAAAGTCATCTTTATACCAGTTGGAGAAAACCCTACTCGCATGACAAAACCCCTTTCTCAAATGAAACCAAAACGTCAGGTACCAGAAGGTGATTTAGAAGATGAACAGGACGATGAGGAAATTTTTATGACAAACATTGTTGAAAGGTATGAAAACCGACCAAACAACAGGACATTTAATAATATGTGTCTAGCTGAGTTCTGTTCAAATTATCGCGTACTTGCCAAATCTCAAGTTCCAAAAGGAGTTAACGAAAATGTCTTTGAACTACAAAATTCCAAGGGATTTGTTCAAAAGAGAACGAGAACAAAACAGGCAGTTGTGAGGTATCCTAGATTTAGTGCAGAGAAAACACCAGAGAAATTTTATCAATCTCGACTACAGCTTTTCCTTCCATATCGGACAGAGTCACAGTTAAAACCGGAATCGTTCGATTTGTACGAGACTTTTTATGAAAAAGGATTTGTGAAATTGCATGACACAAAATATGTAAAACCAGTCAAAGTCATTGTGGAATCGAATCATGCTCTATATGCTGAAAATGAAAATGTTATAGATGAAGCTCAAGAGAAGTATGAAAACATTGGAGAACCAGAGGATGCATGGGCAAATCTGTGTCCCGAAACAGAACGTGATAGAGATGAATGTGTCATGATAAAGTCACAACAGCAAACCTCTGATGAATATGTCGAAACAATTCCAGACATAGAAAATGACGTGAACAAATCTGATGTCTTATATCATATACAGCAAATCAGTGTCTCAAATGAAGAAATGTTGAACATACTGCAAAACTTAAATAAAATCCAACAGAAAGTGTTCTACTTTGTGCGAGACTGGTGTATAAGAAAACTTGTAAATGAAAACCCAGCTCCATTTCATATATTTCTTACTGGTGGGGCAGGTACTGGAAAAAGCCAAATTGTGAAAGCTCTCAATTTTGAAGCATCACGCCTTTTCTCTAGAAGTTTATCGTCACCAGAATCCTTATCAGTTTTGCTGACAGCGTTTACTGGCACAGCTGCTTTCAACATTGGTGGCAGTACAATTCATAGCGTTTTTTCTTTGACAAAGTATTTGCCTCTGCCATACGAACCATTAAAAGAACAATCTTTAAGTGAAATTAGAATGAAACTCGCAGACTTGAAAATCCTTGTAATTGATGAGGTATCGATGGTATATAAGAGGCTATTATTCTACATTCATGAGAGACTTGTGCAAATCAAAAAATGCAAAGATCCATTTGGAGGAGTAAGTGTGATTGCTGTTGGTGACTTTTTCCAACTTCCACCTGTAAAACAAAGAAAAGACGAAAGACTTTACAAAGATAACGCAACATATCCCATTGACTTTTGGCGAGATTTGTTCCACGAAGTTGAATTGACTGAAATTATGCGTCAACGTGATGATGTCCCATTCGCAACAGCTTTAAATTTGCTGCGCACAAGAACTTTAGAAGAACCTCTAGCAATCGAAACGTTAAACACAGTGAATGACTGCATCAGAGAAGGCCCCGAGGATGTTCTACATGTGTTCTCTACTAATGATGAGGTCAACACGTACAATTTGGATATGTTGAAACAAAAATGCAAAGATTTCAAACAAATTGATGCAAAAGATTATCAAAAAGATAAAACCTCAGGAAAACTTTGCCTTAAAGATAAACCATCTCAAACCAAAAATGACAGTTTATCAAGCTCGCTTTTGTTTGCAGTTAAGGCTCGTGTCATGCTAACAAGGAATTGCGATGTCAAAGATGGCTTAGTAAATGGAGTAATGGGATACATTTCCCACTTTGAACATACAGACGCGGACAAATCAAATGTTACAGCAATAGCTGTTATCTTTGACAATGAAAATGTAGGAAAACAAACTGGAAAGCGAACTAAAAATGGAAACATTGTTTTAATTCAAAGAATCCAAGAAGAAATAGTTATTAGAAAGTCGATCGCAATAGTAAGACAACAATTTCCATTAAAGCTCTCATGGGCATGTACAGCTCACAAAGTACAAGGTATGACTGTAGAAAAAGTTGTTGTCAACCTTGACAAAACATTTGCTCCCGGACAAGCATATGTGGCATTAACAAGAGTAACATCAAAAAACGGACTATTCATCGAAACAAATGACAAAACAAAGTTGAAAAACAAGTTGTATGCCGATCCAGATGTCAAATCAGCCATGGAAGACATGCAAAAGTTAGAACTTGATGGACCCTTTGAGACTGACCCCAAAAGAACAATAGTTGTACTTCATAACATTCAAAGTTTGAACAAACACTTTAGCCACATGAAGGTTGACAGTCGATTTACAAAGGCAAACGTAATTTGTTTAACAGAGACATGGTTGAAACCTGATCAAGACATCACTCAGCTAAACCTAAATGGCTTTAAGTTTCACCATCTTGCAAGAATACAAGCGTATAGCAACAGCGATGAACACATGAAGTCGCTGCGCAATTCAAAAGGAGGCGGAGTTGCTTTCTATCTCAAAGAGAATGATGATGAAAAACAGATCATTCATCATTCGATCCAAAACATAGAAAGCATTGTTGTCAAGTTTTTAAAAAAGAACTTAGTACTGGTCAATGTTTACCGACCGCCTACTTTAAGCATAACCACGTTTTTGCATTCACTGAAATCTCTCGTAGACACAGTAAAATCACAATGCGAGACTTGCATTGTCCTAGGGGATTTCAACGAAGATACCAAAACGAAGGGACCAATACAAACTTTTATGGAAAACAACGGGTTTAACCAGATAGTAAATTTTTTCACAACAGAAGGTGGAACCACCTTAGATCATGTTTATATATCAAATCAGATTCAAGCACACACAGAGAGAATCTCCACGTTTTACAGTTATCACGAGGCTGTAGTTCTCTTTCTTTGAAGATATATACTTATTCTGATGCTGTAAAGATGAGTTGTCATGAGTATAGAAGATATATTTTGGTGAAAAAATTCATCTTAAAAGAAATTATACAAACTTTTATAATATTCATACAAAACTATTCTTCAGTATACCAAAATTGGAATATTTTCAATTTTTACAATCGTCAAATAAACCTCCAGTCTCTTGTATGTTGATTAAATCATAATTAATTATTCTAAATAATTGGCAGTTTGTTTAAACATTTATCGAGCCAGTACTGACTTCGATTGCTTAAATGAAAGAATGATTTTAAAAATTTAAATTCAAACAAGACACTCAAAAAGTCTTATCAATGTCTCGGTGAAGCTACTTTGTAGAAATAAAAGTAGATTGTATATAATATATTTCATGGACACTGTAAAACAGTGGCTTTATTTTCAATATCAAGTTTAATAAAAAATTGATGCAGAAGTTTACCAAAATACATCAGAAATATTATTATGATCACATGTGTAGCTCAATATGAATAACGCCTATGTAATACTTTTCTGATATTGCAGTACACTGTAACTGCATAAATATTTTAGCGAATTAGGACGTAAATGAATATTATTATATTTTTATAAATCAAAAAATAACATAAAAATAATAAGATTGACATCATAAAGCCTATAGAATACGCAGCAATGTTAAGGTGTCCCGATGCTAAAATACGGCTGGAAAACGATATTATTTGAATCATCGCAAAAATACTTTGACCGGGAGTATTTCTTAAAATCTATGTTACATTTATTGACAACGATGTTAAACATTATATTTGATGCATTTTTCTGACGTCATATGTACTTTGTAATCACGTGACGGGCGAATCCTAATATTTCAAATGGTCTATTTAAATAGCATCGGTGCAGGTGATTAATGACATTAAATCATAAAAATTTTTAAGAAAAATCCTTTGTTATGTCATATACTTTAAAGTTCTTGCTTGGGCTTGAAATAGATATTTCGTTTATGGAAGATATTGTTGAAACATTCTACAAAATCATCAAAATAATGCACATTTTTACTAATCAAAAGCGATTTACAAAAAATGGGGTAAATCCGTAGGTTTCCCAAGCACGATTCACATTGGTACTTATATTCTCTACCAATTTTACGAAAAATATTCTAAAATTGTGTTGATCTTTCACCTGCGCCAAGCCGGTTTTTAAATGCATAAAAATTTCTTCATTCAGTTGTTTAAAGGTAGCAGGGAGAGTCTCCAAACAACGCAATCGGTAAAACGGAAAATTCCATAAACAATTCGGTGAATAATAATGGCCTAAAAATATTTATTTTAAAAAAGTCTGTCAGCATTCGGCCCAGCAGAAGATTTTATTTGCTGACAAGGTCGTTGTATCGACCATAGATTTTACGAAATGATGACTTCAATCGAGACTGTTGAAAATCTTGTTTTATCAACTTCTCAGTAGCTTGCCTCGTTTTTTAAATTGATCAAACGTAGAGCATGTCGATGCATACCGAATCAACTGAAAGACAATAACTCCATATGCAGGTGATGAAGGTATATTTCTACAAAAGTAAGAAAAGTTGACGATAGACAAATTGAAGTCATCACGTTTATCATAAAAAATTAAATATCAACGGAACGATCTGCATTAACCGCACCATTTAGCAGGAGGTAATATAGTATAAAAAACTTTTACCAAAAAACAAAAACTTTAAAAAAAACAAGTAAATCAATCATATTGATTATTTCTATTTCAATGAACCAATATTTATACTATTTACCCAATGGATTAATTTGCCTTCAAAATATAACTTTGTTTTATGTACTATAGTACCGTACATTAACAATACGTGTTTGTTATTTTAGACCTAAAAAATCTGTTGAAAGAAAGTTTTCGTGTTCCCTTTCATAGCGGGTTCTTAATAACTCTTTCTGATTGAGGGATTTTTCTTTTGTTATAAACCTATATAACAAAGTGTTATTCTGAACGAAAAAGCCCCGCTTTCTTATGTTTTGTATAGTGAATTGACAACGTAAATAACAATATATTTTCTATATATACATTAACTACTTTTAATCTGATGCTGCGATAGTAATTGTACACAATGTCTTATTTTTCTCATATCATGATTAGACTCATCATCCCATTTTGATGAATATCAAGCAGCGCTTTATGACTTCAACTTTGGTTCATCTGAATTAATTGATATTGTCTTTGATAAGAATAACCAAAAATAATTTTTTAAGAATACATGTATTAATACATGTTGTTTTTCACTGGTACATAACACCTTTAAATGTTGTGTTAACCGAGCTGGTATCAATGATAAAAGTTGAATGGTAAGATCCCTAAAACACATTTTGTCCACTTATCTCAAGAACGGTTTAAAATTTCAAAAACACTTGATGAGCCTATTATGACTATATTCACAACCCGATATTCTAAAAGGGTCCTTAAATTAGAAATCCGAATGGCTCCAAAGTCTTGCACGAGGATCATTCGATATTTAATGTGTATAGTCTCGAAAACACTCTACTCAGAAAGTGATATGAACATTACGTCTCTTCAACGTAATACTCCCCTCTCTGAAATACGTAATTTTAATCTATGCATCTTTTCATCAACTGTATAAAATGAGTCACGAGACGCTGAATTAGGTAGACCTCTAAGGCACAGACTGTAGACTGAGTCATGGGCTGGTTGGGACAGATTTTTTAAGAGTCTTTTTAAGAGGGCTCGATGGTCGTGGCCATTTAAAACTGTATTGGTCTCCATTATAAAAAAGAGTTCTCTATAAAAATATTGGCAATACCCAAATTCATTAAGAGATAAAATATATGGACTTTCCCTAAATTAATAGTTTATGTTTAAACAAATCATATCTTAAAGCTTTAGGAAGATATGATGGTTAATTTGTTGACCATCCAGCCTCCATCACTTTTTAAAGAGAAAGTCGCATAGCGGCTAGATCTAGAGAGTACGGTGAGTGTAGCAAGACATTACTTTTTCGAGTTCACAATTTTCAACACAAGCCCAGATGTATGTAATGAAGCATTAGCCGAAATCCTTACACAGGGCGTCAGTTATGATAGTGTTTCTTGAGCTTCTATTGTATAACTACTCGGTAATGCCGACATGTAACACGTTTGCCAACTAAGTTTGTATGGATATACCATCTCATGAGAAGAATATGCAATAACGAACCTACCTCATGCTTATTGTTTTTCTGCAACAACAAGCATCTTACTGTGGGTAGTTAACCATATTTAGTTTAATTTTTTCTTACTGGTTCGAAATATTGAAGCCATGTTTTTAACCAGTAACAACATTTTTAAATTTTTCTTTGATTGAATTTGGATCACTTTTTTAGCTATTGATTAACGGTTTTGTATTCGTATCTGTTTTCTTTCTTTGTAATCTGTAAATTTATGCTATTTATCTGGTAAAAACCATTCGTTCTTTTAAAAATATGCTTTAAAATGAAATGCAAAAGCGATAGCAATATGCGAACAGCTCTGGCAACATCATGAGTCGTGTGTTTGCCATCACTTTCAATTATTTTCATTCCTTTTGAGACATTTGTCTAGCATGTAACTGTCACAGGTTGGCCAAATTTTGATGTATTTTTGACGGCCTCTGTCCTATGTAAGTCTGAAATTCAATTTTATTTTGCCCAATAAGGGGTTAGCTTTGGCCAAACCGATTCTTCTCTAAATTTATGTAATTATTTAAAAGCAACCCCAGATAATTAGTGTTTAAGAAATGATATTTCAAATTAAGCTGTTGACAATAATTGATATCCATAACATTAAGTAAGGTATTGACTTTTATAAAACCCAGGTCTGACCAACTTTAATATCCACACGGAAGGTAATTACTAGTAATTAAGCATACAAGAATGCAGACCTCACACTTTCAAAATGATAAAACAAAATAATAAATATTCTAATACAGGTAGCTTTATTCCACTTAATAATGAAATTGATCAAAGTTTTCTTCTTAATTTTTTAAACAAGTAATAAGTACCTGTAAAAATGCATGGTCTTCTTAATTGGTCACTGCCCAAAAACATCACTTTTGTTTTTATTTATATTTAGAACTTTGTTAAATCAATAGTAATTAGAACATTACATTTATCACATGATTATCCATAAAAATACCTTAAAAACATTTAAGTTCCCCAGGGCATAATAACTTAAATCAACAACAGGCTAATGCAAATCAGCCCTGACTTAGAGGGAAATTCGCCCTTCCAAATGTAAAGATATCAGACTCTCTGCAACAGTGAAAATATTTACAGGGAAGTGTTTCGAAAGTTAAAGCCATGTTTATCTGATGATTTTGGATATTAACCTATTATTTGTTTATCATAAAAATTTAAAAATATATGAATTGTACTGCAGTGCAAGCTCAAGTATCCCATTGATTCCCTTAATAAAATTCCCGACAAAATATTCTTGTTATCTATATAACGACAGAGGGTAAATTGGAACAAAGAGACACTATAGAACAGCTTTTCAACTTATTGATTAGAATTTTAAAAAATTGACATGTGATTCAACATTGCAATGCTGGTGAGACAATTGATATCTGATGATTTACAGAGTAGTGTGTTTAACGTTATGCATTTATTCGTCAGAACAAAAAATAGATTAGAAATATTCCCATTTTTATTCAGACCCAACAGAAGCTGTACATATGATTGAAATTATGATTTGAAAATCCAAACAGGCATTATATCTCTTTGAAGAAGGAAGAATTTCAACAATACAATTTCACAGAGCCGAATAATTGACCCAATACACAGTGCATAAAACTAACATAAAGTAATCAAAATTTTCCATTATTTTATCAAAGCAAAAACGTACGCGCTTCTTTAGAACTTATTAAGATTAATTAATTCTGAAATCAATTACAAAATCAATATATGTATATATATGTATAAGGGATATATCTGGGTTTAAAATTTGATTTTCCTGGAAATTTCCTGAAAATTGTTTTGAACCTAATTAACTCCTACCAAAAATAATACAAAAATAGTTAAATCGTACTTCAACATACTTGAATTTTAATATGGTCAATCTTTCCTTGAATCTTTGAAATTATTAGTAGAGTCATGATAAAACAATAGAAGCTTATCTAAAACATAATTAAAGGATGAGCACGATATATTCATTCGTAGTCCTTATATACTACTAGTGTATGTTTTATATTCACGCGTGAACACACTGTTTTGAGGGTCTTGCGGAAAGCTCCGTGTGTTTCAAGCGTACGAAGTTCAAATTGTAAATTATTCCACAATTGGGCACCCAGAATGTTTATAGCTCTAGCGCCGTATTTATTTGATGACTTCTTCACTACCAGTTTCCATTGGTCTGACGATGATCTCAATGCCCTGTGTGGTAGACAGAACAGGGTTCGATCAAGTATGCTGGTGCTGTAGAGGAATGTAGTGACTTGTGGATGGTTGTTGGTACTTTAAATATAACATGTTTTTTTACAAGCAGCCAGTGTAGTTGTTGAAGTTCTGGCATAATGTGTTGTCATATTTCTGGCGAGAGAGCTGACTTGTTTCTCCATTGTTAAGGTAGCGTCTAGGACAACACCAATGTTTTTTACACTAGGCTTGGGTGTTACTATGGCCTCCCCAATCTATATGCTTATATCCCTCAGACGGCACTGGTTGTGGGAACTAGCAACCACCATTACCTCAGTTTTTGCGTCGTTTAGTTTGAGTTTGTTCACAGTCATCCAAGTTCGAACACTTGCTATGCAGTTTTCCATGGTGTTTACTTGAAAGGTACTCATGACTGTGTCTTTTACACTCAATCGACTGTAAAGTTGTGTGTCATCTGCAAATCCATGGCGGTTAATGGCATACTTTTTGATAACTCTTCTGAGTGGGAGAAGGTACACCAGGAAGAGAAGGGGACCAAGAACTGATCATTGGGGCACTCCCGTGGACAGTAGCACATCTGAGGATACACTGTTATTGATCTTTACTGCCTGAGTTAGGCCATTGAGATATGGCTGCAAATATGAAAGTGCTGTTTCCGTCAGTCCAACCTAAAAATCCCAGTTGGAAGTGATGCATTCACCAGGTCAATAATGGTCGGTAGCACTATAAAGAGAACACAGCTGTTCTTCAAGAGCGCTGTAGAAATGAAATCGAGCGAACATGTCTTACTGGCACAGCTATTGATGACGTTGACCAACTCTTCCCGCGTCTGGACCCTAAAGAAACCAAGTTCAGGTACCGGTTCGTCCAGGTTCGGACAAGCTGTAATGTCATTGAAATATAACTTGTCCAGACCTAGTCTAATCGTTTGCCCTTTGTTATGGAAGAAGTGTACAACATCGCCGGCAAGGGTCTGATCACTGGAACCCGATGGTAAGAAAGTCCCTGCATTATAATTCATGAGACTGTTTATTACACTAAAAGTCTCTTTACTGTATGCCGTTGTGAGCTTATCCTGATAGTAACGGGACTTTGCTAAGTTGATTATGTGCGCTACAGCTAGGGTCTGCTCTTTAAGCATCTGTCTATGTACTTCCAGGCCTGAGTTCTTGGCTTTACGTTCCAACAGTCTTCTCCGTTGTCTTGCTTTATGGATGGAGTCATTGTACCACAATTTAAGGGAATCGCCTTTGATTGTGATGGTTCGAAGGGGAGCTGTGTTGTCCAAAACATCTTTTACTTTATAGTCAAAATCTGATAGCAGACTTTGACATTGCTCCCCTCTGTGATGGAAGACAGCGATTCTCCTAGCTGATGTGCTAATATTTCTGCAGAGATGTGCTTCAATGGCCTTACTAGCCGAGCTCTGTTTGGCCTGGGTGGTGAGCTGGTGTAGAGTTTGCATTTAACAACATAGTGATCTGATATGCTTAAATCAGTCACAGAGATTTACTTTAGCAGTGGGTGCATAAGGTCATCTCTTGTGAACAGTAGGTCATGAATATGTCCAGCTGTGTGAGTGGGGACATCTACATGTTGTTTGAGGTCAAATCCAGCCAGTATATCCTTCATTTGTTTGGTGTTGGGAATATCCGGATTGTCAAAGTGGATTTTCATGTCTCCGAGGATGCACAGTTGAGATAAAGTAGTTGTGCAAAGGTGTGACAGGAACTGTTCCCACTCATGGAGAAATTGGGTCATTTTAAGATCATTCTGTCGTAAGGGATGAGGGCGGTAAACTAATTCTTTTTCTGCCTTCTTTAAAGCTTTATTTCTTGAAAACTATTCATCCGATTTACACCAAATTTTCAGGACTTATACAGCATTGGAGGGGACACATGTTTTAGTAACATTTTTTGATGATGTCACTTCCGGTTTAAGATATTGACGATTTATTGAAATTTTAAGGGTCATTTTGTCCACGCAACTCCTCCGAAACTAATCAAGATAGAAGCTTGAAATTTTTCCAGGATTGTAGATTAAAGTCTGAAGTTGTACCCCCTTGCTTCCAATTATTAAAATTGCGCAAGGCCTCGAAGCTCGCCTGAACCTGAACATGAAAATTAGGACCAAATTTTTTCACAACATTTTCGAACATTTTCTCTAATATCTTTTGATGTATAAATATTTTGTTAAATATTTTGTTAAAACATGTAATGCAAAAGTTGTTTCAGTTTCCACGGGCTGTCATTTGATATCAAGAAAAAGGGGCTGGCCCCTCAAATTAGGGGCCAAGAGGACTCTAAAGTCTTTTTGCAATAACTCTTTACTGAACAATAATTTGTTATCAATTATAGAAGCGAAAATGTTCATTGTACAGCTGTTTATCTATACAGTACCACATCTTAATCATATGTTACGTTATTAGGGGTTTCAAGGGGCCAGAAGTCCAAAACTTTGATCATTAATATCTAGAAAAGGAGAAATATTTTGAAAAGCATTGTAGAACAAAAAATGCTTAAAATAATGTTCTCAACAATATGCTACCTAAAAAAAAATTGTTGGTGGCCCCAGTAAGGAGTTTAAGGGTCGGCCCCTAAAACACATTAGTTCAGATATCTCTAGAACGGTCAACAATTCCTGAACACTTGTTGAACAAAATATGTTTATATTTGCAAGATCTTTCATTTGATATCAAGAAAAAAGGGCTGGCCCCTTAAATTAGGGGCCAAGAGGGCTCTTATGTCTATTAATAATAACTTTTTACTGAAAAATAATTTGTTTTTTTATTATAGAAGCAAAAATACTCTTTGTACAGTTATTTATCTATACAGTACCATACCTAAGTCATATGTTAACGTAATTAGGGGTTTCAAGGGGCCAGAAGTCCAAAACTCTGATCATTAATAGCTAGAAAAGGAGAAATATTTTGAAAAGCATTTCTGGTCCCTCAAATTAGGGGCCAGAAAGGCTTCAAAATCTTTTTAAGATTTTTTTTGAGCGATAATTTGTTATTAATCATAAGAGCAAAAAATAAGAGCTTATTAAGCTTAATTTAAAGCTGAAATCTGTTTTAAAATCTTACGATGCATTACAGTGATATTGGGGTTTAAAAATTGATTTTTCCGGAAATTTTGATTCCACATTCTTGGTTAAGAAAATAGTGTTATGTTCAAAGTTAAATTAACTCGTATTTAACATCATTCGATTATTGTAAAATCGTATTCAAACACATTCGGATTTGTTTTTGCTAGGTCGTTCTTGAAATTGATAAGGTTTTTGTTAATTCGTACTTAGAATCATTCGGATTTTGTTAACTCGTACCAAGAATAATTCGATTTTTTCCTTTTTGTTTTAGTTTCTCATGTATATTGGTTTCAGAATTCTGCTTCTTACAGGAACTTCTAGCTTTACTTTCGACATTAACGGAAGACCCACTCGTTGCTTTGCAACGAGCTTTGCTCTAGTTATTATTCTTTTTTTCCTTACACATTTTGTGCAGGCGATTTCTCAAAGATGACTCGTGCGATTTTCTTCAAATTTTCAGAGATGATGCGTAGCCAACTGAAGTTTATACCCCCGTAAAAGTTTTTCAAAAATCACTTCCGGTCGGAAGTTATCGTCGTTAAACGATTTTTAAAAGTCAATTTTGTCTGTCAGGTTTCTCAAAAACGAGTAAAGATATAGGGCTGAAACTTTTAGAGATGATAGATCTACCTTTTTCCTGGTGCACCTCGGTCAAGAGAATGTCAGCCGTGACTTCCGGTCGTCACTGGAAGGAAATTTAAAAAAATTAATTTTTCGACTTTTTTATTTTTTGTTATTTTTCTTTGAATTTTTTACAGTTGACAGTGACCCCTTTACTGATTCAGAATATGTAATTTGTTTTAAAATCGATCAACGCATTCTCAAAATATTAAGTGTCAAAGTCCTGAAGCGAGAGCCCGAGTAGCTCAGTCGTTATGGTCGTGGACAGTGCCCAGGCGACCCGGGTTCAAGCGCCGAGTGCCGAAAATTTTTTTTTCGTTTTTTTGCGTAGACTCAAAATTTTATCTTTAAAACGATGAGTTTTATCTCATTTATTCAAAAATCGGACGGAAGACCCACTCGTTGCTCGCAACGAGAACGATCTAGTTATTATTCTTTTTTTCCTCGCAAATTTTGTGCAGGCGATTTCTCGGAGATGGCTCGTTTAATTTCCTTCAAATTTTCAGGGCTGATGCCTCCTTATCTGAAGTTTGTACCGCCGTGACAAATTTCCAAAATTTACTTCCGGTCGGAAGTTATCGTCGTTAAACAATTTTTAAAAGTCAATTTTGTCTGCGACGTTTCTCAGAAACGAGAAAAGATAGAGGGCTGAAATTTTCAGTGATGATAGATATACCGATTTTCTGGTGCAACATGGTCATAGAAACGTCCTCCGTCACTTCCGGTCGTCACCGGATGGAAAGGCAAAAAATCGATTTTTTCAATTTTTTTCTTTTTTTATATTTTTCTGCAGGGTTGATAGTGACCCTTTTACTGATTCAGAATATGTAATTTGTTTTAAAATCGATCAACGCATTCTCGAGATATTAAGGGTCAAAGTACTGAAGCGAGAGTCCGAGTAGCTCAGTCGTTAGAGTCGTGGACATATGCCCAGGCGACCCGGGTTCAAGCCTCAAGTGCCGCAAAATTTTTCAACTCATTTTTCGCTTAGACCTATGATTTTATCTTTAAAATGATGAATTCTGTTCTTCTCCGTTTTAGTTTTGTTAAAGAAGTTACAATGATAACGCTTTCCCCCGTATTTGTGTATTGAGATCTAGTTAAAATGTTAAGAAAAATAAATAGTTACATCTTTAATAACACGGTTATACATTATTCTAACACATGTATATCATTTAGTAATTGTGTAATGTGTAATATTTAGAATTTAATATTTTACGTTTAATACAGAAGTCACCGACACTCCACCCCCCCCCAACCCCCCGAGTCACAAAATCGTTCAGTTTTTCTGGTCTGCTTTTTCTTGATCTTTGATCTTTGACCTTTAATTTCAACCTATTACCATTCTAGATTACTCTACTAATGACCAGACCAATTCGTTCATTTTTAACAGAGTTATGAATTTTGGGGCATTTGAGTTTCGATTAGCGTGCTTGACATGTACTGTAAAAAAAAATTCTAACTCCCGAGCCCTTCACTCAATCCTAATGAAATTTCGTGTAAATGCATCTCGGACCCCATTCTTATTGTCTGCCAAATATGAATCGGATTGAAAAATTTTGAAGAAATTTCTGAGATCAAACAGCGCGTATTGTCTATACGGGGAATTCAAATTTACACAGTACACGCACCGACCCCCCCCCCCTACCCCGATTCACAAAATCATTTACTTTTTCTGGACTTGATCTTTGATCTTTGACCTGCACTTTCAACCTAATACTATTCTAGATTACTGTACTAATGACCAAGCCAATTCGTTCATTTTTAACAGAGTTATGAATTTTAGGGCATTTGAGTTTCGATTAGCGTGCTTGACATGTACTGTAGAAAAAAAATCTAACTCCCGAACCCTTCACTCAATCCTAATGAAATTTCGTGTAAATGCATCTCGGACCCTATTCTTATTGTCTGCCAAATATGCAGCGGATTGAACAATTTAGAACAAATTCCTGAGATCAAACGGCGAGTATTGCATGTACGGGGAATTACAATTTACACAGTACACGGGATGTAAGTAGCCGTGTAATATTTCTGGTGCATGTATATTTCTTGTTTTCCGTTTAGTCTGTATCTACGATAGCGTGTGAACTACTTATGAATGTTAGAAATGTGAAAATTACTGTCATCGAATTTTTACCGAATAAATTTACATGTTACTGATTTCGTTATTTCTACATTTATAAAGATTTTATCAATCCTGTTGAAATAAAACAGTCATACATAATAGTAAACGACACGAAAAAAAATCTCAACGCTGAAATACATGTGTAAAATCCATCAGTCATTGTTTTAGGACTTCCCCTAATTGTCGTTAACCGAATCCGAGATCCACACCTCAAAATTCTACTTTCGATTTATTTACGACGAAAATCAAGCTCGGGCTATATAATTCTATGTAAGAAAAAAATTCGTAAAAAATCGAAATCTTTTTCTCGTGAGAAAAATGATAGATAGCAGTGTTCTATGATACATTACGCATTATCTAACATCAAAAAATGCGCATGCGATACGGCATTTTCTCAAGTTTAATAGCTGCGAACATGCCTACCCCCCCCCCCAAACCACGTGTTTTCAAGCTGTTTGTAAACAGACTGCGCGCACTCCATGAAGTCTGCCTATATGCCCTTTAAGAAATAGTACCCGATAAAAGTAGAATCAAATTTACAAAGTACAGAAATTTCCCTAATCAGAGATATCATTTTTATTCAAATCAAATATGGGAAAATGCAAAATGCGGGCAAGAGAAAAAAATATTCCCTATAAATGTATGGAACTACAATTGACTAAGTTCATTTTCATTGGCGGATGACCGGTGTGATACCTCTAATCTCGCCGGAGCCAAGATTTGTTCTTTCTCTCCTTTTCTTTCTCTCCATTTTTGTTTTTTATTTTTTTTTGTTTTGATTTTCTAACAAAAATATTCTTCACAAAGGGGTTGCTGAAATGTAGTACAAGTTGAAAAACACTCTTCCATTTAAATTAAGACAAAAACAGTCCTTAATTATTAGGGTCTTCCGTCTTCAGCGGAAGACCCTACTATTATTCTATTGTTTCTTTTTCAATTTTCTTATTAGGGTCTTCCGTCTCAGCGGAAGACCCTTCTATTATTCTATTGTTTCTTTTTCAGGTTTATTATTAGGGTCTTCCGTTTCCAACGGAAGACCCTCTTGTTATTCTATTGATTATTTTTATTATTATTATTTTTTTTCTGACTTTTTCCGGACGCTATTACTCGTGAACTACTGGACCGATTTGCATGAAATTTGCAGGACTGATAGAACATCAAAAGTACTTGAGTTTATTAAATTTTGGGTTGATGACGTCACTTCCGGTTTGAGATTTTGAGGATTTAGTGAATTTTTAAGGACCATTTTGTCCACCTAACTCCTCCAAAACTAATAAAGATAAAAACATGAAACTTTCAGGGATAGTAGATGAATGTCTGTAGATGATTCTCTGGGTTTGATATTGTGGAAAATGCGCAAGGCGCCGAAGCTCGCCCGAGCTCGAAAATTGGCACCAATTTTTTTCACAAAATTTTTGCACATTTTCTAAATTATTTCTGAATCTGTAAATAATTTGCTAAGACATGTAATGCAAAAGTTGTTCAGATTTACACGCTCTTTCATTTGATATCATAAAAAAGGGACTGGCTCCTCACATAAGGGGCTAAGAGGGCTCTAAAGAATTTAATTAATAACTCTTTACTGAAAAATAATTTGTTATTAAGTATAGAAGCAAAAATGTTTATTCTGCAGCTGTTTATCTACATAGTACCATACTGAAATCATATGTTACGTAATTGGGGGTTTTAAGGGGCCCGAAGTCCAAAACTTTGATCATTTATATCTGAAAAAGAGAAATATTTTGTGAAACATTGTAGAAGAAAGGTTGCTCAAAATAATGTTGTGAACCTTATGCTACCTTTAAATTTTTTGTCTTTGGCCCTATTAAGGAGTTTAAGGGTCGGCCCCTAAAACACAGTTGTTCAGATATCTCTAGAATGGTTAACAATTCGTGAACAGTTGTTGAACAAAATATGTTTATATTTGCGAGACCGTTCATTTGATATCAAGAAAAAGGGGCTGGCCCCTCAAATTAGGGGTCAGGAGGGCTACAAAGTCTTTTAATAATAACTATTTACTGAAAAATAATTTGTTATATATTATTGAAGCAAAAATGTTCACCTCATTAAGCTTAATTTAAATCTGAAATCCGTTTTAAAATCGGACGATGCATTACAGAGATATAGGGGTTTAAAAATTGATTTTTCCGGAAATTTTGATTCCACATTCTTGGTTAAGAAAATAGTGTTATGTTCAAAGTTAAATTAACTCGTACCTAGAATGATTCGATATTTGTTTAGACGTTCTTAAACACATTCGGATATTTTTGGTCAAGTCGTTCTTGAAATCCTTAAGGTTTTTGTTAATTCGTACTTAAACTCATTCGGATTTTGTTAAGTCGTACCAAGAATTATTCGATTTTTTATATCTTTTTGTTTTAATTACTCCTGGTATTGGCTTTAGAGCTCTGCTTCTTACAGGAACATCTAGCTTTTTTTTCGACATTAACGGAAGACCCACTCGTTGCTTTGCAACGAGCTTTGCTCTAGTTTTTTTTCTTTTTTTTTTCTTTACAATTTTTGTGCAGAAGATTTCTCGTAGATGGGTCGTCCGATTTTCGTCAAATTTTCAGCATCGATCTAGTATCATTTGAAGTTTATTCCCCATTTTCGATTCCGCAAAAATCACTTCCGGTTCGGACTTATCCGCCATTTTGTCTTTTTTTCTTGACTTCTTGTCCACGCAACTCCTCAGAAACGAGTGAAGATAGAAAGCTAAAATTTTCAGGAATGATAGAGGACACGCTAGTTTAGTCGCTCCTGGAAAAATTATTTTCCGGAAATTCCGAGTACGGAAGCTAGCTTAGATCAAAATATAGGTCAAAAATTTGCAACGAATTTTCTTTTCTCAACGCATCTCCTTAAAAACGATAAAAGATATGATACTGAATATTTGAAGAATGATAAATTCTGCGTATATTGACATCTTTCTCGAATTGATTGGATGAAATTTTTAATTTTTAAATTTTTTTAAACTCATTTAAATCGTGTTAAAATGACCTCAAACTAATTTTAAAACATGATATATGAGTTGCGCTTGCAATTCTGCGTCTGATGACATCTTTCTCGAATTGATTGGATGAAATTTTATTTTTTCAAAATTTTTAAACTTATTTAAATCGTTGTAAAATGACCCCATACTAATTTAAAAACATGATATCTAAGTTGCGCTTGCAATTCTGCGTCTGATGACATCTTTTTCGAATTGATTGGATGAAATTTAATTTTTTTAAAATTTTTAAACTCATTTAAATCGTGATAATATGACCTCAGACTAATTTTAAAACCTGATATCTAAGTTGCGCTTGCAATTCTGCGTCTAATTACATCTTTTTCGAATCGATTGGAAGAAATTTAAATTTTTCAAAAATTTTAAACTCATTGAAATCGTGTTTATATGACCTCATACTTATTTTAAAACCTAATATCTAAGTTGCGCTTGCAATTCTGCGTCTAATGACATCTTTTTCGAATTGATTAGATTAAATTTAAATTTTTCAAAAATTTTAAACTCATTTAAATCGCGTTTAAATGATCTCATACTTATTTTAAAACCTGATATCTAAGTTGCGCTTGCAATTCTGCGTCTGATGACATCTTTTTCGAATTGATTGGATGAAATTCAAATTCATCAAAAATTTTAAACTCATTTAAATCGTGGTAAAATGATCTAATACTAATTTTGAAACATAATATATAAGTTGCGCTTGCAATTCTGCGTCTGATGACATCTTTCTTAAATTGATTGAATGAAATTTAAATTCTTTAAAAATTTTAAACTCATTTAAATCGTGTTAAAACTATCTCAGACTTATTTTAAAATATGATATCTAAGTTGCGCTTGCAATTCTAAGTCTAATGACATCTTTCTCGAATTGATTGCATGAAATTTAAATTTTTCAAAAATTTTAAACTCATTTAAATCGTGTTAAAATGACCTCAGACTTATTTTAAATATGATATCTAAGTTGCGCTTGCAATTCTACGTCTGATGACATCTTTCTCGAATTGATTGGATGAAATTTAAATTTTTCAAAAATTTTAAACTCATTTAAATCGTGTTAAAATGACCTCAGACTAATTTTAAAACATGATATATAAGTTGCGCTTGCAATTCTGCGTCTGATGACATTCATCCTGAATTGATTGGATGAAATTTAATTATTTCAAAAATGTTAAACTCATTGAAATCGTGTTTAAATGACCTCAGAATAATTTTAAAACATGATATCTTAGTTGCGCTTGCAATTCTGCGTCTGATGACATTCATCCCGAATTGATTGGATGAAATTTAAATTTTTCAATAATTTTAAACTCATTTAAATCGTGTTAAAATGACCTCAGACTAATTTTTAAACATGATATCTAAGTTGCTCTTGCAATTCTGCGTCTGATGACATTCATCCTGAATTGATTGGATGAAATTTAATTATTTCAAAAATTTTAAACTCATTTAAATCGTGTTGAAATGACCTCAGACTAATTTTAAAACATGATATCTAAGTTGCGCTTGTAATTCTGCGTCTAATGACATTCATCCCAAATTGATTGGATGAAATTTAAATTTTTCAAAAATTTTAAACTCATTTAAATCGTGTTTAAATGACCTCAGACTAATTTTTAAACATAATACCTAAGTTGCGCTTGCAATTCTGCGTCTGATGATATCATTTTCGAATTGATTGGATGAAATTTAATTATTTCAAAATTTTTAAATTTATTTAAATCGTGTTAAAATGACCTCAGACTAATTTTTAAACATGATATCTAAGTTGCGCTTTTAATTCTGCATCTGATGATATCATTTTTGAACTATTTGGATGAAATTTAAATTTTCAAAAATTTTAAACACATTTTAATCGTGTTTAAATGATCTCAGACTAATTTTTAAAAATGATATCTAAGTTGCGCTTGCAATTCTGCGTCTGAGAACATCTTTCTCGAATTGATGGGATGAAATTTAAATTTTTCAAAATTTTTAAATTTATGTAAATCGTGTTAAAATGACCTCAAACTAATTCCAATTTATGATAACTAAGTTGCGTTTGCAATTCTGCGTCTGAAGACATTTTTCCCGAATTGATTGGATGAAATTTAAATTTTCAAAAATTTTACACTCATTTAAATTGTGTAAAAATGACCTCAGACTAATTTTTAAAAAATGATATATAAGTTGCGCTTGCAATTCTGCGCCTGGTGACATCTTTCTCCAATTAATTGGATGAAATTTAAAATTTTTCAAAAATTTTAAACTCATTTAAATCGTGTTAAAATGACCTCTGACTACTTTTAAAACATGATATATTAGTTGCGCTTGCAATTCTGCGTCTGATGACATTTTTCTCGAATTGATTGGATGAAATTTATTTTTTTCAAAATTTTAAATTTATTTTAATCGTGTTAAAATGACCTCAAACTAATTTTAAAACATGATTTTTGTAATGTTCCTGCATTTTTGCGTCTGATGAAATTATTGGATGAATTATAGGATTTTAGGTTTTCAAAATTTTCAAACTCATTTAAATCGAGTTAACATGACACCAGACAGATTTAAATCTCGGTCAAAATCGCATCGCATCTTATGAGAAATCGGACAGAAGACCCACTCGTTGCTCGCAACGAGATCGCATCTAGTTATTATTCTTTTTTTCCTCGCAAATTTTGTGCAGGCGATTTCTCGGAGATGGCTCGTTTAATTTCCTTCAAATTTTCAGGGCTGATGCCTCCTTATCTGAAGTTTGTACCGCCGTGACAAATTTCCAAAATTTACTTCCGGTCGGAAGTTATCGTCGTTAAACAATTTTTAAAAGTCAATTTTGTCTGCGACGTTTCTCAGAAACGAGAAAAGATAGAGGGCTGAAATTTTCAGTGATGATAGATATACCGATTTTCTGGTGCAACATGGTCATAGAAACGTCCTCCGTCACTTCCGGTCGTCACCGGATGGAAAGGCAAAAAATCGATTTTTTCAATTTTTTTCTTTTTTTATATTTTTCTGCAGGGTTGATAGTGACCCTTTTACTGATTCAGAATATGTAATTTGTTTTAAAATCGATCAACGCATTCTCGAGATATTAAGGGTCAAAGTACTGAAGCGAGAGTCCGAGTAGCTCAGTCGTTAGAGTCGTGGACATATGCCCAGGCGACCCGGGTTCAAGCCTCAAGTGCCGCAAAATTTTTCAACTCATTTTTCGCTTAGACCTATGATTTTATCTTTAAAATGATGAATTCTGTTCTTCTCCGTTTTAGTTTTGTTAAAGAAGTTACAATGATAACGCTTTCCCCCGTATTTGTGTATTGAGATCTAGTTAAAATGTTAAGAAAAATAAATAGTTACATCTTTAATAACACGGTTATACATTATTCTAACACATGTATATCATTTAGTAATTGTGTAATGTGTAATATTTAGAATTTAATATTTTACGTTTAATACAGAAGTCACCGACACTCCACCCCCCCCCCCCAACCCCCCGAGTCACAAAATCGTTCAGTTTTTCTGGTCTGCTTTTTCTTGATCTTTGATCTTTGACCTTTAATTTCAACCTATTACCATTCTAGATTACTCTACTAATGACCAGACCAATTCGTTCATTTTTAACAGAGTTATGAATTTTGGGGCATTTGAGTTTCGATTAGCGTGCTTGACATGTACTGTAAAAAAAAATTCTAACTCCCGAGCCCTTCACTCAATCCTAATGAAATTTCGTGTAAATGCATCTCGGACCCCATTCTTATTGTCTGCCAAATATGAATCGGATTGAAAAATTTTGAAGAAATTTCTGAGATCAAACAGCGCGTATTGTCTATACGGGGAATTCAAATTTACACAGTACACGCACCGACCCCCCCCCCCCCTACCCCGATTCACAAAATCATTTACTTTTTCTGGACTTGATCTTTGATCTTTGACCTGCACTTTCAACCTAATACTATTCTAGATTACTGTACTAATGACCAAGCCAATTCGTTCATTTTTAACAGAGTTATGAATTTTAGGGCATTTGAGTTTCGATTAGCGTGCTTGACATGTACTGTAGAAAAAAAATCTAACTCCCGAACCCTTCACTCAATCCTAATGAAATTTCGTGTAAATGCATCTCGGACCCTATTCTTATTGTCTGCCAAATATGCAGCGGATTGAACAATTTAGAACAAATTCCTGAGATCAAACGGCGAGTATTGCATGTACGGGGAATTACAATTTACACAGTACACGGGATGTAAGTAGCCGTGTAATATTTCTGGTGCATGTATATTTCTTGTTTTCCGTTTAGTCTGTATCTACGATAGCGTGTGAACTACTTATGAATGTTAGAAATGTGAAAATTACTGTCATCGAATTTTTACCGAATAAATTTACATGTTACTGATTTCGTTATTTCTACATTTATAAAGATTTTATCAATCCTGTTGAAATAAAACAGTCATACATAATAGTAAACGACACGAAAAAAAATCTCAACGCTGAAATACATGTGTAAAATCCATCAGTCATTGTTTTAGGACTTCCCCTAATTGTCGTTAACCGAATCCGAGATCCACACCTCAAAATTCTACTTTCGATTTATTTACGACGAAAATCAAGCTCGGGCTATATAATTCTATGTAAGAAAAAAATTCGTAAAAAATCGAAATCTTTTTCTCGTGAGAAAAATGATAGATAGCAGTGTTCTATGATACATTACGCATTATCTAACATCAAAAAATGCGCATGCGATACGGCATTTTCTCAAGTTTAATAGCTGCGAACATGCCTACCCCCCCCCCCCCCAAACCACGTGTTTTCAAGCTGTTTGTAAACAGACTGCGCGCACTCCATGAAGTCTGCCTATATGCCCTTTAAGAAATAGTACCCGATAAAAGTAGAATCAAATTTACAAAGTACAGAAATTTCCCTAATCAGAGATATCATTTTTATTCAAATCAAATATGGGAAAATGCAAAATGCGGGCAAGAGAAAAAAATATTCCCTATAAATGTATGGAACTACAATTGACTAAGTTCATTTTCATTGGCGGATGACCGGTGTGATACCTCTAATCTCGCCGGAGCCAAGATTTGTTCTTTCTCTCCTTTTCTTTCTCTCCATTTTTGTTTTTTATTTTTTTTTTTGTTTTGATTTTCTAACAAAAATATTCTTCACAAAGGGGTTGCTGAAATGTAGTACAAGTTGAAAAACACTCTTCCATTTAAATTAAGACAAAAACAGTCCTTAATTATTAGGGTCTTCCGTCTTCAGCGGAAGACCCTACTATTATTCTATTGTTTCTTTTTCAATTTTCTTATTAAGGTCTTCCGTTTCCAACGGAAGACCTTACTGTTTTTCTACTGTTTCTCATTCTTCTATATTATTATTATTATTCTTCTTGGTAGACACCCTTAATTTCTCCGCCATTTCTTTATCGATTTTAATGATTTTTACAGGGATGATGTCGTAGGTGAATGTCTCTTTGCATCCCACTTTCTGTCTGAAAATTCACTTCCGCTTTTGAATTATCTCCCTTTTTCATGTTTTTGGATCATGATTTTGTCCACGCATTTCCTCAAAAACCGTTATAGTTAGACACTTGAAATTTTTAAGCAAGATAGAGTGGTTATTGTAGATTTGCATGCTTGTTTTAGATTTCACCAGAAGTCATTATGCTTGAAGCTCGCCTGGACCTGAAAATGTTGATGATTTTTTGACAATTTTGGGGAAATTTGAGACTTGATCAGGAATATCTTTTTTGTCATAAATATTTTGTTATCATATATAGAACAATAAAAGTTTATATATACAAGAGCTTTCAGCTAACACCCAGAAAAAGGGGCTGGCCCCTCAAATTAGGGGCAAAGAAGGGTCTAAAGTCAATTATCTGTATCTCTTTAATAAGAAATATTTTGTAATGTTTTATAGAAGCAAAATTGTTTATCTTCTCATTAATTATCTATACATGATTAAAACTTGCTGATATGTTACATAATTAGGGGTTTAAGGGGCCAGAAGTCCAATATTGTGATCATTTATATCTTAAAAAGGAGAAATATTTTGAAAAGCATTATAGAAGAAAAGATGCTCATAATAATGTTTCTAATGATATGTATCAACCAAAGTTTCGTAAAATGGCCCCTATAAGGATTTAAGGGGTCGGCCCCTAAAACAATCTTTTCCAAATATCTCAAGAACGGTAACGATTTTCTTAACACAAAATGTGTTTAGATTAAAAATACCTTTCAACTTACACCAAGAAAAAGGGGCTGGCCCCTCAAACCAAGGGCCCAGAAGGGTCTAAAGTCAATTATCTGTATCTCTTTAATAAGAAATATTTTGTAATGTGTTATAGAAGCAAAATTATTTATCTTTTCGTTATTTATCTATACATGATTAAAAAATTCTGTTATGTTACTTAATGAGGGGTTTTAAGGGGCTAGAAGTCCAATATTTTGATCATTTAGATCTTAAAAAGGAGAAATATTTTGAAAAACATTATAGAAGAAAAGATGCTCAGAATAATGTTCGTAATGATATGTATCAACCAAAATTTCGTAAAATGGCACCTATAAGGAGATAAAGGGTCGGCCCCTAAAACAATCTTTTCCAAATATCTCAAGAAATTTAACGAATTTCTAAACACTTAATGAACAAAATGTGTTTAGATTAAAAATACCTTTCATTTCATATCAAGAAAAAGGGTCTGGCCCCTCAAATTAGGGGCCAAAGGTTTTTTTCAGTCTTTTATTGATATCTCTTTCGTAAGAAATATTTTGTAAAGTATTATAAAAGCAAATATGTTCATCTTTCAGTTCTTCATCCATACGTGATAAAAAAAATGGAGGTATTACATAATTAGAGATTTTAAAGGGCTAAAAGTACAATTCTTAGATCTTTATAGCTATAAAAGGACAACTATTTTGAAAAGCATTATTGAAGAGACGATACTAAGAATGATGTACTCCACAATATTTCACCGACAAAATTTAGTTAAAAAGCACCTATAAGGAGATATGGGGTTGGCCCCTAAAACAATTCTTCCAAAATATCTCAAAAACGGTAACGAATTTCTAAGCACTTGTTAAACAAAATGTTATTGATATTGAAATAACTTAATTTCTTTTGATATCAAGAAAAAAGGGATGACCCTTTAAATTAAGGGCCAAGAGATATTTAAATGTTTCTTAAACATGAATCTGAAAGAAAAAAGCTTCTGGCCTTTTCAATGAAATATCACTTTTTTCTATTTCTTTATCATGTTTACCTTATACTCAGTAAATAGCAAACGCTAGATCATTCATGTATCTCAACTATGAAAACCGGACGGAAGACCTCCTCGTTGCTCGCAACGAGATCGTGTCTAGTTATTATTCTTTTTTTCCTCGCAAATTTTGTGCAGGCGATTTCTCGGAGATGGCTCGTTTAATTTCCTTCAAATTTTCAGGGCTGATGCCTCCTTATCTGAAGTTTGTACCGCCGTGACAAATTTCCAAAATTTACTTCCGGTCGGAAGTTATCGTCGTTAAACAATTTTTAAAAGTCAATTTTGTCTGCGACGTTTCTCAGAAACGAGAAAAGATAGAGGGCTGAAATTTTCAGTGATGATAGATATACCGATTTTCTGGTGCAACATGGTCATAGAAACGTCCTCCGTCACTTCCGGTCGTCACCGGATGGAAAGGCAAAAAAGGGTTGATAGTGACCTTTTTACTGATTCAGAATATGTAATTTGTTTTAAAATCGATCAACGCATTCTCGAGATATTAAGGGTCAAAGTACTGAAGCGAGAGTCCGAGTAGCTCAGTCGTTAGAGTCGTGGACATATGCCCAGGCGACCCGGGTTCAAGCCTCAAGTGCCGCAAAATTTTTCAACTCATTTTTCGCTTAGACCTATGATTTTATCTTTAAAATGATGAATTCTGTTCTTCTCCGTTTTAGTTTTGTTAAAGAAGTTACAATGATAACGCTTTCCCCCGTATTTGTGTATTGAGATCTAGTTAAAATGTTAAGAAAAATAAATAGTTACATCTTTAATAACACGGTTATACATTATTCTAACACATGTATATCATTTAGTAATTGTGTAATGTGTAATATTTAGAATTTAATATTTTACGTTTAATACAGAAGTCACCGACACTCCACCCCCCCCCCCCAACCCCCCGAGTCACAAAATCGTTCAGTTTTTCTGGTCTGCTTTTTCTTGATCTTTGATCTTTGACCTTTAATTTCAACCTATTACCATTCTAGATTACTCTACTAATGACCAGACCAATTCGTTCATTTTTAACAGAGTTATGAATTTTGGGGCATTTGAGTTTCGATTAGCGTGCTTGACATGTACTGTAAAAAAAAATTCTAACTCCCGAGCCCTTCACTCAATCCTAATGAAATTTCGTGTAAATGCATCTCGGACCCCATTCTTATTGTCTGCCAAATATGAATCGGATTGAAAAATTTTGAAGAAATTTCTGAGATCAAACAGCGCGTATTGTCTATACGGGGAATTCAAATTTACACAGTACACGCACCGACCCCCCCCCCCACCCCGATTCACAAAATCATTTACTTTTTCTGGACTTGATCTTTGATCTTTGACCTGCACTTTCAACCTAATACTATTCTAGATTACTGTACTAATGACCAAGCCAATTCGGTCATTTTTAACAGAGTTATGAATTTTAGGGCATTTGAGTTTCGATTAGCGTGCTTGACATGTACTGTAGAAAAAAAATCTACACTACGGCCAACGCGGATCCCGTATTTTCCCGCGACACCGTGATGGTGTTTTAATCCTTTCCGCGATACACCGTCGCGGTATTGTGATCGCGGTGATCGCGGGGCCACGATTTTACCGCGATGGTGTAAGACACCGTAACAGGTGTGTGTTCGGTATCAGGGATTAAACAGAGAAGAAGAAAAAAAGCGCTGTTTTAATTATTGTTAGAATTTAGATATAGATATTATTAGAAGATCAATTCATTAATTTCTTTGAATTATTTTTAACAAAAACTTCTAGAAAACTATTGCTACATTATTTTGTTAATATTGTACAAGAGCCCCAAACATAGCAATGTATTACGCAAATCATGCATATACGTGTACTTGAAAATTAGTAATATTTTAAAGTATTATTTTTTTGGCATATGATAAGTTGAAAATATGCCACGGATTTTAAGAAGACAAATATTACGCGATGTACTATTATGAGGTCGCTACCGTAGGCATCAACTCAAGTTGTATGTTTTACCCTCAATCTGACTCTTATTTAACTCATTAACTACTTTCCGGTCTCTCTCTCTCTCTCTCTCTCTCTCTCTCTCTCTCTCTCTCTCTCTCTGATGTTTTAAATAAATAAGATTTTATGTACATTTATGTAAATTACATGTATCTTAATACGGTCGATGTTAATTACAGTTTAGGCAACGGTATGGTCAATCATGGAACAATTATCACCTTGCAGGACAGGTGTCACCTGAATAAAATTTCCCGTTACACGGGTCCCGCGTCTAACGCCTTAAGGCATTTAAATGACCAAGCAGGTGTTAAAATTAGGTAACGCTTGCATATACACAGCCACTTCGAGGTATCGAGAGTTAAAAAAACAATAGATAATGAATAACGGAACTGCAGTTTGACTTCGAGGGATCAAGGGTTTCGAGATTAAGAGAGTAAATTTGCTTATTTATATAGGGAAAAACTTCGAGACCGGAGACTCACTTCGAGCGATCAAGAACTTCGAGCCATCAAAAGTTACCTGTAAAGAATTAATACATGTAGCCGTTTTCAGAAAAAAGTAAAATATTAGAGGAGTTTGACATATGCAATAACGCATTATTATATGAAGGCGACAATAAATATAGTACGCGCTTTAGGTAGATCGTCTATGTTCGAACACAAAATAATGCATAATTCAGACAGGTACATACTCCCGAACCCTTCACTCAATCCTAATGAAATTTCGTGTAAATGCATCTCGGACCCTATTCTTATTGTCTGCCAAATATGCAGCGGATTGAACAATTTAGAACAAATTCCTGAGATCAAACGGCGAGTATTGCATGTACGGGGAATTACAATTTACACAGTACACGGGATGTAAGTAGCCGTGTAATATTTTTGGTGCATGTATATTTCTTGTTTTCCGTTTAGTCTGTATCTACGATAGCGTGTGAACTACTTATGAATGTTAGAAATGTGAAAATTACTGTCATCGAATTTTTACCGAATAAATTTACATGTTACTGATTTCGTTATTTCTACATTTATAAAGATTTTATCAATCCTGTTGAAATAAAACAGTCATACATAATAGTAAACGACACGAAAAAAAATCTCAACGCTGAAATACATGTGTAAAATCCATCAGTCATTGTTTTAGGACTTCCCCTAATTGTCGTTAACCGAATCCGAGATCCACACCTCAAAATTCTACTTTCGATTTATTTACGACGAAAATCAAGCTCGGGCTATATAATTCTATGTAAGAAAAAAATTCGTAAAAAATCGAAATCTTTTTCTCGTGAGAAAAATGATAGATAGCAGTGTTCTATGATACATTACGCATTATCTAACATCAAAAAAATGCGCATGCGATACGGCATTTTCTCAAGTTTAATAGCTGCGAACATGCCTACCCCCCCCCCCAAACCACGTGTTTTCAAGCTGTTTGTAAACAGACTGCGCGCACTCCATGAAGTCTGCCTATATGCCCTTTAAGAAATAGTACCCGATAAAAGTAGAATCAAATTTACAAAGTACAGAAATTTCCCTAATCAGAGATATCATTTTTATTCAAATCAAATATGGGAAAATGCAAAATGCGGGCAAGAGAAAAAAATATTCCCTATAAATGTATGGAACTACAATTGACTAAGTTCATTTTCATTGGCGGATGACCGGTGTGATACCTCTAATCTCGCCGGAGCCAAGATTTGTTCTTTCTCTCCTTTTCTTTCTCTCCATTTTTGTTTTTTATTTTTTTTTTGTTTTGATTTTCTAACAAAAATATTCTTCACAAAGGGGTTGCTGAAATGTAGTACAAGTTGAAAAACACTCTTCCATTTAAATTAAGACAAAAACAGTCCTTAATTATTAGGGTCTTCCGTCTTCAGCGGAAGACCCTACTATTATTCTATTGTTTCTTTTTCACTTTTCTTATTAGGGTCTTCCGTCTTCAGCGGAAGACCCTTCTATTATTCTATTGTTTCTTTTTCACTTTTCTTATTAGGGTCTTCCGTCTTCAGCGGAAGACCCTACTATTATTCTATTGTTTCTTTTTCACTTTTCTTATTATTAGGGTCTTCCGTCTTCAGCGGAAGACCCTTCTATTATTCTATTGTTTCTTTTTCACTTTTCTTATTATTATTATTATTATTATTATTATTCTTTTTTTGTCTTACAAATTTTGTGCAGGCGATTTCTCGGAGATGGCTCTTTCGATTTCTTTCAAATTTACAGGGATAATGCCCCGTCATGTGAAGTTTATACCGCCGAGACAGTTTTTCAAAATTCACTTCCTGTCGGAAGTAATCGTCAGTTTACGATTTTTAAAAGTCAATTTTGTCTGCGACGTTTCTCAAAAACGAGTGAAGATATTGGAATTAAATTTCTAGAGATGATAGATCTACCGTTTTTCTGGTGCACCTCGGTCAAGAGAATGGCCGCCGTCGCTTCCGTTTGTCACCGGAAGCAAATTTAAAAAATTAAAATTTTCAACTTTTTTACGTTAAAATATTTTTCTGTAGGGTTGATAGTGACCCCTTTTCTGATTCAGAATATGTAATTTGTTTTAAAATCGATCAACGCATTCTCAAGATATTAAGGGTCAAAGACCTGAAGCGAGAGTCCGAGTAGCGCAGTCGTTAGAGTCGTGGACATATGCCCAGGCGACCCGGGTTCAAGCCTCAAGTGCCGCAAAATTTTTCAACTCATTTTTCGCTTAGACCTACGATTTTATCTTTAAAATGATGAATTCTGTTCTTTTCCGTTTTAATTTTGTAAAAGAAGTTACAATAATAGCGCTTTCCCCCGTATTTGTGTATTGAGATCTAGTTAAAATGTTCAGAAAAATGAATAGTTACATCTTTAATAACACGCTTATACATTGTTCTAACACATGTATATCATTTAGTAATTGTGTTATATGTAATATTTACAATTTAATATTTTAAGTTTAATACAGAAGTCACCGACACTCCACCCCCCCCCCCCCCCCAAATCACAAAATCGTTTAGTTTTTCTGGCCTGGTTTTTCTTGATCTTTGATCTTGGACCTTTAATTTCAACCTATTACCATTCTAGATTACTGTACTAATGACCAGACCAATTCGTTCATTTTTAACAGAGATATGAATTTTGGGGCATTTGAGTTTCGATTAGCGTGCTTGACATGTACTGTAGAAAAAAATTCTACCTCCCGAGCCCTTCACTCAATCCTAATGAAATTTCGTGTAAATGTACCTCGGATCCCATTCTTATTGTCTGCCAAATATGCAGCGGATTGAACAATTTTGAAGGAATTTCTGAGATCAAACAGCGCGTATTGTCTATACGGGGAATTCAAATTTTAACCGTACACGCACCGACCCCCCCCCCCCCCCCCGCACCCGATTCATAAAATCATTTAGTTTTTCTGGCCTGATTTTACTTGATCTTTGACCTGTACTTTTAACCTAATACTATTCTAGATTACTCTACTAATGACCAGGCCAATTCGTTCATTTTGAACAGAGTTATGAATTTTGGGGCATTTGAGTTTCAATTAGCGTGCTTGACATGTACTGTAGAAAAAAATTCTAACTCCCGAACCCTTCACTTGATCCTAATGAAATTTCGTGTAAATGTACCTCGGACCCTATTCTTATTGTCTGCCAAATATGCAGCGGATTGAACAATTTAGAAGAAATTCCTGAGATCAAACGGCGAGTATTGCATGTACGGGGACTTAAAATTTACACAGTACACGGGATGTAAGCAGCCGTGTAATATATCTGGTGCATGTATATTTCTTGTTTTCCGTTTAGTCTGTATCTACGATAGCGTGTGAACTACTTATGAATGTTAGAAATCTGAAAATTACTGTCATCGAATTTTTACCGAATAAATTTACATGTTATTGATTTCGTTATTTCTACATTTATAAAGATTTTATCAATCCTGTTGAAATAAAACAGTCATACATAATAGTAAACGACACGAAAAAAAATCTCATCGCTTGAAATACATGTGTGAAATGCATCAGTCATTGTTTTAGGACTTACCCTAATTGTCGTTAACCGAATCCGAGATCCACACCTCAAAATTCTACTTTCGATTTATTTACGACGAAAATCAAGTTCGGGCTATATAATTCTATGTAAGAAAAAAATTCGTAAAAAATCGAAATAATTTTCTCGTGAGAAAAATGATAGATAGCAGTGTTCTATGATACATTACGCATTATCTAACATCAAAAAATGCGCATGCGATACGGCATTTTCTCAAGTTTTCTAGCTGCGAACATGCCTACCCCCCAAACCACGTGTTTTCAAGCTGTTTGTAAACAGACTGCGCGCACCCCATGAAGTCGGCCTATATGCCCTTTAAGAAATAGTTCCCGATAAAAGTAGAATCAAATTTACAAACTACAGAAATTTCCCTAATCAGAGATATCATTTTTATTCAAATCAAATATGGGAAAATGCAAAATGCGGGCAAGAGAAAAAAATATTCCCTATAAATGTATGGAACTACAATTGACTAAGTTCATTTTCATTGGTGGATTACCGGTGTGATAACTCTAATCTCGCCGGAGCCAAGATTTGCTCTTTCTCTCCTTTTCTTTCTCTCCATTTTTTTTTTTTTTTTTTTTTTTTTTTTGATTTTCTAACAAAAATACTCTTCACAAAGGGGTTGCTGGAATGTAGTACAAGTTGAAAAACACTATTCCATATAAATTAAGACAAAAACAGACCTTATTTATTAGGGTCTTCCGTCTTCAGCGGAAGACCCTTCTATTATTCTATTGTTTCTTTTTCACTTTTCTTATTATTAAGGTCTTCCGTTTCCAACGGAAGACCTTATTGTTTTTCTTAGGTTTCTTTTTCCCTATTATTAAGGTCTTCCGTTTCCAACGGAAGACCTTATTGTTATTGCTTTGTTTCTTTTTCCCTTTTATTATTTTTTTTTTCTTACGCTTTTTTGTACAAGCGATTTCTTAAAAACGGCTTGACCGATTTTCGTGAAAATTTCAGATCTTGTAGATATTAATAAAAACCTTATATATATTTTTTTATTTTAATGACGTCATTTCCGTTCGGGAGATATTGACTTTTTAGTGATTTTTAGAGGGTCATTTTGTCCTGCTATCTCCCCCTAAACGAAAAAAGGTATTGAATTTAAATTTTCAGGGATTGTAGACAAAAGATTGTAGATGTGTTTAAAGGCATTTATGGTTGTCTGGCTCTAAAGGCGTCGAAGCTCGCCTGGACCCGAAAATCGAGTTTGAAAAAACGACGCAATTTTTAATGGTTTTCGTTTTTTATCTCCTTTCCTGAAAATATTTTACCATAACATATAGAGCAAATAAAACTTATATTTACAAGATCTTTTGTTTGATAACAAGAAAAAGGGGCTGGTTCCTCAAATTAGGGGCCAAAAGGGCTCTAAAGTCTTTCTTCCATAGCACTTTACTGAGAAATATTTTGTAATATGTTTAAGAAGAAAAAATGTTCATCTTTTACTAATAAAACTATACATTATAAAATTTTTATTATGCGTTACGTAATTAGGGGTTTTAAGGGGCCAGAAGTCCAAAACTTCGATCGAATATATCTGAAAAAGGACAAATATTTTGAAGAGCAATATAGAATAAAAGATGCTTAGAATGATGTTTTAAACAATATTCAATCATAAAATTTTCGTTATCTGGCCCCAATAAGGAGATTAGGGGTCGGCCCCTAAAATGTCCTATCCCAGATAGCTCTAAAACGGCAAAGAATTTCTAAACACTTGTTGAACAAAATATGTTTAATATCAAAAGAACTTACGTATGATGCCAAGAAAAAGGGGCTGGCCCTTCAATTTAGGGGCCAAAAGGGCTCTAAAGTCTTTCTTTAATAACACTATACTGAGAAATATTTTGTTATATGTTTTAGAAGCAAAAATGTTTATCTTTCACTAATAAAACTATACATTATAAAATTTTTATTATGCGTTACGTAATTAGGGGTTTTAAGGGGCCAAAAGTCCAAAACTTCGATCGAATATATCTCAAAAAGGACAAATATTTTGAAAAGCAATATAGAATAAAAGATGCTTAGAATGATGTTTTAAACAATATTCAATCATAAAATTTTCGTTATCTGGCCCAAATAAGGAGATTAGGGGTCGGCCCCTAAAATGTCCTATCCCAGATAGCTCTAAAACGGCAAAGAATTTCTAAACACTTGTTGAACAAAATATGTTTAATATCAAAAGAACTTACGTATGATGCCAAGGAAAAGGAGCTGTCCCTTCAATTTAGGGGCCAAAAAGGGCTCTAAAGTCTTTCTTTAATAGCACTATACTGAGAAATATTTTGTTATATGTTTAGGAAGCAATAATGTTCATCTCACATTTATTTAACAATATATTATAATTATTTTATCATGTGTTCCGTATTAAGGGTTTTTTAATGGGTTTTAAGGGGCCAGAAGTACAAAACGTTGATAACATACCCCAAACAGAACAAATTTTTTAAAGAAGCATCATTTTGAAAATCAATATAGAATAAAATGCTGAGAATGATGTTCCTAACAAAATTCAACCATCCCTTTTTTTGTTGTTGCCCCGATAACGAGATAAATGGTCAAATATCAAAGTCATGGTCATATAACCTTCAAAAAATCGCACGGAAGACCTCCTCGTTGCTCGCAACGAGATCGTGTCTAGTTATTAGGGTCTTCCGTCTTCAGCGGAAGACCCTTCTATTATTCTATTGTTTCTTTTTCACTTTTCTTATTGTTATTATTATTAGGGTCTTCCGTCTTCAGCGGAAGACCCTTCTATTATTCTATTTTTTCTTTTTCACTTTTCTTATTATTAGGGTCTTCCGTCTTCAGCGGAAGACCCTTCTATTATTCTTTTGTTTCTTTTTCACTTTTCTTATTATTCTTATTCTTTTTTTTTTTCTTACCGATTTTGTGCAGGCGATTTCTCAGAGATGGCTCGACCGATTTTAGTCAAATTTTCAGGGATGATGCCCCGTCATATGAAGTTTGTACCGCCAAAACAGTTTTTCAAAATTCACTTCCGGTCGGAAGTGATCGTCGTTAAACGATTTTTTAAAAGTCAATTTTGTCTGTCAGGTTTCTCAGAAACGAGTAAAGATATAGGACTGAAATTTTCAGAGATGATAGATCTATCTTTTTTCTGGTGCACCTCGGTCAAAAGAATCTCAGCCGTCGCTTCCGGTCGTCACCGGAAGGAAATTTAAAAAATTTAATTTTTCGACTTTTTTATTTTTTGTTACTTTTCTTTAAATTTTTTACAGTTGATAGTGACCCTTTTACTCATTTAGAATATGTAATTTGTTTTAAAATCAATCAACGCAATCTCGAGATATTAAGCGTCAAAGTCCTGAAGCGAGAGCCCGAGTAGCTCAGTCGTTATGGTCGTAGACAGTGCCCAGGCGACCCGGGTTCAAGCCCCGGGTGCCGAGAAAATTTTTTCCGTATATTTTGCGTAGACTTACAATTTTATCTTTAAAATGATGAGTTTTATCTAATTCATTCTAAAATCGGACGGAAGACCCACTCGTTGCTCGCAACGAGAACGATCTAGTTATTATTATTATTCTTTTTTTTCTTACCGATTTTGTGCAGACGATTTCTCGGAGATTACTGCATCGATCTCGTTCAAATTTTCAAGATATACGCGCATTTATCTGAAGTTGATGTTTTCTGATCGATTTTCAAAAATTCACTTCCGGTCAGAAGTTATCGTCCGTTTACGATTTTTAAAAGTCAATTTTGTCGGCTAGAGATCTAGAAAACGAGTAAAGATAGAGGGCTGAAAGTTTAAGGGATGCTAGACATAGCGTTTTTCTCTTGCACCTGGGTCAAGAAAATGTCCGCCGTCACTTCCGGTCGTCACCAGACGGAAATTCAAAAATTCGATTTTTTGAACTTTTTTATTTTTTAATATTTTTCTTTCATATTTTTGTAGCTGATAGTGACCTTTTTACTGATTAAGAATATGTAATTTGTTTTAAAATCGATCAACGCATTCTCGAGATATTAAGCGTCAAAGTACTGAAGCGAGAGCCCGAGTAGCTCAGTCGTTATGGTCGTGGACATATGCCCAGGCGACCCGGGTTCAAGCCCCGAGTGCCGAAAATTTTTTTTTCGTTTTTTTTGCGTAGACTTACAATTTTATCTTTAAAACGATGAGTTTTATCTCATTTATTCAAAAATCGGACGGAAGACCCACTCGTTGCTCGCAACGAGAACGATCTAGTTGTTATTATTATTATTATTAGGGTCTTCCGTCTTCAACGGAAGACCCTACTATTATTCTATTGTTTCTTTTTCAATTTTCTTATTATTATTAGGGTCTTCCGTCTTCAGCGGAAGACCCTACTATTATTCTATTGTTTCTTTTTCACTTTTCTTATTATTAGGGTCTTCCGTCTTCAGCGGAAGACCCTTCTATTATTCTATTGTTTCTTTTTCACTTTTCTTATTGTTAGGGTCTTCCGTCTTCAGCGGAAGACCCTTCTATTATTCTATTGTTTCTTTTTCACTTTTTTTTTTGTTATTATTATTCTTTTTTTTTCTTACCGATTTTGTGCAGACGATTTCTCGGAGATGGCTCGCTCGATTTCGTTCAAATTTTAAAGGTTTACGTGTTTTTATCTAAAGCTGATAGGTTTTTTTCAATTTTTGAATATACACTTCCGGTCGGAAGTTATCGTCCGTTTACGATTTTAAAAAGTCAATTTTGTCTGTCAGGTTTCTCAAAAACGAGTAAAGATAAAGGGCTGAAATTTTCAGAGATGATAGATCTATCTATTTTCTGGTGCACCTCGGTCAAGAGAATGCCAGCCGTCACTTCCGGTCGTCACCGGAAGCAAATTTAAAAAAATTTAATTTTTCGACTTTTTTATTTTTTTATTTTTTTTTTTTTAATTTTTTATAGTTGATAGTGACCCTTTTACTGATTCAGAATATGTAATTTGTTTTAAAATCGATCAACGCAGTCTCGAGATATTAAGCGTCAAAGTCCTGAAGCGAGAGTCCGAGTAGCTCAGTCGATAAGGTCGTGGACAGTGCCCAGACGACCCGGGTTCAAGCCCCGAGTGCCGCAAAATTTTTTAACTCATTTTTCAATAAGACCTACGATTTTATCTTTAAAATGATGGATTCTGTTCTTTTCCGTTTTAATTTTGTAAAAGAAGTTACAATAATAGCGTGTTTCCCCGTATTTGTGTATTGACATCCAAAGCTATGTATTCATACTGAAATAAAGTTAAAATATTGAGAAAAATAAATAGTTGCATCTTTAATACAACGCTTATACATTGTTCTAACATGTGTATTTCATTTAGTAATTGTGTAAAATGTAATATTTAGAATTTAATATTCTACGTTTAATATAGAAGTCACCGACCCCCCCCCCCCCCCCAATTCATAAAATCACTTAGTTTTTCTGGTCTGCTTTTTCTTGATCTTGGATCTTTGATCTTTACTTTCAACCTAGTACCATTCTAGATTACTGTACTAATGACCAGACCAATTCGTTCATTTTTAACAGAGTTATGAATTTTTGGGCATTTCCGTTTCAACTGGCTTGCTTGACACGTACTGTAGAAAAAAATTCTTACTTCCGAGTTCTTCACTCAATCCTTATGAAAATTCGTGTAAATATACCTCGGATCCAATTCTTATTGTCTGCCAAATATGCACCGGATTAAGCAATTTAGAAGGAAATCCTGAGATCAAACGGCGAGTATTGCCTGTACTTGGAGTTAAAATTTACACAGTACACGCACCGACCCCCCCCCCCCCATTCCGATTCACAAAATCATTTAGTTTTTCTGGCCTGATTTTACTTGATCTTTGATATTGGACCTTTACTTTCAGCCTATTACCATTCTAGATTACTGTACTAATGGCCAGACCAGTTCGTTTTATTTTAACAGAGTTATGAATATTTAAGCATTTGAGTTTCTATTAGCGTGCTTCACATGTACTGTAGAAAAAAAGTCTAACTCCCGAGCTCTTTACTCAATCCTTATGAAATTTCGTGTAAATGTACCTCGGACCCCTTTCTAATTGTCTGCCAAATATGCAGCGGATTGAACAATTTAGAAGAAAATCCTGAGATCAAACGGCAGGCATTGCCTGTACGGGAAATTAAAATTTACATAGTACACGGGATGTAAGCAGCCGTGTAATATTTCTAGTGCATGTATATTTCTTGTTTTCCGTTTAGTCTGTATCTACGATAGCGTGTGAACTACTTATGAATGTAAGATCTGTGAAAATTACCGTTATCGATTTTTTACCGAATAAATTTACATGTAACTGATTTCGTTATTTCTACATTTATCAAGATTTTACCAATCCTGGCGTAATAAAACAGTCAAACATAATAGTAAACGACACGAAAAAAAATTCTCAACGCTGAAATACATGTGTAAAATGCATCAGTCATTGTTTTATCATTCCCCTATTTGTCGTTAACCGAATCCGAGATCCACACCTCAAAATTCTACTTTCGATTTATTTACGACGAAAATCAAGCTCTGGCCTTTTCACCCCCCTCCAGAAACAAACACGCATCAATATTTCAAATGACCTCGCATTGTTACAAAACCTGAATACTCAGACATCTTACACGTTGTTTTTCATCTCATACAAAAAATCAGCTCCTGTCCCGGGCGGAAACGCCCCGAATTCAAAGAGAAATTCGGGAATTATTTTGCGTCAGCCATGTTTTGACGTGAACCTTCGATGAAATTCTCTTATGACACCTGCATAAGTTGGGTGTTCTAATCTGGCCGGAGCCACAAGATTTGATCTTTCTCTCCTTTTCTTTCTATTCTTTTTTTTTTTTTTTTTTTTTTTTTTTTTTTGATTTTCTAACAAAAATATTATTCACAAAGGAGTTGTTGGAATGAAGTACACGTTGAAAAACACTATTCCATTTAAATAAAGACAAAAACAGACCTTATTTATTAGGGTCTTCCGTCTTCAGCGGAAGACCCTTCTATTATTCTATTGTTTCTTTTTCACTTTTTTTTTTGTTATTAGGGTCTTCCGTCTTCAGCGGAAGACCCTTCTATTATTCTATTGTTTCTTTTTCAGGTTTATTTTTTTTCTTTTTTTTTTCTTTACAATTTTTGTGCAGAGGATTTCTCAGAGATGTGTCGTCCGATTTCCGTCAAATTTTCAGCATTGATATATTATGATCTGAAGTTTATACATCTTTTTCAATTTTGTCAAAATCACTTCCGGTTCGGACTTATCCGCCATTTTGTAATTTTATCTTGACTTTTTGTCCACGCACTTTCTCAAAAACGACTAAAGATAGAAAGCTGATATTTTCAGGAAGGATAGAGGACATGCTAGTTTAGGTCACCTGGGGAAAATGATTGTCCGGAAATTCCGAATACGGAAGTTATTCGTATTTTTCTTTATTTTATATTTTTCCAAGACGCAAACTTTGAGGCTTCATATCTTGCTTATTTTTGAAAGATTTTTGCCCAAATTTTCAGGACAAATAGACTTTACAAAACACTAATTATAACATGTCATAAACTGTAAAATTCCTCTTCCGTTAATGAGTTATTCCCCTTAGATTTTTTTTAGGGTGTTTTGTTTCAAGACAAAGGCTCCGAGATTATAACAGTAGGGAATGAGAATCCAACGAATTTGAATAACAGGGAAATTGAAGTTTTGCACACTTGATTTTGTTTTTTGATTACGTTTTTTATTTAGAAAAAGGTAGGGGGTCAAATTATAGGATTCCAAAAGGTGCAAAAATTTACACATGTTTTCCTTTTTATATTTTAAACAAAAAATATTTTGTTAAAACATGTAGAATAAAAGTTGTGTAGAATATTATGGGCTTTCGTTTGACACCATTGAAAAGGGGCTGGCCCCTTCAATTAAGGGCCTAGGTTCCTTGAAAGTATTTGCGAAATAACTAAAAAACGGTTAGGAATTTGATATGGCTGTCGCTGGAATAGTTGTTCATTGGGATCTTACCAATGTCACTATAATGTTACACTACGGCCAACGCGGATCCCGTATTTTCCCGCGACACCGTGATGGTGTTTTAATCCTTTCCGCGATACACCGTCGCGGTATTGTGATCGCGGTGATCGCGGGGCCACGATTTTACCGCGATGGTGTAAGACACCGTAACAGGTGTTTGTTCGGTATCAGGTATTAAACCGAGAAGAAGAAGAAAAGCGCTGTTTTAATTATTGTTAAAATTTAGATATAGATATAATTAGAAGAAAATTCATTATTTTCTTTGAATTGTTTTTAACAAACACTTCTAGAAAACTATTGCTACATGTATTTTGTTAATATTGTACAAGAGCCCCAAACATAGCAATGTATTACGCAAATCATGCATATACGTGTGCTTGAAAATTAGTAATATTTTAAAGTATTATTTTTTTGCATATGATAAGTTGAAAATATGCCACGAATTTTAAGAAGACAAATATTACGCGATGTACTATTATGAGGTCGCTACCGTAGGCATCAACTCAAGTTGTATGTTTTACCCTCAATCTGACACTTATTGAACTCATTAACTACTTTCCGGTCTCTCTCTCTCTCTCTCTCTCTCTCTCTCTCTCGTTTTAAATAAATAAGATTTTATGTACATTTATGTAAATTACATGTATCTTAATACGGTCGCGATCGGTGTTAATTAAAGTTGGGGCAACGGTATGGTCAATCATGGAACAATTATCACCTTGCAGGACAAGTGTCACCTGAATAAAATTTTCCGTTACACGGGTTCCGCGTCTAACGCCTTAAGGCACTTAAATGACCAAGTAGGTGTTAAAATTAGGTAACGCTTGGATATACACAGCCACTTCGAGGTATCGAGAGTGAAAAAACAATAGATAATGAATAACGGGACTGCAGTTTGACTACGAGGGATCAAGTGTTTCGAGATTAAGAGAGTAAATTTGCTTATTTATATAGGGAAAAACTTCGAGACCGGAGACTCACTTCGAGCGATCAAGAACTTCGAGCCATCAAAAGTTACCTGTAAAGTATTAATACATGTAGCCGTTTTCAGAAAAAAGTAAAATATTAAAGGAGTTTGATATATGCAATAACGCGTTATTATATGAAGGCGACAATAAATATCGTACGCGCTTTAGGTAGACCGTCTATATTCGAACACAAAATAATGCATAATTCAGACAGGTACATTGAAACAATCATCCCTGTGTATAACTATTACATAACACTTCCTGTCTGTGACAGCACCCGTGCTCTGACCACGTGCCGTGAGAGATCTTATCGAATGTTGAGACACCCCTCTCTCTCTCTCTCTCAATTCAAATAACTAATATTTTATGTGAACTGGTAAAGTAGTACATGCATCCGTAACGGCATTCTGATTGAAATGCAGATCTCTACATGAGCGCACAAGTTGTCGTAACGGGCGTTTTCAGAAATATGTATTATACCAGGGACGTATATATAATTATATATTAAGTCCCTGATCATTCGCGCTTTCTATCGTTACCGCATGAAGATAAAATAATGCATGATTCAGACAGGTATATAGAAAATCACAAGTACAGCACAATTTATAGAAAAGCTATTCCTGTGTTTAAGGGTGTGTATAACTATTACATAACACTTCCTGTCTTTGACAGCATCCGTGCTCTGACCACGTGCCGTGAGAAATCCTATCGAATGTTGAGACACCTCTCCCCCCCCTCTCTCTCTCTCTCTCTCTCTCTCTCTCTCTCTCTCTCTCTCTCTCTCTCCAAAATCAAAATATATAAAAATCTAAGTTTTTTACTTATGCACACAAACACACAAATCGTATGTTCATATGATTCCTATAATGATTCAAAATTTACATTCATTCAAACAATCACATTTTTACCATTTTAAAAAGTACAAATACTAGCTCCATTCCTGATTAACCCTGGTTATAGTCTGTTTGTTAATTGTATTTTAATCGAGTGTAAAGTATATCATTAAGAGGTAATTTCATAGATGTAATTTTGTAAACATTGTATTATAAATACGCAGAAGAAATTTCTTTAAATTTAAATTGAAAAACAAATTTTCATTTGTTTGAAATTGAATTATTCTATCAAGAAAATTTCGCTGTTTGTAAGAACAGACTATATACTTCTATTTAGCGGACCTTAAGTCATACTAATTGCTGCAGGTCACCCACCCCGACGGCAACCACCCAAATTCTGTATACACATACTGTATACGTAATGTTACGCAATTCCCCTTCCTCTGTTTGTCAACCGACACTGCGAAATTTTAACAGGTGATGGATTCCCCAGAATATATGATCATTCATATTTTTAAATCCCGGGTTTTGAACGACCATCATACTGGGCGACCCACTGAACATCATACTTTTGCCAAATCGGATAGAAGAGTCATTTTTTAAATACACACGATTTTACCATTAACATTTTCTTAAACTGACTGAACCTTATATATTTTACAACGATTGATAAACAAGTTCTACAACTTACATTAATATCTTTCGTTGGCACGGATGTTAGCGCGAGGGGGTCATTGATGTGGGAGGAAGCCGGAGTGCCCGGAGAAAACCCACGTGTCCAAGCGGGCGACCACCATACCCATTTACATACAACCACTGTCGATCACGGGGATCGAACTCGGGTCGCAGCGGTGATAAGCGAGTGAATTTCAAAACATTTTATATCTACATGTACTTTGTTATTCATTAAACGAATTCTTTATACGTATTAAGAGAAATGACCAAGTGTAAGGTATGTTTTGAAGGTAAGAATTAAATATGAAAGATTGTTAATGAAACGCCAATTAGTATCCCCTTTCCGAGGCTAAATAAGATATTTTGGTGAAATGTTTATTAATTAATTAAATTAATTGATAACCGATAATTGTCAGCGATGAATGTGCCAAGATTAAATATGTAAAGTATACAAAATTCTGTATTAGCATAATTACACGTTATTTTTATTTTATTTTTATTTCCCCCACTTTTTTTTTCAATAATAATAAATTGTAACAATCAACTCCATTTATAATATAAAGGAATATGAATCGATATTAATCAATTCCCTCTATCATATTTCCCATATGAGAAGAAATTGGGGGAGGTAACTCGCGTTAAAAACAAGAACAGTTTTCACCTGAGACTGGTTTCACAGTACCGCGACGGTGTGGACAAGGTGAGAAGCTGTACCGCGAGGATGCGCGGTTTTACCTGAGTTACCTGTGCTAAACCGCGATCAATTTCACACCACGAGGACTCGCGGTAAATACGCAAACCGCGTTGACCGTAGTGTACTTTGTTAAGGTATTGTGTAATATGTATGTAAAAAGCTCTACTTGTTAACATGTACCTGTTCTCATTTGGCAAGTTAACGAAAAGCCATTGTGTACAACTGACATTAATTCACCACAGAACATGTATTATTGTATTCAGGATGATTTAATTCATTCGAAAAGTTTTTCATAACAATATGCATTATATTCTTAAAGCTTTTACGTGAGGATTTGTTATGTTCTGCAAGCGTTAACCTGGTTTCTGATCTCTGTTTGTACCATTACGTAACCGATCCCTAGCTCGCGGCCGAGAAAATCGGTCGCCATGGTCGCGGCTGGTCTACCTAACGGTCAGCGGTTATCTAATACACAAGATTCGCGTCTTACATTTATAGGTTCACAAAGAATTGTTTAAAGTAAATGTTTATATTTCCTATCTTAAGCATCAGACAAAAGATTTATGGTTGATAAGTAAATCTAAATAGTTGTAACAAAAAATATCCACAAGACTCAAACACAAAAATGATTAAATCTTTTAAATGAGTAATCTCCTTTAGCTTCATAATTAAAAACGGTAGATATTTTAGTATAACTGTCATTGAAAAGAGGGCTCTTTGTTTTGAAATAGTTATATATTGTTTAAATAAAATAAGTTATTAAACTGCAAACATTTTAAGCCGAACATGGCCACGGAGCTCTGAGTACACAAGAATATAATTCATCCTCCGCATATGTCCTTGAATATCCCGTGCGAATGGGCATGCATGCGATTCGCGAAAGTCTAATAACACTTGCTTCATGTGCTTTTACTTTATCGCACATGTTCATTGATCCTTTGTATGTTTACAATTCAATCTTGATAATAACTTAGTCTACAGTATTTATTTTGTTAACATATGTTGATTTGATAGCACATACCTTTATCTTACACGACAGTTGATTTTTAATTTATTTAGCATTGAATAAAATCATTGTCAGATTGTATATTCAAAATATTAAATACAATACAGAATTTAATAGAAAAAATTCGGTTAACAAAAATAGTGTAAATACTCTTAATTAAAGCGTTCAAAGAAAATGCAGTTCAAAATTAAAATCCAGTGTTACAATACGTGTGGTAGGTGTTTGCACGATAGCGCAATAATTAAATGAAAACCCTCGCTGTGTGAAATTGAAGAGTCCACTGACTTTTTATAGGAATATTCACGTGAACTTTTGAACAACGTTTGTTAAGATTCAGGCTGTAGAAGCGTAACGGTCACACGTAACAGGCAATACAGAGTCCGCGTAGCTCATTCGTTAGAGTAATGGACTTTGAAGACCATAGATACATATTAATACTGATATTGTTTTAAAAAACAAGTTGCAATGCTTATACAGTGTTCTAATATATGCATTTAATATTGTAATAATTTATAATGTAATATTTAGAATTTAATATAAAAAATTTAATATAAAATTCTCCCCTCCGATTCCCAAAATCGTAAAGTTATCTTACCTGCGTTTCTTTGATCTTTGATCTTAGACCTTTAATTACAACCTTGTACCTTTTTTAAACTCTGTACAAAACACCAGACCAATTCCTTTATTTTAAACAGAGTTATGAATTTTTTGGCATTTGAGTTTCAATTGGCGTGCTTGACATGTACTGTAGAAAAAAATTCTAACTCCCGAGCCTTTCACACAATCCTAATGAAAATTCGCGTAATTGTACCTCGGACCCCATTCTTAATGTTTGCTAAATATGGAGCGGATCTGACTTAGAGAAAGAAAGTCCTGAAATTATACGGCACGTATCACCTGTACCGGGAATTAAAATTTACGCAGTACACGGGATGTAAGCAGCCGTGTAATATTTCTGGTGCATGTATATTTTTTGTTTTCCGTTTAGTCTGTATCGCCGATAGCAAATGAATTACTTCTGAATGTTAGAACTGTGAAAATTTCTGTCATCAATTTACTACTGACTAAATTTACATGTTACTGATTTCGTCATTTCTACATTTATCAAAAAATTATCAATCGTGAAACAGTGAAACAAAGAGAAATCAACACGGCAAATAATTTTCAACGCTGAAATACATTTGTTAAACGTAGGCGCTTTCCTGCTAATTTTGTAAATAACAAACGATATCCATTTATACATGTCTACCCTCTATATTATAAAATTATATTATAAAATCAACAAAGCCTGCAACTGTCTGCCATTTTGTTAAAATGACCTTAGATCGATTTTAGAACATGCTATTTAAGTTGCGCTTACAATTCTGCGTCTGATGACATCTTTCCCGAATTGATTGGATAAAAACGCACAACTGACATAAATTCACCGCAGAAAGTGTATTATTGTATTCGGGATGCTTTAATTCATTAGAAAAATTTCATAATAGTATACCATGCTTTTCTTAAAGCTTTTATGTGGGGACTTTGAGTCACTTTTGTGAAGTTCTGCAAGCATAAACCCGGGTTTCTGAGCTCTGTGTGTGTGCCATTACGTAAGCGATCTCTCGCTTGCGACCGAGAAAATTGGTCGCCAGCCATGGTCGCGGCCGCACTACCTAGCGGTCAGCGGCTAGTTAAATGAAAACCCTCGCTATGTGAAATTGAAGAGTCCAGTGACTTTTTATAGGAATATTCAGGTGAAATTTCGAGAAAAAAAATTGCTAAGATTTAGGATTCAGGCTGTAAAAGCGTAACGGTCATACGTAACAGGCAATGAAGAGTCCACGTAGCTCATTCGTAAGAGTAATGGACATTGAGTTTCATAGATACATATTAATATTGAAATAGCTTTTTAAAAAGTTACAACGCTTAAACAGTGTTCAAATATATGCATTTAATTTAGTAATAATTTATAATGTAATATTAAGAATTTAATATTGAAAGTTTAATATAAAAGTCACCCCCCCCCCTCCGATTCCCCAAATCGTTTTTTTTTTAACTTTGATCTAAGATCTTGAATTACAACCTAGTACCCTTTTTAAACTCTGTACAAAACATCAGATCAATTCGTTTATTTTTAACAGGGTTATGAATTTTTTGGCATTTGAGTTTCAATTGGCGTGCTTGACATGTACTGTAGAAAAAAATTCTAACTCCCGAGCCTTTCACACAATCCTAATGAAAATTCGTGTAAATGTACCTCGGACCCCATTCTTATTGTCTGCCAAATATGCAGCGGATTGAACAATTTAAAAGAAATTCCTGAGATCAAACAGCGCGTATTGCCTGTACGGGGAATTAAAATTTACACAGTACTCGGGGTGTAAGCAGCCGTGAAATATTTCTGGTGCAATGTATATTTCTTGTTTTGCGTTTAGTCTGTACCAATGATAGCGTGTGAACTACTTCTAAATGTTAAAACTGTAAAAATTACTGTCATCGATCTTTTACCGAATAAATTTACATGTTACTGATTTCGTTATTTCTACATTTTTCACGATTTTATCAATCCTGTTGAAATAAAACAGTCAATCATATTAGTAAACGACACGAAAAAAAATTCTCAACGCTTAAATACATGTGTAAAATGCATCAGTCATTGTTTTAGGACTTCCCTTAGTTTCGTTAACCGAATCCGAGATCCACACCTGAAAATTCTACTTTCGATTTGACCCAAGTATGGCATTTTCAAACTGACATTTCTTACACGGTTTAAGTGCCTGGATCACCTAATTTAGATCTGACCTTTCGATCTATGTCTGTACTCGACACATCTTTACGACGAAGTACAAATGTGCTTGAAAATCAAGCTCGAGCCTTTTCAACCCCCTCCGGAAACAACACGCATCAAAATTAGGAATATTCACGTGAACTGCGGTAAAAGCGTAACGGTCATACGTAACAGGCAATGCAGAGTCCTCGTAGCTCATTCGTTAAATTAATGGACATTGAGTTTTATAGATACATATTAATACTGAAATAGTTTTTTAAAAATGTTACAACGCTTATAAATACAGTGATGTAATATATATAAATTTAATTAAGTAATAATTTATAATGTAATATTCAAAAACTTTATATTGAAAGTTATAATATAAAAGTCACCCCCCCCCCCCACCCCCGATTCCCAAATCTTACAGTTATCTTAGCTGCGTTTCTTTGATCTTTGATCTTAGATCTTGAATTACAACCAATTCCCTTTTTATACACTGTACAAAACACCAGACCAATTCGTTTATTTTTAACAGGGTTATGAATTGTTGGCATTTGAGTTTCAATTGGCGTGCTTGACATGTACTGTAAAGAAAATTCTAACTCCCGAGCCTTTCACACAATCCTAATGAAAATTCGTGTAAATGTACTACGGACCCCATTCTTATTGTCTGCCAAATATGCAGCGGATTGAACAATTTAGAAGAAACGGCGCGTATTACCTGTACGGGGAATGAAAATTTACACAGTACACGGGATGTAAGCAGCCGTGAAATATTTCCGTTTAGTCTGTATCGTCGATAGCATCTGAATTACTTCTGAATGTTAGAACTGTGAACATTTCTGTCATCGATTTTTTTGCTGACAATATATACATGGTACTGATTTCGACATTTCTACATTTACAGAATTTATCAATCGTGTTGAAATAAAACTAATCAACACGGAAACAATTTTCAACGCTGAAATACATCTGTTAAACATTGGCGCTTCCCATCTAATTTTGTTAATGACGAACGATATCTATTTATTTATGTCTATTCTCTATCTTATAAAATCAATAAGTAATAGCTTTCCCAAAAGGTTGCCTGACTAAACAAAATCGTTCAATGGAAGCATGCATATATCAATTAGTTGATCAATTTCTATTTGATTAGAAATTAATTTTAATTTTCGCTGCTGATCATAAATTCATAAACAGAATGTGTAGATTTAAAAAGAAATTTCAGTCTTGTCTCCGATCTTGTGCATGTACATGTATGTATATCACTTGAAATTAAATTATTTCACTAAATGAAAACTATTTTAGGAATGTATATGTCATCTTCGCTAGCGAAGGGTTTTTGGTCCACTCTGCTCCCATATATGGGGAACGGGGTGAACCGAAAACCCTTTGCTAGCGAAGATGCTCTACGGTGTTCTTTGATTCCAATTTAGACTCGTCCACTAATCGGCGCGCAAAAACTATGAATGAGACATATTATGGTGCGAAGTCCCGTTTTACCATTCACGCAACGGCTGATGGTTTGAATGAACTTATTATCCATTGGCATAGATCCATGGGGAGGGTGTCAAATAATTTTTTGACATTTGTTTTGTATCAACTACATATATTATACGTTTGATCTAATGTTTTTTTAGGAAATCTATCGAATTAACATAAAAAAAATTGACCGGTAATTGTTTAATGTACATTTAGTAAGGCACGCGAGTTATGTACCCTTTCCAAGATGAATGAAATCGCCCAATTGATCGAAAATCGGGCCACAACCCGCTTCGGCGATTTAGTTTCTCCAGTACATAATCCAGTTTTATGAAAATATATTTGTTTTAATCAAAACTGAAAATTCTTTGGTAATGATGATAATCCAACACCAGTTATTACATGTACTTATATTGTACCGTAATATACAACTTATGTAACAACTTGTTGCGATGACCCCCTCCCCCTTTCTACCGTACAAATATGGCTTATCTATTTTTAAATCATGATTACACACGTGGTCTTCTTTCTTTTGAATTTGCTAACAAAAATATCTTCATTAAAATGTGGTTGTTGGATTGGAAAACAAGTTGGAATTAATTAAGGACACACGAGACATTCATCAATTTTATATAGTTTTCCTTCATATATTATTCCTAATTTATTATCATTTAAACCTGTTAATTACCCAAAATTCAGGGTACATTACAAGGCTATTTTTAGAACTAGAATATTTAGAATTTTCCTTAAATTAGCATGTAAAATGCATTTGAATGCTTATAAATAAAGTGATAGTATATATTTTCAATTGAACACTTACATTTAAATAAAAAGTATCATATCACATGAAAATATATTTATGGAATTACTTCACATTGTGGAGATAGGAAAAATAGAAAAAATGGAAAATAGGTCGCGTCTGACCTTAAAGACAAAAACAGTACTTTTTAGAGTTTTCTGTCTTCAGTCGTCTATTATTCTATTGTTGCTTTTCACTTTTATCATTAGGGTCTTCGGTCTTTAGCAGACACCCTTCTATTAATCTATTGTTTCATTTTTCACTTTTATTGGGTGGTCTTTTCTTACAATTCTTATGTAGAAGATTTCTCGGAGATGGGTCGTCATATCTAGATTGCCCTTGCAATTTCGCGTCGAATGGTACCACTGTGTTCTTTAGTGGATGGAATTAATTTTTTTTTAAATACAATCTCTATTTTTATCTTATCGATTAAAAAATGGACGGAAGACCCACTCGTTGCTCGCAACGAGATCGCATCTAGTTATTATTCTTTTTTTTTCTTACCGATTTTGTGCAGACGATTTCTCGGAGATGGCTCGCTCGATTTCGTTCAAATTTTAAAGGTTTACGTGTTTTTATCTAAAGCTGATAGGTTTTTTTCAATTTTTGAATATACACTTCCGGTCGGAAGTTATCGTCCGTTTACGATTTTAAAAAGTCAATTTTGTCTGTCAGGTTTCTCAAAAACGAGTAAAGATAAAGGGCTGAAATTTTCAGAGATGATAGATCTATCTATTTTCTGGTGCACCTCGGTCAAGAGAATGCCAGCCGTCACTTCCGGTCGTCACCGGAAGCAAATTTAAAAAATTTTAATTTTTCGACTTTTTTATTTTTTTATTTTTTTTTTTTTAATTTTTTATAGTTGATAGTGACCCTTTTACTGATTCAGAATATGTAATTTGTTTTAAAATCGATCAACGCAGTCTCGAGATATTAAGCGTCAAAGTCCTGAAGCGAGAGTCCGAGTAGCTCAGTCGATAAGGTCGTGGACAGTGCCCAGACGACCCGGGTTCAAGCCCCGAGTGCCGCAAAATTTTTTAACTCATTTTTCAATAAGACCTACGATTTTATCTTTAAAATGATGGATTCTGTTCTTTTCCGTTTTAATTTTGTAAAAGAAGTTACAATAATAGCGTGTTTCCCCGTATTTGTGTATTGACATCCAAAGCTATGTATTCATACTGAAATAAAGTTAAAATATTGAGAAAAATAAATAGTTGCATCTTTAATACAACGCTTATACATTGTTCTAACATGTGTATTTCATTTAGTAATTGTGTAAAATGTAATATTTAGAATTTAATATTCTACGTTTAATATAGAAGTCACCGACCCCCCCCCCCCCCCCAATTCATAAAATCACTTAGTTTTTCTGGTCTGCTTTTTCTTGATCTTGGATCTTTGATCTTTACTTTCAACCTAGTACCATTCTAGATTACTGTACTAATGACCAGACCAATTCGTTCATTTTTAACAGAGTTATGAATTTTTGGGCATTTCCGTTTCAACTGGCTTGCTTGACACGTACTGTAGAAAAAAATTCTTACTTCCGAGTTCTTCACTCAATCCTTATGAAAATTCGTGTAAATATACCTCGGATCCAATTCTTATTGTCTGCCAAATATGCACCGGATTAAGCAATTTAGAAGGAAATCCTGAGATCAAACGGCGAGTATTGCCTGTACTTGGAGTTAAAATTTACACAGTACACGCACCGACCCCCCCCCCCATTCCGATTCACAAAATCATTTAGTTTTTCTGGCCTGATTTTACTTGATCTTTGATATTGGACCTTTACTTTCAGCCTATTACCATTCTAGATTACTGTACTAATGGCCAGACCAGTTCGTTTTATTTTAACAGAGTTATGAATATTTAAGCATTTGAGTTTCTATTAGCGTGCTTCACATGTACTGTAGAAAAAAAGTCTAACTCCCGAGCTCTTTACTCAATCCTTATGAAATTTCGTGTAAATGTACCTCGGACCCCTTTCTAATTGTCTGCCAAATATGCAGCGGATTGAACAATTTAGAAGAAAATCCTGAGATCAAACGGCAGGCATTGCCTGTACGGGAAATTAAAATTTACATAGTACACGGGATGTAAGCAGCCGTGTAATATTTCTAGTGCATGTATATTTCTTGTTTTCCGTTTAGTCTGTATCTACGATAGCGTGTGAACTACTTATGAATGTAAGATCTGTGAAAATTACCGTTATCGATTTTTTACCGAATAAATTTACATGTAACTGATTTCGTTATTTCTACATTTATCAAGATTTTACCAATCCTGGCGTAATAAAACAGTCAAACATAATAGTAAACGACACGAAAAAAAATTCTCAACGCTGAAATACATGTGTAAAATGCATCAGTCATTGTTTTATCATTCCCCTATTTGTCGTTAACCAAATCCGAGATCCACACCTCAAAATTCTACTTTCGATTTATTTACGACGAAAATCAAGCTCTGGCCTTTTCACCCCCCTCCAGAAACAAACACGCATCAATATTTCAAATGACCTCGCATTGTTACAAAACCTGAATACTCAGACATCTTACACGTTGTTTTTCATCTCATACAAAAAATCAGCTCCTGTCCCGGGCGGAAACGCCCCGAATTCAAAGAGAAATTCGGGAATTATTTTGCGTCAGCCATGTTTTGACGTGAACCTTCGATGAAATTCTCTTATGACACCTGCATAAGTTGGGTGTTCTAATCTGGCCGGAGCCACAAGATTTGATCTTTCTCTCCTTTTCTTTCTATTCTTTTTTTTTTTTTTTTTTTTTTTTTTTTTTTGATTTTCTAACAAAAATATTATTCACAAAGGAGTTGTTGGAATGAAGTACACGTTGAAAAACACTATTCCATTTAAATAAAGACAAAAACAGACCTTATTTATTAGGGTCTTCCGTCTTCAGCGGAAGACCCTTCTATTATTCTATTGTTTCTTTTTCACTTTTTTTTTTTGTTATTATTATTCTTTTTTTTTCTTACCGATTTTGTGCAGACGATTTCTCGGAGATGGCTCGCTCGATTTCGTTCAAATTTTAAAGGTTTACGTGTTTTTATCTAAAGCTGATAGGTTTTTTTCAATTTTTGAATATACACTTCCGGTCGGAAGTTATCGTCCGTTTACGATTTTAAAAAGTCAATTTTGTCTGTCCGGTTTCTCAAAAACGAGTAAAGATAAAGGGCTGAAATTTTCAGAGATGATAGATCTATCTATTTTCTGGTGCACCTCGGTCAAGAGAATGCCAGCCGTCACTTCCGGTCGTCACCGGAAGCAAATTTAAAAAAATTTAATTTTTCGACTTTTTTATTTTTTTATTTTTTTTTTTTAATTTTTTATAGTTGATAGTGACCCTTTTACTGATTCAGAATATGTAATTTGTTTTAAAATCGATCAACGCAGTCTCGAGATATTAAGCGTCAAAGTCCTGAAGCGAGAGTCCGAGTAGCTCAGTCGATAAGGTCGTGGACAGTGCCCAGACGACCCGGGTTCAAGCCCCGAGTGCCGCAAAATTTTTTAACTCATTTTTCAATAAGACCTACGATTTTATCTTTAAAATGATGGATTCTGTTCTTTTCCGTTTTAATTTTGTAAAAGAAGTTACAATAATAGCGTGTTTCCCCGTATTTGTGTATTGACATCCAAAGCTATGTATTCATACTGAAATAAAGTTAAAATATTGAGAAAAATAAATAGTTGCATCTTTAATACAACGCTTATACATTGTTCTAACATGTGTATTTCATTTAGTAATTGTGTAAAATGTAATATTTAGAATTTAATATTCTACGTTTAATATAGAAGTCACCGACCCCCCCCCCCCCCCAATTCATAAAATCACTTAGTTTTTCTGGTCTGCTTTTTCTTGATCTTGGATCTTTGATCTTTACTTTCAACCTAGTACCATTCTAGATTACTGTACTAATGACCAGACCAATTCGTTCATTTTTAACAGAGTTATGAATTTTTGGGCATTTCCGTTTCAACTGGCTTGCTTGACACGTACTGTAGAAAAAAATTCTTACTTCCGAGTTCTTCACTCAATCCTTATGAAAATTCGTGTAAATATACCTCGGATCCAATTCTTATTGTCTGCCAAATATGCACCGGATTAAGCAATTTAGAAGGAAATCCTGAGATCAAACGGCGAGTATTGCCTGTACTTGGAGTTAAAATTTACACAGTACACGCACCGACCCCCCCCCCCCCCCATTCCGATTCACAAAATCATTTAGTTTTTCTGGCCTGATTTTACTTGATCTTTGATATTGGACCTTTACTTTCAGCCTATTACCATTCTAGATTACTGTACTAATGGCCAGACCAGTTCGTTTTATTTTAACAGAGTTATGAATATTTAAGCATTTGAGTTTCTATTAGCGTGCTTCACATGTACTGTAGAAAAAAAGTCTAACTCCCGAGCTCTTTACTCAATCCTTATGAAATTTCGTGTAAATGTACCTCGGACCCCTTTCTAATTGTCTGCCAAATATGCAGCGGATTGAACAATTTAGAAGAAAATCCTGAGATCAAACGGCAGGCATTGCCTGTACGGGAAATTAAAATTTACATAGTACACGGGATGTAAGCAGCCGTGTAATATTTCTAGTGCATGTATATTTCTTGTTTTCCGTTTAGTCTGTATCTACGATAGCGTGTGAACTACTTATGAATGTAAGATCTGTGAAAATTACCGTTATCGATTTTTTACCGAATAAATTTACATGTAACTGATTTCGTTATTTCTACATTTATCAAGATTTTACCAATCCTGGCGTAATAAAACAGTCAAACATAATAGTAAACGACACGAAAAAAAATTCTCAACGCTGAAATACATGTGTAAAATGCATCAGTCATTGTTTTATCATTCCCCTATTTGTCGTTAACCGAATCCGAGATCCACACCTCAAAATTCTACTTTCGATTTATTTACGACGAAAATCAAGCTCTGGCCTTTTCACCCCCCTCCAGAAACAAACACGCATCAATATTTCAAATGACCTCGCATTGTTACAAAACCTGAATACTCAGACATCTTACACGTTGTTTTTCATCTCATACAAAAAATCAGCTCCTGTCCCGGGCGGAAACGCCCCGAATTCAAAGAGAAATTCGGGAATTATTTTGCGTCAGCCATGTTTTGACGTGAACCTTCGATGAAATTCTCTTATGACACCTGCATAAGTTGGGTGTTCTAATCTGGCCGGAGCCACAAGATTTGATCTTTCTCTCCTTTTCTTTCTATTCTTTTTTTTTTTTTTTTTTTTTTTTTTGATTTTCTAACAAAAATATTATTCACAAAGGAGTTGTTGGAATGAAGTACACGTTGAAAAACACTATTCCATTTAAATAAAGACAAAAACAGACCTTATTTATTAGGGTCTTCCGTCTTCAGCGGAAGACCCTTCTATTATTCTATTGTTTCTTTTTCACTTTTTTTTTTGTTATTATTATTCTTTTTTTTTCTTACCGATTTTGTGCAGACGATTTCTCGGAGATGGCTCGCTCGATTTCGTTCAAATTTTAAAGGTTTACGTGTTTTTATCTAAAGCTGATAGGTTTTTTTTCAATTTTTGAATATACACTTCCGGTCGGAAGTTATCGTCCGTTTACGATTTTAAAAAGTCAATTTTGTCTGTCAGGTTTCTCAAAAACGAGTAAAGATAAAGGGCTGAAATTTTCAGAGATGATAGATCTATCTATTTTCTGGTGCACCTCGGTCAAGAGAATGCCAGCCGTCACTTCCGGTCGTCACCGGAAGCAAATTTAAAAAATTTTAATTTTTCGACTTTTTTATTTTTTTATTTTTTTTTTTTTAATTTTTTATAGTTGATAGTGACCCTTTTACTGATTCAGAATATGTAATTTGTTTTAAAATCGATCAACGCAGTCTCGAGATATTAAGCGTCAAAGTCCTGAAGCGAGAGTCCGAGTAGCTCAGTCGATAAGGTCGTGGACAGTGCCCAGACGACCCGGGTTCAAGCCCCGAGTGCCGCAAAATTTTTTAACTCATTTTTCAATAAGACCTACGATTTTATCTTTAAAATGATGGATTCTGTTCTTTTCCGTTTTAATTTTGTAAAAGAAGTTACAATAATAGCGTGTTTCCCCGTATTTGTGTATTGACATCCAAAGCTATGTATTCATACTGAAATAAAGTTAAAATATTGAGAAAAATAAATAGTTGCATCTTTAATACAACGCTTATACATTGTTCTAACATGTGTATTTCATTTAGTAATTGTGTAAAATGTAATATTTAGAATTTAATATTCTACGTTTAATATAGAAGTCACCGACCCCCCCCCCCCCAATTCATAAAATCACTTAGTTTTTCTGGTCTGCTTTTTCTTGATCTTGGATCTTTGATCTTTACTTTCAACCTAGTACCATTCTAGATTACTGTACTAATGACCAGACCAATTCGTTCATTTTTAACAGAGTTATGAATTTTTGGGCATTTCCGTTTCAACTGGCTTGCTTGACACGTACTGTAGAAAAGAATTCTTACTTCCGAGTTCTTCACTCAATCCTTATGAAAATTCGTGTAAATATACCTCGGATCCAATTCTTATTGTCTGCCAAATATGCACCGGATTAAGCAATTTAGAAGGAAATCCTGAGATCAAACGGCGAGTATTGCCTGTACTTGGAGTTAAAATTTACACAGTACACGCACCGACCCCCCCCCCCCCCCATTCCGATTCACAAAATCATTTAGTTTTTCTGGCCTGATTTTACTTGATCTTTGATATTGGACCTTTACTTTCAGCCTATTACCATTCTAGATTACTGTACTAATGGCCAGACCAGTTCGTTTTATTTTAACAGAGTTATGAATATTTAAGCATTTGAGTTTCTATTAGCGTGCTTCACATGTACTGTAGAAAAAAAGTCTAACTCCCGAGCTCTTTACTCAATCCTTATGAAATTTCGTGTAAATGTACCTCGGACCCCTTTCTAATTGTCTGCCAAATATGCAGCGGATTGAACAATTTAGAAGAAAATCCTGAGATCAAACGGCAGGCATTGCCTGTACGGGAAATTAAAATTTACATAGTACACGGGATGTAAGCAGCCGTGTAATATTTCTAGTGCATGTATATTTCTTGTTTTCCGTTTAGTCTGTATCTACGATAGCGTGTGAACTACTTATGAATGTAAGATCTGTGAAAATTACCGTTATCGATTTTTTACCGAATAAATTTACATGTAACTGATTTCGTTATTTCTACATTTATCAAGATTTTACCAATCCTGGCGTAATAAAACAGTCAAACATAATAGTAAACGACACGAAAAAAAATTCTCAACGCTGAAATACATGTGTAAAATGCATCAGTCATTGTTTTATCATTCCCCTATTTGTCGTTAACCGAATCCGAGATCCACACCTCAAAATTCTACTTTCGATTTATTTACGACGAAAATCAAGCTCTGGCCTTTTCACCCCCCTCCAGAAACAAACACGCATCAATATTTCAAATGACCTCGCATTGTTACAAAACCTGAATACTCAGACATCTTACACGTTGTTTTTCATCTCATACAAAAAATCAGCTCCTGTCCCGGGCGGAAACGCCCCGAATTCAAAGAGAAATTCGGGAATTATTTTGCGTCAGCCATGTTTTGACGTGAACCTTCGATGAAATTCTCTTATGACACCTGCATAAGTTGGGTGTTCTAATCTGGCCGGAGCCACAAGATTTGATCTTTCTCTCCTTTTCTTTCTATTCTTTTTTTTTTTTTTTTTTTTTTTTTTTTTTGATTTTCTAACAAAAATATTATTCACAAAGGAGTTGTTGGAATGAAGTACACGTTGAAAAACACTATTCCATTTAAATAAAGACAAAAACAGACCTTATTTATTAGGGTCTTCCGTCTTCAGCGGAAGACCCTTCTATTATTCTATTGTTTCTTTTTCACTTTTTTTTTTTGTTATTATTATTCTTTTTTTTTCTTACCGATTTTGTGCAGACGATTTCTCGGAGATGGCTCGCTCGATTTCGTTCAAATTTTAAAGGTTTACGTGTTTTTATCTAAAGCTGACAGGTTTTTTTCAATTTTTGAATATACACTTCCGGTCGGAAGTTATCGTCCGTTTACGATTTTAAAAAGTCAATTTTGTCTGTCAGGTTTCTCAAAAACGAGTAAAGATAAAGGGCTGAAATTTTCAGAGATGATAGATCTATCTATTTTCTGGTGCACCTCGGTCAAGAGAATGCCAGCCGTCACTTCCGGTCGTCACCGGAAGCAAATTTAAAAAATTTTAATTTTTCGACTTTTTTATTTTTTTATTTTTTTTTTTTTAATTTTTTATAGTTGATAGTGACCCTTTTACTGATTCAGAATATGTAATTTGTTTTAAAATCGATCAACGCAGTCTCGAGATATTAAGCGTCAAAGTCCTGAAGCGAGAGTCCGAGTAGCTCAGTCGATAAGGTAAACTTATTAAACTTTCAGTCATTAAATCGCTTCCGTTTTTTAGTTACGTCATTTTAAAATTTTTCAAAAACTGATTTTGTCCACGACTTTTCTCTTAAACGGTTGTTTATAAAGACTTGAAATTTTCTATGATTGTAAATCTACCGATTTACTTATGGCATTTTCACAAAAATATGTATTTCGTCACTTCCGGTCGAAACCGGAAGTGATTTTAAATTTTCGAAATTTTCATTTTTTGGAGCAAATATTAAAATTATATGCATATTGTAGAGTTTGCAAAGCTAAAGACAAATTTTTAAAATCGGAAGATGCATTGCAGAGATATCGGGGTTTAAATATTGATTTTTCCGGAAATTTTGATTCCGCAGTCAAGATTAAGAAAATAGTGCAAAATTCAAACTGAAAGTAACTTCTACTGAAAACAATTCGTACTGGTCATAAAACTATATAAAAAAACATAAAATTATATGCATATTGTAGAGTTTGCAAAGCTAAAGACAAAACTGAAATTCGTTTTAAAATCGGACGATGCATTGCAGAGATACCGGGGTTTAAATATTGATTTTTCCGGATATTTTGATACCGCAGTCAAGATTTAGAAAATAGTGCAAAATTTACACTGAAAATAACTCCTGCTGAAAACAATTCGTACCGGTCATAATCAGAGTGTTTATTGAAACGATTTTGTTAACTCGATTGATAATTAATTACGTTGAATGTGTAAACTTCGTTTGGAAAAAGAGAAAATTTTGTCAACAGGAATCATAACAAAAACAAAGCAGGTGGAATTGAAAACACAGGTCCCGATTATAATAGCGAAAAGCGATCGAAAGTCTTTTCTGAAATTTGGTAAAAGTGTTATTCAAATCGCAATATTAAGCCTAACCTAATCGTCGCAGATCTTTCTTTTGTTGAATAATAGAACAACACGTGCAATGTACAGTGTAGATTGGATCACTGAATATAGAGTTTGTAAAGATTTCAAATATGAATATATATTTATTGCAATTATTTACTTGAAAAAAAAAATGCATTAATGTAATGGATGTTAATCTGTGCTCTGCATATTAAACACAAACTTATTAGTTTTAATCGAAATAATTATCGTACGATTCACCATGTCAACTCGCCATGTTTTGACTGCGAACAACAGCTGATAGCGGTGTGTCAACATTTTTTAAAGAAGCATGGCCTGCAAGACGTCGATAGTGGAAAATTCAGCTCAACTATCGTATGAGAGATTATAAAGGTATGTTTCAATACAGGATATGTCGTGTTGACTTTTTCTTTTCAAAGTATTTGTTCTTTTCAATCTAATCCGAGATTCCTCTGACTCTAACCTCCGCTTATGACGTGCGTCACAATATAAAAGCGGGTGGAATATCTGAATATTTTCTGTTCTTTGTTTTTTCACGTGTATGTTTTGCACATCACTCTTTTGAATTTCTATTTATTATTTTGCTATGTTTATGTATGTCTTATTGTTTATTGAACAACACACCATACACTGTAAAACGGTGCAATTAAATGGGGTGGGAGTTCTAAGGTACACAAGAGTAGAATGTTGTAATTAGAGTGCATGTTTGCATGATGATAACTTTACCTTTAATATTTGAATATAGCAGATCTTTACCATATCGCCTTTCACTTAATTTATAAATTTAAAAACTCAGATAGACTTGTGCTTAATTAAATAAATATATTTTACATGGTAAATATTCAATCTAATTAAAATTAGACCTTTCGTCTGGCTCTCTGTTATATATGGCTATCGCTCGTGAAAGAGCATGTAAAACAGAGTGCAAGATGAAAAGAACTTAATATTATATCAAGCTCAGATTGTAGGTTAATGTTCCCTGATATCCGTAAAACAGTCTTCTCAAGATTTAATAATTTCACAGAACCATTGTAATTTGTTTGAGATTAGTTTATATCATATACCTAGTAGTGTATCAGCCCTGATACACGTGTTTTGGACTGGGTAAGACAGCAACCAAAAGCTAGGGCTGTATCGCCTTCGGGGCTGATATTTCTCTGTCTCAGCCCGTCGTCAAGGGGGTGTATTGCCCTCAAATTTAAATTCGTTTTTTCCAAATATCTCTGCATTTAATTAAGACTATTTTGTGAAATAACGATAGAATAACAAATAAATAATACAAATCATCACCTTGCACGTCTGAATATTTTTATTTATTGCTGAAAATTGAAAAATAATAATTCAAAAATAGCGCCAAAGAGTGATATGTATCTAAGTAAGGGGAGGTAACCTACACAGTGGTTGTGTATTTAGAACAATAGCACGCTTTATTTAATATCAATCAACATTTAAATTATGGAGGATATAGAGAAGCATAGAACGAGACTTATTCTTAGAAAACCAGAGTTTAGATTGTAAAAATTAGGTGGTTAAGTAATGGACGCGCTTTTTAACGTTCTCAAACAACTTGCTATAACAGTAAGGATTTTTATGAATGGAATCTGACAGGAAAGTTGCGGAAACTTACGAAATCCAAGTGAAAGAATTTGACTCATTACAAAGTTGCGTAGGATGGAAGTTTCTCTCTCAATAACTCTGAATTCTAGAAAATAGTGCTTCAGATGATATACTCCCTTCTACTGTATTTCAAACGACAATGGTTTGTCAACAAAGTCCGACAACTCTTACAGTTCTTAACTCATATAAAAAGATTTAACAAATGAACGAAAAAATCTATACCTTCCTCATAGATAAATTATATTCATTATTTGAATTTGAATAAAAGTCTTTGATTTTAGGTATATGATTTAAACAACCTCACACTATTGTTTTGATCTTTTCCCTGGTATCAGCCCTCGGATGATATCGGCCCGCGCCCTTCGGGCTTGGGCCGATACCAACCGCTCGGGCTGATACCAGGGCCGAGATCAAAACAATAGTATGATATTCTATATATCTTTTATACATATTCAATCATTTTAGGTAAATTTTACATGCATATTACATCTACATTGTATGTAAACAATTTTTAAAGTAAGACAAATATATGTAATAATTCTTACTGCATGTGCCTCAGATCTCTCTCTCTCTCTCTCTCTCTCTCTCTCTCTCTCTCTCTCTCTCTCTCTCTCTCTCTCTCTCTCTCTCTCTCTCTCTCTCGTGCTTTTAATCTTGGCAAAGCATCAGCGAGCAACTAAATTTTGTAACAAAAATATCTCTGTCTAGTAAAAGAAATCAACAGTGCATTGAATTTTAAAATGAGCATGTTATCAATCCCTTATTTTTTTAATGTGCAACCAAAATCCAAAGCTTTGTAAAATTGTTCATGGAATTTTATGCGCATTATACATAGTATTGTTTTTAAAACATGATATTAATAAGAAAAAAAAACCTCACTAAATTTATTCGCAAAAGAAAAACCCAGTAGAATTGATAAAACATGGTATAGCAGAAGCTTATACTTTGACGCTGTTTGGATGGGTAATATTCCTTTGTAGTTTATGAATTGAAATATTGACTGTTGCACAATGAGTAAAACTCTCTCTCTCTCTCTCTCTCTCTCTCTCTCTCTCTCTCTCTCTCTCTCTCTCTCTCTCTCTCTCTCTTAATTTGATATGTCTATACCTAAAAAAAAAAGGGGGGGGGGAATTAATCTTATATTATGACTCAATATGCAAATGTTTGTTTTTGAAGTGCCTAAATGTTAATGTCATGCATTGGGATATGTCATACAGTTCAGTTCAGTTCTTTATTAACTTTAAGCTGTACAGCTTATCAGTAGAATAAATATAAACAATATACACGTACAGAATACTTATTACACTATATGGCCAGTGTATTTTTTCCAGAAATACCAGCATATGTTAATGTAAACACAACTGTAAGTTAGGTTGAAACTTTAATTGCGCTTGCGTAAATTGGAATTCTGGGAAGGAATTAGACAGTTTGTGGTAGAGAAATTCGAAGAAGTTATGAAACTGGTCAGTTTCTAGGTCAAACTGCGCATCGGAAGACTGTCAATGGGAATCGTCTGCAGTCACAGTCCGGAGTCCGTGTATATCTTCCTGACTCTTTTAGTGAGATTGGAAAGTAAATATATTCGTAGTGGTTTGCGACGAGACCATGAAATTCAGAGAGCTATGTTTGCAAATTACAACTTTAAGTATTAAGTAGTTATGCAGTCATACATTGCATGTACACCGCTACACGCTTATCTCCTCACCTACATGTACAGCCATAAAAATAAGGGTGCAAACTAAATGTGTACCCGCGTATTATTATTGTTTTGGAAATATTTATCTTGTATTTTAATAGATTGTGTATTCACTTTTGACCTAAGAATTAAAATTCCGCTGGCTGACTTTCTTGGCTTTTTAAAAAGCTAACCTTGTAGTACATGTATGTTAACACAGCTGATTGTTTTTTTTTATTTCAGCTCAAAACGGACTCTTGTTACCACATGGCGGCCACTAGGCTTTTACCTGTTGATTCTTGTGGTTTCAGCTCTTGAGGTTAACCTGTCACCTCTACCCACATGCATATTCCTTGTGTTCTACAAACTATTTACCGGTAATTCAAATTAAATCGGATAATGCATAAACAATAATGGAACTTTAAGAAAGCATCATGCCTTGTTGTGGTTTGTATTTGATTAGAACTTATGAAAAACAAAATTTAGGCTGTTAAAAGAAATTTACAATTGTTAGTTGTGAAAAATTGTTTTTCAATAAAAGTATGCAATTATGTTTCCTTTTTTTTGTATTTAATAATAATATTTAGATGTGTTTACATAATTGAAAAATCACCCTCCCCCCTTTTTCAATTGTTACCATTAAGATTACATGTAGGATATGTAAATGTACATTTGACCTTGATATAACATCTGCTATGATAATTACTTTTGAAATAAAAAGAGACAACATATTATAACCTTTTTACTGTATATATGCATAAAAAAATGTAGGAAAACATGTAAAATTTGAACATTTTTCATGGAATTCTCCTCCGTAAGTTCTGTGTTTGAATTTAATTTTAATTTAAGGCAGATGTATAACTTTAAGGTCTTACTGTTTTAGCATGGTTAAAAGGAGACAAGAAACCAGAATAGATTAGATATTCACTAAATATGAATTTATATGATTGTTAGCTTACTCTTTTTCATGGAAACAAGAAATCGCATGCAGGGCAGCATGTCTATTTGTTAATTAAAATGCTACAAATCATTCAATAAACAAAAAAAGATTAAATTTTAGTATCATTGATGATTGTTTTCAAATATGTGTGAGAAATGACTCAAAGAAATTGCCACAAGTTTCATAAAATAAGGTTAAAGAGTTCAAACAATGACTGTTAATGAAAATCAAAAGATAGGGGGATGGTATACATGTAAGGGCATTTCTAAGTGATATGATGCTTTTATCATGAAAATATCATGTAGATGTATGTTATATTGAATAAGGTTTCTTATTAAAGAAGGTTGAACAACAATTGACCTCTGAAAGGTCAGGTAAAGATGTTTTACTATGGAGAACCCTATGAATCTGTGTTGAATAGAGGAAAGTGGAAATGGTGGGTTCACTTAAATGGCCATATTTTTCTTACACCTCAATGGAATTGGCAATATGTGGTATACTTTTTCTCAGAATCGCATTAGCTTTCTTATTCTAAGACAAAACATCTTTTCATAAAATGTTAGTGTACTAAGTTAAAGGTAGCAAGGGACAGTTTCGGATAAAGTACCTGTTAATATTTTTGTAAAATTGAGAGTTGCTGTACTTGGAGGCTTATGAATGTTGCTAAGATTCATGAAATGAATTTTGATGATTATCATTAGTTAGAGGGATGTCTCTTGTTGGAATTGGTATGCAATATGAAGGCCCCTAATGTTAAGTACATGTACATGAGAAGCATAAATTGTGAATATTGTGACTATGACTGTTGTGTTGACTGTACACAGTGAAATTGCAAGTTACAAATGGGTGATTATATAACTCGAAATGTAGGTGGATGGGACATTGTATACCTATTTACTGGCTTTGAGTAAATAGGTATATTATTATACCAAAGAAAACTTTTTTTGTCGGCGATGAAGAATTTTTTGACGATAAACAAATGAGAGTTATTGGACTTTGAATTTAATGCAGTGATCGGATTACTGAATTTAATGCAGCGATCGGATTACATTAGAGGTGTTCCAAGTTTAAAAAAGAGGGAAATCGAATGTAGCCGGTGAAAAGTTTCGATGACTATTACCATGGGCAGATAGCACGGAAACTATTTCACGGTTAGATAGAATAGCATGTTAATTCATTGTAATTTTACATAGAAAATATTCACAGAGGTGTAATAAAGTAAATTATACATCGGTAAGTTTCTGACATGTGATGGTGCAACAAGCACACAGTACGGAAGGTCACAGTACGGAAGGTCAACCCTTTGAAAAGCAGTGTAGAGAAAAAGTTGCTCAGAATAATGTTTTAAACAAAATGCTATCTAAAAGTTTTTTGTTGATGGCCCAGTAAAGGAGTTTAAGGGGCTTCGTAACTCAAAAACTTTTCAACCGACTTCAATGAAACTTTTCGAGTCAGTTTTGTGACTTTATAATGCCTCAAAGATCTCCACGTCAAAGTCACTTTCATTTTTACGTTACGTCATTTTAAAAAATTTGAAAAAGTCATTTTGTCTGCGGCGTTTCTCAAAAATGTTTAAGATAGAGGCTGAAATTTTCCATGCTTATACAATTGTTAATTTACCTCTGTAATAAGGAAATGAAAATACGTCACTTCCGGTCGAAACCGGAAGTGAATCAATTTTTTTTTTAACATTTGAATTTTTTTATCAAATTGAAAACGTACACGTGTTTTGTAGAGCTAATTAGGTTGAATCTAACACTAAAATCAGTTTTAAAATCGGACGATGCATTACAGAGATATCGGGGTTTAAAAATAGATTTTTCCGAAAATTTTGATTCCGTGTTCTTGGTTTAAAAAAATAGCGTTAAGTTCAAAGTAAAATTAACTCGTACCAAAAATAATTCGATAGTTATTAAGTTGTACTTAAACACATTCGGATTTTTTTGTCAAGTCATTCTTGAAATCGTTAAGGCTTTTGTTAATTCGTACTTAAAATCATTCGGATTTTGTTAAGTCGTACAAACAATTACTCGATTTTTTATCTTTTTGTTTAAGTTACTCTTGGTATTGGTTTTAGAGTTGTACTTCTTACAGGAACTTCTAGCTTATCTTTCGACATTAACGGAAGACCCACTCGTTGCTTTGCAACGAGCTTTGCTCTAGTTATTATTATTATTCTTTTTTTTTCTTACCGATTTTGTGCAGACGATTTCTCGGAGATGGCTCGATCGATTTCCTTCAAATTTTCAAGATTAACTCGATTTTATCTGAAATTGGTTGTTTTTTATCCATTTTTGAAAATACATTTCCGGTCGGAAGTTATCGTCCGTTTACGATTTTAAAAAGTCAATTTTGTCTGTCAGGTTTCTCAAAAACGAGCTAGGATATAGGGCACAAATTTTCAGATATGATAGATCTACCTTTTTTCTGGTGCACCTCGGTCAAGAGAATGTCAGCCGTTACTTGCGGTCGTCACCGGAAAGAAATTTGAAAAATTGAATTTTTCATCTTTTTTTATTTTTTAATATTTTTCTTTGAAATGTTTATACTCTTTAGTGACCCTTTTACTGATTCAGAATATGTAATTTGTTTTAAAATCCACCAATGCAGTCTCGAGATATTAAGCGTCAAAGTCCTGAAGCGAGAGTCCGAGTAGCTCAGTCGTTATGGTCGTGGACAGTGCCCAGGCGACCCGGGTTCAAGCCCCGAGTGCCGCAAAATTTTTAAACTCATTTTTAGATAAGACCTACGATTTTATCTTTAAAATGATGGATTCTGTTCTTCTCCGTTTTAATTTTGTAAAATAAGTTACAATAATAGCGTTTTGCCCCGTATTTGTGTATTGAGATCCTTAGCTATGTATTCATACTGAAATAAAGTTAAAATGTTGAGAAAAATAAATATTTGCATCTTTAATACAACGCTTATACATTGTTCTAACATGTGTATTTCATTTAGTAATTGTGTAATATGTAATATTTAGAATTGAATATTCTACGATTAATATAGAAGTTACCGACTCCCTCCCCCCCCCCCCAATTCATAAAATCACTTAGTTTTTCTGGTCTGCTTTATCTTGATCTTTGACCTTTACTTTCAACCTAGTACCATTGTAGATTACTGTACTAATGACCAGACCAATTCGTTCATTTTTAACAGAGTTATGAATTTTTCAGCATTTGCGTTTCAATTGGCGTGCTTGACATGTACTGTAGAAAAAAATTCTAACTTCCGAGCCCTTCACTCAATCCTTATGAAAATTCGTGTAAATGTACCTCGGACCCAATTCTTATTGTCTGCCAAATATGCACCGGATTAAGCAATTTAGAAGAAATTCCTGAGATCAAACGGCGAGTATTGCCTGTACGTGGAGTTAAAATTTACACAGTACACGCACCGCCCCCCCCCCCCCCCCCCTCTACCTTCCGATTCACAAAATCATGTAGTTTTTCTGGCCCGATTTTACTTGATCTTTGATATTGGACCTTTACTTTCAGCCTAGTGCCAATCTAGATTACTGTACTAATGGCCAGACCAGTTCGTTTTATTTTAACAGAGTTATGAATTTTTGGGCATTTGAGTTTCGATTAGCGTGCTTCACATGTCTGTAGAAAAAAATTCTAACTCCCGAGCCCTTCACTCAATCCTAATGAAATCTCGTGTAAATGTACCTCGGACCCCAGTCTAATTGTCTGCCAAACATGCAGCGGATTGAACAATTTAGAAGAAATTCCTGAGATCAAACGGCAGGCATTGCCTGTACGGGGAATTAAAATTGACACAGTACACGGGATGTAAGCAGCCGTGTAATATTTCTGGTGCATGTATATTTCTTGTTTTCAGTTTAGTCTGTATCTACGATAGCGTGTGAACTAGTTATGAATGTTAGAACTGTGAAAATTACTGTTATCGATTTTTTACCGAATTAATTTACATGTTACTGATTTCGTTATTTCTACATTTATCAAGATTTTACCAATCCTGGCGTAATAAAACAGACAAACATAATAGTAAACGACACGAAAAAAAATTCTCAACGCTGAAATACATGTGTAAAATGCATCAGTCATTGTTTTAGGATTCCCCTATTTGTCGTTAACCGAATCCGAGATCCACACCTCAAAATTCTACTTTCGATTTATTTACGACGAAAATCAAGCTCTTTTCACCTTTTCACCCCCCTCTACAAACAAACACGCATCGATATTTCAAATGACCTCGCATTGTTACAAAACCTGAATACTCAGACATCTTACACGTTGTTTTTCATCTCATACAAAAAATCAGCTCCTGTCCCGGGCGGAAACGCCACAAATTCAAAGAGAAATTCGGGAATTATTTTGCGTCAGCCATGTTTTGACGTGAACCTTCGATGAAATTCTGCTATGACACCTGCATAAGTTGGGTGTTCTAATCTCGCCGGAGCCACAAGATTTGTTCTTTCTCTCCTTTTCTTTCTCTCCATTTTTTTTTTTTTTTTTTTTTTTTTTTTTTTTTTGATTTTCTAACAAAAATATTATTCACAAAGGGGTTGTTGGAATGAAGTACACGTTGATAAACACTATTCAATTTAGATTAAGACAAAAACAGACCTTAATTATTAGGGTCTTCCGTCTTCAGCGGAAGACCCTTCTATTATTCTATTGTTTCTTTTTCACTTTTCTTATTAAGGTCTTCCGTTTCCAACGGAAGACCTTATTGTTATTGCTTTGTTTCTTTTTCCCTTTTATTATTTTTTTTTTTCTTACGCTTTTTTGTACAAGCGTTTTCTTGAAAACGACTCAACCGATTTTCTTGAAATTTTCAGATCTTGTATATATTGATCAAAGCTTGATATATATTTTTTTATTTTAATGACGTCATTTCCGTTCGTGAGATATTGACGTTTTAGCGATTTTCAGAGGGTCTGATTGTCCTGCTATCTCCTCCTAAACGAACAGAGATATTGAATTCAAATTTTCAGGGATGGTAGACCAAAGATTGTAGATGTGTCTAAAGGCATTTATAGTTGTCTGGTTTAAAAGGCGTCGAAGCTCGCCTGGACCCGAAAATTGAGATTAAAAAAACGTCGTAATTTTTTCTGGTTTTCTTTGTTTATCTCCTTTCTGAAAAATATTTTGTTAAAACATGTAATGTAAAAAAAGTTTTTATTTACAAGACCTTTCATTTGATATCAAGAAAAAGGGGCTGGCCCCTTAAATTAGGGGACCAAAGGGCTCTAAAGTCTTTAATCTGTATTTCTTTAATGAGAGATATTTTGTGAAAGGTTATAGAAGCAAATATGTTTATCTCACAGTTATGAATCCAAGCAATGTAATGATTTTATCATGTGTTACGTAATTAAGGGTTTTTAGGGGCCGAAAGTCCAAAATTTCGATCACCCATATCTCAGAAAGCAAAAATATTTTGAAATGCAGTATAGAAGAAAAGTTGTTCAAAATGATGTTCTTAACAATATGCAACCTTCAAAATTTCGTTAAACGGCCCCTAAAAGGAGATAAGGTATCGGCCCCTAAAACCTTCTTTCTCATATATCTCCAGAACGGTAACAAATTTCTAAACACTTGTTGAACAAAATGTGTTTAGAATTAAGTGACCTTTCATTTGATATCAAGAAAAAGGGGCTGGCCCCTTAAATTAGGGAACCAAAGGGCTCTAAATTCTTTTATCTATAGCGCTTTACTGAGGGATATTTTGTGAAATGTTATAGAAGCAAATATGTTTATCTCACAGTTATGTATCCAAGCAAAGTAATAATTTTATCATGTGTTATGTAATTAGGGGTTTTTAGGGGCCGAAAGTCCAAAATTTGGATCACCCATATCTCTGAAAGCAAAAATATTTTGAAATGCAGTACAGAAGAAAAGTTGTTCAAAATGATGTTCTTAACAATATGCAACCATCAAAATTTCGTTTAACGGCCCCTATAAGGAGATTAGGGATCGGCCCCTAAAACCTTCTTTCCCATATATCTCAAAAACGGTAACGAATTTCTAAACATTTGTTGACAAAATGTTTTCAGAATTAAATGTCCTTTCATTTGATATCAAGAAAAAGGGGCTAGCCCCTTAAATTAGGGGATCAAAGGGCTCTAAAGTCTTTTATCTGAAGCCGTTTACTGAGAGATATTTTGAGAAATGTTATAGAAGCAAATATGTTTATCTCACAGTTATGTATCCAAGCAATGTAATAATTTTATCATGTGTTATGTAATTAGGGGTTTTTAGGGGCCAAAAGTCCAAAATTTGGATCACCCATATCTCAGAAAGGAAACATATTTTGAAATGCAGTACAGAAGAAAAGTTGTTCAAAATGATGTTCTTAACAATATGCAACCATCAAAATTTCGTTTAACGGCCCCTATAAGGAGATTAGGGATCGGCCCCTAAAACCTTCTTTCCCATATATCTCAAAAACGGTAACGAATTTCTAAACATTTGTTGACAAAATGTTTTCAGAATTAAATGTCCTTTCATTTGATATCAAGAAAAAGGGGCTGGCCCCTTAAATTAGGGGATCAAAGGGGTCTAAAGTATTTTATCTATAGCGTTTTACTAATAACTATTTTGTGAAAGGTTATTTAAGCTGAATTAGGTATAATACGTGTATATATCCTTACAATATAATGATTTTCTCTTGCATTACCTAATTAGGGATTTTAGGAGCCAGAGGTAAACAAGTTTAATCTTTTCTATCTTAATTGGAAGAAATGCAAGTATTTGAAAAAGCAATATAAGAGAACTTATAAAATGTGATACAAAAAAGCATTAGTTCTCAACTCTTTTTTCAATGTTTTTTTTGTCGAAAATCAAAGTCGATGATGTCATATTTTCTTCTAAAATTCTGACGGAAGACCTCCTCGTTGCTCGCAACGAGATCGTGTCTAGTTAGGGTCTTCCGTCTTCAGCGGAAGACCCTTCTATTATTCTATTGTTTCTTTTTCAATTTTCTTATTATTAGGGTCTTCCGTCTTCAGCGGAAGACCCTTCTATTATTCTATTGTTTCTTTTTCACTTTTCTTATTATTCTTATTCTTTTTTTTTTTTCTTACCGATTTTGTGCAGGCGATTTCTCAGAGATGGCTCGACCGATTTTAGTCAAATTTTCAGGGATGATGCCCCGTCATATGAAGTTTGTACCGCCGCGACAGTTTTTTAAAATTCACTTCCGGTCGGAAGTGATCGTCGTTAAACGATTTTTTAAAAGTCAATTTTGTCTGTCAGGTTTCTCAAAAACGAGTAAAGATATAGGACTGATATTTTCAGAGATGATAGATCTATCTTTTTTCTGATGCACCTCGGTCAAGAGAATGTCAGTCGTCACTTCCGGTCGTCACCGGAAGGAAATTTAAAAAAATTAATTTTTCGACTTTTTTATTTTTTAATATTTTTTTTTGAATTTTTTACAGTTGATAGTGACCCTTTTACTGATTTAGAATATGTAATTTGTTTTAAAATCGATCAACGCAATCTGGAGATATAAAGCGTCAAAGTCCTGAAGCGGGAGCCCGAGTACTCAGTCGTTATGGTCGTGGACAGTGCCCAGGCGACCCGGGTTCAAGCCCCGGGTGCCGAGAAATTTTTTTTCGTATTTTTTGCGTATACTTACAATTTTATTTTTAAAATGATGAGTTTTATCTAATTTATTCAAAAATCGGACGGAAGACCCACTCGTTGCTCGCAACGAGAACGATCTAGTTATTAGGGTCTTCCGTCTTCAGCGGAAGACCCTTCTATTATTCTATTGTTTCTTTTTCACTTTTCTTATTATTATTATTCTTTTTTGTCTTACAAATTTTGTGCAGGCGATTTCTCGGAGATGGCTCAATCGATTTTCTTCAAATTTTCAGGGATAATGCCTCGTAATCTGAAGTTTATACCGCTGCGACAGTTTTTGAAAATTCACTTCCGGTCGGAAGTTATCGTCGTTAAACGATTTTTAAAAGTCAATTTTGTCTGCGACGTTTCTAAAAAACTAGTAAAGATTTAGACCTGAAATTTTCAGAGATGATAGATCTAGATATTTTCTGGTGCAACTCGGTCCAGAGAATGTCCGCCGTCACTTCCGGTCGGCACCGGAAGTAAATTTCAAAAATCGAATTTTTCACCTTTTTTATTTTTAAATAATTTTCTATAGGTTTGATAGTGACCCTTTTACTGATTCCGAATATGTAATTTGTTTCAAAATCGGTTAACGGATTCTCGAGATATTAAGCGTCAAAGTCCTGAAGCGAGAGCCCGAGTAGCTCAGTCGTTATGGTCGTGGACAGTGCCCAGGCGACCCGGGTTCAAGCCCCGAGTGCCGAAAATTTTTTTTTCGTTTTTTTAGCGTAGACTCACAATTTTATCTTTAAAACGATGAGTTTTATCTCATTTCTTCAAAAATCGGACGGAAGACCCACTCGTTGCTCGCAACGAGAACGATCTAGTTATTATTATTCTTTTTTTCCTTACACATTTTGTGCAGGCGATTTCTCGGAGATGGCTAGTGCGATTTTCTTCAAATTTTCAGAGATGATGCCTAGCCATCTGAAGTTTATACCGCCGTGACAGTTTTTCAAAAATCACTTCCGTTCGGAAGTTATCGCCGTTAAACGATTTTTTAAAGTCAATTTTGTCTGTCATGTTTCTCAAAAACGAGTAAAGATAGAGGGCTGAAATTTTTAGAGATGATAGATCTACCGTTTTTCTGGTGCATCTCGGTCAAGAGAATGTCAACCGTCACTTCCGGTCGTCACCGGAAGGAAATCTGAAAAGTGAATTTTTGAACTTTTTTATTTTTCAATATTTTACTTTGGAATTTTTACACTTTATAGTGACCCTTTTACTGATTCCGAATATGTAATTTGTTTCAAAATCGGTTAACGCATTCTCGAGATATTAAGCGTCAAAGTCCTGAAGCGAGAGCCCGAGTAGCTCAGTCGTTATGGTCGTGGACAGTGCCCAGGCGACCCGGGTTCAAGCCCCGAGTGCCGAAATTTTTTTTTTTCGTTTTTTTAGCGTATACTCACAATTTTATCTTTAAAACGATGAGTTTTATCTCATTTCTTCAAAAATCGGACGGAAGACCCACTCGTTGCTCGCAACGAGAACGATCTAGTTATTATTATTATTCTTTTTTTCCTTACACATTTTGTGCAGGCGATTTCTCAGAGATGACTCGTGCGATTTTCTTCAAATTTTCAGAGATGATGCGTAGCCAACTGAAGTTTATACCCCCGTGAAATTTTTTCAAAACTCACTTCCGGTCGGAAGTTATCGTCGTTAAACGATTTTTAAAAGTCAATTTTGTCTGTCAGGTTTCTCAAAAACGAGTAAAGATATAGGGCTGAAACTTTTAGAGATGATTGATCTACCTTTTTCCTGGTGCACCTCGGTCAAGAGAATGTCAGCCGTGACTTCCGGTCGTCACCGGAAGGAAATTTAAAAAATTTAATTTTTCGACTTTTTTATTTTTTGTTATTTTTCTTTGAGTTTTTTACAGTTGATAGTGACCCCTTTACTGATTCAGAATATGTAATTTGTTTTAAAATCGATCAACGCATTCTCGAGATATTAAGCGTCAAAGTCCTGAAGCGAGAGCCCGAGTAGCTCAGTCGTTATGGTCGTGGACAGTGCCCAGGCGACCCGGGTTCAAGCCCCGAATGCCGAAAAAAATTTTTTTTTTCGTTTTTTTTGCGTAGACTCAAAATTTTATCTTTAAAACGATGAGTTTTATGTCATTTATTCAAAAATCGGACGGAAGACCCACTCGTTGCTCGCAACGAGAACGATCTAGTTAGGGTCTTCCGTCTTCAGCGGAAGACCCTTCTATTATTCTATTGTTTCTTTTTCAATTTTCTTATTATTATTATTATTATTCTTTTTTTCCTTACACATTTTGTGCAGGCGATTTCTCGGAGATGGCTAGTGCGATTTTCTTCAAATTTTCAGAGATGATGCCTAGCCTTCTGAAGTCTATACCGCCGTGACAGTTTTTCAAAAATCACTTCCGTTCGGAAGTTATCGCCGTTAAACGATTTTTTAAAGTCAATTTTGTCTGTCATGTTTCTCAAAAACGAGTAAAGATAGAGGGCTGAAATTTTTAGAGATGATAGATCTACCGTTTTTCTGGTGCACCTCGGTCAAGAGAATGTCAACCGTCACTTCCGGTCGTCACCGGAAGGAAATCTGAAAAGTGAATTTTTGAACTTTTTTATTTTTCAATATTTTACTTTGGAATTTTTACACTTTATAGTGACCCTTTTACTGATTCAGAATATGTCATTTGTTTTAAAATCGATCAACGCATTCTCGAGATATTAAGCGTCAAAGTCCTGAAGCGAGAGCCCGAGTAGCTCAGTCGTTATGGTCGTGGACAGTGCCCAGGCGACCCGGGTTCAAGCCCCGAGTGCCGAAAAATTTTTTTTCGTATTTTTTGCGTAGACTCACAATTTTATCTTTAAAACGATGAGTTTCATCTCATTTATTCAAAAATCGGACGGAAGACCCACTCGTTGCTCGCAACGAGAACGATCTAGTTATTATTATTATTCTTTTTTTTTCTTACCGATTTTGTGCAGACGATTTCTCGGAGATGGCTCGAACGATTTCATTCAAATTTTCAGGATCAACGCAGTTTTATCTGAAGTTGATCGCTTTTTAAACATTTTTGAAAATACACTTCCGGTCGGAAGTTATCGTCCGTTTACGATTTCAAAAAGTCAATTTTGTCTGTCAGGTTTCTCAAAAACGAGTAAAGATAAGGGGCTGAAATTTTCAGAGATGATAGATCTACCTATTTTCTGGTGCACCTCGGTCAAGAGAATGTCAGCCGTCACTTCCGGTCGTCACCGGAAGCAAATTTGAAAAATTTTAATTTTTCGACTTTTTTATTTTTTAATATTTTTCTTTAAATTTTTTATAGTTGATAGTGACCCTTTTTCTGATTCAGAATATGTAATTTGTTTTAAAATCGATCAACGCATTCTCGAGATATTAAGCGTCAAAGTCCTGAAGCGAGAGCCCGAGTAGCTCAGTCGTTATGGTCGTGGACACTGCCCAGGCGACCCGGGTTCAAGCCCCAAGTGCCGCAAAATTTTTTTTCGTATTTTTTGCGTAGACTTACGATTTTAGCTTTAAAATGATGAGTTTTATCTCTTTTATTCTAAAATCGGACGGAAGACCCACTCGTTGCTCGCAACGAGATCGCATCTAGTTATTATTCTTTTTTTCCTCGCAAATTTTGTGCAGGCGATTTCTCGGAGATGGCTCGTTTAATTTCCTTCAAATTTTCAGGGCTGATGCCTCCTTATCTGAAGTTTGTACCGCCGTGACAAATTTCCAAAATTTACTTCCGGTCGGAAGTTATCGTCGTTAAACAATTTTTAAAAGTCAATTTTGTCTGCGACGTTTCTCAGAAACGAGAAAAGATAGAGGGCTGAAATTTTCAGTGATGATAGATATACCGATTTTCTGGTGCAACATGGTCATAGAAACGTCCTCCGTCACTTCCGGTCGTCACCGGATGGAAAGGCAAAAAATCGATTTTTTCAATTTTTTTCTTTTTTTATATTTTTCTGCAGGGTTGATAGTGACCCTTTTACTGATTCAGAATATGTAATTTGTTTTAAAATCGATCAACGCATTCTCGAGATATTAAGGGTCAAAGTACTGAAGCGAGAGTCCGAGTAGCTCAGTCGTTAGAGTCGTGGACATATGCCCAGGCGACCCGGGTTCAAGCCTCAAGTGCCGCAAAATTTTTCAACTCATTTTTCGCTTAGACCTATGATTTTATCTTTAAAATGATGAATTCTGTTCTTCTCCGTTTTAGTTTTGTTAAAGAAGTTACAATGATAACGCTTTCCCCCGTATTTGTGTATTGAGATCTAGTTAAAATGTTAAGAAAAATAAATAGTTACATCTTTAATAACACGGTTATACATTATTCTAACACATGTATATCATTTAGTAATTGTGTAATGTGTAATATTTAGAATTTAATATTTTACGTTTAATACAGAAGTCACCGACACTCCACCCCCCCCCCCCAACCCCCCGAGTCACAAAATCGTTCAGTTTTTCTGGTCTGCTTTTTCTTGATCTTTGATCTTTGACCTTTAATTTCAACCTAATACTATTCTAGATTACTGTACTAATGACCAAGCCAATTCGTTCATTTTTAACAGAGTTATGAATTTTAGGGCATTTGAGTTTCGATTAGCGTGCTTGACATGTACTGTAGAAAAAAAATCTAACTCCCGAACCCTTCACTCAATCCTAATGAAATTTCGTGTAAATGCATCTCGGACCCTATTCTTATTGTCTGCCAAATATGCAGCGGATTGAACAATTTAGAACAAATTCCTGAGATCAAACGGCGAGTATTGCATGTACGGGGAATTACAATTTACACAGTACACGGGATGTAAGTAGCCGTGTAATATTTCTGGTGCATGTATATTTCTTGTTTTCCGTTTAGTCTGTATCTACGATAGCGTGTGAACTACTTATGAATGTTAGAAATGTGAAAATTACTGTCATCGAATTTTTACCGAATAAATTTACATGTTACTGATTTCGTTATTTCTACATTTATAAAGATTTTATCAATCCTGTTGAAATAAAACAGTCATACATAATAGTAAACGACACGAAAAAAAATCTCAACGCTGAAATACATGTGTAAAATCCATCAGTCATTGTTTTAGGACTTCCCCTAATTGTCGTTAACCGAATCCGAGATCCACACCTCAAAATTCTACTTTCGATTTATTTACGACGAAAATCAAGCTCGGGCTATATAATTCTATGTAAGAAAAAAATTCGTAAAAAATCGAAATCTTTTTCTCGTGAGAAAAATGATAGATAGCAGTGTTCTATGATACATTACGCATTATCTAACATCAAAAAATGCGCATGCGATACGGCATTTTCTCAAGTTTAATAGCTGCGAACATGCCTACCCCCCCCCCCCCCAAACCACGTGTTTTCAAGCTGTTTGTAAACAGACTGCGCGCACTCCATGAAGTCTGCCTATATGCCCTTTAAGAAATAGTACCCGATAAAAGTAGAATCAAATTTACAAAGTACAGAAATTTCCCTAATCAGAGATATCATTTTTATTCAAATCAAATATGGGAAAATGCAAAATGCGGGCAAGAGAAAAAAATATTCCCTATAAATGTATGGAACTACAATTGACTAAGTTCATTTTCATTGGTGGATGACCGGTGTGATAACTCTAATCTCGCCGGAGCCAAGATTTGCTCTTTCTCTCCTTTTCTTTCTCTCCATTTTTTTTTTTTTAATTTTTTTTTTGTTTTGATTTTCTAACAAAAATATTCTTCACAAAGGGGTTGCTGGAATGAAGTACACGTTGAAAAACACTCTTCCATTTAAATTAAGACAAAAACAGACCTTATTTATTAGGGTCTTCCGTCTTCAGCGGAAGACCCTTCTATTATTCTATTGTTTCTTTTTCACTTTTCTTATTAGGGTCTTTCGTCTTCAGCGGAAGACCCTTCTATTATTCTATTGTTTCTTTTTCACGTTTTAGGGTCTTCCGTCTCAGCGGAAGACCCTTCTATTATTCTATTGTTTCTTTTTCAGGTTTATTATTTTTTTTCTTTTTTTTTTCTTTACAATTTTTGTGCAGAAGATTTCTCGGAGATGGGTCGTCCGAATTTTGTCAAATTTTAGCATCGATCTATCATCATTTGAAGTTTATACCCCATTTTTGATTTTTGCAAAAATCACTTCCGGTTCGGACTTATCCGCCATTTTGTCTTTTTTTCTTGACTTCTTGTCCACGCAACGCCTCAGAAACGAGTGAAGATAGAAAACTGAAACTTTCAGGAATGATAGAGGACATGCTAGCCTAGTCGCTCCTGGAAAAATTATTTTCCGGAAATTCCGAGTACGGAAGCTAGCTGGGATAAAAATATAGGTCAAAAATTTCCAAAAAAATTTTCCTTACTTAACGCATCTCCTTAAAAAACGATAAAGGTATAATGCTGAATATTTGAGAAATGATAAATTCTGCGTCTGTTGATACCTTTCTCGAATTGATTGGATGAAATTTAAATTTTTTAAATTTTTTAAACGCATTTAAATCGTGTTAAAATGACAGCATACTAACTTCAAAACATGATATCTAAGTTGCACTTGCAATTCTGCGTCTGATGACATCTTTTTCGAATTGATTGGATGAAATTTAAATTTTTTTAAAAATTCTAAATCTATTCAAATCGTGTTAAAATGACCCCAGACTAATTTTAAAACATGATATCTAAGTTGCGCTTGCTATTCTGCGTCTGATGACATCTTTCCCGAAATGATTGTTTAAGATTTAAATTTTTCAAAAATCTTAAACTCATTTAAATCGTGTTAAAATGACCCCAGACTAATTTTAAAACAAGATATCTAAGTTGCGCTTGCAATTCTGCGTTTGACGACATCTTTCTCAAATTGATTGGATGAAATTTAAAATTTGTTTAAAATTTTAAATCTACTCAAATAGTGTCAAAATAACCGCAGACTAATTTTAAAACATGATATCTAAGTTGCGCTTGCTATTCTGCGTCTTATGACATCTTTCCCAAATTGACTGGATGAAATTTAAATTTTTCAAAAATTTTAAACTCATTTAAATCGTCTTAAAATGACCTCGGACAAATTTTAAAACAAGATATCTAAGTTGCGCTTGCAATTCTGCGTCTGATGACATTTTTCCTGAATTGATTGGATGAAATTTGAATTTTTCAAAAATTTTAAATCTATTCAAATCGTGTTAAAATGATCTCATACTAACTTTAAAACATAATATCTAAGTTCCGCTTGCAATTCTGCGTTTGATGACATCTTTTTTGGATCGATTAGATGAAATTTAAATTTTTCAAAAATTTTAAACTCATTTAAATTGTGTTAAAATGACCCCATACCAACTTTAAAACATAATATCTAAGTTGCGCTTGCAATTCTGCGTCTGATGACATCTTTTTCGAATTGATTGGATGAGATTTAAATTTTTCAAAAATTTTAAACTCATTTAAATCGTGTTAAAATGACCCCAGACTAATTTTAAAACATGATATCTAAGTTGCGCTTGCAATTCTTCGTTTGACGACATCTTTCTCGAATTGATTGGATGAAATTTAATTTTTTTAAGATTTTTTAAATCTATTCAAATCGTGTTAAAATGACCCCAGACTAATTTTAAAACATGATATCAAAGTTGCGCTTGCTATTCTGCGTCTGATGAAATCTTTCCCGAATTGATTGGATGAAATTTAAATTTTTTCAAAAATCTTAAACTCATTTATATCGTGTTAAAATGACCCCAGACTAATTTTAAAACATGATATCTCAGTTGCGCTTGCAATTCTGCGTTTGACATCTTTCTCGAATTGATTGGATGAAATTTAAATTTGTTAAAAATTTTAAATCTATTCAAATCGTGTCAAAATAACCGCAGACTAATTTTAAAACATGATATCTAAGTTGCGCTTGCAATTCTGCGTCTGATGACATCTTTTTCGAATTGATTGGATGAAATTAAAATTTTTCAAAAAATTTAAACTCATTTAAATCGTGTTAAAATGACCCCAGACTAATTTTAAAACATGAATTTTGTAATGCTCTTGCATATCTGCGTTTGGTGACATCTTTTCAAAATCTTTAGATGAATTATAAGATTTTTGAAATTTTCAAAGTCTATTAAATCAAGTTAACATGACACCAGACAGATTTAAACTTCAGTCAAAATTTCATTTCATCGCATCTTATGAAAAATCGGACGGAAGACCCACTCGTTGCTCGCAACGAGATCGCATCTAGTTATTTTACTTTTTTTAAAATACAATTTGTATACAAACTAAATATTTCGTATGTAATAAACGTTAGGGTAGTCTGCCGTTTGGTTGATAATCTATTTGGAAGGCAAAACCACATTTAAATGTTGAAATTAATTCCAACAACGCTTTTCTATAGATCGTAGCATTTTGGTTTAGGCAGGACAAATATATACCGTAAATCTGGAAATTTTTACGTCGATTAATTTTTGCGAATCCGAGTCATAAAGCTATAGATTAATTTTTACGTTTAAAATTTTTGCGAATTGTCATCGGCGCTAAAAATAAAAAGCACTCAAATATTAAATGTCACGCATATTGACATGCACAATGTTAGCTAACCTTCGGATATCGTATATCATAGCCTCTATTTTTCTCACGAATCGTATATGTTTACCAACTTCATAAAGTATCACGTGAGAGTTGAGTCTGCAATTTATATCTTGTTCAAATTACAGATATATACATTAGCAATGCTAAATAACAGCAGCAAATACAACAAAACTACCTAAAGGGGTATCTTGATACGTATTTATAGAGATAATAATCCCAATTAGCAGTTCACACCTTCACATGCGACTGTTTGAGTAAAGTACACAAGTATCGGAGGGTCACGTGTCAAACACAGGTGATGTTTTCCGGTGTCGAGCGAGCGAAAATGAGGGGAAAATGGCGGCATTCAGCGAGAAATTCAAAATACTGTACAAATTTTCATAATCCGTGAATTTTGGTGTCCCGTCGGTACACTGTGAATAGGGTAAAAAAAATAATAACGCTATATTCTGCGTAACGCCGGTACGTATCATATGTATGAATAAATCACGCATGCATGCAGTGTCATCAGTATACATGTACACTTAAGATAGACATGAGACTGCTAGTCAATCGAATATACCGATTTTGAGTGAAGCCCTTCTCCACACGCTGGTTATAGCTAGGGGGGAATTACCTGGTTATATAAACAGGGTTTTAAAATTACTATTATTTACAGACACCTGTTCATATAGTAAGGATTAGAGACAAACCTTTGGCGAAATTTTTATTTACTTTTTTTTATTGTTGATTAATTTTTAGGAAAAAAAAATTTGCGAATGCAGAGCACGCGCACATTTGCTAAAATTTTATCTACGGTAAAAATTTCCAGATTTACGGTATATACTTCACAGATGAACATTCTATGTTAAAATGTTTGCGTTGATTTTTGCGCTGTGGCATTAATAACTGGTTTAAATTCAAATTTAAATTCATTCTGAGAGTCGCAGATAACTTGGTGGTTCCTTTCTCAAATAGATTGATGTTATTTAAAATACGATTTAGCATCATTTTTGTCATCCGGGCACGTCAAAAACAACTACAACCAACGTAAACAATGATCTTCAGATTCGAGAGGCTGTTCGAGCAATATTTTTACCCCTGCGAATGTTAGTAAGGTCTTCCGTTTCCAACGGAAGACCTTGTTCTGATTCTGTTAGAAATTCTTCATTATTTTTAGGGTCTTCTATTATTCTATTGTTTCTTTTTCACTTTTTTTTCTTTACAATTTTTGTGCAGAAGATTTCTCGGCGTAACAGTGTGGAAAATGCCTGCAAGACAGTGAAAAAACTCACTTTACAACATGGCATAAAATATTGTTAAAAATGTGTCTAATTTTATCCTACTGTCAACTGACATGTTCTTTCAGTTATGTTATGATATAATTTCCATATATAGACTCAACCAATATCAACAAAATCTTAGAGACTCGGAAGTAATAACAGTTTGATTATGATGACTCTCCGCTCAGGTTCAAACTATCTTGTTCTCATATTTTGAGCTCTTAAATTGATCGACAGAAATTAGTTTCTGCTATAGGGATACGAAATCCCAGATATTGCAATACAAATTTCTTTGGGCGGTAATCAAGTAAACAGTCACATCTTTCAATATTTTGCATTTGAGGTTTTATTCAACAAACAACATACTTTCGTTGAATGTTGCATCTGTCGTTATGATTGATTTGATTTGTGAGTGACTTAAAAAGTGCACCTGGATCTGACATTACCTAGATGGCATTGCAATGCCATTGGCCATTGGATATTTGTCTCATTTGATAATATGGCTCTTTATAAATGCGTCTAATAAGTGTTCCTGCTTTCGCACATTTTTTGTCCATTAATTCCATCGAATCTGTAAAGGGAACACATTAAAACTTCTGTATCTGGTTTTAGCTAGATAACAACAATTATTACAGGTACGAAAATGCCGCACTTCGAGTGTACACCCTTATTTCAAATAACTTATATTCCCATGGGTACCAATTGTGCCCCATTGTTAGCAGACCTATTTTTGTATTCTTATAAAGCAGAATTTATTCAAAAACTTGTACGTGAAAAAAATAAATCGCTCGCTGTGGCCTTCAACTCAACATTTAGGTATATCGACGACGTATTATCAATTAACAATTGTTATTTCCATACTTACGTCGACTCGATATATCCCAGTGAACTTGAAATAAAAGATACCAGAGAGTCAGCGTCGTCTGTTTCATATTTGGATACTTTACTGGAAATGGACATTGATGGTAACCTAACAACAAAACTTTATGATAAACGCAATGACTTCAATTTTTCTATAATCAACTTTCCTTACTTATGTAGCAATATACCTTCATCATCTGCATATGGTGTTTTTGTCTCTCAGTTAATTCGATACGCAAGGGCATGCTCTTCGTATGAACAGTTTCTAAGACGAGGCAAGCTACTGACAAACAAGTTGATAAAACAGGACTATCAACAGTCTCGTATAACGTGATCTTTTCATAAGTTCTATGGTCGATACAACGACCTTGTCAGCAAAAACAATCTTCTACTGAGTCACATGCTGACTGACGTTTTTCATACTAATTGTTAGACCATAATTAATTACCTAATTGTCTACGGACATTTGGTGTTTTTTTTTCCCGATTACGACAAAGAGCAAACGGCGGGTGTGACCGGTCAGCAGAGGATGCTCACTCCTCCTAGGCACCTGATCCTACCTCTATCTTGGAGGTCCGTGTTGCGTTGCTTTGAATTTGTATTTCGTTTTATGGATTTTTGAGATGGTTGACGGTTTGTTATTGTCATTTTTTCATTCTAAAGGAAGCTTAAACTGAAAATTGTCACACAGCATCAAAGCTTGACGGTTGTTCAATGAAACAACAATGAGTATATCATTACGGCGTTACAGTGTTGGAAATGTATTTGCCTGTGGCATTTTTACAGCGATATGGCCTTAACAAGTGAAACAACTTGCAAGTCCAGGATTCTACCAACTTCAGACGCCTGCAAGACAGTGAAAAAACACACTTTACAACATGGTATAAAATATTGTTAAAAAATCTTAGAGACTCGGAAGTAATAACAGTTTGATTATGATGACTCTCCGCTCAGGTTTAAACTATTTTGTTCTCATATTTTGAGCTCTTAAGTTGATCAATAGAAAGTAGTTTCTTCTATTGGTATACGAAATCCAAAACACTGCAAAACATATTTGTTTAGGTGGTTTTCAAGTAAACAGTGACAGTTTTCAATATTTTGAATTTGAGGTTTTATTAAATATACAACATACTTTTGTTGAATGTTACATCTGTCGTTATGATTGATTTGATTTGTGAGTGACTTAAAAAGGGCACCTGGATCTGACATTACCTAGACGATATTGGGATGCCATTGGCCATTGGATATTTGTCTCAAATTAAAGTATGGCTCTTTATGAAATGCGTCTAATAAGTGTGTCTTCTCTCGCACATTTTTTGATTATTAATTTCATCAAATCGGTAAAGGGAACACATTAAAACTTCTGTATCTGGTTGTAGCTAGATAACAACAATTGTACCGAAAACACCGCTCTTCCGGTGTACACCCTTAATTCAAATAACTTATATTCTAGAGGAAGCTTAAACTGAAAATTGTCACACAGCATCAAAGCTTGACGGTTGTTCAATGAAACAACAATGAGTATATCATTACGGCGTTACAGTGTTGGAAATGTATTTGCCTGTGGCATTTTTACAGCGATATGGCCTTAACAAGTGAAACAACTTGCAAGTCCAGGATTCTACCAACTTCAGACGCCTGCAAGACAGTGAAAAAACACACTTTACAACATGGTATAAAATATTGTTAAAAAATCTTAGAGACTCGGAAGTAATAACAGTTTGATTATGATGACTCTCCGCTCAGGTTTAAACTATTTTGTTCTCATATTTTGAGCTCTTAAGTTGATCAATAGAAAGTAGTTTCTTCTATTGGTATACGAAATACAAAACACTGCAAAACATATTTGTTTAGGTGGTTATCAAGTAAACAGTGACAGTTTTCAATATTTTGAATTTGAGGTTTTATTAAATATACAACATACTTTTGTTGAATGTTACATCTGTCGTTATGATTGATTTGATTTGTGAGTGACTTAAAAAGGGCACCTGGATCTGACATTACCTAGACGATATTGGGATGCCATTGGCCATTGGATATTTGTCTCATTTTAAAGTATGGCTCTTTATGAAATGCGTCTAATAAGTGTGTCTTCTCTCGCACATTTTTTGATTATTAATTTCATCAAATCGGTAAAGGGAACACATTAAAACTTCTGTATCTGGTTGTAGCTAGATAACAACAATTGTACCGAAAACACCGCTCTTCCGGTGTACACCCTTAATTCAAATAACTTATATTCTAGAGGAAGCTTAAACTGAAAATTGTCACATAGCGTCCAAGCTTGACGGTTGTTCAATGAAAAAATAAAGAGAATATCATTAAGGCATTACAGTGTGGGAAATGAATTTGCCTGTGGCATTTTCACAGCGATATAGCCTCAACAAGTAAAACAGCCCGCAAGTCCGGGATTCTACCTACTTCAAACGCCTGCAAGACAGTGAAAAAAAACTTTACAACATGGTATAAAATATTGTTAAAAACTTGTCTAATTTTATCCTACTGTCAGCTGACATGTTCTTTCAATTATGTTTCATAGTCCTTGGTTCAAGGATATAATTTCCATATATAGACTCAACCAGTATCAACATCTTAGAGACTCGGAAGTAATAACAGTTTGATTATGATGACGCTCCGCTCAGGTTAAAACTATTTTGTTCTCATATTTTGAGCTCTTAAGTTGATCGATAGAAAGTAGTTTCTTCTATAGGTATACAAAATCCAAGACATTGCATAACTTATTTCCTTAAGTGTTTATCAAGTAAACAGTCAGAGTTTTCAGTATTTTGAATTTGAGGTTTTATTCCACATACAACATACTTTCGTTGAATGTTACATCTGTCGTTATGATTGATTTGATTTGTAAGTAACTTAAAAAGGGCACCTGGATCCGACATTGCCTAGATGGTATTGGGATCCCATTGGCCATTGGATATTAGTCTCATTTGAAAGTATGGCTCTTTATGAAATGCGTCTAATAAGTGTTCCTGCTCTCGCGCATGTTCTCCCAATTAATGCTATGGAATCTGTATAGGAAACACATTAAAACTTCTGTATCTGGTTTTAGCTAGATAACAACAATTGTTATGAAAACATCGCGCTTCGAGTGTACACCCTTTATTAAAAAACACATATTCTAGAGGAAGCTTAAACTGAAAATTGTCACATAGTATCGAAGCTTGACGGTTGTTCAATGAAACAAACAAGAGAATATCATTTAGGCGTTACGGTGTGGGAAATGAATTTGCCTGTGGCATTTTCACAGCAATATGGCCTCAACAAGTAAAACAGCCTGCAAGTCTGGGATTTTATCTACTTCAGATGCCTGCAAGACAGTGAAAAAAACACACTTTACATCATGGTATAAAATATTGTTAAAAACGTGTCTAAGAGTCAGGTTCGTTAGTACTGAAAATTGGTCCTTTCTTCAAATATCATAAGAACTGGCAAAAATAATGTCTGTGAAAAGCTAGTTCTAAAATATTTAATTTAACATATAGCTATCACTACGTTTGAAAATACAGCACTTTAAAGTGACGATTTATATGTACATACTCCGTCATCAATTTTGCAATGGATTCATTAACATGGCACATTTTTCTGCATTTAAAAAAAAAAAATCAGTACCTCATGTAATAATAGTACATATCATTTTTTTGAAAAGGGGTTTATTTACAATTTAAGATTATAAAAACAAACACATAATCCATCTTTGCATTTAATTTGACCTTTTTGCACTAAAAATCCAACAACAGAAACGCAAGCACATTTTTCCTAAAATGACCATTAATAACAAATTATTCAGGATTGCTTGATTGATAGTTGATGTTAATTATATAAATTACATATTGCTTGTGAAACATTCATATTAAACTGTATTTAAAAAAAACCCAAAAGAAATAGTTGAAAACTATATCGTTAATAGCATTTTAAGTTATACATGCCCTACATGTTAACATATTTACGATGCAAGCTTTTTAATCTTTGATCTGACAAAATTAACTTAAAATTAAACGTTTGAATATATTTAGAGTAACAGTAATGTATTCTATGTGTACATCAATTTACAACAATAAATATAATTTATACATGAAACAAAAAGTGAATAACAGATGAGAGCATAACTCATGTAATTATCTAAAAAAAATTTATATAGGATATATAAATGTATCATAAACAAGGTAGCATCAAGTTTCAGGGTTATAAAATTGTACCAACAAATCTGGACAGGTTTAAACAAATTAATAAATTAACACACTTGAAATGCATTAACACACTTAAAATGCAAAAATACCCCAGTATGCAACATGATACATTCAAATGTCATTCCTCTGTGGCTTCCGACCCGCTGTCGCTTTCATCAACAACCTCAGCAACCTCAGGAATAATGGCTGCATCACATACAGAGTCTAACCAGTTCTTGCTCAGTTCAAGGTTTACGACAGAGTATCTGGTAAAAGACAAATACCATATAACACTGGCAATATGTGCACAGGTTCCAACCACTCTTGCGCCTGATTTACAACAGCAATACCACGAAGTCACCGCCCCTTCCTCAAATCTAATCCAGCATAGGTAGGATTTGCTAGATGTATGCCTGCTTTGAATTTTTATGGCAAGGAAACCTGGTTGGTGATATTCATACCCTTCTTGCCCCCTATGTTCCTGGGTGTAATGTTTGGCTAACTTAACTTGGTAAACTCCAAGAGTAAGTTCCCGGATTTCCTCTTCTGTATATCTAGGAAAGTCTGGGACATCAACGTTCTCATCATCGATCTTTCTCCAGACGTATCGTTTCTTCTGCAAATTCTTTGAATCAACCTCAATCTGCAGCTGATTAGACTGTGTGGAGAGGTGACGCATCTTTTCGGCTATCTGCAAGTCATTCTCTTCATTTCCACTGCTAAGAGGTGGCCTACAATAACAATTGCAATTCAGTAAGAACTTTTGTAATAGGACCTAAAGATGTGTTCAGGATATTGTTGGTTTTGTAATTTTATACATTTATTTATAAATATGCTTGATGAGTACCTGTATTTGTTGCAGATAGCACTAATGATCCGCACATATTCCCCGACATATGGAATTTGAGAATTAGGGAGCTGTCTTGCCAAATAGCGCCATGTCTTAATTCTGGCATTTACTGATTCCACTACCCATCTTATCTCTTATCATCATGGTTAAGAAAAACTTGGTATCATTCTATACGTTTACAAATACATTACAATGTACATGGTATATATAATTTTTAAGGACAAAAAAAATTAATGTGTGTACATGAATATACCTTTGTAATCAACCGAGAACTATGGCATCTTCGGTTGTGTGTTGCTTATGACCTCTTTGTAAAAAGGATGGCATTTCCATCTGAATACCAAGGTCAGCTAATACTCCTGCTGAGTCTCTGAAGCCCCGGTCCACTATCAAAATGTCATCCTCTTGAAGCCATGTTTTGATTTCTTCAGTGTCTGTACTAATGATATGGTTGAGGATTTCGGCATCAGAATTTTTCCCATCAGCTAAATAAGGTCCTATGGCAGAAACAATGTAACCTGTGGTGGTGACAATCATCATTGGTTTCAGCAGGTGCCTGTTTAAGAAATATTTCAAGTCATGAATATAAAATCCACTTCTAAATAATTGTGAAAATGACTTAAATCATTATATTGTATTACATGTTTCAAATGCTCAAATATTCTTTTCATTATATGACTGGTACCGGTACATGTAATTTATTGTTTTCCTGTAAATGTGTAGTACGTTATAAAAATATTTTTGTGCTGAGATTGCACAAATATTTTCTTATTGATTTAACTTAATTAATATGTTAAAAACAAAAGTTGATACAATAATTTTATCTTTAGATTTTACCTTTGTTTCTGCATACTGTATGACCGCCTTTGAGAGGAAAACTGTGAACTTTTTTGAACATATATGTATGTTCCATCAAGAACCAGTATGGCTTGGTTGATGGTGGGAGAAAAAAGTTCCTTGGCGAGGGGTCTTGTGTGCTCACTAATCACAGCATCTCTGGTGATGTGTTTGAACCCCAAGTGTTTTGGGACAAACTTGTTGGACAGAACTTGTCTTATAGAAGATACAGCTCGCCTTATCTGAATTAAGAAAAAAAGGAATATTAAGCTATAAATTCCACCTAGTAAAAATGCATGTAATATTCCCTATAAACTTCACTCACTCACTCAGCATACCAGTATCACCTGACTTATGAACCACTTCTGATTCTCTTAATTTAAATATATTTATTAATTTCCTGTTTAATTGCAATAGCTTAGCTTTTCACCAACCTGAGGTTTTAACATGTTAAAAAACTCCTAGCTTGTTATTGTCCATGGCTGTCTTCATTTTGGTCAGAAAAATTGCTAAGCAAGTTCTCACAGTTCTTGTCTTTGATGGTCTTATGTCTGCCGATTGAACATGCTATAGCAAGTCATCAAAGTCGCGCTTCCTAAGCCCAGTCAAAGTAAGATAGTCCCTGTCTGACAATGATGAAGGGTCATCAAAATCTATTCTCTTGGATCCTCTTTGTAGGTCCTCTTCTCTGAGCTGTTCTACAAGTTCCATGATAGTGGTCCTGTTGACAAAACATGTATCTTTGGGTGGTACCAGATTTTCTATTGACTCTGTGTTGATGATGTCATTTACAATGTGGGCTGGACAACAACGAGCACCTGTTAAAATGAAGAATTTAAAATTAAGTTTACAACATGAGTCAAAATACTTATTTACTGTAATCTGCATTTGTTACATTGATTTATTATAAACATAATAATCATTAAAAACTACAGTAGATAGATAACTATACATGGACACATATGTGTATACAAATATTTAAAAGCTAATTCTCTTATTAATTTTGTATTAAGCATAAAGGAAAAGATAATTTTTACCTGAAGATATCAAAATGTTCTGCTCTAGGAAAAAGGTGAACCTGGTCTGTGCAGGAACCACAACAAGCTTGGGACCAGGTCTCCTACACAATACGCAGTAGGCGTGTGTATTTGCTCTGCTTTGTAAAGGCAAAGTCACAGATGGTGGACTCTTCATGCTTACAACAGTACTTTTTCCTGCAGGACTCTGTATGGGAGTTGCACAAGATGGTACACATGACTTCTCTGTACGAGATGATGTTTGTTTTAAATTACAACACTCGTGTCGATATTTTCTGCATAGAACGCCATCTGCACAGTCTATCATAAAATGTTTTCGAAGAACTTTCCTGGTGTCTTTATTCACAAGTCTTCTTTCATCTGGCTTTGTCCGTTTCTTGCAGAGTGTACAGGGATAATTCTTCGGCCCACTTCCATGCATGTCTTTAAATAAAACAAAATCAAATCAAATATATGCATTTATTTAAACCATTGCATGATTGGTATCTGGTTTGAATACAATTCTCTCTCTCTCTCTCTCTCTCTCTCTCTCTCTCTCTCTCTCTCTCTCTCTCTCTCTCTCTCTCTCTCTCTCTCTCTCTCAAAGATTTTGCTTGTATTGACAATTTTGATCATCATTCATAATTATTTATTTATATTTTCAATATTAGCATTTCATTTTAAAGTTTATAATTTTATTGATTTGCAACTTATAAATTCTATAATTTAATTGCCTCTAAATGAATTTATCATTATAGTCATAGCATCCCTACTAGTATTATCATTTGAATAAATAAGGAAATGAACACGAGACAGAAAGGTGATTGCATTTGTTGTATTTTTTTTATGATGATGCAGAATGATATATGTAAAAGTTAATTAATTTTAAATAATTTTAAACTTTTAAAAGATAACATAATTTTTTTATTAAATATAATAAAAACCAATAATTATTATTTACTCTAATTAAAATACAGTAGATTATATTATATAAACATATATACAATAAAATTAGATTTAACATACTGTAAAAGCTTCTCTTTATACATGCATTTGCATGAAAGAAACAAAACTATATAATGATTATTTAAAAATATTAAACATCTGGCATGGTAATTTTTTAATTGTTTGTCATGTTTTACTTAATGAACTCATACATTATCTCATATATTTATAGGCATATAGTCAGTGAGACTCTTTTCACCTTTTTAAAAATAATTAGCTATAGCCTATATAGTCTATATATAGAACAGTTCATGTCTATTCTGTTCTGTATATTCTAGCATTCAAAATGAAACAGTTGATGCTCTCATAATGATTTTTAAAATGTAAAAATATTAATTAAAATCTTTGATTTATTTTAAATTTTGTTCAACAGAAGCGGAAAAAAAATATACGCAAATCACGGAAGACATTTTTGAATGCCCCTGTAGTTGTCAATGTAAACAGTTCTATTTTTAGACTACCGGTTCAGCATGAAAAACCACTATTTACATTGAATAAGCCCTTTTCGCTTAACTGTGGGCCTGAAAATCACGCATGCGCAGAAATATCTTGGGGTGGCAAAATAAACATGGTGAAGAGCTGTTGTGTAGTTGGGTGTACTAAGAGAGCCACTAAAGGCTGTAAGCTTTTTTTTTTAAGTTTCCGACGAACAAATCAAAGAGAAGAGCGTGGGTGAATGCCATCAACAGACAGGGCTGGGTCCCCAACAGCTACAGCAGGATCTGTAGCGAGCATTTTGAGACGGGCTGGCACTCGGATGACCGCGATGACCTCAACAATAGGCCAACATTATTTTCTTATAAATGTAAAGAGGAACTAACAACTAAGAGATTTACGAGGGCTTTCAGGAGAAATTTGACGAAGGTAAGCTTATTTCTAATTTTTATAATTAATTTATGTCGTATATTTATCGGTCATACTAAAACACGCCTGCCGGGGAAAACACGCCTGCCGAGAGAAAACCACACGCCTGCCGTTTACCTGATGGATAATTTTAATATTTTTTTTGATATTTTATTTAACTTAACTAAATTAATGATCATAATAACAAAAAGTTGACTTTATATTGATTATTTAGCACAAAATTAGCAAAAATGTTCAATGTTGGTAAAGATAGATAACTCTTACGTAGAATCCACACGCCTGCCGAGGAAATCTAGATGCCTGCCGTTTATTTGATGGATTATTATAATTTTTTCTTTGATATTTTATTTAACTTAACTAAATTAATGATCATAGAAATAAAAAGTTGATTTTATATTAATGAATTAACACAAAATAAGTAAAAATCGGGTAAGCAGCTAGCTCTTACGAAGAAATCATACGCCTGCCAAGAAAATCTATACGCCTGCCGTTTATTTGATGGATTATTTTAATTATTTCTTTGATATTTTAGTTTACTTAGCTTAATAAATGATAACAGAAATAAAAAGTTGACTTTAAATTCATTAATTAACACAAAATTAGTAAAAAATCGGTAAAATAGATAACTCTTACGCAGAATGCATACGCCCGCCGAGAAAAGTACACGCCTGCCGCTTACCTGATGGGTGATTTTTAATTTTTTCTTTTATATTTTATGTTTTCTAACTAGATAAATGATCAGATTAATTAAAAATCTACCATATTTCTTAATTAACACAACATGAGTAAAAATCATGGGTAAATATACGCGGAATCCATACGCCTGTCTTGAAAATCTATACGCCTGCCGTTTACCTGTAAATGATTTAATATTTTTCTTACTTTAGTATTTTATTTTACTGTACTAAATAATAAGCATAGATAAAAAGGCTTAAGAAAAAAAAATGCGAAGGACTTAAAAATAAAGGAAAAACTCTTACTTAAAAATCTTACGACTGTCGATTTAATATGCACGCCTGTCATTTTATTTATGTCATTTTTATTTGTATTAACTAATTTATGAATTACTTTAGATTGCTATAGATTTAACATTTTGCCTTATAATTATGTTCAGAACTTTACTTATTGCTGCAATTGATTCATTATATTACATGAAGTCGGGTGATACGAGTATGATATAATCCGTATGTCATTCCTTTTAAGTTTGACAAAGTTTTGTTTTCTATCAGAATATAATATTTTGATTAATATGCCTGTCACTGAAGCTTTTTATGATAGAAATACAGGGTAAGATTTATGAACATGTCTATATAGATACGAAACGCCAAAGGAATATACTTGTGTACGCTTTTACACTTGTCGAATACATGTACCAAAAATATACATTAATGCATATGATTTTTTTTCATAATTTTTTTTTCTTCAGTCAACTGTGTACATAATCATAGAATAAGAATTAAATAAAAATGTGTGTGTTGTAAAGAGGGATACTATTAATCATTATCATAACTTTTTCGCCTAACGCAAAAATTGATGATCTTGTATTTCCCAACAATATTTCATTTAACTTTACCAAGTAAACGAATAAAGACCTAACAATTAGATTTTAATGATATTAAAACGTAACACGAAACATGTGTGCATACAGAATATTTTTTTCAAGGGGGGGGGGGGAGTATTCACGTTTGTCCGCGGGGGGGGGGGTGTCAAGGCAAATTTTTGGTAATTTTACTAGTACTTAAAAAAAAATGATATTTTCCAGGGGGGGGGGGACTCTCCACCACCACCACTTCCGTAAGAAATTTGAGTTTTACCGGGGGGGGGGGGACTCTACACCCCCTCCCCCCGTGTAGATCAGCTCATGAAAAGCATGAGTGAAAATCATTTACAAAGCCAAAGAAAAATTCTTACGTCTACCCCAAAAAATTAATGAATGGTGACTGATATAAATATTTGATAGACGTTTATGAGTTATACTAACATATATTTGTTATTAATCTGTTATTGTTAGCAAGAACATTGATATTTAAGTATCCTAATCTACGACAACTTACTGATCACTAGGATCGATCTATAAAACTGTTCCACGATCTTTTGGTCTATAGACCAATCCTATTTTAAAGTTTTTCTAAATACTGGATGAAAAATCGTGTTTTAAAAATGTAAACCAACAAAAATCGTGATACCAGTGGTTTCCTATATATGGAAACCCTTATGGTAAAGGAGAGGGCTTTAGAAACGTGTACATACGTGTATATAGTTGTTTGCGTGTTAAAGCAAGAAATCAAGCTGCTTTCTTGCATCTCTCTCCCCCTCTTTCTTTGTCTCCCCTCCTTCTTTCACTTCCTCTCTCTTTCTCCGTCTTTTCCATCCACTGCCCTCTCTTCTTTCTCTCTTCATCAACGGGAACAATTCAAACATCAAGAGAAAAAAAAACTAATAAATGTAGTTAAACCTGCGTTCAATTGTTCAAGTACAGTCATGTATTTTTCAATAAAAATATAGAGAAAACTGTAGCGAGTCGGTAAGCGTGAGACATTCACATTCTAAATGTTCGACATCTGAACGTGGTGTTTTTTCGGTTTTAATTGATTTCATATTTAAGAAAAAAAAAATTCTGAGTCATAAATGAACACAATATTCTATGCAGATCGGTTGTCTTTGAACTTAATGATCGTAAAATGTCTTCATTGACGATTTTGATCAACCATTCTGATCATAATTAATCGTAGGTCGTGAAAGGTTTTGATAAAAAAAAAAAAAAGAAGAAGAAGAAGAAGAATGCATGCATGCATTCGTAATTATTATTGATTCTTCAATGTATATAATTCATATCATACGGCTTACAATGTCATTCACTTCACTATCCCTCAAACGGTTACACTCAGTGTTTTGTAAATAGGAAAACGGAACCACAATCTGAACATGTACATACTGATTAATGTATTTTTATCTCATTTTATTACAAATCATGTACTAATAACAAAATAATTTACTCATTATTTTCTTTGCTGTAATATTTTGGGCGAATCGGGGTTGGGGCTACATGTCCAAAGATAACTAGTGATCGTTGCTCTTCTGATACACGTGTATACACGTGTTAGTTTCTTGTGTATTCTGTGTGAATTGAACGGTTTTTTGTCTCTTAAGAAACAATAGACCTTTACCTACCTGTATATTGGAAGACGACCGTGAAGCACACCTTGTACACAAGCCCCCCCCCCCCCCTCTCTCTCTCTCTCTCTCTCTCTCTCTCTCTCTCTCTCTCTCTCTCTCTCAAATGTTCTAGGTGACTGAGAAAAATGGTTATGAACGAGTCGATCTACCTAAGTATGTCTTAAGATACTATGTATAGCCTATGAACTTACACCTAATTATTAACCCAAAAGTATTATTAAAACCTTGCAGTCCACTTTAATTATTCCAGTTGATAGAGCAAGGTCGCTATAGCATGGTTTCTGACTCTTATTTGTACTTTATGTATCTATATGAAATTGAAGAATAATACCACTTTATCCTTATATATGTATATATCATGTACAAGCACTTAATCAAAAACTATTTCTGATTTATAAGCCATCAGTTTTTAACTGGTCAAACTTACGTCCCTTCATAAAACGTGTATAGTCTATTCATAACCGTAAACATTTGTGTTACTATCTTCGAGAAGCTTATAAAATACAGAAAAACAAAGCTTATTTGTAGGGGAAAATATCATTCATTATTATTTACGAAACAGTCCAGGTGTATAACCAGGAATATTGACATGATTTGAATCACTTTACAACGTCAATCATTGAACCGGGGTGCTTTTTTCTCCATTAAAAATTGAGACCAAAAGTCGTAAAATTTCAACCCAGTCACATTTTTAAAAAGCTTGGTAAAATTAAACGAACTTAATACTGATAACCTCAAAATAAAGCATACACTGAACATGTAGCTGCAATAATTATACCGGTATATTGATTGTGTTGAATATTGAATCAAAGTACAGCTAGAGTTCTGCTTTGATTTGGTAATTGAATGCTCTATAACTCAGCCTTTTTCTTCTATGAACAGAATAAGTCATCACTGGAAAGGTTAAGCGTGTATTGGGTTTCAAAAGTGATTCAGTCTATGTTAGATTTTCTTGTTAGAAGAAGACGGTTTTTTAATATTCAAACTGATAGCCCCCCCCCCTTTTCCCTTGAATGGAATAATTATCCGCTACATTGATATCATGCAATGTAAAATTTTGCAACAGGTTTATGAATGACCTGACCTTTGATTTTAAAAACGCAGCGAAACAGAATCAGAATCTAGAGATTTAGATATAGTTTGGTGAACTAGGCAGTGAAAGTCTTGAGATGAAAAAGTTTTTCAAGATGTAAACAGTTACACACATTGTACAGAACTAATTGTGTACGAAAATGTAAATGCACTTTGCTTAAAAAGTCTAACCTTTCCCCATATACATTTACTAAACTTAATAATTTTGGAGCATAAAATTAATATTTATAAAATCTGGAATGCTTACACAAGTACGTTAGCCTGTTTGTTTTAGAAATACATTATATAGCCTTCATACATGGAAAGAAATAAAATTGTCGAATTACATCTTTTGAATTGATTGAGTTGGTGTAAATATTAATTTACATTACATGTCTTGAATTTTGTATTTACATGTTCACCCAACACAATATTTACAGTTTGACTCCAAACGTATGTCTGAACTTAGTATAACAGTGCATTAATTATATATATTCACATCAGTATACTTTCCTTCTTATTTCAGACACCACTTTTAGATCGTATGAATATATAACATAAAATATTTTGATTATACGTAAAATACATGCATATTTTAAGGGTTCTTCGAAAAATTAGAGACCATCTATAATCTTAAAATTCGAGCAGAGACATACAAAAGTCATGTATATAACAGATAGTATATACGTCCCTGATTCGAGTTTGTAATATATTTCATTAATTGCAACAAAAGAAGAAGGGTATGAAAACACTGGTACAGTATAACGATAACTATGTAAAAAGATGAAGTTTTTCAAGAAATAAAATAAAAGACATATGATTAAATCGACAGGCGTACAACTCAGTTTGTCTTCTTTACAGACTTTGAACATTTTTAATAATATTTTTCATTAAACAGCGAATACAAAATAACCTTTTATTTCTTTGATCATGTATTTAGATAGGAAACATAAAATATCCAAGAAAAAAAAATATTATCTATCATATAAACATGGATAAACGGCAGGCGTATAGATTTTCTCGGCAGGCGTATGCATCCTGCGTAAGAGTTATCTATTTTACCGATTTTTACTAATTTTGTGTTTATTAATGAATTTAAAGTCAACTTTTTATTTCTGTTATCATTTATTAAGCTAAGTAAACTAAAATATCAAAGAAATAATTAAAATAATCCATCAAAAAAACGGCAGGCGTATAGATTTTCTTGGCAGGCGTATGATTTCTTCGTAAGAGCTAGCTGCTTACCCGATTTTTACTTATTTTGTGTTAATTCATTAATATAAAATCAACTTTTTATTTCTATGATCATTAATTTAGTTAAGTTAAATAAAATATCAAAGAAAAAATTATAATAATCCATCAAATAAACGGCAGGCGTCTAGATTTCCTCGGCAGGCGTATGGATTCTACGTAAGAGTTATCTATCTTTACCAACATTGAACATTTTTGCTAATTTTGTGCTAAATAATCAATATAAAGTCAACTTTTTGTTATTATGATCATTAATTTAGTTAAGTTAAATAAAATATCAAAAAAAATATTAAAATTATCCATCAGGTAAACGGCAGGCGTGTGGTTTTCTCTCGGCAGGCGTGTTTTCCCCGGCAGGCGTCGGCAGGCGTGTTTTAGTATGACCCTATATTTATAGGCTGATTGGCTGAATTGTATTTATGCACCTTAGTCCGAGATTTCTCTGTCTCCAAACCATGATTTGCGCTGGTCGCATATATAACTATTTACTCAAATATATGAATGTAAACTTTTACGCTATCGTACACAAATGGTACAACTATATCTTTTCTCTAAGATGTTATTGGACTATGCTATTTTATTAAGTGTAATATTAACATAAAATTATGTAAACATTTTTAATTTAGCTTGATATGTCTTTTTCTTGTTTAGCAAATTTTCCATTGAAAAACTTAACTTCATGTACTTTTGACCTATAGGTAGACCTATTGATGTTGATTAACTGAAACTGTAGTTTTATCAATGAGGCATCTGTCAAACTGTTAAAATTATTCAGCTTGCAGTTGCTATTTGTTTTGAATACAGTTTCATAAGCTACATTCACCCCATCTTCGCAGGCTGAAGTGTGCTGGTCACTAACACGGGGAATTTGGATCTGTTACATTTTGAAAATGTAGTAAGATCTTGTGATGTAATGTATAACCTTTGATGGTTAATATCTTGGTTAATGTTGATGTGAAGGACATATCATATGACAGCTCTATTATATATAACGTGAAATGATTTTACTTTAAGTTTGTTAACATGTTGTATAAATTCATTTGTTTAATAAATGGATTATATATTACATGTAATTCACTCACTCCAATGATTATCATTGATAATTAAATTTTAATAATATTAAATAAAATTTTAAAGTTTTCAATATTACTTAGTAAGTCTAACATGATGTAATTAGATGAATCAATCAACACTTTTTAGACATTTGAAGAAGCAGCACATAAACAAGAACATCTAGAGAGAGCCATGCTGGATACTTCGGTCAAGATGCACAGCTATAGTGTACCAAAGATCAGCAGGCATCACCGGACATATCTGATGTAGATGTAGATTTATTACAGGCAGATGATGTTTGCTTGGGCAGAGTCCCAACAACTGATGAAGGTTTTTTCCCCAAAACCGATTATTTTTAATATATTGACTAAATGAATTCTTATCATTTTGCATTATATAAATAAAATGGCCCATATTCTGATCTGTATATGTATATATATATATATGTGTGTGTGTGTGTGTGTGTGTGTGTGTGTGTGTGTGTGTGTGTGTGTCCAGATAGATGCAACGCTGCAATTATTTACAACATCATCAAAAGATTACACACTCACTGTATCTGTTTACAATATTTTAAATGTTCTATGCATATGCATTAGGTTCACAGTGTGACCCAGACCCTCTTTTTAAAAAGAGAATAAATTGTTAAGGGAGGAAAACAAGTTGTTGAAGAAACAGATGGAGAAGTTACAGTGGGGTGTCAACAAAATCAAGGATGATGATGGTGCTACAAGATTTTATACAGGGTTGCCGAGCTTTGCCGTTTTCCTATGACTGTACAAGTAATTTTTTAATGAGTATTACGTTTGATATACAGATGTGCAATATCAAATAATATACACATAGTTAAGGATTAAGTTAATTTTATGCAAGGCTGAAGATGTTTTACATGTTTAAATTGGCCAGAAAACTTCATCAGTGTATAATGATTAAATTTTCTTTTGAAGTTTCCTACTTCCAAAGGCAAGGGGTATGACGTACTGGAATGGTGAAGGAATATCTGAAATGGGAAGACAGAGGTCTAATAAAACCACCCTTCCTCTCATTGAACAGTTGTTGGCGGTTTTGATGCGCTTAAACGTTGGACTGTTAACCACCGATATTTCTGAGCGTTTTGGAATTTCTACATCTAGGTTTTCTTCCATTTTTACTACATGGATCTGTCTTCCCCATGCCGGGCTCTGTGCTCTTAATAAGTTTCCTTCTAGGGAAAAAATTTCATCAACTTTGCCTGAATGCATGAAAAAGTTTCCAAATTTGAGAGTAATTCTCGATTGTACGGAAATATATATTCAAAAATCATCAAGTTTAGTTAATCAAAATTTAACTTTTTAAAACTATAAACATCACACAACAGTGAAGTTTTTTTATAGGAATTTCGCCTGCTGGAGTAATTTCATTTGTGTCTGATGCATGGGGTGGGAAACCGTCTGACAGACAGATTGTTATTGATAGTGGGATTTTGAATTTATTAGAACCAGGAGACGATGTAATGGCAGATAAAGGTTTTACAATTAGAGATTTACTACACGAAAAAGGATGCACATTGAATATTCCACCATTTAACACCAAAGGGCAATTTTCAGTAGATGAAATCTTGTACACACAAGAAATTGCCAAAGTTAGAATTCATGTTGAGAGAAGTATTGGTAGGATTAAATGTTTTCATATATTTGATGGTGCCATGCCACTTTCACTTGCACCTCTGTTAAATCAAATGTTTCAAGTTGCTTGTTTTTTAGCAAATCTTGATGTTCCACTTATTGAAAAATAGATGTTCAATGAAAAGTTGTAGCGTTATCATAGACAGTGATTTTTTAAATATATCTGGCTTTTTGTTGAAATCATGATATTCTACTGATAATGCTGAATTCAATAATGTAACATGTAACAATTTTTTTTTCATTTTTTTACTCATGCATTTTGACTTTTAAGTAATTGGCCTAATTTTTAACAAAGGGAATATACATGTAGTTTTGATAATGAAACCAGAATTGTTAGTGCAAGCTACACATTTCTTAATTCTCATGTTGCACATTATTATGTACAACTAGGTTTACTGTTAGATGGACTTCTGTTTATTAAAGAGGTTCGCTCCTTAGGTTTTAGGTAGCCATTTTTGGTCACCTCTAGACTGAAAATTCTGCATCACATATTAATTCTTGGTGTATATTTATATTTTACAATGCCAAATAAACTATATTGAATAAAATTGTTTTTAAAAAATTACATTTTTACAAAGATTAGAAAGGGACTATATTTTGTGGCGGAAGGTTTTCAAGAAGGAATTGAACAATTTTTATAACTCACTAGTTTTAGAGTACTGTTACTTTAGCTTCCTAATTTTCAGCGCAGACCAAACTTCTAGAAAGTTTGTGTATTACGATATATTCATGATGTTCTAATAAATATATTTAAACAATATATTGATATTTCTATCGATATATTTCGACATATTTAGCTTATATTTCTTAGAAGTTAAGAAAAAAATTACTCCAATTTTGGCCTAAAATTAGCTTACTTCATGCTATATCTCAAATTTTTTAAATGTGACCCCTACTTGTTTAACTTTTAAATGATACATTAAATGTATGTCTATTTGTATGCAAAGTTTTGGTAAGATGACATTACTCTAATTTTTTTTATTTGCGTTATAATTTGATTACTCCAAAATTTTTAACATCTGTTGTTGTGTTCATTATGTACTGGCCTTTGAAGCCACCAGTAAAGCAAGATTTTTTAAGCTTTGATTTAGATTTTACTTTTATAGTCACTACATGTGTTCAACTTCATACTGTATTAAAATCATAACTTAATAATAGTTCAAACTATAAATATTTGTTTGATTTCTTTAAATTATCAATTTATATGTCAAAGTTTAGCAAAAATTTCAGAAAAATTATCATTTCTGTTTGGGGCCCTATATTTCCAAAAAATGGCATGTGACATGGGTCACAAATAAAATAAATGAACATTATAGGTCCCCATCTTTGTATCCAAGTTGTTTTTTGGATGATTGACATTACTATTATTTCAGGTGCCAACCTCCTTAAGTTTTTTCTGTAAGATAGTCACCAGGATATACCAGTTAATGTAGAAAAAAGAAATATGTGAAGGAGCTTGTTTGTATTTTGTATAGTTTCTGTTTCATATGGAGTGTTCACAATGTATGAGTGTATGCACTGATAGATTCATTATAATTGTATTACTATACACATGTACTATAGTTATGTTTCTCAAGAAAAGTATGGGAACCTTGCTTTTACCTTGGTTTTTGAATTATTCTGCAGTTCTTCTTTTGTTCTGATATATTCTTGAAAAAGGCTACTGTATTAAAAGATGAATATATAAGGTATCTTAAAGCAAAAACAGTACAGCGGAATTTTCTATTCAGTGTGAATATTTGCCACAATTAATACCACACTGTGAACTTTAAACTTGCTGTTTATTTCTTAAATGAAGTTATCATGAATGGTGAAGGAAAGCTTAAACTCTGATATGTTTGTACATTGTAAAAAGCAAAAATGCTCAAAGATTTAGATAATTGCCTTCTGAATTCACATATTTTTTTATCTTGGGAGTTATTTGGAGAATTTCTACAACTGTGTTGTATCTCATTACAATAAGCGATATAATTTCTTTTGAAAATGCATATAATTTAAGTTAAATTATATTTTATAATTGACATCTGTTATTTTTGCTTATCATTGCTTCTGACAGTTTTGACAAATAAATGTTGTAAGGTTTCATGGAATCATATTTTATTTGGATCAGTTATGTTCAGGCCCATGGACCTCTTGCTCACCAGCTTTAAGATGGGGTACGATATGCTTTCCGTAAAATTCTTGTAGTTTTGAAAACATCTTGGAAACAAAGTCTGGGTCAAACTCAATTCTTTGAATGTAAACATTGCTTTCTGCAGCAGCAGTCCAGATGACAAAGTCGCACCACGTAAGCCCTAAAACTGCCATCTCTCCTTGGACTTGGGCATAATACTTATGCTTGTGATTTAAGGTCGCTCTTCCCTGGTGCATTCCCATGAAATCAAGGTCGATCTCGTGCACTTCCTTAGAAGTAATGACTTCACCGTTGATTGAATATGGGCATTTTATTTCAAGTACACCTTCTTCCTGGCAGCCTTCTGGCATACTTTTTTCATGGATTTTGCCATCTCCAGAGGCTCAAATGTATGGGCAGGATGCGAGTATGGTCAAGCCAAGAGGTTGAACAGAGACATCAGAGACTTTTCTCATTAGCTTTATATAATCCTGCCTTGCTCTCTCCTCATTGTCTATCCCCCACTGGACTGCAGGAGGCATTGTTGAGTACCTGTATGTAACATACATATTCTTTTAGATATAATGGAGATAAATGCTACCCTAGTTGACTGACAAATTTTAAAAGTACTTGGAAAAGATGATCAAAAAATTAATTGAATATGCAGATATCTGTTTCTTGTTGACAATACTAGTTAACTTAATGGCTTATTTTTTATGAGTATGTTAAGTTTACATGAAAGGCTACCCAATGTGCCTGTTAGTGATAATCAATAAAATTAAGATGGCACTTATAATACCGGTACATGTAATTGAGAAAAAATATTATATTTTTTACTGACAAAGATATACCGTTGAAGACTTGAGCCATGCAGTATCCCTGATATAAGACTCCTGGGATTTTCCCCTGCTCTAATAATGTCTCCAAACATTGAGGAAGTTAATCGCCCCTTATGCAATGAAACCCATTCTAGACTGTTGCGCTGCAACCTTGTACTCATCTCCACAATGGATGCCAAAGTTTCACTAATGGGTTGCAATATGCTAACTGGAAAGTTTTCAAAATGCTCTAAATCAGTCTATTAAAATATCTTCATTTAAGAAATTGATGCATACAAAATATTTAAGAGCTCAATACAAGTGCTCAGAACAAAACAAACATACCATCTAAAGACTCTGAAAATTTCACCAACTTTTGCATGGCAGACTCCAAAGGATTCACAGTTGTAGTTACTGTGATTTCACACACGGGGTCTGGTGTAGTTTCCGGAATTTCCCATATACATGTCATACCTGATTTAATCAAACAAAAATTTAGATATTTATAATTTGAATTATTGGCAATAAATGCAAGTTTTCTGAATTTTCCTTAATGACTCTAAAATTTTAAACTGTACCTGTGTTTGGAAAAACATCCCTTAAAGCCCTCAGAGCACTTAAATCTGTAACTTTTTGATCAGGGTGTCTTGGATCAAACTGAAATGCCTTCTTGATAGGTTGATCACCATCACTTGCTGAAATTATTTCAATTACTGTTTACAAAGCTATTTTCAAAGCTTTAATTTTAGCCCTATTGGCTTAAATTGTCAAGGAGTTAATTTAAATCTCACAGGGTTAATCCAAAGTCTCTTCTTAAAAGGTTTAATAGTTATGTGTTGGGCAAATTTAAAACGGGGCTAAACTATTTAAAAGCAGGATCAGACAAAAATAACCCTGTATAAAGTAATAATTGGTATCCTAATTTACTCATGGATGTAATAGGCTATTACTTTACCTATTGAACCTGCTTTCCTCAAGTTCATCTCAGCCAATGGTGCTGCTGGCAGATTCAGTTGTCTGGGAACATTAGTACTTTCGAGGTTTGTAATATACTGTGATGTCATAATGCACATTTCCCGTACTTTTTGTCTGAACGGAATTTATTGACATCCTTAACTGTGCTGCGAATGTGAGTGAAAGTTAAGAGCAACGTTTATATGTTTCAACGCAGGTGCTTGGGGATATATCTTTGATCAACCTCAGGTTGCAGACGAAATGGCGTCTTACAAGCAAGCACTCGCTTGGTGTTGTTTGTTAAATATTGTGTGTAGTGGTATCTTTAATATTTTTTTGGTCAAATCTCATTACAAAGAGGTAGATATCCTTTGAATTTAGATCTCAACAAAACATTTCCCTGTCATTAAAGTGGATTACAAGTCAGGGGCGTAGCTTAGGTTTGTTTAATGTGAAAGCACATTACGGCAGGGTTTGGGGGCCGCCTTGAGACCCCCAATGGGTCTCAGGGGGCGAAGCCACCGGAAGCTGGCGAGTTTTCCGCATTTCAGACATTTAATTTTGAGTATCCAGAAAAAGTAGTTTCATCAAAACAACCCCAGTTTTTAATGTTCAATTTGCTTACTTCATCATCATCATAAAATTAACGATAAAAAAGAAAAAGTCGTGCCTGATTTATGACGATATTAATTTAATTTTTATCTAATAAGTCTTGTGCTTTCTCTCCTACTGGTCTAAAACATTTTTGTCTACAAAATTACTCTTATAATACAACAAATAATTATATACTAGTATTTTAAAAACTTTAAGATTCCGCAAATTCTCGATAATCTATAGCTATTCAAAATCATTGTCAACCTGTCACAATGGAATTGTATGCAAATAATAGTATACACAAATTAGAAGAGAATTTATTATATTTTTCATTTATTGTAAGTCGACTTTGCTTTTTCTCAGCAAAATCTGAGATAACATCTGAGATAAAACGGCCAAATTCCTCAGGTGAAATTGGGATTATTTTGTCTCAGCCATGTTTTGACTTTGGAGGAAATACAATAACGAGAATGAAAAGGGTCGGTTTAGCTCACCCGAACTTTGTCATATTTTAGCATTTCACAATGATATAGGGGTGAAAGGTGGGCCGTTATATCTTTTATCTTTGAAGTGTGCATCAAACGGATACCAGGGCAGTGTAGGGGACCTATAGGGATATTATTTCCCGGTCTCAAATTTGGGCTGTAGGGGTACCACCAAGTGGTTCCCAGAGGTTGGGGCTCATTACAGGGGGTTATATCTCACTTGAGTTTGCTCACAAAGACTGGAAAACATCGGGTTTAAGTAAAGGCCTTCCAAGGTATTCATAACAAACGTTATAGGACGTCATTTACCCCTAAAAGGGTCCATACATGTATAGCTCTCCCGGACTTTGTCAGTTTTTTTACTATTTCACATTGACATAGGGTCGGTTTGAAGGGTTGGCAGTTATTTCCCTTGTTTTTAAATTGTGTCTTACGAATACCAATACAGTGTATGGGACCTATAGGTCTATCATTTCTCGCCTTCAGATAGGGAGTGTAGGGGTACCACAAAATTGTTCCAATAGGTTCGGGCACACTTTTATGGCTTATGTCACCTTAGTTTTTTTTTTATCACAAGAGCTTCTAATGATAGGGGTTTATAAGAAGACCCCTGATGTTTTTATGCCAAGCATCAAGAGTCATCTTGGACCCATAAAAATGTCCATACAGTTCGACCGAACTTTGCCATTATTTACCATATTAAAATGATATACGGATAAAAGGTTGGTAATTATCTGTCTTATTTTCAAATGTCCTTCAAACGAATACCAGGATAGAATGTGGAACCTATAGGACTAATATTTTCCGCCATGAGATTAGGCCTGTAGGAGTACTCACATGTGGTTCTCAGCGGTTTTAGCTCATTTCAAAAGCTTATATCTTCTTAAATCACAATAGCTCATAATAATTTCAAATTACTGCATTTTAGGAGTGAACCTTCAAATGTATTCATAATAAGCATGAAAAGTCATTTCAGACCCTTTTAGGGGTCCGATATGACTTAAATACTTATCATTTATACATCTGAATGTCCACTTCAATAACCCCTGTGATCAGAAGCTCTTGTGGTAAAAATCCTAGGAGATATAAGCATTTAAAAATGGGTCGAACCGCTGAAACCCCCTGGTGGTACTCCTACATGCATAATCTGAGGGTACGAAATGATAACCCTATAGGTCCCCTACCCTTCCCTGGCATTCGTTTGATGCACTTCAACGATAAGGAAGACAATTGACCATCATTAACACCAAAATCATTGTGAAATCCTAAAAAATGACAAATTTCGAGTGAGCTAACTGGACCTTTTCGGGGTCATAGTGGCCTTCTAACGCTCATTATGAATACCTCGTGAGGTCCTATACTTTATCCTGGTGTTTCCTAGTTCTTGTGATCAAACTCAAGTGAGACATAAACCCCTGAAATGAGCTTGAATTCCTGGGAGCCACTTGGTATTACCCCTACAGCCCAAATTTGAGACCGGGAAATAATAGCCCTATAGGTCCCCTACACTACCCTGGTATCCGTTTGATGCACACTTCAAAGATAAGGAAGATAATGGGTCACCTTTTACCCCTAGATCATTGTTAAATGCTAAAATATGACAAAGTTCGGGTGAGCTAACTGGACCTTTTAGGTGTCATAGGCGCCCTCTAAAGCTTATTATGAATACCTCGTAAGGTCCTCTACTTAATCCTAGTGTTTCCTAGTTCTTGTGATCAAACTGAAGTGAGAGATAAACCACTGAAATGAGCTCCAAGCCCTAGGAGTCTCTTGGTGGTACACCTACAGCCCAAATTTGAGACCGGGAAATATAAGCCCCATAGGTCCCCTACACTGCCCTGGTATCCGTTTGATGCACACTTCAATGATAAAGAAGATAATTGGTCAATTTTTACCCCTATATCATTGTGAAATGCTAAAAAATGACAAAGTTCGGGTAAGCTAACTGGACCTTTTAGGGATCAGAGGCGCCCTCTAAAGTTAAGTATGAATACCTCTTGAGGTCCTCTACTTAATCCTAGTGTTTCCTAGTTCTTGTGATCAAACTCAAGTGAGACATAACCCCCTGAAATGAGCCCGAACCCCTGGGAACCACCTGGTGGTACCCCTACAGCCCAAATTTGAGACCGGGAAATAATAGCCCTATAGGTCCCATACCCTTCCCTGGCATTCGTTTGATGCACAATTAAAAGATAATGGAGATAATTGACGATCTTTAACCCTTACAGTACCGATCAGACCCAACCTAACACAAAGTAAACCCCAACTAAACTCTGGGTTTACTCTTTGGGTTTACTCTGGGTTTACTTTGGGTTTACTAGAGTGGACCCAGAGTAAACCCAGAGTAAACCCAAAGTAAACTCAGAGTGGACACAGAGAGTAAACCCAGTCAGAAGTATACCCCTGAAAGCAGACGTTAACTGTGTATTCGGAATACACAAGGGGCAAGAATTACAGTCAGTAGGATAGTAAGATAAAAGACGGGTCTGCTTCACACTTCAGTGCGTACAGTTGATCTCAAAAGCAATTTCCAAGTAAACCCAAAGTAAACACGGAGTAAACCCAAAGTAAACCCCGAGTGGACCCAAATTTTCAAAAAGTAAACCCCAAGTAAACCCCAAAAGAAAACCCTAAGTTTAGTTGGGGTTTACTTTGGTGTTAGGTTGGGTCTGATCGGTACTGTATATCATTGTGAAATCCTATAATATGACAAAGTTCGGGTGAGCTTAACCTACCCTTTTAGGGGTCATATTCACTTTCTTACACTTGTTATTAATATCTTGGAAGGTTCTATAATTAACCTGAGTGTTTTTAAGTTTTTGTTATACAAATTAAGGTAGATATAAATACCCGAAATGAGGCCCAACCCTTGGGAACCACCTGGTGGTACCCCTACAGCCCAAAGAACTAAAGCCACGAAGTGCCAAAATCGGCCCTGTGATTATGAGTAAAATGAAGTCTCCCATATTGCAAAATCTATCATAAAATTAAAAAGCTTGGACCTTCTTTCTTAAAAATCCATAACATTTTTTCCGCGAAACCTCATGCAGATATATATTATAAGAAGCTAAACCGGTATCGGTCATCAGTTTTTTGCAAATTTTGCTACATGTCACCTATTTGGATAAACATTTTTATATCGCCCCACGCCTCGATCTAAAAAGTATTGAAAAAATTAAAATTAACAATAAAATTATGTCCAAAAAATCTAGATATTTTTTGGATCGAGGCTTGGGGGTTATTTGCATTTTTAACTTATACTTTCTGCAAATAACCGGAATTTTTTATTCCATGCAAGTGGAGTTTTGGTATATGTCATCAAAACGCCGAATAAAACAGAAAAAAAAATAAAAAGAGACTACATGGTATCATATTGTTCATTTTTAATGTCTTTTTGAATAAAGAATTTTTTTTTAAATCGTATCGCATGCTCAATACAGTGGGGCCTCAGATATCCGGACGCCAGATAACCGGACGCTTCAGTTTACGGACGATTTTATTTGGGAACGGATTTTTCATACGTTATTTTGTCTCATTTATCCGGAATTCCGCGTTCCGGATCCGGACGGTCTGTTTTTACCACAAAACACTGATTTACTACTAATCTTGCTTCATTTAACCGGACGATAAAATTTGATGATACCCCGTGCAATACAAAAGATTACACCTGTCAATTGAGTTTCACACCTTTTTTTACGTGCTAGACCCCTATTAGTAGCTTGTATAAACACTGCCTTCCTAAATCACTTTCAAATTTACCGACAGTGCTGGCCAGACAAGATTAGTCACGCCTCAAAGCACGTGGCTTGGATATCTTAACCTGTGCACCTGTCAAGTGCCATCGCTTTTTTAAGCATCCCTGTATTTCGAATAAAAAATATGCTTATTAATCAAGAAAACTGGAAAGTTTTACAAAGCTTTGTGTTTTATCTACGTATTTAAATCGTATTTTAAAACGAATTGTCTCATGAATGCCTTGTTAGATTAAGTGCAAACCGGAAGTATAGGAAGAAAACGAAGTAAAAGCATGTCAACTTATCGGGAGTGCATTGGAGGGTCTTGCAATTTTCCAACTAGTAAACGTTAATTTTATCAGTAAATTTACTTTATTTTAAGAATAGAAATAATTTCAAAAATAAATCAATTATTGAGGAAATTGGCATTTCTAAAAATAGATAGTTGGAAACATTACGTACGTGTAAAGGCCTGGGCACATATCACACTTGGACACAAAGAATTTAGCTAGATTCAGTTATCATTATAGTCTGGTTAATATTTCATGACAAAATAATATTATAAAGCGGGGTTCTTTATATTTAAAAATGTTCATATCAACGGACAACTCTATTTATGTTGCTATTTAGTATGAATGGCCAAAAAAAACAACCCAGTATCAACACTTGGGGCCATTGTATACAAATACCCCTGGTACATTATCATTAATGACAGCAATAGACACATTTCAGATATCCGGACGCTTCACCTATCCGGACGATTGGACTTGGGAACGAAAGCGTCCGGATAACTGAGGCTCCACTGTATTTCATGACTACGGAGCGGATCCGTAACTCGAAAGTTCCGTAATGTTACTCTTAAAAATAAAATAGAAGATGAAGATTGTCTACGATCACAAACCATGACAAACTGAAGAAAATAAAACATGTAAGGTAAGTAGTTTTTTTCATAGATTTTAACCACATAATAACCTATAACAAAAACAAATACTCCCCTCAAGTTACTTGATCCACCCCTGTGCCCGCACAAAACTGGTGTGACTTCCCTTTGATCTTGATAAACAGTTAAGCTTGTGAATAAAAAAAAGTGTCTTGAGTAATATCTAGCACCAAAACTTTCTTTTCTTTACTATCTTTATCATTATTTAATTTTGATACATAATACATGCACAAAACGTCTGCTTGTCACTGAGTTAATTGTCACCTCAAATAGGACCCCCCCCCCCCCCCCCGGATAAGATGTAAATCAGAGATGTAACGTTATATAATTTTTATCTTGGCCTTTGTTAATCAATGACAATGAATTTATCAAGTCTGTTTCTTGAATTTTTATCATATGGATTGTACAACGTTTGATACGTGTGCATGTCTGTATACACTGTTTACGTTTCCTTGTCAACCGACACTAGATCAACCGGTTACTGGATAATTCGTTCCTTAGATATTCTGGTTCATGAAATTTTTAACACTTGCAGAAAACAATAAAAGAATCAATGTAAAAAAAGAGTAATGAAATGAAAATAAATATTGGTTGTTTTTCTTGATAATTGAAACATAAAACATTCCATCTATCCAGAGGAAATAAGTACAGGAATAAAAAAAAAATATTAACTTAAAGATAAATTAATGAATCAGATTTATTTCTTGAAACAAATTCAATATTAAAAATATGAACAAATAACCCATATATTATCAGTTTTCGTGATTGTAATTATTATTTAATTCCGTTGGAAATTATTTATAATTGTTCTTTATATTATTGACCAGAATAAAAATTAAATTTATAAAAAAAAAAAACATACGTAACGTATAGAAAAGTCCATACATAATTAATTTGGATATAATCAATAAAAAATAAAGATAAATGCTGTTTGAATCATCAATAAAAATAATCCTAAACCAGAGAAAAAATAATTAATGGAATTAAATGGCTAATTGTAAAATTATAAAAACATTCACAACGTAAAAAAAAATTAATCTATATATTTGTACTCAATAATTAAAAAAAATATCTAAAGTACAAAATTCCCTTCGTCGTCAGATACGTGTTAAAAGGATGTTCCATCTGTCTTAATTTCTTCTTAATACAGTAAAACTCGTTTATAACGAACACGGATATATGAAAATCTCGGGTATAACGAAAAGTATAAGGAATGTTTTTTAGTCCCCAGCACTATTTGCTCATATAATTTTAAAAGAAATGAAAGACTATAAAATAATGAATTTTTGAATAAATGAAAAAACTATAAAATTATAATTTCCACTTCATGTTTTACTTTGTTGTTTTGTAGAATGGAGCTAGTTGATGGCAGAAATAGATTTCCGTGTGTTCTATGTAAGAAAAGAACTAAGCCAAATAACAGGAAGAAATGTGAAAGCGTTGAAATAAGACGATTTCTGAGGAAAACGTTCATGGTGGATGCTAGACCAGTGGATGTGTTATGTAATAAATGCAGACACCAGTACTACAGAAACAAACAAGTAAAACAAAAACCTATTAATGCAAAACTTGACACTGAACTTCCAGGAAACTCATTATGTCTAAGTCCACCATCTGTTACCCTGCCTCTTCATAGGACTGTTTCTTCCCATTCATACTGCTTCATTTGCAAGAGACCCGGGCCGAAGCTCATCGTTGTGCCGATATCAGCAAGACTCTCAGCATTCATCCACAAGGAAGTGATTATCCCATCTGGCAGCAGGTGCTGTCCCTCACATATTGCTAATGATGATTTTATCACAGGATCACTGAATAATTTAAAGACTATAGATACATCAGGTTTGAACAGACGTACAATAGTAGACCTAATCACAAGGATACGGAGTTATGCAATTCAGAATTGCTCATCCAAATTCACGTTTGATCCGTCATACCTTAACAACCTAGATTACATCACTCTAACTGGAATATCCAAAGACAACTTTGCAGATCTGCATCAGAAGATAGAAACAGAAATAAAAAATACACCTAGCAGAACATCAACAATGTCTCTAGGAATATTCCTTCTCAAAATGCGATCTGGAATGTCGAACCAGTTAATGTCAACAATATTTGGTATTTCAAAGTCGTCAGTAAGAAGAGCTATTTCAACTGTCAGGACTGCACTTATGAAAAAGTTTGTTCCACAAAACGTAGGATTACACCACATATCTCGCCAAGAAGTGATAGCGAACCACACAAGACCACTGGCCCAATCTCTCTTTGGAAATATGACACAAAGTCAAGCCATCGCAGTCCTTGATGGGACATATATATACATCCAGAAAAGCAACCATTTCCAATTCCAAAGAAGGACATACAGCATCCATAAAGGCCGCCCCTTGGTTAAGCCAATGGTTGTTGTTTCAACGGATGGATATTTCCTGACAGTAGTTGGTCCCTATCTTGCTGACAGTCGAAACAACGATGCATCCATCCTGAATCATATGTTGAAATCAAATATAGAAGACATCAAGAACTGGTTTGAAGATGACGATATATTTATCGTTGACAGGGGATTTCGGGATGCCCTTGGAGTCCTTGAAGAGTTTGGTATAAAAGCATACATGCCTCATCTTCTTACCAAAGGGGAACGGCAAATGCCCACACCTGATGCAAATGCCAGTCGTTTGGTTACCAAGGCAAGTAGACTTCCTAGTTTCAAAATACATCTACCCGGTATGTAGCAAATAAAGAAAATCCTAATTTTGTTTCTCTTTATTTGGTGTACTCAGAGTGTAAGGATGTGTTACAATAAGGTCTTTGACTTAATACATACTAGTACTTGCATTTAAAAATGAGATTTCATATGAATTTACTTATTGTTTTGCTTTTCTCATTTTTGATTTACAGATTCGCTGGGTTGTGGAGGCTGCCAATTCCAGGATTAAACGTTGGAAATATCTTGCACATACCCTCCCAACAAATCAGGTGCCATTCATAGGGGACTATGTGCGAATTGTATTCCAATAAGTATTTACCACCCCTCTCTACAGGAAATGCAGATGACGATGAAGCTCTTGCAGCCAAGATGCAATACCTGTCAAAGCAAGTCAACAGTTTAAAGGCATTTGTGGAAGAACATGCACTTGACAAGAGGTCATCCTGCTGGGAAGTTTCATCCGATTCTTTGAATGTCCCCAAGCTAGACGAAGAAGAAATTAGAAATTTAACTTGTGGAGTATACCAAGTAGGGCTTTGTCCAAGTTATATTCAAGAATACATGGAAGGAGAGTCTGACATCCTGGTCCATAAAGAACACCCCGGCTTAATTAGAGTTCAGTTGCAGAGTAGGCATATTTCATCAAAGAAGTATATGCTCTGGATCCAATACACAGAATCAGCTGTCACTGCCTGGTATTGTAAATGCCGTGCGGGTGCACGTGTGGAAGGTGTCTGCTCGCACATTGCATCTGTTGTGTGGTACTTGGGATTTGCAAAGCACAATAATGTCGATGTTTCAGCTACAGGTATTCAGAACTGGGGTGAATATGTCAAAGACGCTGCAATTATTGATGTCTCTGACACTGATGATAGTGACATTGAAGAATGACAGCTGCAAGTACATGTAGAACTATCACATTAAGTGGATACTATATATAACTTAACTATCTTTCATTTAATTTATACTTGTATATTATAAATAATAGAAAATATTATGTAATATCATAGAACATTGAATGTATTTAAATCATTTAAAAATATTGTATTTAAATCATCTATAAATATTCCTATAATTCCAGTACTTATACATACATGTATACATGTATGCATATTTGAAGTAAAAGTTTAAATGCAACTGTAAGTTCTTCAACGAATTACTTTGTTTAAGTTAAATGTACATGTATGTATCATAAATTGTAAAAATTAATTTCTGAAATCCCGATATGGTTGATATGTCAAAGAAAGGCAAACCCGAAAATGAAAATGAACATGAATTATTACAAAAAATGTTTAATGTTTGTTTATAATTTGGTTATTAGATTATTGTTATAACTTGTACTAAATGCATTCTTTATAAATCATATTTTATAGTTTTATAAATGTATGTAAGTAACAATTCACCACTGTATCCGGAAATAACCATATATTTACTTTTAAAAGATGATAAGTGAATAAATATTACCTTTAGTGGGATTTACATTTTTACAGCTTCCATGTACATGCAGTTTTTAAATGAGAATAAATTTTAATTTGCATGCAATATACACTATTTTACTGATTTTTAGATTTATTTAACTTTAGTTACATTTATATTTACCAAGTTGGAGTAACGGAAAAGTTATATGCATCCATACTTCTTAATTGAGTGAACACAATTTCCTTTTATCATTTAATCATTTTATCTTTGAAATGTTTTTACTCGGTGATCAGGCCTATGTAAAAAATTAACTAAATAATTATTACAGTATTACTTTTATTTCTATGCTATTATGTAATTTTGTCTCAGTCCATAAAAAAATTAGTGTGTGACCTTAGGGTCTTCACATACATTTCACCTTCTTATACATTACAGTTTCTTATGACGTAATAGTAAAAACGTCAACGCCATAACGTCATACTAAACAAACAGAAACAATACCAAGTGTGAACGACTGTAAAAAGAAAACTAGAAAAGATATTGGGAAAAAATTAAGTGTTTTATAAACTATAATTCTTAAAGTATTATTTGAGAGACTTTCACCTATTTTGGTGACAGGGCTGATTTTGGCACTTCGTGGCTCTAGTTCTTTGAGACCCGGAAATAATAGCCCTATAGTTCCCCTACACTTCCCTGGTATCCGTTTGATGCACACTTCAAAGATGACGGAGATTATGGTCCACCTTTAACCCCTATATCATTGTGAAATGCCACAAAAACTTCGAGTGAGCAAAACCGGCCCTTTTAGGGGTCATATGCGCTTTCTAATACTTGTAATAAATACCTCTTGAGGTCCTCTACTTAACCCCAGTGTTTCCTAGTTGTTGTGATCAAATTCAAGTGAGATATAAACCCCTGAAATGAGCCCGAACCCCTGGGAACCACTTGGGGGTATCCCTACAGCCCAAATTTGAGACCGGGAAATAATAGCCCTATAGGTCCCCTACACTGCCCTGTATTCGTTTGATGCACACTTCAAAGATAAGATAGATAATGGGTCACTTTTTACTTCTATGTCATTGTGAAATGCTAAAAAATGACAAAGTTCGGGTGAGCTAACTGGACCTTTTAGGGGTCATAGGCGCCCTCTAAAGCTTATTATGAATGCCTCTTGAGGTCCACTATTTAATCTTAGTGTTTCCTAGTTCTTGTGATCAAACTCAAGTGAGACATAGACCCCTGAAATGAGCCCGAACCCCTGGGAGCTACTTGATGGTACCACTACAGCCCAAATTTGAGACCGGGAAATAATAACCTTATAAGTCCCCTACACTGCCCTGGTATCCGTTTAAAGCACACTTCAAAGATAAGGAAGATAATGGGCCACTTTTTACCCCTATATCATTGTGAAATGCTAAAAGATGACAAAGTTCGGGTTAGCTGAATAGTCTCCGGTATATTTCTAAACAATTTTTTCTTGAAGGTTCACGTCAAAACATGGCTGACACAAAATAATCCCAAGTTCACTTTTGGATTTCCGTTGTTTTGGGTTTGGTTTGCGACAGAGGCTAATTTTTTAATGAGAATAAAATCACAATGTAAGATGTCTGATCGTCCTATTTTTGTAATAATGCGAGGACTATTTTAATTTTCTATGCATGTTATTTCCGGAGAAAAGTAAACAGACTCGGGGATCAATTTTTAAGCATATGTATATACAAATACCAATATTCAATTGAATTTCATTAGACACAACGCATTTATAATTCTTATCCAGGCGAGCTTTACTGCCTCTGAAGTTGTCAATGCTCATAGAAATTATTTATGCATAAATCTTGTTGATATTAATTAAATTATGCCGATAATAAAATAAAATATAATTTTCTCAGTACTTTGATGGTTTTCCTTATTGACTGCTAGCTTCTACGGGCTTAGTGGCTGCTGTTAGTGGCTGCTAGCTTCAGCCTGGTGATTTTTTCTTGTTTTTATACGATCGGCAATGATGGGTATTTGGCAATAATGGGTACTCGCAGGTTATACGTGGTAAGTTAACACAAATCTCTATATGGAATTTACTGACCACGTATAAACCATTAAACCATATTAAGTCAACTACAAATTATTTAATGAACATATCTTTTCGACTTCTATTGAAGTAATGACAAAAAGTAAGCAAAACAATGAATGTCAAGTGTTTTACATGTATAACAATGTAACAAGTTACCTGACGTCATAATACTCTAAAATGACGTAATTTTGCCCAAGGAGAGATATATCTCGTACTGACAGTGTTTGGAATATACATAGTCTTAAGGAAGGAGTCTTCTCGTTATCACATATACTTCTAATATTGAGAAATTAATGAAATTTCCACACAGTCAAACAGAGCATATTACCAGATGATAAAATCAGTGTATTCAAATTTGACCATCTGGTTTTCGCATCCAGGTCAGGTCAAGGTGTCTATACTTTTCCTTAACTTAAACGATGATAAGATTATATGAAATTATCTGTAGTTATATAGAATCTGTTTAAGATATTTAAAGTTTCAAATTTCACAGGATGAAACTGTGCCATTCAGTTAACTGAAATGTGACTGATCGGTAACTGAAAGGTGACTGTATGGCAGAGCTGTGCCATTCAGTCACCTTTCCAGACCTTTCAGTTAACTTTCAGTTTACTGAATGGCAGAGATTCATCCTGTGTTTTCAATGAAATGATAAAATATAACATTGTCTATCAGTTTATACTAAATTGATATAAATATTTAAAATGAAATTGAGATTGATAAGCCTGCATTTCGTCTAATTTTCGTAATTTTTGAAGACATTTTGATTATTTTTCTTTACTTCCAATATTGAAATGTTTCGGCTTTTTACATATTATGAAGACATTATATTAAGATATAATTTGACTGAAAAGCTCATATGTTGCCCATTAAGTAAGCGAAAAAAAATCCAGTTTAAGTGATTTTTAAAACAAATCTTTTTATATAATGAGCACTTAAAAAAGCTAATAAAAATGTAATTTGATTGGGAAATCATATCTTAAAAACACTTTCTGATAACCAAGTATCTAATTATTAGTTCACATTTGTTGAAAAATCCAGCATTAATGTTATTGTTTTAAAAATGCTAAATAAGCTCATAAACTTACAATACAGTAACTCTGACTTCAAAAAATGTGATATTTTTTTACGCCAGTGTTACGCCATAAATATAGTCCTTGTTAGATTATAAAATTTGCTTACTATTTTGATGCCAAGTTGTATAATAGTAAGAAAGAAAGAAAAAATTATCTTCTAATTTTCTTTAATCTTGATTTAATGAACATTCAATCAAATGTATTTTTACAAGTCGAAAACTAGACAAGGTTCCTTCTTTACTCTGACTACTGTTAACCAATGATTTTCTTACAATTTATCATAGGGTAAGATATTGTTAGGTACATATTAACATTAAGCGATGTTTCATGTATTCAACAATAGCCTGTTAAAATCTTAAATCGTATTAATTTGATACTTGTCTTTCACCACATTATTAATAAAGCCACGCCCTAAAACCGGGAATATTCATCCAATGGTTTTAAACATAATTAGAATACATGCACACTCACTGGATTAAAGAATGATATATGTATGGTATCATGTTGAAATTTTATTAAGCTGTCCAGATAACCTAAGAAAAATAACTCTAAAAAGAAAACTAATATTAATGCTGTGTGAATTATTGACACTTTCAAAAATGAGTTTTGTAAAAAGGAATTTTTTCGAAAGTTTAAACAATTTTAATCAAGATAATACTTCCCATCTGACTGGTTTGCTTGCATGAGCAGAATGTGAGGCACAAAAGATCTAACATATTTATTTATATGTTGTGTTTAAAGATACCTATTTGTAGCAATGATATTGAAATTAATATAACCTGAACAATAATATATGGGGGAAAATACACCAAAAAACCAACTGAATACTACATTCATGTTGAAAATAAGATTGGTACTTATTACTGTGTGTCTCTATTATATAAAAGATAATGTGCACGTATAAATGTCTGTATAAGATTTAATATTTTTTAAAAGTCGTTTTCCTCACCGTGCAGATAAATTTAATAATATTTTTCAGGAAATGTACAAAAACGCCCAGTGTTTTTAATTAGTTTTGTTCATTATCAATATTCAAACTGGAACTAAACAATTTTAAAAGCTGTAAAAGTGATTGAGGTTTGAAATTCTTGCCTATAAATAACATATAAATCGAAATTCTGAAATTTCAGTGAAATTGGTCGATTGCCAAAAATCAACTTTAAGTGACTTTGTACTTTGGTTTGAACTCATTTAAAAATAAGAATGCTAAAAAGGCTAAAAATGAAATTAGTTTTGTTTTATACATTTATTTGGACTTATTTTAACAGGTTAATTTAATGCCAAACATGACATACGTTTTTATCTGTCTTTTTATAGTCCTTGATTTGAATATAGTGAGGAGTAAAGGGGGAATCTGTGCAAGGTGAGATTTTATCACATCAACTAGAACCTTACATGTTTTACGATAGAATGAATAACAAAATACAGAAAGTTTACAGGGAACAATATTATTTGTTTAAAATTTTAGAGAGTGTTGTGCATTTCTTAAAAGATGTAATACCATTGGTTGTGTCTTTGATTAATATTTGTGATGCTTATAACATGAATTCGGGTTACTGCTTTTAGGAAAAAAAATGTCTTTCTTCAATCATTTTTTAGACATAGTGTTTTTATTTGTAATTTACTCTCCAAAACTAAGAGTCCGGCGTTAAAATTAGGCCCTCTGTTTAAACGTTGTATAGTTGATACGTATATCTATGTTTGATTATGTAAATAGAAATATCAATATTTTGTAAAATATCGTTCACGTATGTTATTTTGTTTCAGATTTGCTAATGGTTGTTGTCCTAATACAAAATGGGACACTGAGAAAGAGGCATGTGTCGGTATGTTACAATTAATAGTTAATATGACCATATGATAAATGTTTATGATAAAATATATATTGTATAAAATGATCTTGAAAACAAACCCCACCCACCAATTAATAGTAAAATCGACGTTTCAGCTATTGACCAATTAATAGAAGCGATGTTTAGCAAAATTGGAACATAATGTAAAATTCTTTGATATACATATCTAATATCTCTATAGTTTGTTAAAGACGTTTTTAACTTTTCATGTTCAAGCATTTTGGGGTTATCATTTTATCTTATTATCTAGCAAATTATTTTTTAATTATTTGTTGTTGTTGTTGATTTTGTAGCATGCCAAGACGGTTACTATTGATTAAACTGCACAAAACAATGTCCTTTTCCTAGATATGGAAAAACTTGCAAGCATATTTGTTCTTGCGACAAACAATCATGTGACTTTATGGTGGGCTGCAGAGAGGGAAAGTATTTAACAATTGCTATGAGAAATATTATAATAGCTTGGTATCTAAACAAACTCCTCTAAATACTTAACATAAATTGTCATCCACTGTTACTCTTTTTCGAAAATATGATTATTTGTCTGTATGCTTGAATATATGATAAATCAAAACAAACTTATACACATTTGTTATTTGGCTCTGTTGACATTGAAATATGTGAAAAAAATTAAAAATGGCAATTTTAAGTTAACATATTTTGAATTATGGCAGCAATGTTCGTCCTAAATAACAAAAACTGTGGTGTAAAGTAAAACAAAAAACCTCGTAGTTTCCAAAATGGCATTTAAAAGAGGTCAATGGATGTTTTAATACAAAAGCATTATTATACATATCTGAAAAAGATATGAAATCACTACAAACATCTACATTTATTTTCGACAGGAGGTGCCAATCTATTTGTGTTGTGTATGAAAGTGCACACTGGAAAAGGAAATGAAACGTTATTTTTCATATCTCGATAGCATTACATTAATAAAAGTCATGGATGAAATATCTTAAAATTGCTCCATATCAAATCAAAATAAGATTTGAGAAAATATTTTGCTCTTTTTAAATTGTTTATAAGATATTAACCATAAAGTGTAGTAATAAACCAAAGGAGAGGATTGTATAAACTATTTAAGCAACTAGTTATGAAAATCGGTTATCCTGATAACCGATAATAGAACAAGCCAAATAATTTGCTGCTCATATTGAGGTATTCATGCATACATGGATGTATTTACAAGAACCTATTTTGTTAGGTCGATACAATATTTGCCGACAGCACAGTTGATCAAAATTATTTTTTCGACTATCACTCGCGACAAACCATTATTTGCTCATGACGTAACTTAAAGCTATTCAGCGAATATAAACAAAAAATGTATTTTTAAGTTTTAAGAAAAAGGCCGTTCTGATATGTAAAAAAAAATATGTTATATTTTATCTAATACAATGACAAATTGCGGCTATTTACTCTCTTAGAAATTCCATTCTATTGTGTGTTTTATTACTTTCTAATTTGAGTATTTTCGATTCCAGAGAGAGAGAGAGAGAGCGAGAGAGAGAGAGAGACTACTTATACTTAATTGTTACAACTACTGAATTGCTATATTTAATACTTTTGAAGTGGTTTTGAAATGATTGCTTAGCATCAAAAATTATCTTATATTCTATTTTTGACGTTCTTGAAAGGGGGGGGGGGCAAAAGTAAGATTAACTTCATATACTTTTTAAAATAAGGTTTACTGCAGATCTACTCCGATATATCACAAAATACAGGGTGTCCCATAATATCTGATACCATTTACTCTTTAAATAACTTGTGTTTAAATTTATTTAACAAAAAAATCAAATGCATTTTTATAAATGTATATGATGTAAATTTTTACTCAACAAATTTCACAAACATTCAAAAGTTTTTGACAAATTGGGCGTTGTTTATAAAAACACAACAAATTTAAAGACTTCTCCAAATGACGTCCTTTTTTATCAATGACGACGTTAAGTCGATGAGTAAAATTCTTCACAACAGCCAATGTACGGATCCCATTTCTTCAATTTTTTTTCACAATTTAAAGAAACTATTGCTTGCTGAGTCGCTTTTCCCAAGGGTATTCTGTTTTTATAACTTGCACAACTATATCTGGAGTCAGTGTTTGATAATACTGTTTAAAAACGGAAGATGCCTGATCTCTTGTCCGATTTATCTTGTTTAAAATTCAATTCAACCAAAGACATATGATGCAAATTTGTGACATCATAAATTAAATAAAAGCATGTTTTTTTCCCAACCTTTTTTTGTGGACAAAATGAAAAGGTTTTACTCTTTTTTGAGTCACAATTTACAAGTTTTCACCTTATATTATTTTGTTTATACTAATTTCAAATGGTATCAGATATTCTGGGACACCCTGTACTTGAATGCAAACGTTTACTGTCATGTCCAAAAGTATTAGAATAAATTATGAAATACATTTATTAACATCAATAAATGTTTGTTTTAGAACCTTTACGGAAAATGGTTTAGCTTTGAAATACAATGAAGGAACTGTCAACAACAACTCAATAACATATTTCACTAGAAAAAAATTAATTTGAAAGACAATGAAGGAGCTGCTATCGACAACAAATCACCACTCTACTTCCCGATAATTGTGACTGCAGCTATATTGATCTTGCTTTTCATCGCTAACATTGCAGTGACGAGTGTTGATAAATATAGGAAATTTCAAACAATGAAAAATAGAAAAAGAGTATCTCAAATTAGAACTGTTTAAAGATTAGTTGATATTTATCATCAAATAGATCATACAAGTGCATTTGGAATTATGTTTGATTTATGTGTTAAACGCGAAGTATTTCAAAACCTTAAACGTTTTATAGACTCATTTGTCGTAATAATAAAAAATATGGTCATCCTAATTGCGGATGTTGATGATTGTTGATTAAGAAATAGAGCCTTTTATATTTTTTAAATTAAGCAATACTGTGGAATCATTAGAATTCATGGTGGCTCAATTTTCGTGGTATTCGTGGGGAGCCCTCGCCCACGAATTTACATCCTCAACGAAAACTAATTATAAAAGGTTTAGTTTACCTACTGAAACTGAAAACTGACTTATCCACGAAATTACATCCCAACGAACACGCAAAAAACCCATAATACGAAAATTGGCCTCCACGAAATTAAATGATTCCACAGTATTGATTATAATTTGTAAAGGGTTTGCCATTTATCAAGCAAACCACACACTTTATACTTTTTTTAATGAATAAAATTAGTTAAGTGTATTTACCAATTCCTTTAAAGGACTACGGACCCAATTCACTTCTACAATACTGATTTTCATGAGCATTTTTGATTTTTGATATGAGTAAGAGTTACTAAAGATATATCAAAATCAATCAAAAAATGAAATAAAAATCGAACAAGATTTTTTGTAGGAACTATTTCAAGAATTGTTTGTATTACTTCACTTTTTCATTTGAATATAATGGGGGAAAGCGTTCTTGTAAGAGAGAAAATTTTTAAAAAAATATCAAAGAGATTTTCTTTCAAATTGAAATATGATACTTATATGATGATTTTGATTTAAAAACATTTAAACAACGACCATGTCATCGACTTCGTTTTTATCGGGCACATACCAAAGGTCTGTGTGTCGTTTTAATACTGCGCAAATTCTATGAAAAGGTTGTGTACATCATTTTTAGGTTGATTTATGAAACAAAATAACTATTAGAGTGTGATAAACTTTTTCTGTTATAAAATTCTTCGAAACTTAAGCACAGGATCGGTTTTACGGTTGAAGCAAATCGGAATATAAATGATTTTTTTCACTGTCTCAAACTATGTTAACTAATCTACTGTGGAATCATCATCGTTCGGGGGGGGGGGGGTATTCGTGGCTTTCGTGGGTAGCCCTTGCCCCCGAATTTAATCCCCACGAACGTATATATAAGCATTTGTTTAATATACATTAAAAGTATCCCGAGCTTGCTACCAGCAAAATTACGTCCCCACGAACCAGGAAATTTTTGGCTACCCACGGACATTGACGTCCACGAAAAAATTGATTCCACAGTATGTAGATGGTTATAAATAATTCGAGCCAATATAAATCTCACTACAGTACTGTGACATCCCCTGTAGAAATGTGTGCCTGTTAAATAACGTCAAATAGCGTATTTTAGCATGTTAAATTATAGCAAGGTCGGCCACTACTTGTATCATATAAAGTGTGTTGATGACGTTGAACAGCTATATATTGCATCATAGACGATTTTTGATTGAGTTTTGTGACGTATTATTGAGAATTCGATGTTCGTAGAAATCACTGATTTTAGGTGCGCGATATATCTGCGCAAATGGAATTGGGTTCGTCGTCCTCAACACGGTTTTTATTAACTTTAAACAATATGTGTTAACGGTGGGGCAATAAAACATCTGAGAAATATTGTCCTCCCTCAATTTACGACTAAAAAATATACATTCGTACGTTATAATAAGCGTGCTTTTGAATTAGAATAGGAACCTAACTCATTTACCCATCTAATCAGCAAAAATATGCATGAGGTGGTTCACTTAATCATTGTGCCAACAAAGACAATATAATTTCGTAAATTGTCAAAGTTAAAGACACGTTTGATTGGCGCAGGAATCTGTATTGTCCAAAAAAATCGTGAAAAATATTTTTCATCATTGAAAAGTAGTGGCTTAAAATAGAAATATTAACTATACTGAATTTAATTGTCAGTACTTCTGCAGTTACTGGTATATACAAAACAAAGTTCAATGATAAGTACAACGTAGGATAACGTTTTTGTCGTTTTTTCTTCTACATTCACACTAAAAAATAAATGAGCTTGATGTTATTAAAAGATAACATTTGTGTATGTAAGTAACACAGCAAACTTATTGTTTAGTTCATACCAATATTTGAGATTTTCCAGATCTTACTAATGTTTCATTTTTATACGTTTTCAAATAGTACTAGGACTATCAATATGGTTAAATAATTACTCAATCATATGTTAATATAGTCGTTTGTTTTGCTAGTTTGTTTTCCTTTATGAAAATGTTTCTTTACCGAAGATTATAGATGAATCCTTAATATTCGAACAAAATAAACATGCAGTACATGTATCCATATCTTTGAAACACTTCAGCGTCTTAGAAAGCCTAGTGACAAAATGCTGACTTTTCAAATTTAAAGGTTAACTTACATGATATTTGAGAGGGTGCAACAAAGTTATTTTTTCCCGGCAAAAGGTTGTCAAATGTAGATTAGATTGATGAAAAACGAAGCAAACGTGAAGACATATGAATTCCAATCGATGAAATATGATTTTTTATTAAATATTAAATATGAAGTTTAATTACATTGCTAAATTTTCTTTTCAAAATGGTTTATGGTAACTATTCTTCAATCTTTGAACGGACGTAAAAATGAGCAAACTCGTTCTGCAAATATATATTAGTTTCCGTCTGTAATCAAGGCATACCAAAGTTTAAAATATTTGGTTTGATCGAGAAACGACCTATATTCCGGGTAATGAATCAAAGTCGGAAGTAACCTTTAAACATTTAATGGATAATCTAAGCACCTAACGTATGTACTTAATTGAAACCTTTTACATAGTTTACATATATGCCATGTAATTAAAGATTAAAAATGTAATCAAGATGTTATATAACATATATGTATGTCGTTTATTAATTATGTAACTTTGTAGATTTTCCCACTACTTAATTTATTGTATTGTTATTGTTATATTGTTAACCAATTTAGATGCTCCCGTCTAAAAATCCAAACGAATTCAATTCATCATTGAAAACATACTGAAAATCGGTCAAACACCGCCTTTGAAAGACAAATTTGGAAAACATCATTTTATGTTTTTTATTTTTATTTCAAATCTTTGCACATAAAAAGTAATAGCAGATTATAATATTTACTGACATTTGTTAAAATGGATAAACTGTTGTGCATGCAGACAATCATAGACAATCACAGAATAAATTACTAATCGACTCGAGTTCATTGCAAAATAAAGACAGTTCCGTATCTAATATTTAAAATATAAAAAGTCTCGAGTTTGAGCACTGTATTCTATGTAAATTTTAAAACATTATGTCGAATAATAAAGTATTGTTCCCATCCTTTTTTTTGCAATTTCTATTGACATTCTCTCCTCCCCTTTAGGTTTACTTTCATATGAGTAATACGAGTCTCGGGACAGACTATCAAAATACGTAGTAAAAAAAGTTCTAATGCCATTTGGGTTTTTTATTTTTTTTATTTTGCTATCATATATTTCTTCTCCTGTGACAATCTTTATCAATTCTTTTCAATGCTTTGGACTGGCTAAATAAATATCCTTATTCTTTTCTTGAAAGTTTTCAAATGAAAGAAAATTCCCGTCGTTTTTGATAAGATCATTCATAAAGAATATTTTCATCCTCTATTCTTTATTATGTTCTGTTCTCCAAATAAATGCGTTATTAGCCTTGCAGCGAAATTGAAAAAAAATGTTCTAATGATCAAATAAAAAACCCAAACAATATAAATGTACCATATTCCGAAATACAGATTTATTTTTTTCGAATTTTATAGCGATTACAATACAAATTGCAATGTACACTAACATTGTCATTATAACTACAGTTATGACATAATCATCTGATAAATTTATCAGGATGCTTCCATTGGTCAATCTGAAAACGATTTTTTTTTAAATGACAAAGTTAGTACTGTAAACGTATTATATTTGGCGTGTACGATATTTGGCGGAAAATAGTTTTTGAACAAGTTGGCGTGGATTTGAATTAGCGTATTCCTGAATGTGACTATTTTTATACATATATGCATTGCAATTGGCTATGTACTTGATTTAGTGGAAGCTGAATTCCGCCAAAAACGCTAAATAGAATACACAGCCAAATGTAATACGTTTACAGTAACCTATTGTTTTTCCTATTTTTATATATGAAAAAATGACAAAAACAAACCGGCAACCATCTCAAAAATCCATAAAACGAAATACAAATTCAAAGCGGAGCAACACGGACCTCCAAGATAAAGGTAGGATCAGGTGCCATAGAGGAGTGAGCATCCTGCTGACCGGTCACACCCGCCGTGTGCTCTTTGTCGAAATCGGGAAAATAAAAACCGCAAAAGTCCGTAGACAATTAGGTAATTAATTATGGTCTAACAATTAGTATGAAAAACGCAAGTCAGCATGCGACTTAGTGGAAGATTGTATTTGCTGACAAGGTCGTTGTATCGACCATAGAACTTACGAAAAGATGACTTTAAACGAGACTGTTGATAGCCGTGTTTTATCAACTTGTTTGTCAGTAGCTTGCCTCGTCTTAGAAACTGTTCATACGAAGAGCATGCCCTTGCGTATCAAATTAACTGATTCAAAAACACCATATGCAGTTGATGAAGGTATATTGCTACATAAGTAGGGAAAGTTGACTATAGAAAAATTGAAGTCATCGCGTTTATCATAAAGTTTGGTTGTTAGGTTACCATCAATGTCCATTTCCAGTAAAATATCCAAATTTTTCAATTAAAATAGCACTGAAAATAAACTAGACAGCAATTAAGACCATATTCTCTAACTTTAAGATTCAGTTCAAAATCATTGCACATCTTTTAAACAACAAACACTCTACTACTCTATTACTGTTGTATAAGACAAATAGCAAATGAAAAGATCACAATAAGGCCCGGACAAATATTATGTATAAACGTTTTCTTTAAGCTTAAACTTTTAAAAAGAAACTTGATTTAAGTTCACTGTACATCCATTAACAGTGTTATGTTACTCAGTCAATACTGAGCAGACCTGACTCAAATGTAGAACAATTATAGTAATAAAAGGTTTTAAGAAGATTTGCTATAATTTTCATCTCTGACCTAGACATTTTGGTCAAGGTCCTGACAGTCTCTTCCCTCACAATCATTCTTCACATGAAGTATGAACAAGATGTGATCAAGGGGAAGAATATATTATCCATCTAAGTATTTTTCAAAGAGGTCTGATATAACCTTAATCATTTGTGTGAAGTAATTTTACACATCTTCAATAATCTGCTAGAACCTTAACCTCTGAGCTAGAAAAAGTATTTTAAAATACTGCATACTCTCTACCAAAAGGCACTCTGTGGGTTAATTATGAGACATATTAGGCTAAAGGATGGGAATGTATTGTCAGGACAACGATTTAACATATAGGTCAGCCATAAAAATGGCACTCGACATATAAACGTGGTTCAATGTCATTGCAAATCCATTTACCAAAGGCAACCTGTGGGAAAATAAGAACCAAATTGGCCCAAGGGTAGGGAATGTTTAATTTAAAATATTAAGACCAGTGATTTGTGAATAAATTAAAAAACTGACATGACGTTCAGAATAACATATTCATAGTCTATGATAAGTTGTGAATTGATTTAACATATAATTAGCATCGGCATTTTCTTCAAGGCAAATATAGTAAGGGGTATAATTGCATTAGAAGTCTGTATTTATTTTATACTTTGGTAATATTAAGCCACGTAAAATGTTTTGACAGGTATACTAAGGATAAATCAACTTGTTTGTTTTTAAATTGTTTAGATAACTTATCGTTTTTTATTTCTTTTAAGCATAAGGATTAGCAGTAATGCCGCTATTTTTTAAAGCAACTGAAGCTTGTGGAATACTTTGCCTTAATTTTGTATCTTTCGTTGTTATATCATATCGAGTAGGTTGAGTTGTTTGGCTGTTTTCAACTAGTTTAGTTTAGTTTCGTCCATAATGCCTTTCACATTCTTTAATGGTTGATTTTGTCGATGTCCGATGGATTGATTCAATGAAAGTTTCAAAATGAACTCTGACATATAATAAATTAGCGATAATGGTTAAACGCTATTGTAATTAGCTGGTTAATAAGTTTAATATTTACCAAGGTAAAAACTTATTAAGGGTGTTTGTATTTCCAGAATAAAATGAAACGTGTTAGCAACAAATTCCTAAACACTATTTACAAGCCATAGAAATTTAGCATTTCTGCGCAACTGTTGTGCATTCTGGTGTATGCTTATAAAGAGAGGGATATATTTTAAAATAATAAATTGTTGATGAAAAATAAGTGATTAATGTTACTTGTCTCTGTAAAGAAACATTTAATCTTATCTTCGGGCAAATTGAAGTTTTGTGGATAAAAAAGTGAAATTATGTTTAATTACATTTTGATGAATCGTTGGAATGATACTTAAAAGGACATTCTGAGCAAGGTGTGTTATAGTCTTCTATTACTCGTCCTACTCCTTCATCAAATTGGGTACAACAATGACCTAATATACATAAACATTTTAAAAGATTTATAAATTACCATGCACAGTATGTATATAAATTTAAACAAAAAGAAAGTATCTAATTATTTGGAAAGCAATATGTAATGTGTGTCATGTTTACCTGTTATAAATCCATTCTATAAGGTTGTTGAGAAATCGAGTGCAATGATAAACAAGAACTTCACCGTCACATTTAGGATACTTATAGCATTTCTTTTCGTTAATTCTCATTTGTACTGTCTTGGCGTTTTCTGGACATTTTTGTACTACATTGATTGTGATACTTGTTCCATGACAAATATCTTCCTGTGAAAAATTAAACGTTATCATGCACTGTGATGTGTTTTTATATATTGTGATTCAAAATAATCAAGCAAACTATAAACTAAACATAAATGTGAAAATGTGAAGTGAGCAACATATATTGTGCAATATTTACAAAAAAAACCCTCTTTTGAAGGGTTAAATTTCACTTTATATACTATTTGGATATAATTTTTACATTATAATCTGCATATGATTAGAGGACGCATATACGTTATCAAAGGAGTATCAGGGTTACATGCCATATAATGTGTGCGCTTCAACCCATCAAAACGTGTTTTCTGGATCAATCTTATCACAGTTTTTAAAATAATATTCCGTTATTTTTTTATCATTTACCATCTATCTGAACTTTATAAATGTGAAGATTGTATTAAAATTTAGGGTCTGTCAACCACAACAAAACATAATCAATGGGCAGTTATATCAAATATGGAAACATTGATTGAAAAAATATACCGATATTATTATATGAACGAGAAAATAACAAGGTGTAAGCAAATAGAGATATATAAATACTGAATAAAAGTAACTTGCTTAATGATTGCCTCCACAAAGTGCATGCTGATCGCTTGTATAAGACAGTAGTAAATAAATATTTCACACCGGTCGGTAGAAACAAACATGGTCTAGGTATAGGTAGCATTTGAACCACCTAGCGATCTGCAACAAGACGAAAAACCTTTTACTTACTAATATATTCTTGTTAAAATGATTTAAAAACGACTTAATCATACAAAGATCATATATAATTCTACCCCAGATTATTACTAAGACTAAAAACAATGCGAACAAAATTATTTTTTTAGATTTTGTTAATTTCTGCTTAATGTAATGTCGCTACTGAATATGCTTGTAATTTAATAATATAGAGAAAAACACACATTTTCAAACAAAGCAAAGCAATAATACCAACCCTGCTGTCAAATTTAACAGGCTTTGCCTGGATGAAAAAAAAATCGACAAATTGGTGCAAGACATAGTTTCTTTAAATAGCGACTTGTAAGTTTATAAATAAAAGCCTGGAACATACATACTCAATTCTTATTAAGTTGTTATATATTTTATTCACGATCACCTATTGCAACGGTAAGTACGGACTAAAATTATTATTAATATGATCGATTTTATTTTCATCTTGTAATTTGATTCAACTAAAATATAACATGTATCTGAAAACTTCGATTAGTTGCAATGACTATCTGTCGTTCCTAATGATGTCATACACACGGAAAAAAAATATTTGCAGACTAATGCTCGTAGTAACTATTTATATTAAGAACAGAATACTTTAATTTTCTATAAGTAATTTGGTACTTGTCCAATATGATGATATAATTATCTTCGGAATCAAACCTGTGCTGTTTTCTTTCAGCATGTTGGATCTATTGGAAACCATTGGTAGAGTTGTGTTCCCTTCAAACCAAAAAAATAAATTATTCTTATAACGAAAATGCACTTTTTGCAATTTTCATTTTGGGGGGGGGGGGGGGAAGGGATAATTATAGTATTAGAAAGTTAAATGATACAATTAAGGATGGTATATTTAAAATTTCTAGTGCTAAATAAAAAAAAAAATAGTATACCATCAACAGGAATACTACATCCTGTAGACACATCACACAGGTCCTTGCTACATGCACAGTACTTTTGATACCTTATTCCATACGTAGGGAATGGACACTGCATTGTGCAGTGAACTCCATGATAGCCTTGTATACATTCTGAAAATCATAGTTATCAAATTGTTTTGAGAACCCTAATCTAATTTCTGATATGTCTTTTTTCACTCATAATAAATAAAGGTTATGATTTTAATATCGACCAAACTTTATTGAATTACCTTCGCATGCACTATTTTTTGAATTCCAGATGTACCCTCTTCACAACACTCTTTATAGTTTCTTATTTAAAAGAAAGCACATTATAATGATATATAACAAAACATATGTTTTGTAACAATAACTATTTTTAGGTTTGTTGCTTAAAAAATCTACCCTTATTTTTGTTGATACAACAACTGAAAAATAAATCAATATACGATAATTAACATCATTCCGCATTATATCAGTGATCAAAATTAACAGAAAAAAGTATACATACAATTGACAATATGAAATATCTTCGCCATGCAATCGAAAATTCGATAATAACAGCGAAAATAACATCCCCTTGTACATAGTACATAGTGCATCTTTGTTACCGATAAGGTATGTAAGTCGTCTGTCTTCTTAATCACCTTGAGGACGCAAACTTAGGAACCACTAAGTCCAGTATTAGTTTCACAAGCAGTTTATTAAAAAGCGAGATCGTATAGGTTTGTCAAAGTAACAAAATCAAATATAACAGCCCATTGGCAAGTGTTAAGCTGAATCAAAATCCAAAATCAAATTATAAGCCCACAAATTAAAGATCTCCCTTAACATCATTTTACTTTTGATTGACAATTCCGACAAGTTCAGTCCATCTACAATAATCATGAGTGAACATTTAGTGTTTAAATTCCAGAGTTATTAAAGTAATTATTTCTTAGTATTTGTATAATAGCTAATACACTTTGTTTTTGTTTTTAACTTTTCATTTTTTTTATTACAACTGTCAGCATGGCAGCAAAGCATATAACTGTGTTACATGTCAATACGATGTGCACTTCACATCTGTGTTAATGCGCCTATTAGATTAAACCATTCACACTAAATATTAAAATTTTAATACTTCATCTAATCAATTTGTCAACAATTTAGAATGTCTCATTTTTTGTTATTTTTTGGTCGATGACATGCACAACATGCGGTTCATACGGGAGTAACGTAACACCTCGCGAACAATTGCTCTACAAATACTCAATTTTAATGCAGAATATTAAAAAGTCGGGAATAAACATGTGTTCAATTCTCTCGACGATTCTCTTACATTGTTTACAGACCGTTGCTTGAGACGACGTTATGTCATAAGATACAACAGATTGGTGGGCTTCTTTCAAGTTGATGGTCTCAATACATAGATTTCATAACTTACAGTTCAATTTATTTTTGAAATTATTACAGGAGAGTATGATGTGACACGCTAATCGCGGCCTTACATTATTGAAAACAATATCTTTCATGCCTAAAAATTACTTGAAGTAAAAAAAAATGTGTTCAAATTTTGAGTTTCCCAATTTAATAATTTTCAATTAGACAATCTATAATAAGGTATTCAACCTCATGTATCTTAACATCATGTATAATTATCATTGTATAACCTGTAGTCTTTTCCGACGGAAAGAATGCTACATCAGTTCAATTTATACGTTAAAACTATATCATTAATTATTTTCAATTCAGTTGTTTTAGTAATGAAATACCATGTCATATATATATATATCAATTTTATATGTTAATCATATTTTCTAACACAAACATTAAAGTATTTTCAAAGCAATGACAGTTTTTCAAATTCACTTTTCATGCAGTGTCGATACTTAACTTAAATGTGTTTTTGTTAAACAAAACATATTAAACTAAAAGATGACACTTCCTTCCTCTTTTAGTCGATTGTCGTTAGAAGAGTTTTGTATGTGGTACTGTTTGGTTCTAAACAATTATCTAGTACCGATTAAACGTAAAACAATTAAAGGTACGATAATTACAATAATTTCTGTAACGACACGAAAATAGATCATATATTTCAAATAATATCGGAGACAACCTATATTGGTTGCAATGGCTATCTTTCGTCCCCAGTGGTCATATAAACATCAAACTATTTAAAGAATCACCTATAACCACTTGCTATTTTTAAAAATACAAAACAATTTTACTTTCTCTCGATTGTTTCGTACTTCTGCGATAGAATGATATAATTGTCTTCGGAATCAAATTTGTGCTGTTTTCATTCAGTTTGTGTGATCCATGGGTAACAATTGATGGAGTCATGTTTCCTTGACAAAACAAATTAAAATATTTTAAACGGGTTTGAAAATAAAGTCCAAATTTTTACTTGAACATTTTAGTATTAAAAACGTTGATGATTAATTAAATATAATATTTTCTATTGCAAAATAAATTAAATATACCATCAGAAAGAGTACTACACCCTGTAGACACACCACACTGGTCTTTATTACATTTACATAACATTTGACATCTTTTTCCATATGTAGGAAATGGACATTTCTCCGTACAATTTATTCCGTTAAAACCTGGTATACACACTGAAATTAATTAAAAAGAAAATACAAATACTAACATGTAGCCTTATATATATATATATATATATATATATATATATATATATATATATATATATATATATATATATATATATATATATCTTAAAAAAATAATGTTAAGGCTGAACACCGCTCGCAAATAGGCACCATAACACAGATAACTGGTATATAAACCCTTCGATTTCGTTACACCCGATTGCTCACCTGAAACTCGTGGCCGACGTATAGTATTCCTTTCCTGGTCTTTGGATTTTATGCATTTATTTTCTATTAAACGTGCATATTCTGTTTGTAAATAATGTATTTCCCGAATTATATGATGTAAGTATTGTCCTGGCTTGAAAAAAGTGCGTAAAATCTGATAATTTCATCGCGACCGAGTAACACGGCGAGGCAAGATGTACGTAATTAAGGTAAGACCTCTACAGCAAAATATTTTGAACTGTTTAGAGGTCTGCGCCTTATATAGGGGTTGTAGGGACAGCAGTGGTGAAAGAGAAATATGGCGGACAGTGCCTATTTACGAGCGGTTTTCAGTTTAAAGAATGAACTGCATACCTTCGCATGTATTGGTTTTTGAGTTCCATATATATCCTTCACAGCAGGATTTAAAGTTCCTAACATATAAGTAAACGTGTTATTATGGAAAGGACATTTTTTTAAATTAATATTTCTGATAAGCTATTGTTTAAATTTCAAATCCAACTTATTTACATTGGCCTTCAACCAATATTAATACATAACAACTACGTATGTTCACCAATAATATTTGTACGAAAATAAAATTGCATCGAATTAGTATCATATTTTTAAAGATATGATAAACGATTGTGGTACTGTTTATAAGGATTGTTTGTTACTGAAACATAATGAATATTTCCTCAAATGTTAACATGTTAATTGAAATTGTCTTGGAGGACAAAAGTAAACATATTAAGGTCATTTAAAGAAATTGCGATGTTTAAATCTATATAAAATTTTACGGCGTGAATGAAGTAGCCCTATTTCATGTATAAGAGACTAATTTAACCATAAGTTCTAGATATATTAAGGTATTAAATATCAAAAAGTGAAAATTGTTATCAATCGTGGATGGCATCATTATCTTTGACCTTTAGATACATGTATAAACTTAGAGTTTGACGTGTATTACCTATAGTGATAAATAAATCTTAAATTTTAGGCCTTTATTATAAAATAATAAAAAAGTTACATATATTTCTCACTAAATTGCATAACAAATAAATGAACACAATAAAATTATTGGCTTCCAAAGAGTAAAAAAAAATTATAAATTATCCGGTTTATATTCTAAACTAGACTTAGGAACAAAACAGACATGCATAAATTCATTCTGATTTATAAGCAATTTATTAAAACCTTTTCAAAACATATATTAGTCTAGATCTCCAAAAGAGTGATCTGTTTTTTATAACATTTAAGGAAGAATAGGCTATATTGACCGCTTAAACATTTAACAAATATTAACATGTTATTTACTCACCCAATGCATTTTGGGATTTCGCTGCCAATTGCACTAAAGCATAAAATAAATATCGAGAAAAGTATCCTATTAGTCCCTGATAAATTTCGCATTCTAGAAAAAGAGTAACGTTTTGAAAGCAACTACTGGAAAAAAATTTCCTTGTAAAATGCAAGGCTCTCTTTCCGTCCTTTAGGTGGAAATTTATTTTAATTTCCTCTTTGGGTCGTAACTCCGTGACCTTAAAACAATTTCATTGCTTATGCTAAGGTATAAATAGAAATATTTAATATCTATACTTATATCATTAACTTTGAAAGACAAACAATGTAGTGTATGATTTAAATGATTTTGAATTTTTAAATATGTTTTCTTGATTGCATGTAATTTACTACAGTGTAATATAAGTAAAAAGTTTCATGAGGACGCAAAAACAAAACTAAAACACAATAGTCGAAGTTGACGTAGAGTAGAACAAAATACTTAACGCTTCATAACGTGTTATTTTATGCATTTTAATTAGATTTGATTTTCCTTAAAAACCGAAAAGAAATAATCATTTTTAATGTCATTGTGGAACTTTTTTTTATAACGCGTTAAATACTGTACAAATGGACAAATTGTTAATGTATTTTCAAAAGATGCACTCTGGCTATATACATGTATACATGAAACACGTAGATCTAAATTGTTCTATGTTTTGTTGTTGAGTGAAAAGTATAAAAAATATGTTTGCATATCTCATCTTGTAACAAATGTTTAATAAAAAATTAAATGTTTACAATGCATATGTTTGATGATAACTATAAGTCTGTGCTATTTAAACTTGTAAGTTAATCTGTGAACGTTTTAATATATATAGTAATTTTTTGGTTCAACGACTTTTCTATTATCAGCAACACGTCCTTACTTGTATATATGTATAAAAAAAGGGTAATGGACTCTTTTATATATTACGTTTTTAAGAATGGGCCACGGTATGATCATGTCCAATTAGACAAGCGTCAATGTGTGCTATATTACACGATTCATATACACTTTTGTGCACATTTAAAACCACCAACATGAAAACTATCACTGCATACTTCCCTCTTTCACTTCCCAAATTTGTGATAATTCTAGATCTAAAGAAAATGGTGGGACACTACCTTACAACGCATATATGGATGTTAATGATTCGAGGAATCCACAAAAACGGACATATTGTAATCATTCGCATTATACATTTATTAGCCAATTTCCATCAATAACAATTATTGCGAGCTTTCATTATCAGAACTGTGTGACAACTTATTTGTTTCTGTCTGTTCTCAATCTTGATTATCAGATAAGCGACACTGTTGCTTAACGGTTACCCGCTAAAAGTACAGCATATTCTAGTAAATGTTGGGAAAACGCATGCTAAACTCTAAAACTGTTCATATTGATTATACAATAAAATGTAAAAAACAGGATTAACAATAACTTTGCATACATTTGCATTAATTTACTGTAAAAAAAAATAGTAATTTTACAAGAAAACTCATAACACATGGTTAAAATTTTATGGAAAGGAGAAACACAACTTCAGGAATACAATTTTCGGATATGCCAACTTTGAAACTAAATCATTCGTATAGCTTTTTTAAAATTTGTAGGGGTAGGTCTGAATAACAAAACTTTAATACATTTACTCAATACTAAAAAGATGAAAATATAGAAAAGAGAAATCTGATAGTAAGAAAAACTACAGTCAAATAGAAATACCAAATCATCTTAATCATGAAAGGCGAGAACATGCTTAGTCCATAGAATTGAAATGATAATCTGTGATTTATACGCATTAATTAATCTGATTGTCAGTGTACAGAACAAAAAACTATTCTGTGGTTTTTTATTCCAGCATCTATTCATTCATTGTAAGCTTTTAATCATTTAGACTATTTTTAAAAACCATTTGAACCCATATCAAAGTATTGAAACATGTGCTCCATTTTGTCCACAGACAAATTCACTTTGTAGATGCACAATTTCAATTGTCACAATTAATTGATATTTTAATTATGCAATGTTTAAATGGGAATTTATAGATAAATATTTAACTTTGACCAGAGTGTAAACAATTTTAAATCGAACTCAAAGAAATTATACAGCAATTTTGATACTGTTGAAATCGCAATGTTCATATAGCTAATGTAAGTTGCACCTGGTAATCAACTCGCTTTCCGTCAATGTGACTGACTGGTTAGTTATATTTCTAACAACTAATTTTCTTCTTGGAACAAATGTTTTGGAAATTCAAAAAGGAAAAAAATAAGCAATTGTTTATCCGTCTACAAATCTAACGAAAGTACTTGCGATAACCATTAAAAGAGAGGACATAACATTTCGTCAATTTTCTTACGATAGAAATGAAATGGTAAGGGCTATATTTTTTGAATGTGGAACCCTAAATGTTTGTTGATCTTGCTAAGCATTGAGCTTTTTGACATTGGTGCTCATTTTAAATGAGCTATATATGTTTTTAATTTTCATTTTAAGATAAATGTATGTAATGCATATATATCATACTAGTTATCTTTCTTTGAAATGCATACAGTATATTCAAATGATAGTGTTAAAAATAATTCCTAAATGAAAACATTCAACCTGTACTATATCGCAATGTTCCTATTGGTATAGAAACATGTTCATTGTTCTCTAAATCTTGAAATTGCAAAGAAAAATGGTAACCTTGTAGACCTTGTCAAATAAATTGAAAATGAAATGTAAATATAAAATAAGTAACAACAAAATGCCCATGTGCCACCTCGCCCACCTAAGCAACAATTAATGGCGATAATAAAATCAGTTTTATGAAGTCGTATAAAAATATCACGACAATGTAGTAGAATAGATACTGTATAAAATCATTTTTAAATATGTATCTATATATTCTCTGTTAAACAGTGCGCCCCTTAATTATGTAACTCGATAATTTTATTTTTATATCACATACTGAGCGTTGCAGTTCTAAAAACGATCTTAAACAAAGTATATATAAACCTTCATTAAACTTTGAACCGATAATGGGGTCCAAGTATTGTTAAGGGGCCACATTATTTACATTTGAAAATCAACAATATGTCAGATGTTTGAAGAAAGGTAATACACTATACCATATATTACAACATTTAAGTTTTTGAGAATTTATTTTATTTAACGTAAAAAGGTACCCCTATTGATTGTGGTTCCACCTTTCCCCGAGGATCATGATTTTGACAAACCTGAATTTTGACAAACCTGAATCCACACTATCTGAGAATGTTCACACTAAAGAAACAACTTTTCTAGGCAACTCATTTTTGAAAGATTTTTCTCTACATATTCCATTGTAAAAATTAACTTTTCCCCAATGTGGCCCCGCCTTTCTGCATTGGGATCATGATTTGAAAAAAAGAAACTTTAATCTACCTGAGGATGGTTCCACCACAGTTTTAGCTATTTTGGCCAATTTGTTTTTGATAGTTTTAAAGATCTTTCTCTATATATTAATAATAATTTGAACAAACTTGTATATACCCAACATGAGGGTGCTTCCTCACAAGTTGCAGCTTTTCTGGACAACTGGTTTTTCAAAATGGAGATTTTAAAAGACTTTTCTCAATTTGCTCCTATTTAATAAAACTCAACCCCCTCCATTGTTGCCCTACTCTACCCCCCGGGATCATGATTTGAACAAACCTAAATCTTCACAACCTTAGACTGCTCCCAAACTATGTTCAGCTTTCGTAGCCAAACGGATATTGAGAAGATTCCACTCTAACCCCGAGGATCATATCTGAACAAACTTTGATCTAATTTACGTTAGGTTGCTTTCACGCAATTTACTGCGTTCTTATAAGAACAGTTTTATCAGATTTGTCTCTATACATTCCATTGTAAAAAAATGACCGTACTACAATTATGACAGCCTAGCTAACTCTGGGGGTCATGATTTTAAAAAAAATTCGAATCTACACTATCTGAGGATGATTCCACAGCTTTTCTAGCCAATTGTGTTTTGACTTATTCTTTTTCTCTAGATATGCTTTGTTTGGTTGAAATTGGCTCAGTAGTTTTGCAGAAGTCGTTTACGGACGGACCGGACAAAAGAGCTTTCAACTCAAATGACAAAAACTACACGGAGCAACGTCTGACGTAATTATTGCCTCTATTTCGTACTCGATTGGATTGTGGTATTGACGATTGATTTATAAAAGTCTCCAAGCTGAAGTCTACTTTTAACTATTTATAATCACATCAAACCGTAGTGAATTTCAATAATAACTGAAATTGTTCTCTTGCATTTGAAATTCATTATTGAAGGACCATTAGCATATCTGAAATAATTTTTCTCGAGTTCTTGGCATGACTCCGATGTACTAAAGAAAATAAATATACAATTGTACATAGGGGAAAAAAATCCTGTTATCGTCACGTGTTGCTGCAATTTCCGAGTTTTACATTAACATGTTTTCATATCCAAAGTAATTATTCTCTGCTATTTTTAAAAAGAGTTTGATCACCTGCTTTAAAACTACTTTACAACCGGACAATTCATAATTTTAAATAAAATATGTTAAAAAAATAAGCAAACTGTTCAGTTTACAGAACTTGAAAAAAATATATTTTATTGGTTTACCAATATTAAGGCACAACTGATTTTTAAAAGTCCGTTATTTTTGTGTACTGTAGATTCCTAATTAAACGCGAGGAATTAATGTCTGCGTAAAATCGCGAACAGCACATCTCGCGGATTTTAAAATCTTGCTTTCATTTTGGAACTAAATGGAACTATTATTAAAATTCGGCGTTCGCGATTTTATATTCTCGCGATTTGATGCAAAACAGTTGAATAGCGGAATTAAGTACTCGCGTAATATAAGGAATCTGCAGTATTATGATGTTATTAATAAAAAAGTCAGAAAATTACGTACTATTTGAAAATTTTTAAGAGCTTGAATTTTACTTGAATTTTTTTTTATACGTAAGAAAATTACCAATTTGATATTGAATAAATGTAATATTAAATCAACTCGTACCATTTTTCTCGTTTTTTTTTTTATTTAAGCAGTGATGATAGATTTGATAAATCAAATGGGCCAACTTTTCTAGAATTCATGTAAGAACATTAAGTCATGACTGCATTAATAGTTGTCCAATCAGATAATCTTCAATATATATATCTATATCAAAAAACTAAGTACACTTAAAGCTGTAATGGATCTATAAATCACTACATGTGTATACAGCAACGTAACGAAGACGCTAGTGTTGGATAAGTATTACTGAACTACACTGAAAATACCAGTAGTGAATTCCAAAACGTCATCAAGAGCAGATCGAATTCACCTAGTGTACATTCTTTTTTCACTGTCAGAAGCCTTCGTTTCGAAACACTTTCAGGAAAATTTAGATCTGGAAAACAAATTATTTATACATCAGCCAGTAGACAGCCAACATTCAAAGTCTGTCTTGAGATGTGCTTGTTTCTGTGTTAGGTTCAATGAATGCAAGTGTTTCAGCTTCAATCCTCAAACAGAGATGTGTCGGCTTTATATTTTGTGTGATCCCTCTGATGGGACAGTTGATGGAAAGGATGGAGACCATACAGCAACCGCTCGCTACAACCTGTTACAAGCCTATCATTCTCAGGTGTGTGTTTATCATTCACTTCAATGTTTGTTGGTTTGTTTAACTGTATGATACAATTATAATAATATCAATTTTATGAATGGGAATTGAGCTCAGCTTCTAATTAGTTTGAAGTATGCACATGTCTACATGTGCATATGTAGTTCGTAATCCGAACATGAGATAATATAATATACAAGGCTCGGGGATAGAAAACACACAACTCGTTGGATAAAATTCATATACCATCGCAAATCATGAGAGATCCTATATTTACATGCAATGATATATTAAAGCATACTCTTTAACAAAGGTATTTTATATATATAAGAAATGATACAAACATATTTTTAAAAGTTTTTAAAAGGATCATTGATTATTCCATACATGCTCATCTCATCATTGTGTATTTTGTTTTGTCTGTGTAGGTACAACGCCTCAAAACGAATATGATTTACCATCCTTGGATGAGATAAAGTTCTAATAACATCAAGACAAAAATTATCTACCGGTGAATAAATCTTCATATCAACTCGATTATTTTTGTTGTTTTTTTTTCCTAAACAAACTGCATATAGCACCAAAAACATAATTATATTGAAATATGAATGGTAATTTACGCTTTAAGTAATATTATCAACTTTATGAAAAAAATAATTCATCACTGATAATGTTAACATTTTTGATTTTAAGCTTTTTCTGGTGTCCTTAATCTACATTAACGGAAGTGCTGCATTACTGTTTAGATTTGTGTTTCAGTGTTTTAACTCTGAATTTCTCGCAAAAGCTGCCTAAGTCTTCTATTATATCATTCCTCTGAATTTTATGTTTAAAAACATATATGTAGAGTACATTTTATAATCAATGTGGAAAACACATAAAAGTAACATTTGTTTATTCACAATATATCGTATCTCTTTACCCATTTTTTAAGACCCACTTGCAACAGTATTGCTCCGGATTGTAAGGTTTTTACTTAAATAAATTAAGCGGGTCGTTCTTAATATATTTAGAGATGTGTATGCAACAAAACGGCAACGACTCGATTACATACATGTACATACATTGCACTCTCATAACAAAATGTAAAGAATAAGAAAAAAATTATTTTTATTAATCGAGAAGTTATGCCTTGATTTCGGTTCATATCACCCTCAATGTTTGTGTGGATTACATCGTATAGCTGGCACTTATAAACGGGCAAGTCGCGCAGAGAGGAACGATTTATACATCTGGATCGATATCGAACGCTGGCTTAAATTTTGATTATATCTGAATTAATGCGCGTGATTAATCATCTTCATTTCCTTGTCCGTATATGAATAATTTCCAATCAATGAAGAAAAATACATGAAAGAAAAAAATAAGAGCACATAAATTTGCCTAGTGGCCCTTTTCCGATCGAGATGTATAAGGTTTGAAACTCTTTCAGCACCTTAAAAGTGTCTGTTTCAATAGAACATGTAAGCTTTAATATTGAAAATGTCGACTGGGAGTAGGATTAGCAGAGCTTTTAGAGATATAGACATACTCAAATGTGTTTGTCATTAACAACATATTACTACTAACAAAAATCTTTGAGGGAAAACCAAAATTATATATTTTTAAACCTATAGATCCCTGGTATAGTTTATTTCTCTGTAGTTGACTTCTATAATCTGATGTATAGTAAGCTTGTAAGTGCAGTATTTGTCAGAGTTAAATATGAAAATATTAACTCCTTAAAAACATGTTCATTTCATTGTAAACTACAGATTATGACAGTGCTGTCAGCAAACTATTTTTGAGGAAATTGGATTTATAACTTCAATGCATCTTCCATAATGATGTGCGCGTGATTTTCCTTTGCCAGTGTACTTCCTCAAAATAAACGTAATTTTTAACGCATTTCCCTAAAATGATATCCTTTATTACATCGAGTCTAAAACATGCACGTTTTGAATCAGGAAATGCAAAAATAATTAGAAGGAAGCAAAAGACACAATCGAACTAAAGTTCAAAATACATGATATGTGAGAAAATGGCTTTGAGAAATTTGCTTTTGTGTGATTTATTACTTTGTAGTACATAATTATAAAATCAACAATTCTAGGAAAGAAAAACAAAAAGTTAAATGTATTTGATAAAACGTGAATGACTTCGAAGGACATGTTTGAAAAGATCCACAATTCAAGCGTTAGACTCATCACCGTACAGATACTAATATTTGGGATCCGGCACTCATCTGAAGACATTCCTACATGTTTAGGGTGAGAGGGTGTTTGTTTCCTTTTGTTTTGTTTTTTCTTTACTTTGTTTTTGTTTATTATTTATTTCTATGTTTTGTTTTGTTTTTGATTACCATACATTGTCAAGTCTTTCACCTGAAGTTTTGCTATTAAAATGTTGTTCGTCTCAAAAAGATTGAAAAATGTATCCTCTTTATAGAAAAAAAAAACTATTGAGGCAATGTCGACTGAATTGTATGTGTAGCATTTGGAAGGGGACCTCTACAGTGACACTAACAATGTGGTATTTATTAAATCATCCCCCATCAGCTTAATGTTGTCCACTTAATTAGCTATATAAAATATTAACAGCCTCCTTTCTCAATTTGAAAAAAACAATGAAACGCAGTTCATGGATATAATGAAGAACGGTGCTTTTAAGTTGTTATATAAGTGCAGATATCGATAATGGGTGTCTATTTCTAAACTGTAAAATGTATTGTCCAAGGCCAACTATTCTAAAATTAGAAAGCTGCTCTTTTGATCATCATGGTTAAAAAAAACCTTAAAGAGATTAAATGTCTGATTTAGATAAATATCAGGCAAATCAAATGCATATTAAGGATGTATACAAGACTATATCTACTGTCAACTAGATTTTTCAGTAGATTTCATCATGATCACAACTGGGGCAGCAATTCTAATTCTAGGTTGGAGTTACTCTCATGGTAGTTTAGAGAAATAATTGTCGATTCTTTACAATACATTTCTAACTTATTGTCTCACCCAGGGTACCGTTTCCATATCGTTTGGTTGCTTTCTTTATAAATACACATACCATCCTGTTCATAAAATATACACATGTAGCAAACATTTCTAATATATCCTCTTTCACAAATTTTATCTTATACTAGAAGAAATTCACAAGAGAAAAATTTATTTCTCACTAGATTTAAAAGCAGAAAATCTGACATGTGTTATATACTAGTACATGTTTTGCATTATTATATAGGTACCTTTCATATAGTTAGACTTTAATGTTGACTGTTAAATTGAAAAAAAAATATTATAAAACATTATTTGACTAAAGTCAATATTTCATGACCATTTTTTCTTTAGATTATGATTGACAGTTTGTTATTGTCTTTTTTCATCTTACAATTACGCTAAAAATCTGTAACTATCAAAGTAATATAGAGACATATTTTTAAAAGTATTTAATTTTTTTTCCATGTGTTCAATCACAAGAAAATAAGATAGTGTACAGGTGTACCAAGTTTTGACTCTAACCAAATACTGCTTCATAATCTTGGGCCTAAGGCCATAAAGCAGGGCGTTTCAAAACAACATTAGGTATGTATGCTTATTTATTATTTATAAGTATACTTAAGGGAGTATTAGTGAAAGAAAAATTGAACAGAGTATAATGAAGCTTTAGCAAGAGACGGTAAAAATGTAAAAAAAAAAGCTTATAGTTTGCATACAATGTCTTTGTTTAATTTGTTAAATGTATACTTATTCTATATTACACTAGATATAAAATTACTCCAGTTTTACAACTATTCGCTTCACACTTATGCATTCCAACATCAGACGTCTGAAATAAAATAAACATGTTTGCTTTTTTCCTAATCAAAAAATGCTTGTTTAGTAGAGAACGTTTTATAACGTCAAGAATGAAATACTGTATCGCTGCTAAGCAGATTAGTATGAGATTGTTGACAAGGTATTTAGTCTTTCTTTGTTGCATATCTACATTACAGTGACATTTTGCAGATATCCATTTGAGTGTTGTCCTGGCTACATGTGGAATTATAAGAGCAATATATGCGAACGTAAGTCTAGTCTGAATTAACTTAATTTATTAATTGCAAACCAAATCAGTAGCTGTTATGTACGGAAGCGTATCAGAGCCTACACTTTTTGTTTCAACTTATAAATTCTCCTTCTTTTTATTGAATTGTCAGCATATAAAGTATTATAACCTCTTATTTATGCAAATGAATTGAATTGTATCTTGTGATTTCTATATACTTTAAATCACCTTATTGACTTTTAGCAGTCGTATTGCTATCTGCATTATCGACTTTAATAAATATGAAGTTTGAATTGTTGATTTATGAATGTGAAAAAATTATATTGAGATAGAAAATTAGAGAAAGAACAGTAAAATAAATGCTTTATAGCTATAATTATATCAATATGTTTTTATTTTTAGGGAACATATCGCGAAAATAAAATTATCGAATGAACTTCGCGGGCGCGAGAGTTCTGAAGGTGACGTCACTGAATTCTGAATATAGCACTTTGATATAAATCAGAAACAAAGAACAGTAATTACTTTATAATAATTGCAATTCGTATAAGTATGTGTTATCGTAGGAAGAGGACTGCTGTATGATCTATATTAAAGCAGTTTGTTATGATATTCTATGTTTGGGTTACTTTCCAATAAACATGCGATATGAGTTTTGAGACAGATACATGTAATTGAACTATGATTAAAACTACATGAACCCCTTTACTTACACGTATTATATTACCCCCCCCCCCCACCACCACCACCACCACCAAACAAATACTAGTAAATGTTTTATTTGCCAAAGCATCGAAACAAAATATACAACAATTGTATTTTCTTTTAAATAATATTATTTATTATACTTTCATGTTAAATACTGAAATCTGATTGGTTTAGACACTGTTGACAATCCGTTCTCATACCCTCAGCGTTAGCAACACTTGGCAACGGGTCGATAGAACGAATTGTTACATGCGCGTAAATTATGCGCGTACGGTTCGCCGTAGAACTCACGTTTTTTCTATATAAAAGCAGAAAAATTTGCTATAAAATTAAGACATTCAGTATAATAAAATAAATAGTGCCTGTTTGGGAGGGTACCAGTTGAAATTGATACCCCTCGAAAACCATTGTCAACCGACGCGAAGCTGAGTGGTTTTCGAGGGGTGTCAATTTCAACTGGTACCCTCCCAAGCAGGCACTATTTATATACATGTAGTATGAACTGAAAACATAAGCGTTGCGTATTCTAATCATCATGATTTGATGCGAGTCTTTTTACCACGCGAATAAAGACAACACTCACATTAAATCATGGTATAATAAGAAAATGCAACGCTCATGCAGTTCATTGATGCACAACAGTATTTGGTATCGTAGTAACATGTAGATTACATTGTAGTTGAGAGGGTGGGTGATTCATCCAATAAAATTCCTTTGAGATCGTGTAATATCAATTTGAAGACGAAGACAGATGGGTGAAACATTGTTTAGCCTTATCGATGGGAGACCGTTGTAACAACGTGATTATTGAATATGATCATAATTTGGGGGTAGGACTACTCATGTCTACCATTCCTAACTACGATTACAAATACAGATATTTGGATGTTTGACATTAAAAAAAAAATATCTGAATTTTAGAGTTTAAATTCCTTTATTGTGAATTGAATTTCATGGAGCCAATATTCGTAGATTGTTTTTTTTTTAATAGGTCAATGGTAACATTTCGTGGAATTACTTGTATTATAAATAATAAATATATTTATACTATTATTCATTATTCGTTGTGGATTTAAATTCATGGATGGCATGAACGAAATCCATGAAAATTAAGCATACGCGAATTCCAATGATTCCAAAATGTCATTCTACATGTGTATCCTACAGCTTGATTCAGAGTGAGGTGACGCACCATCAGAACTCCCGCCCCCGCGAAATTCATTATATAACAATATTTTTGCAATATGTTCCAAAGAATTGTAAACATATTTATGTCGATATACATAAAATGTATACATGTTCATTGTTATATATAAACATTTCTATCTCGATATAACTAAAACCCATTCTTACATTATTATTTTTAACTCCGTATTTTGTTAAGTCGATGTAGTATATAGCAAGAAAACTGATCAATTACTACACGGTGATTTAAATTATGTTAACTCACCTCAATACAATGCAAAATGTTTACATAAATAAAACGACATAATAGTTTATATGTTGATAAGACGATAAAAAGTAGTATGACAATGTATAAGTTACAACACAACAAGTGTAGGCCCCGATACGCTTCCGTACTTCTGATATTATTAAACATTAACGATTGGTTGTACATGCATGTGCTTATAATAATCTATCGGGCGAACTGATTTACTAATAATCTAACTACAAGCAATATCGTCCCTGAGATGAAATTCCATAGCAACATTTTTATTTGAGATTGTTTTTCATTCTGTACCCATCAATTAAAAGAAGTATACAATTACGGATTACTAAAACGTATATCTTCAAATTGATGTAATATGACTTCAGTACCCTAAATGATTGCATGTACATATAAGCTGCTCAAATTTATGCAAACCGTTCACCCTGTATCATATTGAACGATCAAATAGAGAAAAACAAGGCAGTTTAAGAGAGGACGCATATACGCAGTAGAAAAACGTATATATTTTCATTCTTTAAAAAATATTAAGACTCACTTAAATTACTTAAATCGCTTAAATAAATTGCTAGTGATTGTGACGTTTTATAAACAAGCACCAATATTGGTATACTGTACATTGTTTTGCAGAATGCAATGCAGGATACATCGGGAGAAACTGTACAAGTGAATGTCCCTTTCCTTACTACGGTGTTGAATGTCAGCAGAAATGTAACTGTAACCAGTCCTTATGTAATATATCCACTGGATGTATAGCGGCTGCAATGTCTATCGGTGTAAGTACATGTAAGTACTGTGATCTACTTTGGATTGTTGTGCTTGCGCTAAGGTAACATTTCATCACCTGAGTGGAGTTGTCAAAAAAACTGAAATAGGTTTATGACGGCAATAGTAAATATCTTAACTCTAAGGTGAGACAAATTTAAATCGTATGGGCTATGGTCTACATTTGACTACTTATGAACTTGAAACTTCATGTGTGAGTATTCGTCACAGTGTTTACTATATAATTGTTTAGTTCTTTATTTCCATTATGTGGTCATTTTCAACAATAAACAATAGTAAGACAACTACCTCTTTTCTTCACTACGGTTAGGATTATTTTTATACTATGCTTTTATTTGATTTCACGGTTCAAATGTTTTTAAATGAATTTTCTGTACGAAATCTAAACATTCTTCTACATATTGACACGCATATGATTAAAAAACATAGAACTGCATTTCATTTGTATGCACCATGTGTGCATTGTTATTGAATGTAAAATTAAAAGTCGCATTTATAAATTGTCGTATTCCATAATCGGTCATTACACTATATTAAACCTTCACTGCATACAATGCCAATAGTAGATAGGTGAAACAGTATTGTTAGCCCTTTCCTACAGTCATATAGATGTCTGACAAAGCATCAGTTCCTGAAAAATAAAAAGTATTATAATTGTGTTCATCTTTAAATGTTCGTTTAACTAGCACTTAACCGAAATGTTAGACATGAATCGTTGTTGTGAATCGATAAACCAGATGATTTTTTGTTTTATAACATACATATTTATTTATACAGATAAAACAATTATATATGACAGTACACGTTTAAATAACAAATATTAATAAACATAATCATATTTCAATGTCATATTTTTTTCAAAATATCATTCCAATATTGTCGTTCCTTGTCAGTGTTGGCAAACAACACATCAAACATATTACTCACTAGGGTAGTAACTGGAGAGGAAGCTTAATCGTGTCTTCAGTTTTAGATTCTTGACCAATGTAAGGTAGGTTGCCAATTTTTAAACTTTTTTTTATAGCTTACATGTTTTTATGGATATAATTATATTTGATTTATTGTATTGTATTTTGCGAGTTATGTGACAATATTTTATTCACAGTGCATTCTTTACTTAAATAGATCCTGTACCTTTTGATCAACGCCTAAAGTTTGATTTGGAGATTTATGTCTGTAAAAAGGGGCAAACAAAGAACATACACTGTAACAAGACGGAATCCAACATTAAATGGTAATTAACCTTGAATGGCGAGGCAGTGCGATTTAAGTGCATCTGTAAAACATCTATTACCCGTTAACCTTGTTTTCACGAATGAATTTAAAGTGCTTTAGATCTCAGTTGTTTACCAATCCTTGTAAATAGAAAGTCGAAACCTCTGTGACAGATCGACTTCATGATGTTAGTATTTTAAAGATACATATATACGAAGCAGTCATATTACAGAAGTAGACATTTGTTAACCATTATAACGCTCCTGCCATCTTATTATTGCAGATAAAAGATGAAACATTTTAGACAAACGTCCTGTAGAGGTATCATTAAGTATTCAATCGTTCTTGTTACCTAAACATTAATTTATCAAAGGAAAGGCAAAATTATTGTAGATTTCAATGAAGTTGATTTCATTTTCAGACACCCAGAAAACGATGAATAGTATTGAAATCTTAACCATGTGTCAACTCAGCACCGATTAAATGACAACAAGTTATCAACCTGTCTATCGACATCTTTAGGTCCCTTCATGAAAGACATTTCTCCCCCCAAAAAAAACAAATTGGACAAAATCACTTACATATAATTTTCAATTATTACTACTAATATTAAACAATTATATTGAATGCCACCCGATGCAATTCCCAATGTTACCCAAGGTTTTCATTACAATGATGTCATGATTAAAGCCTCAGTCACAACTGATCGTGCGCGCTTCTACGGGTGGTGCTTGGTCGAATTTTGATTTTAAAAAATCATGCGGGACACACAAGTGCATCACTTTATATTTAAAATTCATTTTTAGATTTTACCTCTCAGGTAGCTTAATCAATTAAAAATATTGACTATTAATAAATAGCAAAAATTATATGATACTGACTTGAAAGATACTATTAATAACAGCAATTATTCTATGATAGAAACTTGAAAGATGCTATCAATAAACAGCAATAATTGTATGATATTGACTTGAAAGATACTTTAAGGTCATAATACGAGTCAATTGCAGTGCACATTTTCAAATTTGAAAGAACAAATAAATAAAATAAATAAAATATATTCTGTTTAAAAAAAGGAAATCCAACTGACGAGCATTTTAAACTTAAGCTTATAACGTTTTCAATAGTATAAGAAACCGATATACATTCCAATGCTTTGTTCCTTGGCACATAATCAAACAATAAAAGGCTGTGTCTATACATTACGACAAGAATATATATGTCGCACAAAGTCAGCAAAATAACTCGTACTCTGAGTAGTGTTTTGAAATGTTTCAGAAAGTTTAGGTGTCGTAAGAAGCAATATCATCATAAAGCTAATGTAGCAGTAAAGAAGCTAACAAAGCAATTTCGACCAAAACAAGACATTTAAGTTGATGTAAAGTGCAAAAAGAAAAAAATGAAATTGTAAAAACATAATTGAATGATTTGATTATGATCAACATTTTCTTTTAAAAAAAGAATACACAAAGAAGCAATAACTTATTCGGCATAACTAAGTGCTATAATAAGGTCCGCCATGCACAGTTATCTCCCCCAGGTGGCGCTAGTGTACTATGAGGTATAACCGTCGCCATATTGTTTACCCTTTTCGCTAAGCTTGGATACGCGTAAACGACAAAATGCCGGTCTATTGTTGTGTACCGATGTGTAAAAACAAAAAAGGTGGACACTTGTTTCCATCAAACCCAGAATTAAAGCTGAAATGGCGAATCGCGATTCGAAGGCTAGATGAGAAGTCTAAAAAGCTGTGGGAGCCGGCAGTTCATGACCGCGTATGCGGTGATCACTTTACACCAGATAGTTACGTCTCGTCTACGCTTCTTGGTTAGTTTGTTTGATTAAATAATGATTAAATCTTGGAATTAAGCGCGACTATGGTTATTAACGAAATTGATTCATGAAAATAGACGGGTTTTGTAGAATGTAAATAAAGGTTACCGATCATCCAAACAGAAACTACTGGAAAATACCCAATCTAAAAATAGTTTTAGCCTGTGCTTTTTTAATTAAACGTCTCATCAACGTGTAGCCAAATACGACAATAATTGTTTATAAACATTCAAATATCATGATGAACTAAAACACATCGTTTCTTTTTTAACGTAATAAAATATGAAAGAATAATAAATGATGTATTTCTTTTTAATAAGGGGAAAGAAAGAGATTTAAACCTGACGCTGTTCCATCGGTGTTTCTCTTTGCATGCAAGGGCAAACAAAGTAGCGCAAGGGAAGAAAGATACAATAAAAGAGTAAAGAGTGTCAGTGACTGTTTTGAAATTGTATCGTGTGATGATGGCGATTGTGTGCAAAATGAAGTGGTGGTGGAGTCTGTGAAAGAGGAAGTCAGTGTTGATTGTGAAAGTGATGAGATAGATGAAAATGGGCAGTGTGACCAATCTGTACAGTGTGATTTTGATAAATCAACCAGGTCTTCTATTGAAAAATTACAAAATAATCCTAAAATGGTGAAATATTACACAGGGTTTGAAAATTATGACCATTTCATGATGTTTTTTTCAAATTCTTGGTCCTGCGGCACATGATTTGAACTTTAAATGTAACTTGCTTTCTCCTCAAGATCAATTGTTTTTAGTTATGATGAAATTGAGGCAAGCAAAAGATGACATTGAACTTAGTTATATGTTTGAAGTTAGTGAAAGTACTGTATCAAATATTATTGTTACATGGATCAATTTCATGTACTTCCAACTCAAAGAGTTAGATATTTGGCCCTCTAGATCAGTAATTGATGAATACATGCCAAATGACTTCTTTGCTAATTTTAACAAAACAAGGGTAATTCTTGATGCCACGGAGATACCCATAAACAAACCCCATAATGTTAATGCCCAGAGTGCTACATTTTCTAGCTACAAAAACAAAAATACTCCAAAGGTAATGGTTGGTTGTACACCACATGGAGCTGTTAGTTTTATTTCGGATGCTTACTGTGGTTCTGCAAGCGACAGGCAAATAATTGAGAGATCCGACTTGTTCAAAGACAAAGACAAATTCCAAGACCATGACAGCATAATGGCTGACAGGGGTATCATGGTTCAGGATTTGTTTGCCTCACGAAATGTTCAAGTCAATACCCCTACAATGTTAAAAGGGAAAAGTCAACTTGAGGCACAAGATGTTGTTAAAGACCGTAGAATAGCATCAAAGCGAATTCATATTGAAAGAATCATTGGCCTTGCAAAGACATCCAAAATTTTAAAGAAAGAGCTTCCGCAGAGCAAAGCAATATTGGGCTCAAGAATTATTTTTATTTGTTTTTCCATACTCAACTTTAGACCATGCATTGTTGACAAATATTCTTAATAAAGGACTAAAACACCAATGAACACTGGAATAAATTATTTATATAGCAGTACTGTAATCAGTTTTCAATATTATGCATGTACTCTCCTTATTTTTAATTTCTGTTTCATCTTTAAGACACTTTTTGCAGAAAATCAACATTTCATCTAGACAATCGTTGCATTTACACTTTTTAATACAGCTGTACCAGTTCAAAACATCATTGATTTCAACAACAACAAAATTTAACAAAAAGAATAACTTTGGAAAGCAATCTTATTTCTTGACTTAGAAATATTTCTGTCAATGATCAAATGTTTTCCATTACAAAGTAAACACAACTTACAATACATGTAATTGGTAAGTTATACAATACAATGTACTAGACTTGTCTAACTCTTTACACATGTTCTTGTGCTTGATAGATATTAAATACATCAAGTTATAATTTTTCAGCAAGAAATTTTCTATAATGTTTCTTGTAAAACAACTCTAGTTTTGGTAACATGCAACCATACCAGTAATCTCTATCAACATTGATTTCCTCAACAAATATGTCCAAGAATGTGTAAACAACAAAGAAACACTTCTCTCTCTTACACACATTCAGCTGTCCTTGAACCTGCATGTAATAACTATGATTCTGTTTCACATGTAATACACCATCATCATCCTCTACCAAAAAAAGAAAAAAAACTTGTCTGCAGCAATTTTACGATCTCTACCGTTAAAGGGACATTTGATTTCAATTAAAGCAGTTTCTCCAACAATACCATCAGGAGAAGCAGCCAAATAATTGTACTCAGAATCTACGAAAAGACCACAAGTCTGAACTTTTAGACCCATTTTTGCCATGAATGTCTGTCTTGCTACAGCTTCATATTGCTGTCCATGTAACACAGCTGGTGTTTTCAGTTTCACAGGCGTAAAGATGCTAGCACAAAGCTTCAGTTTGTTGCGACGATCAGTAGCTCTGCAAATATCCCCAAATCTGGAAGCAGTCAAACGCCACTCTCTCTCGATGCCAATTTTTCGAAAGGTTCTGTTTCCTAGTAGTATACTCAATGCGAGCAATATCCCTCCCTGACACCTGCTCAATGCAATAAATTTTTTCAATACATTTGGAAGTTGTACAAGTACTGGTATATTCACTTCTAGAGTTAAAAGATTGTTCATTGCAACCTCTACAAATAGTAATGCTCGATTTTAAAATACACATTTCAACCATTATTTGAAAATAATAGCCTTAACAAATAAACTTATTGTGTCTTTTTTTAATTATCTTACTTTCTGAGCTTCATCAATCCTAAATTCTGTAAATGGCAAGTCTAAGTAGTCATGATCCAGTACCGCAAGATTGATAAATGCCTTGGGCACTTGGTATTTGAAAGACAAATCTAATGATGATGAAGCACAGTAGTTGGTTACAATGTTGCTAGCATGGCTATAAAATCCACCATTGTCTCTGTACTTCTGAGGCCTTGGGTCACTCAGATCTGGGTTGTATCGACAGGGCATATCTTCAGCTTTTATTGGGGAGCCTGTAAAATTAAATTGGCAAAATTGAATATTGATTCTTACACAACAATTATAATTTCATTGTTTCAGATATAGAGTTCAAAGGTTTTTAATATTAATAATAAATACAATATAACTGATATATATATAAATTTCATACCACATAAATTAAACAAATAACTATTTTTATTCAACTTTAGGTCAATATGATATATGCATGTACTTATTTTCTAAATCAGCAATATTTTAACTTTATTCATCAGTTTAAAAATGAAGCAAGTAACAAAAACTCTGCATGCTGAGCAATATAAAAAAATCACAAACAACTTTCTAATCTTTAATATTTGTACTTTTTCTTTTTCAGATCATGTGTTATTTTTGAAGAAATCTGACACACAACTTAATGCATGTAATAATATTGATATTCATTAATTGGTCATTGTCAAGAATAATTTGAGATTGCATTAAGCTAAAAAAGTTGTTGGTGATTATAGCATCAAAGAACAACACAGACTATTCTGAAAATAATCTGGCGATCTGTTGAAAGTAAACAGTCATAAGTAACAAATAAACTTTTATCAAACAGACTGCTCAACTTGAAATGACTTCTTTGGCTTATGAAAAGTTTGGAGATTGTCTGTGCATCCCCTTGGAATTGGAATAATGCGCGTTCTCTAAATTTTACCAAAAGGAGGGCTACTGCTGCAATATGTTTACATGTCCCATTGGGACCCTTTCCAGCAGGGCATTCACAATCTGAATTTTTAATTTCACCTGTTTTTCTGTTAATTCTTACACGATAATTGTTAAGACACTTGTTAAATACAGACGAACAGTCATGGGTTTTTAAAATAACCAAATTTGAATTTGATTTTCATAAAATTGTCTAAAAAATTATATTTTCTAATTTTTAATTATGAAATTTCTATTTGTTGTTATTGTTTTACTGATACACTACCTTCTTCTTCATTGCTGCCCTAACAAATCCAGTCAAAAATAAGCTGCCATGATCATCTTGAGAGTTAATGCTTAATGCTTCCACTCTCTCTGACTCCAGCAGCAGTTTTCCTTTCACAATAGCCTTTGTGTTGCCCATCATTTGTCTGTCGAGAGCTTGTCTGTACTGGAAATAACCTTGGAATAGAATGATAATGGATGCAAAAGACCATTGTAGCATCGACTAAACTGCTGACTTTTTCGAACACTTTCTGTCTGAGGGTTTCGCACTTAAAAATAATAATTTCTCATCCTTTTCCCATAGTACTGTATCAGTGTACGACTAATAAGTCTGTATAAAAGTTCACTAATTATAGTGAATTTATATTTCCAACACCTATTATTTTCACATATAATCCACAAATCACATAAAAAAATAGTAACAAAATAATCCAAATGCAATTATACATTAAAAAAAATCCCACAATCATGTATTATTGGTAGCAGTAGCAAGTACTGTCTGTATCCGTCTCTGTCTTTTTCGTGGGCAACTTCGCTCACTTATATACTATATAGAGCCTCCACAATGTGAGGAGTGAACAACTCTGCCTTCTCAAAGTGGGGAGGGAATACGTATATAATATTATTTATACAATGGATATGTATCTGTAACTATCACTGTAATTAAGAGGCAATGAAATGATCTTGCTTACAAATTAATAAGATTACACAGCTAATCAGAAATTAAAAACAAGTAGAGGCTAACAAGCCGGAATCTGATATTGACTAAAATAAATTTGCTACACCATTGTAGATTGAGTTTTATTCATATATCATGTATATAAAAGCAACATATATCACGACAGTTTTCAACAGTTCAGAACTGATTGTCTACAAAGAATTTGTTTTAAATTACCTTCTACATGGGCCTCTGTAATATGCGGCAAGACATCGTAGTGATCTGATGTTAATTGTTTATACCCTGTAGCCGGCCATTCTACTTTCGTTCCCGCAGGCAGGTCTATCACTGGTCCGCTGAAGTTAAAATGTCTCTCGTATGCTTCCAACCTTTACAAAAATATTTGACTAATTAAAATTCATATTGATCACTGATTTTATTTTTGTTTTAACTACCAAAGACGTCTCAAATGAAACCATAAATATATATCCTAATCACGTTTACCATGTTTACGATGTACGATAACGATTGTATTTGACTTTTGAATATCAGTTCTAAACAACATATATTATGACTTCTTCAATTAAATAGAACTGCTACTACCAATATTTATAATCTCGTACCTTTCTATAAGGTCCGTTTTTCTTCCAGTCGTAACAGCGCCGCGAATTGTTAATTCTTTTTTCAGTTGCGATACTGTATACGACGCGTACGCCATACCTCATAGTACAGCAGCGCCTCTAGCGGCGTAAGGGGCAGATAATCTACTGGCGGACCCTATTGAATCCTATATCCAATATATTTGACCATGTGTTTTGTATTTATTAAATATACGCTTATACTTAAAATGCATGTACCCGTGTAGAGTGATAAACCTAAGGAGACAAATTATTATATACTATTAACGTAGTAAGTTTTTTTCAAACTTATTGTGATCAAATTCCGATGTCCAAAATGACATTATAAAATGTTTGATATAAAATGTGACATGAAATTTACAAAGATTGTGCAAAATAAGACTTAGTGTATAAGTTTGAAATGGTAAAATGGTAAGCAGGTCTCCACCGGTTTTTAGCTTGTGCCAAAACCCCCCCCCCCCCCAAAAACCGCAAGTGTTACCCCCGTTTATTCAATCACTTCCACAGTTTTTCTATATAAGGAAAAGCAACTCCGACATGCACATCGCCTGAACATGTATGACCATTTATTTGTTTCATTGTACTTGAGAAAGGGCCCCGTCATCCATATGAGCGCAGCCTAATTTCACAATAAGCAGGAAATACAGGAATTGAAAATGAGAATTAATGAAACACCCAGGTTAACACAAATACTTTAATGGTTTTTATGTTATATGTCGCAAAGCACTCAAGTGTGTTGTGTAAAATATTCTGGGGTCAACATTTGATTGTAGTTTTATTTTCTCATCCGATTAAGAACAATGAACAATAGACAACGATTTTAAAATAATGTTATTGTGAACAAAATTAAAGATTGAGAACCACTTAAACTATTTTCTAACTGACAAATAAAAACAACGTATCATAAATGGTTATATACATGTACAATGTAATTACTTACAAATAAAGACAGCGCAGTTTAGTAAGAAATCGTGTTTGATCAACTTCTGATTATTATTTTTTTTTTTTTTTGCACATTTTACGAAAACTCTGGTTAGAGTGACTTAATAGATGGCTCTGCGCATGTTTAAAACAATCTGCATTTTTTTTCCCGTGCATAAACAGCAAAGTACAGGTCTTATTCTTTGGGGTGTATCGTGCATATTTAAATATAAACCATTTTGGAAGTGAAATTTGAAAATGTAATTCTTGTTCGGGTCATCAGACAGTCACATGCACTTCTAGTTTTCGACGATGTTTATGAACGGTTCACTTGATTACTTTACACCAAATTTGATTACGTTCATGAAAGCATAAACTTTAAATAGTTAGATAATTAAAATGCTGGAGTGTTAACTCGAATTTGCTCGTGGTCCGGAAATCAACTTACCCAAATTAATATCTAATTATTTACAAATTTAATGCTGATTTATTCCTTACATACTCTCGTGATCTTCCTGGTTAGTGCTTGTGCAAACACAAGGAATTTGAATTAGAACAAAGAAATATATAAACAGAACGTTTATTTTTGATCGAGCATACGTTCACTATATTGCTTTAACATGTTACTTTTGATATTTCTATTTCATATGTTGTACATCCTTACAAGTTTGCCTTATAGTGTCTGTACAAAGTGTGACGTTAATTCATACCTATCTACACATTCATATTTGTTAATGTAATGTTAGTTTTGTGTATGCTTCATTAACTTTTAACAACTATTTATTTATGAAGTCGAATAGATTTGGAAAAAAAAACCACCCTCCCCCCGCAACCCCCCCCCCCCCCTCCAAAAAAAATCCCCAGGTACCTATCTTTTGAACGGTCCAAATGGAAAAGGGAAGTTTAACCAATCAGCTATTATTCAATTGAAAAAGGCGACATTCGTTTTTAGATTGAACTGTGCACGAGAAAGCCTCGGATACATACTTTTTTCAGTGTTTTGTCCGTTTTATAGAGTTCTTACATGTAAAGTTATCTAAATAGCTGAGTCTTTAGGATATCGTTCTTGGTAAGAATGCCATTCTTTGTTTTTGTTGTTGTTTAATTTAATTTAACAACAGAAGTTGGTGTAAATGGGTTCTTTAAATTGAAAAAAAATATCTCCAATATGCTTTTCTTTCTTTTTTTAATGACATATTTTTCATTACATGCTTTAAAATGTACAAAATAATGAATATTGGAGAAATATTTTCGATATTCATGTAGGTTTAAGAATGCATTCCGAACGTAAGTTTTGAAGAGTTTATTAAACACCAAATTGAATGCTAAATAAAAATATTGATAAATTGTTTTTAATTTAATGTTAATCAGTCAACCGTTTACAAAGACTTGAAACCTTACTAAAGACTGATGATATAAAACAGTGCTATCATATTGAAATTTTGAAACTTATAACTCTTATATAGATTTAAAAATACATTAAGATAAAAATAGATATTTTGTATAATATTTTATTTATTTATCTACTTCATTCAAAAATTGTTTTCTAAATTGAGAAATATTTTTATAGCATAAATTAACCAAAATGACTCTGTTTAATGGTAACTTCTTTCCACATTTGCAGAAGAGCCAGTTCAATCTCAATATATTAGTATTCCTAACAGTTCTTTAATCTGTTTTAGTACTTTCAGACCATTCGATTATAGAAAACGCAATACCATGTTTGGAGTTGAATTGCAACAAAGATTTATCTGTATCTGGATAATATCAACAATATTATTAATCACCTTAAGCAGGATTGCTGAAACGCAACAATTTTGTCCAGAGTAAGACATTAATAAATATGAAATTAAAAAGGGAAATAGGTGGCACATTATAAATTTTGCTATATCATTTATTAATATACCTGAATGTTCTGACACCTTTTTTTATTTACAGGAACATCGATGGATGTTGTTTCGGTTATTTTAGGAGTTCAGAGACGAACAAAATGCAAGTGCAAACGTTAGCAAAAAATAATTAAAAGGATAGATCAAAATTTGTCAGTCTCCGGAATTATATAATTGATAAAGTTGTTGAGATATAATGAGTATGCTTACATTATAATTATGTACATTTTTTGCAGAATGTACGTCAGGGTACGTCGGACTCAATTGTACGGCAAAATGTCCTTATCCTACATACGGAGACAGATGTCAGGGATATTGTAACTGTAGCAATGACACGTGTGATGTGTCTTCAGGCTGTATAGAGAAAACAACGATTGCATGTATGTTCTGAGATTTCTTTAGGAAAAAAGTTAAAGCACTTATATGAAAGTAAACACTACAACAAAAACGCTTATAGGATATTCCTGCTTTTAGATCTTCAGAACCAAGATTAATAATTGATATAACCTCCCTTGCATCATGAAAATAAATAATTGTGTACATTTGATCGCTCAGTCTAATTACATGATATCCTTGTACTATCTGAGTACATCCATAAATGTTTAATTTATTCCACACGGAAACAAATCGATTACATTTACTTTAAAGATATTTTTATGACATGAAATGCAGATAATTTCAACAGAATCATAAAGTCACGTAAAAAAATAATTAAGTCATACTTTTAATCAAATAAGACGAGATCTCAATAACATATATATGTATTATAAGCCTAGACATAAAAATCGGGTTATACATTTTAACTTGAGTTATTAACGATATATAAGATTAGAGCAGATCCAACAATTTAGTATAAAATGAAAACAAAAACCATACCATTTTCAACATCATATCTATCAAACTACAAATGTAATAGACATTAAAATATAAAATTGAAGATACAAGTTAATTATTAAAAAAATATTTTTTCGAATGTCTGCATGTTTGTTTGTTGTTATCATAAACCTACAAAATAACCTCTCTAAATAACTTTGCAAGAATAATATGTATCTTCAACAAGTTTAGTAGATTACAAAGTTATATATAAAAGACATAAAAATTTAATAAATAACCAAAGAAACAAGATATTTGTTGATGCTTTTAAAACATTAACCAAAGAGAAAACCAAAGATAAAAACGTGGCAAAGTGTTTCGGAAACAAAAAAAAAATTGTAAACATTAAGGTTAGCGAATGAACCTTCGACGGATACTCAGTAGGAAATGTTTTAAAGAACAGACGGGAATCAAGGTAACCAAAGGCAAATTTGCTAATTGTACCATGATCTACAGTGTTGTACTGGACAAGAAATGATAACGTGTCATCTTTCGCAGAAAACTACTAGTATTCAATACTAACAAAAGAAAACATTCCGAACTATAAATATAGTTTATGTTTATTGAAATGTTCAGGTTATTGGGAATTCTACATTTGATGAGAAAGTAAGAACCTTGTAGGAACGATTCCGCTAAAAAAAATCATATTGTATATTTCATATTTCTTTTATTTTTAATTTTATTTATTCATATGCAAGCTAATACTTGCATAATTTAAATATAAATTAAGCGTAGAAAAAAGAAAAGAAAAATGTTTCTAGAATTTTATTACGGTACGGTGATCGTGTATTTCATAACACATCGCAATAAATACGCTGTCAATTCCGTTAGAAACAAAAGGTAGAATTTAGCAATTTTACACGCGGTTAATCATGTTTATTTCAACAACAAAAATATGCTGTTTCTACATATATAAATACGACATTTTTTTTTAGATCATCAGAAAACTTTCTTTTAAGTAGGTTCCACACTCACCTGAACTTACCTGAGGGAAACCGACCGGTGGAAAACCTTAGTTTTTAATAGTATGTCATCCATTTTTTTTTTGTACATCAGTGAGTCACCTGTTCAATACTGGATGCACTATCTATTTGTTTACACAAGAAAATTATTATATTTTTACTCGTGCGACAATTGTTAAACTTAAGTAAAGATAATATATTATATAACATATATTATTTTCTTTGTTGCTCGTGTGTAAATTATTTATTAAAATTAAACCTAGCGGAAGACGATTGTGTTGTGCTGTGTTGTGTTTTAAAGAGATATCGCTTTTGAATTTGAAAATAAAATATTGCATACGACACTCCTTCCATTAAAAAAAGTACGTAAATGTAGGCATACATCCCGTGATTACTCCCCATACACCAACACATCAGTTAAATGGAAACACCAAATAGTGAAAGTTTTATTTTATCAAAATTGTTTTATAAATATATTTTTAAAAAATAGGAAAAAAAATGGCCCAAATATTTTTTTCTAAAAATGAAAAACAATTCTAAAAATGTATAGCATTTAAGGAGATGTTTGAATTTGTGTTTTTTACCCGCGGGCTACTAATCGTTTACTCCGATTGTGTTTTGCTTAGTCAGCTGACTCTCATCTGACTCGCATACTGTAGTCAATAAAGATTAAATATCTCCATTTTCTTTTATAAAGATGTAATGATTGTTGTGTCTGATGGTTATAACTGGTATGATGGCACATCTGTGTGTATCACCTACACAATGTAAACTGACGTATTATTATTAGGTTAATTACGTTTTAAATAAGCATATTTAAAACGTAATAAACTTAATAATAATAATAATACGTACATGGTAGATTAGATTAAGATTATATAGTTCATTAAGTGTTAAATCTAGGATTTGAAAAGGGCATGTTAAATTATGGTGAAAAGGGCACTTTTCTCCGCGGTAAATATTATAAAACCTTGAAAGGGGCACCCTTTTCTGCGGTAATACATGTATTTTAAATCATTAATCCTGGAAACAAGCGTATTTTAAGGAAAATTTGCATCGTTATCAAGTGGGACCTCGAAATCTGTAATAAAACAAGACTATTTTCAACAATAAAACACTTGCTTTTACATTCAGATGATTATTCTTTATTTCATTTAGGCTTTATGTAATATGTGAACTTACACACATTTGTATCCAGTATTGAATCATAGAACATGTATAATGTAGACAATATTCTATTTTGATTTTTGAGAAGTGGACAGTGAATCATTTGAACTATGAATTCAGGTTTGTATAATGTTTTTATTCCACATAAATTGATAAGAGATATGTAACATTTAGTTGTCAAATTTGAAAGCTCTTTTTATGTGTCTATGATATTTAATTTTTAGAGTCTTTAATATTCGGTCGTCAACATCATAGGAGCAGTGTCATTAAAACGGATTTTTTGCGCTAATATATACATACGATTTGCATGCTTTCGCTTGTTTTAATGTGTTATTTAAATAGGCGATTTTTAAATTCAACTTAAATAGATGAATATACTGGTAATAATGTAGTCATAATGAAGTCAAAATGGAGTAAGCAAATTCTTATCATTCAAAAGACAATAACATTTCTATATTGATAAATTTTACATCAAAGCTTGGCAAATGTGTTATTAAAATCTTTCCAAGTCTTCCCAAGTCAAGAGTTTTTGATCCGCTCTGCTTTACATTAACCATTGACAGAAAAAAAACAATACATATGCTGGTTTACAATTGCACCATCTATAAATAGTACTAATTTTGAACATTTGTCAACCCTTGTTTTGACCGACCAACAAAAATGCGTATTAATCAGAAAAACTACAACAATATATCTGCATCCATGAACAGGTTGTTCATATTAATTTACTTTGCAGAAAAGACGGTTTATCTCGGACTAAATACCATAGAAGTACATGTACATATAAGTCAAACTGTTACTAGTCTGTCTCAAATTTATATCAAAACGGCTCAACATTAATCGATGCGAAATTAACATCAATTTTGAAACGAAGTTTTTTTATTGGATCATTTAAAATTCAAAGAAACCAACCAGTGAGCGGGGTTTCTATGACGCCGTCAAACTCTGCTAATTGGTCTTGGATTTGTGAGGAGTGAAGCGGATCGGAAAGCATTGACTTGAGAAGATTGCTATTTTATGAAGTCAAAAAAAACTACTGGGTTAACAACTATAGCTTTGGATAAGTGTATAGCATCTAAAACTAGATTCTGTCATTAGACAGTAATACCACAGTGTTTGCCCCTAAATAACACTGTTTTGTACCAGTTTTAGTAAAAATGAAGGCCACATGCACATAATACACATGAGCGGCCCTTTATGTTCAATTTGTGGTTGAACTGTATGCATGTGAATTTTACGTTAATCAATAATCATTTCATTTCATGTCATAGAAAGTGTTGTCTATATAATTATTACAAACAAAATTCAATTATGCCCCTTCCCCTCGGCGGACCGGCTTAATTTAGATTTGTTTCCAGGTGCCAACATCATCGTGTGCACGGATTTAGAGAAGGGATGGGAGTGAGGGGTCCAGACCCTTCCCCCTTGAAAAAAATAATTTATATTAATACACGTAGTAAAATTACCAAAATATACACCTCGGACCCAAATCCCCCCAATCCCTGCAAACACAATTACATGTATTATTTTGACCCCCTCCCCTCCCCTCCCCCCAACACACACTCCTCATGGATAAATAAACATCAGAATATTTTGATAACAACGAAAGCCTGTACATGTAGTTCAGTGCATTATAATCCAAATTCTTTTACAGTGACGTTTTATAATTTTAAATTTTTACAATACATGTATTTGGCCAAATAAAAAATATGTTTTTAAAATCTTTGGAATCTTAAATAAAAAACAGAAAAGCCCCAGCAGCATTTGAACTCTCTACAAACACGTAGTTAACACTCTAACTCATTGCACTTCACTGTAAGGTAAGATTATATTTGGGGAAAATATTATATTTATATTTTATTGTTTATTTCAATAGGAAGTACATCACAATATGCAGGTGTCCTGTACCACCTTAAAGCTGAAATGTGTGCTTTACATATACTAGCGGAAAAAAAAACTGTTCATTATTTAATATATGAAAAAAAAATTTAAAAATTACAATGAACACATTTTATTTTTTGTAATACTGTTAACACATGTATTCGTAACAACATCCCATAACACATTAATGTCAACGTCGAATAACGTCAATTTCAGCACACTCGAAAGTCACTGTTATTTGAAATTGAATTAACAAAATTAATAACGCGTGTGACCACCATTTGCTGTCACGCATGCTTGACAGCGACGCCTCATTGATGCCACTAAAGTGCTCAGAAATGCTTGAGGGATGTTGTTCCAGATGTTGGTTAAAGCCTAGCCTAAATCAGCCAATGCCACTGGCTGATTTGGTAAACGGCGTAAACGTCTTTCCATTTCATCCCAGACGTGCTCGATCGGCGACAAATCGGGGGAAACAGCTGGTTTTGCCAAGGTAAGACATCGACATACTGTTGAACAAAAAAGTCCCTGACTACACGTGCAACGTGTGGCCTTGCGTTGTCTTCCTGCAGAGTGATGTGATTTTGATGTCTCTGTATGAAGGGTATCACATGACGCTGAATAATTTCATCTCGATAGCGTTCGCCGGTGAGATTTCCATTTACAATTTGTAGAGGGGTCCCTACACGTGCTGATATTTCACCCCACACAATAACGTTACCTTCACCAAATTGTCGACGTTGCACAACACAAGCGTCCTGGTAACGCTCCCCAACGCGACGATACACCCTACAACGGCCGTCACTGCTATCCAAATGAAATCTGGATTCATCAGTGAACAGAACATTGGCCCAGTCCTGTATTCTGAATCGCAAATTTCTGTGCACTACGCTTGTCTGTCGATACGATGGCGTTGAAGCAGTACTGGGCGCACCGCTGGACGTCTTGGTCTGATGTTTTGCTCGCGCAGACGATTACGCACAATTCTTGGACTAATTGTTTGAAGCTCTGGAATGCTACGGGCAGTCAAACTTGCTGTCTGGAAACGATTTCTCAGATGCACAAGTCTAATGTGGTTGTCCTGTTGACGTGACGTCACACGAGGTCGCTCAGAGCGCAGTCGATCCTGGGTGTTGCCAGATTGTTGAGAACGTCTTCATAATGACTGGATGGTGTTCCGATGAAATCCAAAGTGTCTTGCTACAGTATTTTGTGCCATTCCAGCTTGCAGCATCCCAACAGCACGATTACGTTGGTTTTCGTTGAGTCGTGGCATGACATAGGGGTAAATTTTGTTGAACTAAAGTGATTTCCTTAACAAAAAAGTTTAAACAAATCCTTTACAGTTCTTATTCCAAACAGTATTCTTTTCGTTTCATTTGTGATGATCAGCTAATTAATGGATTCAAATTGTGCTCTAATTGGATCATCATTATGATGTTGACCAATATAGGTAAGCATAATACTTGTAGTACTCGCACAATATTACGAAACAACAATATTCATAAGTATTACTTTCACTTTCGAAATAAGTGATATCCTATTGCCAGCATACTGTATCATCATCTTTTAATATTTATCTAGATAAGCTCATCATTGTTACCTATTTTATCGCATTTGTACAGTGTATGTCATTTTAATTGCAAAAGTTATTTTTTCATTTGTCAGACTTGCACTATTAAGTTCATCCCATATTGACCCTGTGATATTTTGTATTAAATTTGTGTATTACATCCAAAAAAGTGTAGAGACTTATCATGTCTATATGAGTTTAATTTAATAGGAGGAAGAGGTCTTTTTCTGTTTGTATTATGATGCATAAAATAAAATATCAAATAAAATGTAGACCATGACCCTATGGGATTGTTCTGACACAGTAAAAGAGGAAAATACCAAATATCTTGAAAACTGTTGAGATCCCCACCACTAAACCATAAATATTCTTGTTTCTAATATCATTATGATGCACCCCCCTCCCTTCTGAATAGGAAATGATAATATACTTTGATAATTTTTAACTTTTGAGATCCCCCATCCCTAAACTATGTTTATTCTTGCTCTTTGCGCGCATCAAATTGGAGACACCTAGTCCGAAATATCTGACGTTTTTCTGTCTTTTTTAACGATTTTGATATTTTACATGACAGGAATATTAAAATCGTTTATAAAGCCAGGAAAACATCAGATATTTTGGACTAGGAGACACCTTGAATTTTCAGAACTAGACACAATAAAATTTTTTATCTTATTCATATGTAGCATTTTATCGATGTGAGTAATTCCTAGCCTAATGATGACCCTACTTTGTTTAGGATTACAATTGCCCCGAATACATATAACATTTTGTATATCTTATCGATAGAAATTAAAAAGCAATTTCCAAAGTCTTAATGTGTATCTAGAGAAAAATACCAATCAAGAAATGATTTAAAATTTGCTACTGAACACATGTATAAGAATGTAAGAAGACTCTGAATCTGATGGGGGTGTGGAGGATAAACATTTAATTTTAATCATTTATTGTTATTAATTTTAACTTGAATTTTAGGCAGAAAATAAGACTTCTGATCATATCTCAATAGATCAGTTGTCAATTATGCAAGGTGTAATGAAGATTCCGACAAGAGTTCGTTATTTTAATAAACGTTTGTTATACGTTCCTTGTACAGTACCCGCAACGTTATTTTTTACAAGATAAACGATAGGATGGGATTCATGCACGAAAGGATAGGATTAACGCACGATAGAACAGTATACACGCACGATACGATAGCATTAACGCACGATAGACCAGTATACACGCACATTAGGATAGGATTGATACACGATAGGAGATGATAAACGATGTTCATGATAAACGTATAATCGCTTTAAACGATATTTATGAATAACATGATAATGGCATAATTTTGGAAAGAACACGTACGAATAAAGATTTACGTGGAATTTCTTTTTAGTAACAATTGCCGAGTTGTTAATCATCGCTGCATCATTTATAGAATGTATAAAAATGACCAGTAAATTTTTTTGACAAAAAATATGAGCTTAAATGATCAATAAATTTTCTGTATTGTTAACATTCCTTTATTACCGAACACCCTAGCCGATCGCCACGAATATTGCAGCCCGAGATCAAATCACACAGAAAAAATAGCGGGTTCAAATGTAAAAATCCAACTCTTGTTTAAAGTAAACATAGAATCTATCATAAATACATTTCTTTCTGTATAAGAAAATGATGCATTAAAAACGAATTATATAACATACAAGTTAAATAAATATTTATGCAGATATACATTCCGCGTACGATTTGTTCACATTGTTTTCATTACAACACACGGGTGCGTCGATTTACCCAAATGGACCCAAATGAACCCAAATGGCGACCCAAATGGATCCAAATGGCGACCATTTGGGTTCATTTGGGTCCATTTGGGTTCAGTTGGGTCCATTTCGGTAAATCGACGCACCGCAACACACTCTAGCCGATTGCCGAGAACTTTTCAGCCCAAAATCAAATATCACACGGAAAATAACGTGTTCAATTAAAATACAGATCTGGTTTTAATTAAATGTCAAATATATCATAAATACTTTTATTTCTGTAAAATATGATGCATAAAAAACAAATTATATTGCATGATAGTTAATGTTTACGCAGATATACACTTCGCGTACGATTTAATATATTCGATATAAAGGTAAATATGTTACTTTGTTCCTAAGAACTTCGATAGTTTACTTATTTTTGTTTTTATTTCAAATGCTTACAGATAGATATGCTTTACATGTAATATTGATTAATTTTGATCTAAAAAATTAAGAAATTAGTATTATAATAGAATGCTGGATAGGATTTTACAATTCTTATACGGCGCACTGAACGACTTGCAACTTGCAAAACGATTAACATGATAGGATAAACGGAAAAACTGATAAAATTGAACGATAAACCTGATATAATTAACGCACGATAGGATAGGATTAACGCACGATAGAACAGTATACACGTACGATACGATAGAATTAACGCACGATAGAACAGTATACACGCAGGATACGATAGGATTGATACACGATACGATAGGATAGAATTGTAAAAAATTACGTTGCAGGTACTGTAATTCACAAAAAATGTTTATGTGACCTACTTGTTTTAATGAAATATGGTATTATGTGACGCAATATTTTTTTTCAACACAACAGTTATGTTCTCTGTCTTTAAAAAATAAAACCCTGCAAACATGTTTAAGTAACAGAAGATTATTCAATAACTACCGATAGAACCGGAGTCTATTTTAGATAAAAATTACATTATTTTCTTCAAAAAGTACATGATAGACAATTAAAAAGTGATCACCAGATTAAACTGAGAATAATATTATATGTAGACAGTGGAAATATTTGGAGAAATTCATTATAATATAAAGATAACTTCCCTTTGAAATCTGATAAGATGTAAGTGGTTAATTTGTATATGAGTGTCGCTTGTTTGTTTTCAATCATATACCCAAAAAAAATTTTAAAAATCAATCAATCAAATACATTTGATTATCGAAACATTAATTGATATAATTAGTAACTATCACGGACAGTATTTAACAAAACGCGACACACTCACAAAGAGAACCCTACTTTACAACCAGCGCCAGCAAATAAAAAAAACATAACTTATTTAGCAACAAAAACATAAATTAGCAAAGTATGATGAATTTAATGAATAGAATAGAAATACCTAACAAGGTTTATGAACAATGCTTTTTCACTGTGGATATATGGCATATCTTAATAAGTAAAAAAATAGTTATAACAATAATAGTTATTTTATGCGATATACAAATAATCAAACTTAATTGACGATATAGGCAAAAAACACATTTAATGGTGCTACAAAGAATTGTACAAGTTATCATAAGGGGAATATACTCGGTACTATTTGTCAAAATATGCACAGGAAGTAAAGGTAATTCTTGGTACAAAATATCAAATTCCTCAACTTCCTCTTCCTTTTTCCCGCCAAAGAACAGCCTTTGTTAAAAACTACTTTTCAAAAACCTTCCCACCCAGCCCTAACGTTAATTGGTCAATCTAAATGTTTTGTTTTTTTTTTGTACCAAAATTTGCCTAAAACTTTTCATTAAAGCTCATTAATCTGCTTCCAGTCTTACCTTCGTTCAGATCAGAACCTTACTGGAAGATGACCGGTCAACATGCTTCTCCCAAATCCGTCATTGTAAAGAGAGTGTTGACACCAGCGGTGCTAACATATTCTATACCAAAGTCTAACTTGACATTTCAGAGGGAGCGGCCATGCAAACCAGCTGTGATAGTATATTCATCAACAAGATACTCATATGTCACTATTAATTTAAAATATTAAGAAACTTCTTACACTGCCCTCTGTGGCGGGTCCTGGGGGACCTAATGGGAGGTCTTTTCGAGACATGTTTGGCCTGTGCATTTTCTCTCATATGTCAAATTGGCGGAGGGCCGGTGTATATGTTTTGGGAAATTAGCATCCCATGTGCTAACGATTGGGGTTCACAAGTATCTCGCCATACTTGGGACCTCCTCCACCTCTTAACAAAGGGGGAGGCTCAACGGGTTAACTCAAGGTTAGCAAGTAAGAGTATATACCAGGGAGCAATCACAGGGTAAGCAGTCATGTCTCGAGTCATCCCCGTCCACATGTCATTTATCAAGCATAGGACATCTCTGGCACTTGTGATCAAAACAAGGCCCGCGTCTTGCCCGTTATGCGCCTTTTGCGTGTTGGTATTTCGGTGGACCCCCAGACCTTCCATAGCAGAGGCAGGACAGTGTGGCCTTTACCCAACACTCAGGGACTTTGTGGTTAACATGTTTGTGCGTTTGTCATATAGACACTGACATTTATCTGTATATTGATTCTGTGTTGGCAGATGACACATTGTGAACTATTGCCTATTTTGTTCTGTATTCAATAATAGCAAACTAGCAATGCCGTGGGAGTGTGTTCTGACGAACACTGGCGGAACTCCATAAAAAGTATGATCGCAGATAGTCAGGCAAAATATCATTGGTATCGTGTATCATGACTGTTCAATACATACTATAAAAAGGTATTTAAAAGAGTCTTGAATGCTTGTTCCACAAATTAAGGCTCTTTGGTATTAGAAAAAAGAAAGTTAATTCAATGGTTATATGAATTTTATTAAAGTATCCATTTGATAACTTAGAAATTAGTATACTAATGGGCTTTTTGTTTGATTATTTGTTTGAGTGGTTTTTTTTTCTATGTTGCTTGTTATACATATGATTCGAATCATGAATTGGAATTCTGAGTAATGTAAACTCGTGATATAAGGAAATAGTTTGTCATCTTGCACTGTACATTTGATCATTTAACTAATTGTATAATATATATATGAGTGCTTTTTCAAATATCAAATACATCTATATTTCACACGGAAACAAATCAATTACGTTTTATGTAATTCATTACAGGAACTTATGCGGATATCATGAACAGAGGGTCAAAGTAAAACTATATATGTGCGCTTTATACCTACAGACAATCATCGCGTTATACATTTTAACTTGAACCTTTCAAGATATATTAAGAAATGAACCAATCCAACAAATATAATTAATAATAATATTTTTGAAATGTAAAAAAAAACCACCATTGTACCTTCTTCAACATCTATCAAAATACAAGTAATTTATACATTAACATTATATGATCAACTAACCAAGTTTATTATTGATGCGTCTTATTGGTGAATATTAGTAATGGAAACAAAGGTTTTCGCCACACAATATTTCCTAAACCATCTTACTATTTTCAACGAAGATTAAAACAGAATTCCAATTGAGAAAGTTCATAATCATAGAATATATCAATATTGTCATAGTTTTTGTTGGCTATGAATCGATAACAGACGATGGCAGCAAAAAAAAAAAAAAAAAAATAAAGAAAACACAATGCCAAAAAAAAATATCTATTGGTTTTGGAAAATTTGGAGGTAGTAGAAAAAAATGGATATTAGTTAAACTTCAGTTTGAATATTTAATATTTTATTCATTCGTACTTTTACTAATTTATATTCATGTTGCTACAATATTCTAAAAATATTGTGTATAAAATTAAATTAAGAGTAATGCAAAATAGATAAATACCGAGGACTTATTGCTGAATCCAGTACAAAACTGTGGACGAGGTTAGAAAGTTAAAAACTTTGGACAGCTGTTGCTTGTTCAACGTAAATAAATCAAATTCCTATTTACGAGAGAGAGAGAGAGAGAGAGAGAGAGAGAGAGAGAGAGAGGTGGGGTAACCTTAAAAATCATGCAAATTGATTTAAAATACTTTGAGTATGGCATCTTTTTCTTTACACTTAAAATAAGTAACCTGTTGCATATTATAAGAATGATATATCAATAGACAAAAGGACTAAGGATATATTCCTACTCGAGCGGACAATTTTTAAGCTATAGTTAGAATTGCTTCTATGTATGAATCAAAAGACATTGCTTGTGTTTTTTTGTTCGTTATTTTATTTTTGCTTGAAATAATACAATCTTGAAAAGATTGTGTTGTTAATACATATCGATTTTGAAATATATGAACACTGCACATCAATCTTCTCATATAAAATGCATGTACATATACTGTAAGCATGTAAATATCCCAAAATTCCACCCCCTCCTATCCCAAACCTATCATTTAACGAAAACAACGAATGGTGATTTTTTTTTTAATCCAAACAAATAACCTATACATTTTTATAAATAAACAATGGGTTAAGCATATGAAGAAAAAAGGTATTTTGTACTCTTGAGTTTCCATCAGTTCATTCTGATTATAATACTTGAGTTCACGTGACTGCATCATCTGAAGTCTACATATATTCTGAATATGTTATTAGTGATGTGTCTGATAGCTTACCAATAACTCTCTAGTACAATTAGCGACTTTGAGTTCCCACGCATCCCAGTTGATACGTATGTCCGTGCCAGGTACATGTGTAACTGGCACGTGTGTACTCAAAGTTTAAGGAAATATACAATGTAGCTATGATCATTGTTTTTGAACCTATAAAACTTCAAAAAGGCATCATAGATGATATCAAATAGTGTGGTTCATTTGTATTAATTGTATTAATCATGACTTTGGGTTTTTATATTGAGTATAATCCATACACATTAAGAAAGATAAAATATTTTGTTTGAAATTAGTAAAAACGTCTATTATATTTAAACGTGATTATCCTCCGCGTAATGTCATTAGAAACAGCATTTTGTATTCCTTGTTTAACATGTCAGTTACAAAATCCATTTTACATAGAACTTTAACAAGAGGCCCATGGGCCACATCGCTCAACGGAGGTACAACGTGTATGATAAATCAGTTAAATGGAGTCATAATACAAACACTCTGGACGATGTAGTACGAGGGTTGTCCCAAAATAGCGGAGACAGAACACATAAATTAAAATCTGTTCATTGGAATTTCATTAGACTTCTATATTTTCGTCAATAACCTTTTGGCAAACAATACTGAAAAATTCAAATCTGTAATTTATTTATTTATTGGAAAAATAAATAATTAGTAGCAAAAAAATTGCTAGGCGGCGCAATGTGCGACTTCGAAAATGTGCCGTCTTTACGTTGTTACTTAAGCCTTCACGTCTTTTTTGATAACATCTATGTTTTATTTCCGAAAATGTCTTGGACAATATATTTTCATGTTCCCTGAATGCACATTAAATACACATTTCTTGTTTTGCTTTTTAAAATATTTTCTAAGTACAAAGGATGAAACTTACTTGTATAACCTGTTGTCTAACGTATGTTTTCCGAAATGTGTCGTTCAGCATTTTGACGTCCATTTCTATCGGTCGTAGTTTCTTTTTTTCACTAATTGTCAGTATAGTATTACGAATATTCTTAATGTTGTTAGACTACTTATTCACAAAATGCATTTCTAAGCGATTTTTGTTAATTCTATGTACTTCAAATACCACTTAGGATTTGTTTCAATATCTTTACCAAATTTTATCAGTTACCGCTGCGCCGCCTTAAACGATGACGTCATCTTTTTATTACGATTAAACACTCCAACTTGTCACACAACGCGCTATCAAACCTTTAAAAGATTGTTATACCCAAAACTTTTTAAGGGTAAATAACAGAGTTGTTTACAAATTTAGATGAATTGTTTTATTTGAATCTTTTTTCATTTAAGGAGTCCTTTTCCTCGAAGTTTTTATTTCATTATGTTGATTTTAACTTTTCGTTTTTTGACAATGCGCCGCATGTCGAATTTAAGATCTAGCATGCCTGTATTTCACTAATTTAGTCTCAAACAATATTTGATTTTAAAACATAATTTGAATGCAAATTATTTGAACCTTTTGTGACACAAGTTTCATCTTCCTGTGTCTTCGATTAACTGAAAAACGCCACTTGTCTACGCTTTTTGGGGAACACCCTCGTATAATACATGTAGATCCTGTATAAATTTCCCTCTGGATATTATTATGTTTATCAAGTTCCTTTTCTAACAGGGTGATTTTAAAGTCATATAACATGTGGAACATTGCCGTTCTCAAGAAATCGTAAACAATTGTTTATATATCGGATATAAGCCTATATCAAACTTTGAACCACTTGTGAGGACTAAGAATCCTCCAGGAGCCAAATTCTAAACAATTTTAAAGGATCAGCAATATTTCAAAACGTTTGCATATATTATTGTGGAATCATTAGAATTCGTGTTGGCTCACTTTTCGTGGTTTTTGTGGGAAGCCATCCCCCACGAATTTAAATCCTCAACGAAAACAATTTTAGAAAGAGTTATCGTTGTTACTGAAACAGTAACCGACGGATCCACGAAATTACATCCCCACGAATGAGCAAAAAAATCACAATCCACGAAAATTGGCCCCCACGAATTTAAATGATTCCACAGTATTACATTTTAGTTTTTGTGAAAAATTAAAATGTTTTCCTTTGAAAAATTGGATCCCCAATGTGGCCACACCCTTTTCCGCGCGAATTTGAATTGAACAAATTTGAATGTACATTATCTGAGGTTTCTTTCACTAAAGTTACAAATCTTCTGGGAAAATAATTTTAAGCAGATTTTTAAAGATTTTTCTACATATATTCCTATGCAAATTGTTGTCCCCCTACGTTGTGACCCCATCTTACCCCCTGAGATCATGATTTGAATAAACTTGAATCTACCCTACCTGGGGATGCTTCAACACAGATTTCAGCTTTTCTGGTTAATTAGTTTCTGAGGAGAAGGTTTTTAAAGATTAACTCAATACATTAGTATGAAAACAAAATGACCTTCCATTGTGGCCCCACCCTACGCCCGGGGGTCATGATTTTCACAACTTTGCATCTACACTACCTGAGGATGCTTTCACACAATATTTAGCTTTCCAGACTGATTAGTTTCTGAGAAGATTTTTAAGATTTACTCTATATATTCCTTTATAAAAATTTGACCTCACCTCCTATTGTGACCCAAACCTATCCTCGGGGGTCATGATTTTTACAACTTCGAATAAACACTACCAGACAATGCTTCCACACAATTTCAAATATTCCTAATTATCTCCCTTATGTCCTTATTTTTCACTACTTTGAACTCACTTTGACTGATGGTGATCTGTGTCAAGTTTGGTTAAAATTGGCCCAGTAGTTCTGGAGAAGATATTGAAAATGTGAAGAGTTTACAGGCAGACGGACGAGAGACAAAATATAATCAAAAAAGCTCACTTGAGCTTTCAGCTCAGGTGAGCTAAAACACGAATATATTTAGCAGACTGTCAATAAGTTTTGTGATTAAATAATATTGTAGAAATATGTTTTCAAGTCTGAATGTGTCATTCATTATTTATGAAGAACTGTGAGAAAAAAAATCACACACAAAAAGACAGGGAAAGACAGGAATTACCCCACATCATCTAAATTCAAATATTTATAGAGACAATTGTACAAATATATACTTTAACGAGAGTTAATTTTCAACCAAAACAAATATATATGCGCTCTTAGAAATTAGCACGGGCTGAAAATGATTCTTAGATTTACAAAATTCACTTTAAAGCAAATACCATCACAAGATGAAGCTCTGCCATTCAGTCAACTGAATGTTAACTGAAAGGTCTGGAAAGGTGACTGAATGGCATAGCTCTGCCATTCAGTCACCTTTCAGTCATATTTCAGTTGATTGAATGGAACAGTTTCATCATGTGCATTTTGATCATTTTCTGTTGATTTGATTCATTTATTTATTGGTTTTCTACTGAGGTTTTCATTCAAAATAAACACGCTGAAATAGCTATTCCATAATATTAAAGAAAACGGATGTTAAAATCAGAAAACAACGCAATGATATAATCATATGCAAATGACCCAACCTTTAATTAGCAATGAAACAGCATGTAGCGTCGTTTAATAGACAGGTGGTTTAAGGTACATCAGAGCTCAGTGTAGCGGTAAAATTTTCAAACATCAGCTATTTTCGCTGCCTCTTAAAAACAAAAGCTACAAACAAATAAAAAGAACATGATATCATTTATTAAGAACCAATAAAAAATTAGAACTATTTGAGATACAAGTTAAAAATATATTTTTTAGAAAAAATAAATATGAAAGACATAATTAGAAATTCGGTTTTCGGATGTATAACTTGAAGTGTCATATGATTATATGTACACACTGGACAGAACTGGCCTAATTTATCACTTGTTGAATGTACAGAAGAATTTTATAAATGACATATGGCTTATTTCTTTCGGTCTTCAGGTTTCAGTCATAAAGCTCACGTTATCAATGAAAAAGGGAAATAACATCGCACTTATTTATCTTGATAGAAAATACGCATTGCATACATACATTTGATTAAGGGAACATTGATTGATATAATTAGGAACTATCGCATACTTGATATTTTACAAAAATTTAAATGTTATATTCACACGACACACTCACAGAGATAACCCTGCATTAGAAGAGGCTTCAGGAAGTAGAGCATCATTACGTATTTAGTAGTAAATACAGGAATTCGCTTTTGCTGATTGCGGAACTAAAATTTGAATGGTATTCATGTTAAACGGCGTACATGTCACTTATATTGAGAGTCTAATCTAAATTTCAAGTGTTCCACTCTTAAATTAAACGTCCGATGCAATATTGTTAGTTTGATTCAATATCAAGCGATCTGCACTCAATTGGAATTGAAAATTTATGTTGAAGTTAAGAAATAAAATCAAATGTAAATAGTTAAGTTAACTAAATTGGTAAACATTAATGTTACCTTATGAGTAGATGCATTAGCAAAGGATACAAACTACATACCTTGAGATAAAATCCGGCCATAAAAAAATAATTCAAAAGACCTGCTATACTCGAATATATAAAGCTTTAAGCTTATTGATTACATTAAATTGTTGCATAATTAACCAAATTTACAATTTAAAAAAAACAAAAAAAACCCAAAACTCGTGTTCTAGCGCAATTATAATCAACAATAGTGAGACAAATTAAAAGAAAAAAAAACAATCAAGTCAATTTATTTCTCTATGTTTATTTACATCCTAATGCACTAGTATCATTATCTTTAATTTAAAGATAAGTATGTTATATAATCAAATCATTGTTTGAAATTAAGTTTATGTATACATATCGAATGTTTAAGGATAACAAACCAACGACTGAAATAAAAAACAAATCAATGTCTTTATGTTTACACAAATATCATGTAATTTATACCCCCTAAAGAATTGAATAGCATATACATGCATTCATTAATATCAGTCAATCGTTTGAGACTAGATTAACAATTTAAAAAGGTGATTTGCTATATTTGTACTCAATATGCATTGTTTTCAAGTGTCGCTTTTAAAATGATTTATAATAAATGTTCAACATTGTCAAATGAGTTATTTCTAGATCGATGGAAACGTCTGCTAACTTAAGAACACGAACTTCACAGACTCGCATGGTCTAACCTCAGACGTCCAAGTGGCCTTACATACAATAGTAAATTTCAAATTCATTGAAAATGCGATTGCTGTTTATTATATGCAATAGTCTAATCGACATTAAAATTAGATTTCAAGTATAATTGATTATTAGAAGACAGATTTATATACATACAGTCATACACATTAAACGCTGGTCAAGCATTTTTTTAATGCTGACTATCTTCATATCCGCATGAAACAAAAAATGTTTCCAATATTTTTTTGTTTTCATCTTATACTTATTACTCTCATTTATAACCGCTTTGTTTTCTAATATTATATAGGTTTGGTAAATAATACAGAAGTTAGTAAGGCGAGTTAAAATCGTTGTCAAATCTAAAACAAATAGTATTATTGTATAACGATTAAGTCCAACTCTACTTGTGCTTACTTATGTATATCATTCAAAATTAAAACGAACATTGTTAATTTTGTACATGAATTGTTTAAATAGTATGGAATACCCTAGAACCTTGAAAATTAGACGGATATAATAATATCGTATAGTCACAGGTGTAGTACGCACTTGTGTATATTACGCACCCACACAGTTGGGTGTAAAATGCTTGAAAAAAATATGCTGTTTCTATTCATTATACGCAACCCCCAAAAAACCTAGATTTTTTTTTAATATGTCATAAATATGCATGCGCTGAGAATGTATAAAATTGCTTTAAAGTAATAAAGTACGTTTCTGGATCTAAGCCAAAAACAACCAACAAAGGTGATTATTTAATTGATAAATATTTCAATTACAGGTATTTAATTATTGTAAAATAAACATTGTGAAGCTCAAATAAATAAATACTGAAATAAACTGTGAAGGCCGACAGACAGTGCATTCTTCTGAGACAGGAAACTGATAAACAAACATTGACCACGCGATGAGCCAACAGGTGGCTTGTTACGTAATGACAAAAACTTGCTATGTGCGAGGAACAGCAGAGTGGATAACTTTTCAAATACATGAAAATAAAATTGAATTTAAGACACTTGACAACTTTTCATTTAACTCCTACAGATGTTTACCTGGATATCCCATTTTTAGAACAAAAACAAACTTTCCAATCGATTACAATTTATTGTTTTTAGAATAAGCCGTGATTGTGATTTTGTCGCTTACGGGAGTTTTGTTTTGACAATAACCCGCCATTTAGAGACAAAACGGTTTTAAAATTAAGCCCTTAACTTTTTTTTTTAATCAAAGCTTAAAAAAACCTGCTGCTAATTTTCAAGGTTTTAGGTATTTCACTTTTCAAAAATTTAAAATTTCAAAATATAAAACTTCCTCCTATTTTCCGAATATATGATGATTCATAATTAATAGCACTAAAATAGTATTTAATTATACCAAAAAGCAAATTGGGAACGATCATTAGAGCAAAATCATCATTTTAATTAAGATTTACTCATATATTTCCCCATAAAAGTGGATAAACGTAAACATTTAAAGTATGCAAGTCATCTGAAATAAACTGATGTACAAAAAATAGATATGTATGCTGAAAATAATTTTAATTTGGCTAATTTCTTTTGTGAGTTAATTTATCGGCATGATCATTTTAGACATATATTGCATTTAAACAATATTATAACCCTTTTAGTCACTATGTAATGTTGAATTTAAGAATGCAAATGTATAAAAATTAGACATTATAATCAAATCATGTAGAAACAATTCTTGAAATTTTACAGACATATTGTCGACGCAAACATATATACTAGTATTTTAAACCTCATAATCTTCCTCGTTTTTAAACTTCTGGTAAAAAATACCTTTTCATATGTTAAACATCAGTCTTTCGAATCATAATTATAAACACTATTAATCAGCAGCAGATATCTCATATAGCAGTAGACAATGAAATATAATTCTTTAATAAAAAGCCATAAAACAAACCTCAGCTAGAAAAACCCGTCTCGGCTATCATGCCATAAAAAAAAATAAAAACTTCATACCCCTGCTTCTTAAATGCTTAACAGTAGGTTTTTCATCTGAACTTTATTTTAAACACTTTGTTTATAAGTAAAGTGTGCGGTATATTTATAGATATTTGTTAAAATTTGATTAATTTTAAAATTTTATATAATTATTGATATCTTACAAAGACCGAAAAGGATAAAAAAAAACCTATTTTTTTTTATTGAGTTCTTATATAGCACGTCAAACATATTTAAAATTGAAATCCAACAGTTGTTTATTTAGAGTACGAATAAAATTATACGTTATTTCACACACAAATAGATGGCATGTAATCATACATAGCTTGGATTCTTTTAAAAATTGTAATCCACTTTTTTTTCCTTATTTTGGTTTTCAAAATAAACAATTGGCATCTGACAATTCGTTTGACGCTAACATCAATTCTTAATTATCGCGAAAAGGAATCAATGAAATAACAAATACATAATATATCAATATTTTCGTGTATTACACAATGTTTTGTTGTGTTTGCTCCTGACACAAAATGCAGATTATACTTAATGTTGATATATCTTAATGTAAGCTTAGAAAGAAAGATCAACCTTACTCTATAACGCCAAAAATGTTGAAAGCGCTAACAGGAACATAGTTGTTTAATTTCGACGGTGTTATTTTGTTTTATCAATATCGATATAGATATTTATCTCAAACACCATATTGTGTACAAAGAGAGAGAGAGAGAGAGAGAGAGAGAGAGAGAGAGAGAGAGAGAGAGAGAGAGAGAGAGAGAGAGAAGTAAGTTTCACAAGTGATACTTATTTGTTATTCATTTTAGATGATGACACAACATAACACTAAAGGAAATACTAAACGTTCGCATATTTGTTTTCGTTAAATATGATTAAATTCAACGTCAAAGTCATACTTATATTCAGCATTTATACGTTTGTCGCTTTGTGAGAATAATATATAGACACTGCTTTGAATATTTATTTAAGTGGTTTTTTTTCTATCGCACTTTAATATTTAGTATACAATAATATACCATATTTCAATATTGAGTGTTTCGTGTTTGATAGTGGAAAACTAATATGTGATGAGAGTGAAACAGAGCAAACAACAAATGCTAGTTATCATATAATATCATTTCCTCTAAAAGCGTGCATGTTCTAACAACTAATGTTCAAACTAGGCAGCTGTTTAGCAAATAACGAAAGTCAGTCATGTTATCAATAATTATATGTTTTTAATATCAATGATATGGGTAGGAGTGTCAATACTAAACAAATATTCTCGTTTATTTTTGTCAACCAAAAAAAAAAAAAAACCACCTGCCGAAATGGAAGGTCTTAAGATTAGTCAGACCGTATGTCTTAACAACAGTGAGATTATCAGATATGTGATGTAGTATCAAATAAAGTGAATAATGTGAGCTCCCCGTATCAAAACTGAAAGACTAGAAAAGATTATAAGAAGCATATGCACTTAACAATTAAAATTGATACAAACAGAGACGTTAACAAACTAGTTTGTTTTATAACGTTTTGAAGATTTTGCTAACTACGAAGGTTGTCCCAAAATTGCGTATACAAGTGGTGTAATTCGGTTTATCGACGACAAGGGAAATGAAACCTGTGCAACAAATAGGACAATAATTTGTATAAACCACTGTTATGATAACACATATTGTATGAAATCAAAGTGGTAAATTGAAAGCATACTAAATCGTGAATTCGACACGCTGCCCATCGCCAGTAACGAAAAGTTGAAATCACAATGAAAACTGAAAATCGCAAAAAAAAAAGAACTTTTCAAATAAAATGTTCCATATAAAACGCGCATTCTGATTTGCAAATTACTCTGTAATTTACCAAATAATAAGTTTGGTTATACAAAAAATTAAATGATGATAAAGCGAGTTTTGAGACAAGTTCAACTGTTAACTAAAAGTGGCGACGTTTGAGGTGATGCACCGGTAATCTATTACGTTAGACAGCGCATTCTTTATTCGAAGGTCTTTATGGTAGTATAATTGTACTAATCGTATCTAATCATTTTTTGGAAAACAAATATTTAAAGCACGTTTTCGATAGGTAGGTATTGTTTGACGAATAACGTTGAATAAAACTTACTAGTATAATAAAGTTGCATTAAATGTATTTGGACTTCTTTGATTTTCCAATATTTTTTACAATCCTGAAACTTCACACACACAAAATAATCAGCCATGTTAGCTTTTCAGACAGTCAAACAATTGTTTAACAGTCTAAATCGCCGACCTTGCTTTAAAATGTTATATTCTCGTTATTTATATGAGTATTTTTATACTTGTTATACTTTATCGATTAATTGTGATAAAAAATAGATTACGTTAGTTGTATTTATACTTGTTTGTTTTGTATTTCAGAAGATACAAACATTACATTAAATTATTTTTGACGATTATGCTGAACTCTGAAAGGAAATACTAGATATAACCCTGATCTGATAGAACACTTATTTTGAGTGTGTCCTCTACCGCCATTATCAATATTAATATTGAGTAATCTATGTGTATAAGTGGTAATCAATGTGAAGAGAAGGAAACAAAATTCAACCAAATGCTCTTTACACAATGATATTATCATTTCCTTTATCAGGGTGACTTTTGAATAGATTCATATTAAAATAAAAATGAATTCCCTTTGAAATTATTTGATAAGATGTTAGTGGTTTATTTGGATATGAGTGTCGCTTGTTAGTTTTCAATCATATCGCTCACGTAATCAATGTAAAAGTTATATTGATATTTCACAAATTTATCATAATGAAAAAAAAAAAATATAAAAAAATAAATCAATCAAATACATTCGATTATCGAAACATTAATTGATGTCATTAGTAACTATCACGGACAGTAGTTAACAAAACGCGACACACTCACAAATAGAACCCTACTGTAGGACTGGCGCCAATAAATAAAAAAAACATTACGTATTTAGCAATGAAAACATAAATTAGCAAAGTCTGATGAATTAAACAAAAATAGAATAGAAGTACTTAACTAAGTTTATAAACACTGATTTTTCACTGTGGATATATGGCATATCTTATTATGAAAATAATTAGTGATAACAAAACTATTAAAAGGTATTTTAAAAAGAACACACGAATGCATGTTCTACAAACTAAGGGTTTCTGGTATTGAAAGATAAAGGAAAGTTAATGCAATGGTTACATGAATTTTATTATAATAATCATTTGATAACTTAGAAATTAGCATACTAATGGGCTTTTTGTTTGTTTGTATGTTTTTGTTTGTTTGTTTGTTGTTTCATTGTTTGTTTGTTTATTTGTTTTGTATTTTGCTTGTTATACGTTTGATTCGTATCATGAATTGGAATTCTGAGTAGTTTGAACTCGTGATGTAAGAAAATAGTTTGTTTGTCATCTTGCACTGTACATTTGATCATTTAATCTAATTGTATAATATATTTTCTGATTGCCTTTTCAAATATTAAATATATTTCACACGAAAACAAATCAATTACATTTTATGTATTTCATTACAGAACTTATGCGGATATCATCAACGTTGAGTAAAACTAAATATGTGCGCTTTATACCTACAGACAAGCATCGAGTTATACATTTCAAGAACCTTTCAAGAAATATTAAGAAATGAACCACTCCAACAAATAAAATTAATAATTATATTTTTGAAATTTGAAAAAACAATCGTACCTTCTTCAACATCTATCAAAATACAAGTTGATGTACATTAACATTATATGATCAACTAGCCAAGAATTTTATTGATGCCTCTTATTGGTGAATGTTAGTAATGGAAACAATAGTTTTCGACATACAGTATTTCCTTAACTATCTTAACCATTTTCAACGACGATTAAAACAAAAATTCCAATAGTGACAGTTCATAATCATATAACATATTAATATTATCACAGTTTTTGTTCGCTATGATCGATAACAGACGATGGCAGCAAAAAAAAAAAAAAAAAAAAAAAAAAAATAAATATAAAGAAGAGAACACAATGCCAAAATATATATCTTTTGGTTTTGGAGAATTTGGAGATATAAGAAAAAATGGAAATTAGAGAAATTTCAGTTTGAATATTTTTAAAAAATCTTTTTAATTCGTACCTTTTTTTATTCATATGCCTGTTGCTATAAAAATATAAAATGGTATTGTGTAAAAAAGTTAATAAAAAGTAGTGCAAACAAGAGGCCCATGGGCCACATCGCTCACCTGAACAACAGTTTCTTGTAACATTCTATTTCGTAGCATATGCTATTTCTAACTTTGAACCCCCCTTCTGGGGCCCCAGTATTGGTCCGAGGTTTATGGTTGACTTTAACAATTTAGAATTTACACTATTTGAGGATCCTTGCATAGTAATCTCACAAACTGTAACATAATAGTTCTCGAGAAAAACTTTTTGAAAACATTTCCCATATATATTTCTATGTTAAACTTTGAACCCCTCTTGTGGCCCCAGTATTAGTCCAGTGGTCACAGCTTTATTAATTTAGCATCTACATTATTCAAGGATGCTTGCATAGTAATCTCACAAGTTGAAGCATTGTAGTTCTCTGGAAAAAGATTTTTAAACATTTTCCCTCTATATTTCTATGTTGAACTTTGAACCCCTCTTGGGGCCCCAGTATTAGATTGAGGGTCACAGCTTCTACACTATTTAAGGATGCTTACGTAGTAATCTGACAAATTGAAGCATTGTAGTTCTCTTGAAAAAGGTTTTTAAACATTTTCCACATATACTTCTACATTAAATTTTGAACCCATCTTGGGTCCCCAGTATTAGTTCAGGGGTCACTAATTTAAAACTATCGAATCTACATTATTTAAGGTTGCATGCATAGTAATTTCACAACTTGTAGCATTGTAGTTCTCAAGAAGAAGATTTTTTAACATGTTACCTATATATTTCTATATTAAACTTTGACCCCTCTTGGGGCCCCAGTATTAGTCCGGGGGTCACGATTTTACCAATTAAGAATCTACATAAGCCAGGGATGCATGTATAGGAATTCCACAAACTGTAACATTGTAGTTCTCAAGAAGAACATTTTAAAAATTTTCTATATATTTTTTAAAATGTTAAATTTTGAACCCCTCTTGGTGCCCCAGTATTAGTCCGGGAGTCACGAATTTTACAAATTAGAATCTACATTATTTAAGGATGTATGCATAGTAATATTCCAAACTGTTGCATTATAGGTCTTGAGAAGAAGATTTTTAAACATTTTCCTATATACGTTAAAATTTGAACCCCGCCCAGGGCCCCATTTTTTGTCCGGGGCTCACAATTTTTACAATTTAGAATCTTCATTATATATACAAGCTTTTTTGTAAATATTGGCATTTCTGGTGCAATGGTTCTTGAAAAGAAGATTTTTATACATTTTTCCTATGTATTTCTATGTTAAACTTTGAACCCCGCCTGGGGCCCCAGTTTTGGTCCGAGGGTCACGATTTTTACAATTTAGAATCTTCCCTATACATATCAACGGCCGGAACGGCCACAAAGGCGTCGAGCTGACATTTTCTTTAATATAGATATCATTAATTTAATTTTCTGTACCAATAGTCGTATATCAAATATTATCATGGTTTGTGTAACTAAATTCGCACATATGCAACTACATGTATATTTTTATTTGCAATTTTAACATACCAAGTGATTGTATACTCAGTATATTTCCTTATAAAATACGTAGTGATGCATTTGTAATACAATGAATCGTAACTCATCATGGTTACAAAAATCGAAGAAATTTCAAAGTTTAAAAATAAATTAACTTCTTTCTGTTTCTGCTTTAAGCAGTCTTTGAACAAATTTCACGGGTTCATCATTAGTATACGAGTGTAACACATTAACAGTGTTTCCCTAATAATAATAAAACATACTTTTATTTATTTCAATTTCCGTGTGAAACAAGATTACCTATGGTAGTGTTGTTTACAAATAAATCTACACCACGTGCGTAGATCTGCCGTATCTTAGACTGGATAGCCTGCCCTTGATCCTAAACGCCTCCGCTAGGAAATTCAAGGACAGGTAAACAGTGGGAAAACTCACTGCAGCTTCGCGCACAGCAAATGCGCACACTTAAAATAAATCGGAAAGAAGATTGAGGCGGATCAAGGAAAGAAGGTTTAAGAAGAACTAAACATGAATTTGACAATAAATATCAAATTAACAAGAACAAATTAATTGACACCGTTGACAATACATTGTTTATGTGGGTATTGTAAATATTAATTTACATCGGAAATGTATAACGTTAAATATTTACATTGTTGAGTAAGTTATAATTGGCACTAGACTACTCGTAGCATTCCAATCCATGCCCATTATAACTTGATTTATGGGGCTGCTGAGGATGGTAACGATCTGATTTAGCTCCGTTTTCTCGTAAAGGTCCGATAACATATAAATTGAATGCACACAGGCTACACACAATTAGCACATGGTCTGTACATATTATCTTATGTGTTTATAAAATATAGAGTTATTAACTTAGAGAGTGGGATCGTGTCAGTGTAGAAATTGTTTTTTTTTTGTAAAGCTAAGGACTTTCCATAACCAGTAGGTAAAATAAATATACAGTTGCCTGGCTTCCAGAGATTTTTTCAGGCTAACACTTTGTAGCGGTTTTACTTAATCGAAAGATGTTTCTCTTTCTTTGTTTATAACTATTAAAGTCGTTTTACTTTTAAAATAAATCTATTGACTCTCCGAAAGATTTTTTCGGCATTCCATCGCAAGCGTGTGAAGATAACTTGTGGGCCTAAAAATTAATTTTTTCTCGTCACTGCTATTTCCTATAAGCTGGCGAACCAGTCTATGCCGTATTTATAATGCTAAACCAATATACAACAAAATCACAAGATACATTTATCGCTTACATTCATTTTGGAGACCGTGCCCGACAACAAATAAATTTACATATTAATTTTTATTTTATCGGGCACGGTCTCCAAATAAACTATAAGCGATAAAATAAAATAATGTTTAGTGAATTTTTACACCTTATCGTCTTCATCCGTCATTTCTTGATTAAACAAACTTATATACTTATGCCATGAGTTGTTAATATTTAGGGAGACACAGTTGGGTTTTTTGGTGCACAATTTAGTTGAATAAATGGAACAAAAATCTTGTAAATCTTGTAAACATGTTTCTATGTATATTTCTATGCTAAACTTTGAACCCCGCCCAGGGCCCCAGTTTTGGTCCGAGGGTCACGATTTTTACAATTTAGAATCTTCACTATATACACTAGCTTTTGTGTAAATATTGGCATTTCTGGTGAAGTGGTTCTTGAGAAGAAGATTTTTAAAGACACACACCCTATACTCACTGTTTCGCAATTATCTCCCTTTTAAAAAGGGCTGTGTCCTTTATTTTAACAATTTATAATCCCCTTTCCATTAGGATGCTTTGTACCAAATTTGGTTAAAATTGGCTCAGTGGTTCTTGAGAAGAAGTTGAAAATGTGAAAAGTTTACAGACGGACGGACGGACAGACAGACAGACAGACGGACGGACGGACGACGGACAACGGGTGATCAGAAAAGCTCACTTGAACCTTCGGTTCAGGTGAGCTAAAAAAGATAAATACCAATAACTTGTTGCTGGATTCATTACAAAATTGACGAGGTTAAACAGTTTAAAACTTTGGACAGCTGTTGCTTGTTCAACGTAAATTAATCAAATTTCAATTTGCAAGAGAGAGAGAGAGAGAGAGAGAGAGAGAGAGAGAGAGAGAGAGAGAGAGAGAGAGAGAGAGAGAGAGAGAGAGAGAGAGAGAGAGAGTAACCTTAAAGCCATGCAAATTGATTGAAAATACTAAGAGTATTTCATAGTTTTATTTAAATGTAAAATAAGTAATCTGTTGCATATTATAGGAATGATATATCAATAGGCAAGAGTACTAAGAATATATACCTACTCGAGCAGACAATTTTTAAACTATTGTTTGAATTGCCTCTATGTATGATTCAACAGACATTGCTTGTGTTTTCGTTGCTCGTTATTTTATTTTTCCTTGAAATAAAACAATCTTAAAACATTATATTGTTAATACATATCGATTTTGATATTTATGAACACTGCACATCAATCCTCTCATATAAAATGCATGTACATATACTGTAAGCAAGTAAAAATCCCAAAATTTAACCCCATCCCCATCGCCATCCCATCACTTAAATAAAAACAAAGAATGATGATTTTATTTTTAAAAATCAAAACAAATAACCTAAACAATATACAGGGGGTTTAGCATCTGAAGAAAAAAAATAGATCTGTATTTTGTACTCTTGAGTCAGTCCAATCTGACTATAATACTTGAGTTCACGTGACTGCCTCATCTGTAGTCTACACATATTCTGAATCTGTTATAAGTGATATGTCTGATAGCTTGACAATAACTCTTTAGTACATTTAGCGACTTTGAACTCCCACGTATCTCAGTTGATACGTATGTCCGTGCCAGGTACATGTGTACCTGGCACGTGTGTACCCAAAGTTTAAGGAAATAAACAATGTAGCTATGATTATTGTTTCTGAACCTATAAAACTTCAAAAAGGCATCATCGATAATATCAAAGAGTGTGGTTCATTTGTATTGATTGTAAATAATCATGACTTTGGGTCCTTATATTGAGTATAATCCATAAACATTATGAAATATAAGATATTTTGTTTTAAATTAGTATAAACGTCTTCTATATTCAAACGTGATCATCCTCCGGGAAATGTCATTAGACACAGCATTTTCTATTCCTTGTTTAGCATGTCAGTTAAAACATACATTTTACATAAAACTCTACCAAGAGGCCCATCGGCCACATCGCTCACCTGAGGCACAATGTATATGATAAAATTAGCTTAATGGAATCATAATACAAACACTCTGGACAATGTAGTAAATACATGTCTGTATAAATAAAAAATAATTTTTCCCTCCGGATATTCTTATGTTTATTATCTAGTCCCTTTTCTAACCGGATGATTTTAAAGTCATATCACATGTGGAACATTGCCGTTCTCAAGAAATCCTAAACAATTGTTTATATATTGGATATAAACCTATATCAAACTTTGACCACTTGTGAGTTCTAAGAATCCCCCAGGAGCCAAAGTCTAGACAATTTTAATGAATCAGCAATATGTCAAAATACTTGCATATATTATTACATTTTAGTTTTTGTGAGTAATTAAAATGTTTTCCTTTGAAAAATTGGACCCCAAATGTGGCCCCACCCTACTCCTCGCGATTTTGAATTGAATGAAAAAAAATGACAATAACAAACCGTCAACTATCTCAAAAATCCAGAAAACGAAATACAAATTCAAGGCAGAGCAACACGGATTTTAAAAAAGGTAGAGGTAGGATCAGGTGCCATGGAGGAGTGAGCATCCTCTGCTGACCGGTCACACCCGCCGTGTGCTCTTTGTCGTAATCGGGAAAAACGAAAAAGTCCGTAGACGATTAGGTGATTAATTATGGTCTAACAATTAGTATGAAAAAAGTCAGTCAGCATGCGACCCAGTGGAAGTTTGTATTTGATGACTAGGTCGTTGTATCGACCATAGAACTTACGAAAAGATGACCTCAAACGAGACTGTTGATAGTCCTGTTTTATCAACTTGTTTGTAAATAGCTTGCCTCGCCTTAGAAATTGTTCATACTAAGAGCATGGCCTTGCGTAATGAATTAACTGAGATACAAAAACACCAGAAGCAGGTGATGAAGGTATATTGCTACATAAGTAAGGAAACTTTACTCTAGAAAAATTGAAGTCATCGCGTTTATCATAACTTTTTTTTTTCACGTACAAGCATAAGAATAAGAAGTAAAAGAATACAAAAAAGGCCTGCTACCAATGGGGCACAATTGGTCCCATGGAAATTCCAACAGATTGTTGGAATACTTGATTTCCAAAAACTACATAGATGTTGTCTATATGAAACTCAAGCATCTTTTTAATGTCAACTCCAGAGTACTTGTGTGTGCAATCGGAATGGTTTTTAACAAAATTATTTTTTAGATTTCTAATGACAAGGAAAGCATTTTTACGACTGACTTCCATTTTTTTTTAAGAAACAAATGATATCAAAAGGCCTATATTTTAATTGGGGAATGGTTGTATAAAGCGTTGAAAAATCGTACGTTTTGATGCTATTGATTTTGGTAAAATTTTGTGACTTCAAAGTTTCTAATAATTCTTTAGAGTTTTTTAGTATCCACATTTGATTCACACCACTTCTGGACAAATTTGAATATACATTATCTGAGGTTTCTTTCACTTCAGGTTAAAGATTTTTGGGCAAATAGTTTTAAGAAGATTTTTTAAAGATTTTTTTTCTATATAACCCTATGTAAATTTTTGTCCCCCTACGTTTTGAGCCCATCTTACCCCCTAATACCATGATTTGAACAAACTTGAATCTACCCTACCTGGGGATGCCTTAACACAGATTTCAGCTTTTCTGGCTGATTAGTTTCTGAGGAGAAGAGTTTTTAAAGATTTACTCAATATATTTGTATGTAAAAAAATAAATGACCTTCCATTGTGGCTCCACCCTACGCCCGGGGGTCATGATTTTCACAATTTTGCATCAACACTACCTAAAAATGCTTCCACACAAGTTTTAGCTATCCAGACTGATTAGTTTCTGAGAAGACCCTAACCCTGTAATAATTTGATCTCACCCCGTATTGTGACCCCAACCTACCCCCGGGGTCATGATTCCACATTATTTCAAATATTCCTAATTAAAGGGCGTTGTCCTTAATTTTTACTACTTTGAACTCACTTTTCCTTATGGTACATTGTGTCCAGTTTGGTTGAAATTGTCCCAGTAGTTCTGTAGAAGATATTGAAAATGTGAAGAGTTTACAGTCAGACGGACGACAGACAAAATGTGATCAAAAAAGCTCACTTGAGCTTTCAGCTCAGGTGAGCTAAATTACGAATATATTTAGCAGACTGTCAATACGTTTTATGATTAAATAATATAGTAGAAATATGTTTTCAGGACTGTAAGTGTCATTCATTATTTTTGAAAAACTGTGAAAAAAAAACAACAGACAAAAAGTCATAGAAAAGACAAAAATTACCCCATATCATCTAAATTCAAATATGTATAGAGACAATTGTACAAATATATATTTTAACGGGAGTTAATTTTCTACCAAAACAAATATATAAGCGCTCTAAGAAATTAGCGTCGGGCAGAAAAATATATAATCATATCACTTGAGCCTGATAGATACCATGTAGAAATGATTCTTAAATTTACAAAATTCACTCCAAATGAAATACAATTTTGATTATTTTCTGTTGATTCGATTTATTTATTTATTGTTTTTCTACTGAGGTTTTAATTCAAAATAAACAGACAACAGACAGAAATAGCTTTTACATAATATTAAAGAAAACGGATATTAAAATCAGAAAACAACGCAATGATACAATCATATGCAAAATAACCAAACCTTTAATCAGCAACGAAACAGCATGTAACGTCGTTTAATAGACAGGTGGTTTAATATACATAAGAGCTCAGTGTAGCGGTAAAATTTTCAAACATCCGCTATTTTCGCTGCCTCTTTAAAACAAAAGCTGCAAACAAATAAAAAGAACATGATATCATTTAATAAAAACCAATAAAAATAAGCACTATTTGAGATAAAAGTTAAATTTTTTTTTTTAAATAAATATGAAAGACATGATTGGAAATGTGATTTTCGGATGTATAACTCAAAGTGTCATTTGATTATATGTACACACAGGACAGAATTTGCCTAATTTATTAATTGTTGAATATACAAAAGAATTTTATAAATGACATATGGCTTTTTGCTTTCGGTCTTCAGGTTTCAGTCATAAAGCTCACGTTATCAATGAATAAGTGATAATAACATCGCACTCATTTATCTTGATAGAAAATACGCATTACATATATTTGATTAAGGGAACATTAAGTGATATAATAAGGAACTATCGCATACTTGATATTTTACAAGAATTTAAATGTTATATTCACACGACACACTTTCAGAGATAACCCTGCATTTAGAAGAGGCGCCAGGAAGTAGAGCATCATTACGTATTTAGTAGTAAAAACAGGAATTTGCTTTTGCTGATTGCGGAACTAAATTTTGAATGGTATTCATGTTAAACGGCGTACATGTCACTTATATTGAGAGTCTAATCTAAATTTCAAGTGTTCGACTCTTAAATTAAACGTCCGATGCAATATTGTTAATTTGATTCAATATCAAGCGATCTGCACTCAATTGGAATTGAAAATGTATGAGGAAGTTAAGAAATAAAATCAAATTAAAATAGTTAACTAAATTGATAAACATAAATGGTACCTTTGAGTAGATGGATTAGCAAAGAATACAAACTACATACCTTGAGATAAAATCCGGCCATAAAAAAAAAATTAAAAAGACCTGCTATACTCGAATGTGTAAAGATGTAGGCTTATTGACTACATTAAATTGTTGCATGATTAACCAAATTTACTTTTTAAAAAACAAAACAAAATCAAAACTTGTGTTCTAGTGCAATTATAATCAACAATAGTGAGACAAAATAAAAGAAAATACAACCAAATCAATTTATTTCTCCCGGTTTATTTACATCCTAGTGCACTAGTATCATTATCTTTAATTTAAAGATAAGTATGTTATATAATCAAATTATTGTTTGAAAGTACGTTTATTTATACATATCAAATGCTTAAAAATAACAACACATCGACTGATATAGAAAAGAAAATCAATATCTTGATGTTTACACAAATGTCATGTAATTTATACCCCCTAAAGAATTGAATAGCATATACATGCATTCATTAATATCAGTCGGTCGTTTGAGACTAGATTAACAATTTAAAAATGTGATTTGATATATTTCTTCGCAATATGCATTGCTTTCAAGTGTCGCTTTTAAAAGGAGCTATAATAAATGATCAACAGTGTTTATTGAGTTATTTCTAGATCAATGGAAACGTCTGCTACCTTACGAACACGAACTTCACAGACTCGCATGGTCTAACCTCAGACGTCCAAGTGGCCTTACTTACAATAGTAAATTTCAAATTCATTGAAAATGCGATTGCTGATCATTATATGCTATGATCTAATTGACATTAAATTTTAGATTTTAAGTATAATTGATTTTTTAAATACAGATTTATATACATACAGTCATACACATTAAACGCTGGACAAGCATTTTTTTTTAATGCTGACTATCTTCATATCCGCATGAAACAAAAAATGTTTCCAATATTTTGTTGTTTTCATCATATACTTATTACTCTCATTTATAATCGCTTTGTTTTCTAATATTATATATGTTTGGCAAATAATACAGAATTTAGTAAGGCGAGTTAAAGTCGATGTCAAATCCTATACAAATAGTTATATTGTACTCGTATATAGATTAAGTCCAACTGTACTTGTGCTTACTTATGTATATCATTCAACATTAAAACGAACATTGTTAATTTTGTACATGAATTGTTTAAATAGTATGGAATACCCCAACACCTTGAAAATTAGCCGGATTTAATAATATCGTATAGTCACAGGTGTACTACGCACATGTGTATATTACGCAACCACACATTTGGGTGTAAAATGCTTGAAAAACAATATGTTGTTTTTATTAATTATACTCATCCCCCCTAAAAAAAAAAACCCAGATTTTTTTAATATGTCATTAATATGCATGCGCTGATAATGTATAAAAAATGCTTTAAAGTAATAACGTACGTTACTGGATCTAAGCCAAAACAACCAACAAAGGTGATCATTTAATTAATAAATATTCCAATTACCGGTATTTAATTGTGGTAAAATAAACATCGTGAAGCTCAAATTAAAAATAAATACTCAAATAAACTGTGAAGGCCGACACGACAGTGCATTCTTCTGAGACAGGAAATTGATAAACAAACATTGACCACGCGATGAATCAACAGGTGGCTTAATTGTTACGTAATGACAAAAACTTGCTATGTGCGAGGAACATCAGTCAGAGTGAATAACTTTTCAAATACATGAAAATAAAATTGAATTTAAGACACTTCAAAACTTTTCAATTAACTCCTACATATGTTTACCTGGATATCCCATTTTTAGAACAAAAAACAAAGTTCCCAATCGATTACAATTTATTGTTTTTATAATAAGCCGTGATTATGATTTTTTCGCTTACAGAAGTTTTGTTTTGACAATAACCCGCGAATTAAAAACAAAACATTTTAATATTAAGCCCTTAATTTCTTTATCAAATCTTAAAATAACCTGCTGCTTATTTTCAAGGTTTTAGGTATTTCACTTTAAAAAAAGTAAAATTTCAAAATATAAAACTTCCTGCCATTTTCCGAACATATGATGACTTAATAATTAATAGCACTAAACTAGTATTTAATTATACCAAAAAGCAAATTGGAAACGATCATTTAAGCAAACACATCATTTTAATTAAGATTTACTCATATATTTCCCAATAAAAGTGGATAAACGTAAACATTTAGAGTGTGCAAGTCATCCGAAATAAACTAATGTACAAAATATAGATAGATATGCTCAAAATAATTTTAATATGGCTAATTTCATCTGTATGTTAATTTATCGGCATGATCATTTTAGACATCTATTGAATTTAAACAATATAATAACCCTATTAGTCACAATGTAATGTTGAATTTAAGAATGCAAATGTATAAAAATTATACATTACAATCAACTCATGCAGAAGCAGTTCTTGAAATTTTACAGACATTTAGTCAACGCAAACATATATAGTTTACTAATATTTTAAACATCATAATATTCCTCGTTTTTAAACTTCTGGTAAAATTACTTTTTCATCAGTAAAACATCATAATTTAAACACTATTAATCAGCAGTAGGTATCTCATGTAGCAGTATACAATGACACATAATTATTTAATAAAAAGCCACAAAACAAACCTCAGCTAGAAAAACCCGTCTCGTTTATCATGGCATAAAAATTAAAAAAAAAAAAAATAAAAACTGCATAACCTTAATTCTTAAATGTTTAACAGTCGGTTTTTCATTCGAACTTTATTTTAAACCCTTTGTTTATAAGTAAAGTGTGCGGTATATTTATAGATATTTGTTAAAAATTTGATTAAATATAAAATGTTATATAATTATTGATATCTTACAAAGACCGAAAACGATAAAAAAAAACTATATTTTTTTTATTGAGTTCTTATATAGCACGTCAAACACATTTAAAATTGAAATCCAATAGTTTTTTATTTAGAGTAAGAATAAAATTATACGTTATTTCACACACAAATAGATGGCATGTAATCATACATAGCTTGAATTTAAAATTGTAATCCACTTTTTTTTCCTTTTTTTCAAAATAAGTAATTGGTATCTGACCGTTGTTTGACGCTAACATCAATTCTTAATTATCGCGAAAAGGAATCAATGAAATAACAAATACATAATATATCAATGTTTTCGTGTATTACACAATGTTTTGTTGTGCTTGCTCCTGACACACAAAATGCAGATTATAGTCAATGTTGATATATCTAAATGTAAGCTTAGTAAGAAAGATTAAGCTTACTCTATAACGCCAAAAAAGTTGAAAGCGCTAACAGGAACATAGTTGTTTAATTTCGACGGTGCTACTTTGTTTTATCAATATAGATGTAGATATTTATCTCAAACACCATATCGTCTACAGAGAGAGAGAGAGAGAGAGAGAGAGAGAGAGAGAGAGAGAGAGAGAGAAGTAAGTTTCACAAGTGATACTAATTTGTTATTCATTTTAGATGATGACAAAACATAACCCTAAAGGTAATACTAAACGTTCGCATAGTTGTTTCCGTTAAATATGATTAAATTCAACGTCAAAGTTATACTTATATTCAGCAGTTATACGTTTGTCGCTGTGTGAGAATAATATATAGACACTGCTTTGAATATTTATTTTAGTGTTTTTTTTTCTATTGCACTATAATATTTAGTATACAATAATATATCATATTTCAATATTGAGTGTTTTGTGTTTGATAGTGGAAAACTAATATGTGATGAGTGTGAAACAAAGCAAACAACAAATAACTGTTTCTATTAAGAAAGAGGATTTTCTATTCGTGTCCTCTTTTTTTCAGTTCAAAATTAAAAATGAACACAACGCAATAACAGAAATGAACATGAATTTTATTCATTTTTGTAGTTGAACACAACATAAATGGGTGAACCCACCATCTTTTTTACACAAAATAACATTTTACAGTATCTTTAAACCTTCATATTCGACAATAACAGTCAAAATATTGGTGACTCCACCAATATCATTCATCGAATATCTCACTTACAAATAAACTTGGTGGGTCCATCAATAATAAGATATTGTCGATTCTATTATTTTGAACAGCATCAAATGTCCCATCCACACAGGGCCCTGGTGGTTCCACCAAAAATCAGTTGCGAATTTGTCCGTATACAGTTTTGTATTTCATTCAAAGAATTGGTGAACCCACAATAAAGCAATGGAAGCTACATATGTTATCAAATATTCCAGTTTTCAAGAAAACTTAATTGGTGATTCCATCTAAATATACAAAAATCGTTTTGTCTTAATATCTTACCAATGAAATTTGGTGAACTCACCAAAAATAAAAAATGCAGGCAGAATTTCAATATCCAAATATTTGGTGGATCCACCAAATGTAATTCTACAAACAAATTTAGATTACAATGTTGGTGCATTCACCAAACGTTTTCTAAACATGTAAATAAACAGAAAAAACACAAAACATGTCAGTTTATATACAAAACAAGAAAGTGAAAACACCAAAAAGACTGACAAAATTCATAATAACCCTACTTGGTGGATTCACCAGAAATCAAGTTCTACGAATCATTAAAAAAATAGATTACAAAATTGGTGGATTCACCAAAGAAACCCCGAAAACAGTTTATCGCTGCTACTAAATAAATAAGTGGTGGACCCACCAGGATGAATGCTATGTTCAGTTTACATACAAGATCAGAGAGTTGGTGAATCCACCAGAAAGATCACCATATCATCTTAACTCATAATTATGGATTAAAATTCTTTTTAAAATAATGTCATTAAAGATAAATGGGGAGAGTTTAGAATGCCTCTTATGCTACGAATTTTGCGACGCTTAAACCATGCTTTTTTACCTCCTTCAAGTTTCTTGTTAGGAGAGTCACCCATCCCTATGTAGAACGTTTCCACTATCGAATCGTTGTTTCTTAACTTGTAGTAAAGTGGACGAGTGAATTTTCTCAAATCGCACATTTTATTTTGCATCAAGGTCTGAATGTCATAATTAAATAAAGTTAATAATCATAGTGATATTAAGAATCGAAGTAGCTCAATGGGATCATCGAACCTTTCGGCATCATTTGCTCGTCATTTTTTTGCTGAATCATGCGTTGACATCCTCATGTGCATATACTACCACAAAGAAGAAAAGGTGTACCTGAAAATACATAATTTTTCAATATTTTTAATTAGATCTTCGATAAAAGCAACAAAACTATGTTTCCAATAGCAAAAGTAATAATGCATTTCTATCCTTTTTGCCAATAAACTAAGGAAGCAGCTGCTTACATACACCTTTTGTATTTTAAGACGTGTGAGAAAATGTCCGTAGCTATAATTTCATTTTTGCTTGATAAATAATTATTGTAAAATTAATAAAAAAAAACCTACTTTCATTTTTGAAATAACATAAATGAAAAAAAGGTCGTAGACACGTTTTGGCGGATCCAAGTCATTGGACATAAAAATATATATTTTCAATAAAATACTCAGTAATATTGAATAAATACGTTAAGACTAAGTATAATTAGCGGAAAGCTATTTAGAGTGTATTTAGAAATTATATTTTACAAATGTTGAATAAATGAAATAGGCCATTTTGTTTCTTGAATGTGCGAAAGTAAGCGGGGTGACTAATTAACATCATAGCGGAAAGTGTAGGCGAAATTATCATGAATCGGACAGATACATGTACCTGGGATTGAACAACTTTTACAAAATACAAATAAGTTGAATTAATAAAACGAGCCAATTATTTTCATGAATACGCGATCATAGTTTTAGTGAATATAACTTTACAGAACGAGGTAATCAAGAACGCGGATTAACTAACAAAAATAATGGAGGAAAGTGTAGGGCGAGTTCATCAAGTTTCGAGCAGATACATTGGATCAGACAACTTAGGTTCAAAATATACAAATAAACATGCACTCGCATTTTTAGATTACATAAAAATTTTTACCATTGATAAAGTAAACCTCATAAATTAATTGATTTGTGAGAAATGGATATATTGTGTTGACAATTCTACGTTAAAATGAATAAATGGTGTATGCATAAAATAGGACGATACACATATATATATTTTAGCTGATATATTTAATTTGGGACGGTGTTAAAACTTTAAGCGACATTTATCCTTAAAAAACAAAATCTAGAAAAGAGATACGTCACACTATACACCCCCTCCCCATGTCCTAATGCATGTACAGCTGTATTAATATATTGAGAGTTTAGTGTAACATTTAATACAATATTAAAAGATACTGCTAAAAACGGCAAATTTTCCAGTTGCATCGATAAAGTGCATATTGAACAGTAGAAAGCCGAAAAAGTTTGTATTTTTTCCTGTCAGGTCTAATAAAAAATCTAGGCAACATACATAAACTGTATACAGGTATATTATGATCAATTTCAGTTAAGATATTTATCATTGTCTACTCCTCTGAATCTTCCGCCAGTTGCTACGTGATCATAGCTCAAGAAAAACAAATAAGGAAAAATTCGGACACAGTATAATATACACAGAAATCTGGTTCAACACACAAAGCCCATTAATGTATATCATCTAACATTGATTTGATTTTACTTTTCCATCCCAAAGTTTATATATTAACTGCCTGTGAATTCATTTGACGATTTATAAAAGAAGTTGTTGTCAATTGCAAAATTTATATATGTTGAAACGATCAATTAAGTCTGAATTTCAATTAAAATGTGATCAATTTTGATACATATGAATTTTATAATTAGAATACAAAGAGACAGTCAAGAATATTTTTCTTTAACTAACGCAAATCAGCATAAACCTAATTAATATATAACAAACAGATTCAGTTGTTATCATTATCTCGATGAAAATCAAATCTTGAATAGCACACAATTTTGCAAAGTAAAAACTTTTATAAATAATTGATTCATTAATTAACATTTAGCGTTTAACTTTATGAATCAAAATGTCGCTTTGAAGTTTGATTAATAAAAAGCGATTTGAAATTTCATTGATTCGTGTACACGTCATGCATATTTATTTTCTGTTGTATTTTTTATTTAAGGAATAATTAATCATTCGTTGAGTATCAGGAGGTGATAATTTTGGTCGGGGCGTGATCAAATCAAAAAAAGGCCGAATGGCTTTTATGATAGATTTGATCACGCCCTAACCGAAATTATCGCCTCATAATATTCAAAGAATGATTCCTTATTACTTATGCTTACATAATTTTAAGCCATTGTACGATTAAATATTATAATATAAATAAGCAAACCCCGATGTCGCCTCAATTTGGCGTCATTTGAAAGTATAAAATCGATACGTAGTGTTATCACAGGCAAGAGACTGGAAAATGTAAATATTTATTTTTAAGCTGGGGAAACAACGTTTTTATTTACATGAAGCAACATGGCCAAAATGATAATACGAGTAACTTTAGCCATGCTGTTTAATTGGACATTTTTTTAAAAGTAGGCTACATTTTTAGATTTTTTCGAGGCTATTTTTATACTTTATATCCGAACTTTTACGCGTCACAAAATTTGAAAAAATGTAAAAAAAAAATTAGCAACTTCTTGTATTAGCGTCAGTCATTTTCTGCGATCAAAAAAAAAAAAGAGGCCCATGGGGTCACATCGCTCACCTGAGCAACAATGGGCATTCAAAAGATATTGTGCCATATGGCCCCTCAGTAGAATAACAAAAAATAAATATTGTGAAGTATTCGAATTTTACACTTATTTTTGCATACACGTAATCTTTGACATTGTATCTTTATGGAATACTATTTTTACCCAGAATAAGAAAATCCTACGCAAGATATAAAACTAAACATTTGGTAGGGGTACACCTCCCTCCAATTCCCTATATTTTCGTTCTGCCCCCCCCCCCTCCCCCCACTTTATAAAGCGATCAAAATATATGAGAGCATATAGGTACATTTTCTTTCTCAACTACTTACTAGTTATTGTATTTTTTTTAAAATATATAATAGTTATTGCATTTTATTAAAAAAAATCCTATAGATGTTATTCTGTCATTCAGATAGTTCCAACCATGTCCAATCAGAAAGCCACGTATTGCAAATACATAGATTTTATTGGATGCCAAGGTAAAAACTACAATGGAAACAAATATAAACAAATTAAGTACAGGCACAAACGAATAAATGGTACATAGACACTTCTAACACATTCTCAATAAAATTCTAAACCAACATAGTGACACAAACTGCGTTCCATAGAAAAATTGTTTGAAAATGGGGCATAGATACAACATTATTAAACGTTTAGAGCATAACAGTGATATATGTAAATTGTAAAGAAGGTTTAAAATGTAGGAAATCATATTTGACTAGCAGCGTTAACACAAATCATGGAAATATACGATGACTGAAAACACGTGGTACACATAGGTTTTTCATGTAAACAATTCAGACGAGTTCAAATACGTAAAGAAACTGACAGTACATATTAGACAATCATAAAAATACAAAGTGTGACAATATATATATATATATCAAACTTACAGTGTGGTGGACGCAATCACAACATAATCGACAGATCGACAAGCAACCGAGCGCGACACGTGCGCTGCAAATCAAACTAAGGGGAATAACTCTCAAAAAAGTATGGAGACGCATTTCTGACAAAACTGTACCAGAACACTCCTCACCTGACATTAAATAAATGTCACTATCGCATAATACATGATAAACATAGAGAACCTCAAGCATATCTTGCAAAGATTACAAACTGAGTCACAGTAACATCAAGACAAAGTTTACACACTAAGTAATAGCACCATTTCTGAGATTGGTCTGGTGTAGGTAGAAGTGGAACCGTTTTTGGTGACTCGAACCTCTGCCTTTCTGACTCGTCCATCCTGACCTGGCAAGGGATTCACTATGGTTCCAGTTGGCCATTCGTTCCTAGATACGGTTTTGTCTCTAAGTAGTACAATATCTCCGCGTTTCAAATTGGGAACAGAGTCTTTCCATTTCCGACGTGTTTGTAGAGTGTGAAGATACTCTTTGTTCCAACGTTGCCAGAATGTATCAGCTAGGTACTGCACTCTACGCCATTGGGCCTTATACATGTCTTTCATATCGAATGTTCCAATGGGTGCAGGATAACAACCGGATTTCTGAGTAAGTATCATTGCTGGACTAAGTATCAAAGGAGATTCTGGGTCCGACGACACCGGGACGATGGGTCTTCCATTTACTATGGCACAAACCTCTGCTAAAAATGTGGTTAGCACTTCATGAGTAAGGTCTTTCGATTGAACCTCCAGGATCATAGAGTCGAGGATTCTTCGTGTTATGCCGATCATACGTTCCCATATACCTCCCATGTGTGAAGAATGTGGGGGATTGAAGATCCACACAGTCTGTTTGTCTTCTAGGAAGTTATGGACTGGCCCTTCTTCTACGTTAATGGAGTTGACGTCCAGATGATCTACAGAACCAACAAAATTTGTTCCTCGGTCTGAACGAATTTCTTTCACACTGCCTCGTAAAGCAATGAATCTACGAAGGGCATTTATGAATGATGATGAACTAAGTTCTTCTATAACTTCGATGTGTATGGCCCTTGTAGAAAGACACGTGAATAAAAGAGCCCAACGTTTGCTGTTGGCTTGACCGCCTCTTGTCTTGCGTGTCACGACTGACCATGGCCCGAATGCGTCTATTCCCACTGATGAGAAAGGAGGGCTGGGGGATACTCTATCCTCAGGTAAGTCTGACATAAGTTGTTGCTCTTGCTTTCCTCTTAACCTTCGACAGATGACACACTTGTATAGTAATGACGAGATCAATCTCCTCTCGCCGACTATCCAGAAACCAGCATCTCTTAATGCCCCAGCTGTAAAGTGGCGGCCTTGGTGCTTTACTTCATAGTGATAATGGCGGATCAACAGGACCGCAAGTGGTTGTTTCCTGGAATGATGATAGGATGTTTCTCCTTGTACTCAATATCTGCTCTATGGATTCTACCGCCAACGCGCAGCATTCCGTCATCATCAAGGAACGGATTCAGGTTTCGAATTCGACTTGTTTTTGGCAATGATGATCTGTGTTTTATGCAGCTGATTTCCGTCAAAAATACTTCGCTCTGTATCTGTCTAATGATAAAGTTCACAGTTGCGTTGTAAGATATGTCGGTAAGTGTATCTTTCGTGCCATCTTTGTGCAAGGTTCTTGCAAAAAGTTTCAAGCGTTTTAATGTGTTGACTTGATTTCTCCACACAGAAAACCTTTCAATGCGATGGGTGAGAGCAAATGTGTTTTCATGAAGTTCTGTTTTGAGAACCTGCACTTGTGGTCTAATTTCTTTGTCCTGATCCACGTTTACTAACGGAAAGTTGCTATCATTGGAGTTTTCTGTTGGCTCATACAAGGTGGGTGGTCCTTGCAACCACATACTTTTTTGAAGCTTATCAGGTGGAATGTATCTGGTTGCTGCATCTGCAGGATTAGACTCTGTGTTGACATACGACCACTGGTGTGGTTGAGAAAGCTTCCTTATTTTGGCCACACGATTTGTCACATACATGTAGAACCTCCTTGTAGAGTTGTGAATATACCCTAGCACTACTTTGCTATCACTGAAAAAATGGAATGAATTTCTTTCAAGGTCTAACTCTTTGCAGATGGTTTCGGATATCTGGACAGCTAATACGGCCGCGCAAAGTTCCAATCTTGGAATGCTGTGTCCATGCAAGGGTGCAACCTTTGCCTTGCCCATGACATATCCCACATGAATACCACCTTTGGTATCAGTCGTTTTCAGAAAGGACACAGCTGCTATCGCTTTCTCAGACGCATCACAATATATGTGTACCTCCTTACGGATCATGTCTTTCCATGAGATGGTGGCGTAAGTACGTGGAACGGATAGCTGATCCAGTTCTAGCAGAGAATTCTTCCAACGTTCCCATTTGTCTCGTACAATTTCAGGAAGTGGCTCGTCCCAGTTCTTCGTACTGGCCATTAGGTCCCGCAGAAGCAATTTGCCCAAGATTACCACTGGAGCAATGAACCCTAAGGGGTCATAGAGGCTATTAACAACGGATAAGATTCCCCGCTTGCTGAATGGTTTCTCTCCTAACGATGTACGGTAGGTGAACGAGTCACTCTGCAAGTTCCAGTACAAGCCTAGACTGCGCTGCATTGGGGCCTCAGAAACGCCAAGATCAATGTCCTTCAAATGGCTTGCTTTGTCATCCTTGGAGAAAGCATTCATAACATCTTGGCTGTTCGATGCTATCTTATGCAATCGCAAGTTTCCTTCTTCCATCAGTGCTTCCTGTGTCCTTTTCATAAGATCGATAGCGTCAGAGGCTGTCGGTAGAGACACCAGTCCGTCGTCGACGTAAAAGTTTCTTTTCACAAAGCTCACAACATCAGATCCATAGGCTCCTTCACCAGATTGTGCAGCTTTCCTTAAGCCATATGTCGCTACTGCTGGAGACGGACTTTCCGAAAACGTGCACTCGCATGCGATACTCCACTAGTTCCTTTTCTGGGTTATTATCTTCATACCAAAAGAAGCGTAAAAAGTTTCTGTGTTTTTCACTGACCACGAAGCAATAAAACATCTGTTGGATATCAGCAGTGACAGCAACAAGATCTTTTCGGAAACGCAATAAGACGCCGAGAAGGCTATTGATCAAATCGGGTCCAGTCATGAGAACATCATTCAATGAAACATCGTCGTATTTGGCCGATGAATCGAAGACTACTCTAATTTGTGTGGGCTTCTTTGGGTGGTATACCCCAAAAATGGGTAGATACCAGGCCTCCTCACCATCTGTCAAGGGAGGGGCAATCTCAGCATGGTTGTTCTCAAAGATTCTTTGCATGAACTCCAGGAAATGTCCTTTCTTAGCGTCGTCTTTACGAAGGGAGAAATCCAGGGATTTAGCTCTCTGAAGGGCTTTGGTTCGATTATCCGGAAGTCTTCTCCTTGGAGAACGGAAAGGTAGAGGGGCTTCCCAATACCCTTGTGCATTCTTGGAAACTGTCTGATCCATAATACAAAGAAACTCTTTGTCTTCGACAGACAGTCCAACAGTGTCATCATCATTTCTTCTAACAAAAATGTCTGAATCAACCCTGGGTGTATCACAATCTGTGTCAAACGATTCTGCTGTAAGCTCCTCCTTAATCTCAAAGTTATTTGGACATGGCTTGCATATCGATGATCTGCCATTACGTAACAGGTAGGTCTTATTTACAGTAACTGTATCTGGTCGATGAAACTGGCTAAGACATGTTTCTCCTACAACCACCCAACCTAAGCGCAATCTCTGAGCATAAGGAGAGTGACGAGGACCTGTGAGTTGTTCGAGAACATGGTGCGCTTCGGGTAAGTCACGGCCGATCAAGAGTATGATCTGAGCAGAGTCATCAATTTCAGGTAGGTACTCCGCAATTCTCTTAAGGTGAGGGTGATGGAGTGCAGCGGCCGGAGATGGGATCTCTTCTCTGATATTCGGTAAGTCACATTCAATCAAAGTTGGCAGTTGAAGACTTGTACTACCATCTAATGATTCCACAACTACACCACTAGCCCGTCTACCATATGTGTTTACAGTTCCTGCGCAGGATGTAAGATGGTATTCTGATGGACTTCCATTCAAGTGTAGCAATGAGAATAATTCTGATCCAGCCAATGACTTATTGCTCTGGTCATCTAGAATGACATATGCTTTAATTGCCTTATCAGGGCGTTCTTGTCTGTACACTCTTGCTAGGACTGTCTTCGAACATGATTTTCCACTGAAGTCACCTCCACATACTTTTGTACATTTGTTCGACACTTCAGGGGCCTCCTCACCATAATTTGAGGACTTAAATTGCTTTGTGAGATGTAAGGCAGTTGGATGAGAATCACCTCCACATTCTCCACACACTACTTTCTCTTTGCAATCTCTCATCTTGTGTTCAGTTGAAACACAACAGCGGAAACATAGAGCATTGTCCCTGATGAATTTCCTACGTTCATCCAATGGTTTCGTTCTGAAAGCTCTGCAGTCATTTAAGCTGTGATATGTCTTGTGAAGAGGACAAATGATTTCTCTTGATGCCTTGGAATTCTCCTTTGGTTTGAACAAAGTTTTCTTAGCAGCAATCCCAGGTCGGTTCCAATTTTCATGACTTTTAACAAAGTTTTTTGACATTGGCCTTGATGATGTGTTGCATGAGGTGGTTTCATATAAGAAACTTGGATTGTTCTTGACACGACTGGTTTCACGGATAAACTCTACGAAACATTTGAATGGAGGAAATGCCACATTGTGTTGTTTCTTGTACTTGACAGCATGAGTCGTCCATTTTTCTTGTATTCCATGAGGTAATTTTCTCACAATGGGTAGGATCCCAGCAGATGAATCATAGAATGATAACATTTGTTCGAACTGTTTATCTTCTTTTGCTGCCTCAATCTCACAAAGAATGTCACACAACTCATAAAGTTTTGTATTGTCTTTTGCACTAAGTTTAGGGAAATTCTCTATCTTCTGACGGAGAGCTGCATCTATCATTTCTGGGCAGCCAAATCTCTCGAAAAGTCTTTCCCAAAGTCTGGAGAGTCCCTTCGCAGGATCATGAGTGTTTGTGGATCTGATGCTGTAGGCATAGCATGATGATTCCGGACCTAGGAATTTCACTAAGAGGTCGAGCTCCTCTGATGGGCTGACTTCCAGTTCCGACATGACGCTCCTAAAACTGGCTTTCCAACTGCGAAAACACTCTGCTTTATCATTAAATGCAGTGAGTCTGGAAAGGAGCAAGTCCTTTTTTAACAGGAATCGAGTTAAATCCGAACCAGCGGTCTGTTGTGGTTCAGGTTGGTGTCTAGGTGGACGATTACTAGGAAGAGTTGTCGTTGGTGGATTCGTCGCAGCAACATTTGCTTCAGCTTGAAGCCCAACACTGAGCAGCGGTAACTGAGAACTTGTTATGACCTCTGGCTGTTGAACGACGAATCTCGCTGTGTCCCTGACAGGATCCATAGCTCCATCAAGTCTAAGTCTTTCCGAAGAGTGAACGGATCCGGCGTCTGCTTCACTCTCTAAGACTTGATACTCGGCTTCTGTGGCTGCCACAGTCTTTCGCAGGGAAAGCAGCTTCACCTCTTCTTCCATTTCCACCCGTTTTCTTTCCAGTGAAGCTGTTGTTTGTTTTTGTTGCTCCTCTAAAAGGGCATTCTGTTTTCGTAAAGCTGCTTCCTTTTCAGCAAACTCCATGTTTACTCTCGCTGCTGCTGCTTTTGCCTTTAATTTCAAAATCTCAGAGGAAATTGAGATCACTGAACTGAAGCTAGCATGAGATTTTCTTGCAGATAATGTTTCCAACTTAACTCTTTGCTTCACCTCATGGGATGTGGATGCCGCAAGTTTCTGTTCAATGGAATCGATATGTATGTAGGCGTCCTTCACTGCTTTGTAATGTTCCTGGATAGTTGTTTCCAGTTCATTTAAGTCTTTCTTGCTTTTTTCAGTGTTCGTTCTTGTGTAGAAATCTTTGATTAAGGTCTTCCGTTTCCAACGGAAGACCTTTATATTATTGTGCAGATTAAGATTATTCTTATTTTTCTTTTTTTTTTTTCTTCCTAGACGCGAACTTTGAGGCTTCATATCTTGCTCATTTCTGAACGGTTTTTGCTCAAATTGTCAGGGCTTATAGACTTTACAAAACACTATCTAAACAATTTCATAAATTGTAAAAATCCTCTTCCGTTAACGAGTTATTCCCCTTTTTAAAAAATTTAGGGCCTTTCGTTTCCAGACAAAGGCTCCGAGACTATGATAGCAGGGAATGGGAATCCAACGAATTTGAATAACAGAGACATTGAAGTTTTGCACATCGGTTTTTGTTTTTGGATTACTTTCTTTATTTAGAAAAAGGTAGGGGGTCAAAAAACAGGGTTCCAAAAAGTGCGAAAATTTAGACATATTTTCCTTTGTATCTTTTAAACGAAAAATATTTTGTTAAGACATGTAGAATAAAAGTTGTGCAGAATGTCAAGAACTTTCATTTGACACCAATAAAAAAGGGCTGACCCCTTAAATTAAGGGCCAAGGGCCCTTGAAAGTTTTTGCTAAATAACTAAAAAACGGCTAGGATTTTGATATAGCTGTCGCTGGAAAAGTTGTTTGTTGGGATCCTATAAATGTCGTTACAATGTTATTTTGTTGGTGAGTTGTGTAGTATAAGTGTAAAAAGCTTTACATGTTAACATGTACCTGTGTTTATTTGGCAAGTTAACGAAAGTCATTGTGCGTACAACTGACATTAAGTTACGACAGACAGTATGCCTGTTTAAAAAGGAGGCTTTAATTCACAAAAAAAAAAAAAAAAAAAAAACAAAATTAGGATACATGCTTTTATGTGAGGAGTTTAAGTCATCTTCGTAAATTCTGCACAATCCTTAAAAAACGAGAAACAGAAAATATAAACATTCTTTTTCTTTTCTAGTAAATCACACAAACTACCGGAAAAAATAAATCTATGTGATACATTTTAGTTATCATGCTGCGTGCATTTAAAATATATCTGGAATCAGAGCTTTGTGTGTGAACCATTACGTAAGCTATCCCTCGCTTGCGGCCGAGAAAGTCGGTCGCCATGGTCGCGGCTGGACTACCTAGCGGTCAGCGGTTATCTAATACACCGGAGTCACGTCTCTCAATTTATGAGTTCATTTAGCCGAAAACAAGAATTGTTTTAATTTTGATCACACATAGACGATTATTCTTCTCAAATTGAATTAAATGATGTAGTGTCAATTAAGAAAACGTTCTGTTAATTAATAAAAGAAATGTCATTCTCAATCGGAAGTAATATCAGGCATAAATCAATTGTGGATTTTAAGTTTAAAAAAAATAACAACTTCTATTTGGTAGATTTTAGTCATTATTATACTGCAAACATTTCAAATCTTCCTGGGTTCTGAGCTGTGTGTGTTGTAACTTTACGTAACCTATTCCTCGCCCGCGGCCGAGGAGATCGCGGGCTCCTCGGCCGCGGGTGCACTACCAAGCGGTCAGCGGTTACCTAATACACCAGATTCGCGTCTTTCATGTACTTGTTTTGAGTTTATATAGCCGCATATACAGGAACTGTTTTAATTTTAAGTTATTAATGTTTTATTTAAAATGAAAATTAAGAAGTCATTCTGAAAATTATAAAATCCGATATTATTCCTAATCCAAAACATCGTCAGACATAAATCAATGGTGGGTTTGTATAAGAACTGTACTAATAATGTTTTAGATCAACAACAAAAAACCACAAAGATTACCATCCCTCGCACGCTCGCACATGGCCGAGAAGATCGCGCGCGAGGGGACATCTACATGTACCTTATCACACGTGTATATTTATTGATATTTTGTACGAACACAAAACTATTTGTTTATTTTATTTTCATTTATATTGGTTTTAGATGAAAGATGAATTTATCTCCCTTATTCAGTTCATTTAGCGTTGATTTAAACGTCAGGGCGAAAAATCTTATAAAAACCTGGCTATTGGTACTTTGCGGAACGGAACGGAACGGAACGGAACCAGTTAAGAGGCCCCCAACAGTGAAACAGATTTAAAAAAAAAAACGCCATTATTTCAATTTAACCTATCGTAAATGGAAGATTATTTTTCAAATTTTGATGTTTGAATGGACTGTGCATTACATGAAATATGCTACTCGTTGCTCTAAAAGTCATTACACGCTTCTTTCCCGAGAAAACCTAAAGTTACTAGTTGTTTTAAGATGTTAGATTGACAATGTACATATAAAGTTGAGATTTAAACCAAACGCAATAAATCTGTATGTCTAACATCGATGGAATTTACTTAAGTATTCTTTCTTCTGAATAGATTTCTTCTGATTCCGTTCCGTTCCGCAAAATACCATTACCCGTGTGGATATTGGTATTTAACGGAACGGAACGGAATCTTTCAAACTTTTTAAATAATGGAAATTATCATAACAAATACTCGCCGTTCCTTGAATTTTCCCTCCTGAATGAAGCAAGCTAACAAATCAATTCAGTCATCTTGTGTATGACAGTGTGCTGATTATTAATTTCAGCGTTTGTGTGCGTGTGTTGTATACAACGACAACTCTTATTTCTTTTTTTTTTCATCCATTTTATATTATTGTCACTAATTAGTTGCATGGTTTATTAAGCTAGCAAAAAACACAGTGCTTATTTCAAGTAGAATTCATACTATACCAAGCTAATTCGCAGCGCAGGGATAACATCGATAAAAATACTTGATAGTCTTATTTAAAATAAATTAGAATGCATGGTGATATAACAAATGTTGTTACCAAACTTATAAATAATTTTCTTATGATTCCGTTCCGTTCCGCAAAATACCAATACCCGTGTGGATATTGGTATTTAACGGAACGGAACGGAATCTTTCACACTTTTTAAAATATGAAATATATAGTAACAACTACTCGCCGTTTGTTTATTTCTATGTTCTTGTGGGACAAATGAAGCAAACTTACAAACCATTTCATCCATTCAAACATATTGCTTATGTGTATATCATCCCTGTGATGTGTACAACGATAACTTTTATTTCATTTATAATCGATACTATATTATTTACACGTGTGATATTACTAGTTTGTTCATCAAGCTAGCAAAAACACAATGTATATCCCATAATAATTAGAATTCTAAAATATACTGAGCACATTCGCAAGGAAAAAGTTAAATATTCATTACTTACCTTACTTCTGACTAATTTTCTTCTGGTTCCGTTCCGTTCCGCAAAATACCATTACCCGTGTGGATATTGGTATTTAACGGAACGGAACGGAACGGAATCTTTCAAACTTTTTAAATGATGGCAAAATATCATAACAATTAACTACTCGCCCTTCCTTATTCCCCCCCCCCCCCCCAGATTCTTAAGAGATAAACGAAGCAAACTATCAGATTAATTCAGTCATCTTGTGTATGTGCTGATTATTAATTTCAGCGTTGTGTGCGTGTGTTGTGTACAACGACAACTCTTATTTCACTGTTTGATCCATTTCATATTATTTCCAGGGCAGAACTAACTAGTTTGTTAATCAAGCTTTCAAAAACACAATGCTTATTTCAAGTAGAATTCATACTATACCAAGCGCATTTGCAGCCCAGGGATAACATCGATACAAATTTTTGATAGCTTATTTGAAATGAATTAGAATGAATGATGATATAACAAATGATGTTACCATACTTATAAATAATTTTCTTATGATTCCGTTCCGTTCCGCAAAATACCAATACCCGTGTGGATAATGGTATTTAACGGAACGGAACGGAATCGATCACACTTTTTAAAATATGAAATATATAATAACAACTACTCGCCGTTTGTTTATTTCTATGTTCTTTTGGGATAAATGAAGCAAACTAACAAACCATTTCATCCATTCAAACATCTTGCGTATGTGCATATCATTCCAGTGTTTGTGTGCTTGTGTTGTGTACGTCAACTATAATTTCATTTATAATCCATTATATGTTATTTACACTGTTGATCTTACGAGTTAGTTAATTAAGCCAGCAAAAACACAATGTATATCCCATTTAAGAAGAATTCTAAAATATACAAAGCACATTCGCGAGAAAAAAGTTAAATATTCAATACTTACCTTACTTCTGAATAATTTTCTTCTGATTCCGTTCCGTTCCGCAAAATACCATTACCCGTGTGGATATTGGTATTTAACGGAACGGAACGGAATCTTTTAAAATTTTTATAATATGAAAAAATATCATAACGAGGACAGCATTTATTCAGTTTATAACAAACTATTTTTTACGAGAGTTTATGGGAGAATTAACGAGTTTGTTTAATAACAGTTTATCAAGCTAAGAATACACAATGTATACATCAAGTAGAATTTTATACTATACCAAACATATTCGCAGGGATTTTATTTAAAAAAAAAAATTGATAACTATTTGTAATACATTGAAATAGATAATGATATAAGAAATGTTGTTAACACACTTATAAATAATTTTCTCATGATTCCGTTCCGTTCCGCAAAATACCATTACCCGTGTGGATATTGGTATTTAACGGAACGGAACGGAATCTTTCAAAATTTTTATAATATGAAAAATATCATAACAAGAACAGCATTTACTCAATTTATAACAAACTATTTTTACGGGAGTTTACGGGAATTAACGAGTTTGTTTATCAAGCCAACAACGCCAAATATTTACAACAAGAAGACTTTTTTTTTATACTAAACATATTCGCAGGAATAACAGTATTTTAAAAAATGAACGATATCTTTTTTGTAATACATTGAAATAGATAATGATATAAGAAATGTTGTCAACACACTTATTAATAATTTTTTTCATGATTCCGTTCCGTTCCGCAAAATACCATTACCCGTGTGGATATTGGTATTTAACGGAACGGAACGGAATCTTTCAAAATTTTTATAATATGAAAAATATCATAACAAGAACAGCATTTACTCAATTTATAACAAACTATTTTTACGGGAGTTTACGGGAATTAACGAGTTTGTTTATCAAGCCAACAACGCCAAATATTTACAACAAGAAGACTTTTTTTTTATACTAAACATATTCGCAGGAATAACAGTATTTTAAAAAATGAACGATATCTTTTTTTGTAATACATTGAAATAGATAATGATATAAGAAATGTTGTCAACACACTTATTAATAATTTTTTTCATGATTCCGTTCCGTTCCGCAAAATACCATTACCCGTGTGGATATTGGTATTTAACGGAACGGAACGGAATCTTTCAAAATTTTTATAATATGAAAAATAATCATAATAAGGACAGCATTTACTCAATTTATAACAAACTATTTTTACGGGAGTTTACGGGAATTTACGAGTTTGTTTATCAAGCTAAGAACGCCTAATGTTTACATCAAGTAGACTATTTTATATTATACCAAACATATTCGCAGGGATAATATTATTTAAAAAAATATTTGATAGCTTTATTTGTAATACATTTAAATAGATAATTATATAAGAAATGTTGTTACCAAACTTATTAATAATTTTCTCATGATTCTGTTCCGTTTCGCAGAATACCAATACCCGTGTGGATATTGGTATTTAACGGAACGGAATCTTTTACATTCTTTTTTTAAAGTCATCTTGTTGATCCAATATCAGGGCTTTGTTCGTGCAATCAGTTTTATAATAGAGATTAACTGCAATTGATCATGCCTAAAGATACATTTACATGCTTTATATATTAAAAATTTAATGTGCACATTTTATGGATTGCATGTCACTGAATGTTCGTGTCTATGATACAGCGAGAGACAGGTTATCATTAATATTATGTAATTAAATGCGTTTTAATCATGTGTCTCATCATTCCGTTTGTGAATTTTATACTAATCAGTGCAGTCTCATGCGCGGATCTAGAGGGGGGGGGGGGGGGGGGGGTCGGGGGGGTCCCGACCCCCCCCCCCCCCCCTGGAAAATGAAAATTTATTAAATTTACATAGTAAAATTATCGAAAATATGCCTCGGACCCCCCCTGGCAAACACAAGTATCCTTCGGACCCCCCCTGGAAAAATTTTCTGGATCCGCGCATGAGTCTTATCGCAGTAGTTAACATGAAAGTATAATAAAACAAAATATTCGGAAATGTATTTATTGGTCAATAAGACTGCTCACAGATCTCTCTCATCGACGATGGAAACTAAAATATACATTTAAAACAAATTAATTCAAAGCACAAATCACACACCAACGCTAGATCAACATACAGTCTTGAATAACAATCGACAACTGATTACACTTATGGCACGCCAAACATATACATGTGCGAACTTTAAAACAGAGATTTCAGATCATAAAGTATTCTCGTGCATAATGTGACATTACGTAAGCATTATAAATTTGAATTGACAGATAACTGCGATGCGATAAAAAGCTGTAACAAACAAAATATAAATGACATATATTGGTTTCCATAGAAAAAACAATTCATCAACTTTTAACATAAATTTGAGTAATGCAACATATTTTTAATATATACTGGATAGAGATTCAATAATTGATTAGAAAATAATGAGTTAAAACAGTAATCAATTGACTTTATCAAACTGACAGTACGTAATTATCAAGTTCAAAATGTAATGTTTGTCGACAAAATGGCGCACCATACTTGAAGCACATGGTAAACTAAAATCCATCGATAATAAGAATATGCAAAACTAAGCATAGTTGACAATAAAGACAGGGGTAAATTACATCACTAGAAGATTAATAGTACATAATTTCAAGAGTCAAAACACTTACACTGTGGAATTCAAGGCTTAAAAAAAACTGTAGTAATCGAGGGAACTCCAACCATAAACTGACAAGTCGTACACAAAATCTTTCGTACAAAATAATGAGATATGCACAAGACATAACAGGAATAAAAGTTGACGTTGTACACAACACAAGCACACACGTTATTTATATTTTTAATTTGATGAAATGGTTTGTTAGCTTGCTTCTTATATCCCAAAAGGAAACGGCGAGTAGTTTTTATATTTTTCATATTTTAAAGTTTGAAAGATTCCGTTCCGTTCCGTTAAATACCATTATCCACACGGGTATTGGTATTTTGCGGAACGGAACGGAATCAGAAGAAAATTGTTTATAAGTATGGTAACAGCATCTGTTATATCATAATTCATTTTAATGTATTACAAATTAAGGCTATCAAGTATTTTTTTTTAAATAATGTTACAGCTAGTATCCCTGCGAATGCATTTTGTATAGTTCAAAATTCTACTGTATTTAAATTTACATTGTCGTTTTCTACCTTGATTAACTAGCAAATTATTCCATAACAAATTATTTGTTATAAATTGATTAAATGCTGTCTTTGAAATGATATTTTTCATATTTTAATAAGACAGTTTGAAAGATTCCGTTCCGTTCCGTTAAATACCATTATCCACACGGGTATTGGTATTTTGCGGAACGGAACGGAATCAGAAGAAAATTATTTAAAAGTATGGTAACAACATTTGTTATATCATCTGACATTCATTCTAATTTATTTCAAATAAGACTATCAAGTATTTTTATCGATGTTATCCCTGCGCTGTGAATGAGCTTGGTATAATATGATTTCTACTTGATATAAGCATTGTGTTTTTGCTAGCTGAGATGATGACTGAATTGATTTGATAGCTTGCTTCCTTCATCTCTAAATAATCTGATAAAAAAATTCAAGAAACGGCGAGTAGTTGTTATGATATTTTTCATTATTTAAAAAGTATGAAGATTCCGTTCCGTTCCGTTAAATACCAATATCCACACGGGTAATGGTATTTTGCGGAACGGAACGGAATCAGAAGAAAATTATTCAGAATAAAGAATACTTAAGTAAATTCCATCGATGTTACACATACAGATTTATTGCGTTTGGTTTAAATCTCAACTTTATATGTACAGTGTCAATCTAACATCTTAAAACAACAAGTGACTTTAGGTTTTCTCGGAAAAGAAGCGTGTAATGACTTATAAAGCAATGAGTAGCATATTTCATATAATACACAGTGCATTTAAACATCAAAATTTGAACAATAATCTCCCATTTACATTAGGTGTAATTGAAATAATGGCGTTTTTAAAAAAAATTGTTTCCCCGTTGGGGGCCTCTTAACTGGTTCCGTTCCGTTCCGTTCCGTTCCGCAAAGTACCAATAGCCAAAAACCTATCATTAATTGAATAAAAGTAATCTATCAATTCGATTCTAAATACGCAAGGCCGATTGTATAAATAAATGATTAAATATAATGAAATTCCGAGATATTTACCGGCATATGTAAAATTGATATGTGTTTAACTTAAGATTAATATACTGCATCGTCGGAACCCACGGGTTTTCTATCCGTTACACTGATTTCAAGCAATTTAACGGATGGAAAACCCGTGGGGTCCGACGATGAATAGACTGTAGTTACTCATGATCATTTCCGTTAATTATTGCTTTTTTTTACTTTTTACAGACTTTAACACTTTTAAGACAATATTCAAACTTTCCTGGCCATCGAGTCATATATGCACATATACTGGTGTAAGAATTAATATTCGACCAACACAAAAATTAAATAGTGTAGAAAGTAAAATAAGTTTTCTTAAGAGTTGTACCAAATTTTAAAGAGGGTTGGCATAGTAAAAAAAATCATTAATTTTCGAAGCGTTCTAGGAAGTTTAAAAACAGTCATCTCTGTGCTGCTCCGCCCCCCCCCCCCCCCGTGATTGGCGAAAATCAATTTTTGGTGACTCCTTATTTGTTAACGTACTTCCTAATGTGTTTCACTTTGCAATCTGTGTGTTTATTCGGCCAGTCTGCGTGTTAATTCAATCAACCCGTGCGACCGAAAAATAAGCACCGCTTTCAAATTTACCTGGTCAGTGTAACCCTTGTTAATCAACTAAATCGAGGCCCCAGTTTGGATGTTAGAAAATGATTGGCATTTGTTTACTCCTCCTGTGTATACCATGCTCAGCGCTCGCGACGACGGTGCAATAAACTTTTTTCTTTTGATTTGATGCATACCGTGACGATAAATCGCTATCTTTTAGCACTTTAAACAAAAGAAATATTAAAAAATATGACTATGAACTAGAGCCGAGCTCGTTGCAAGCAACGAGAAGGTCTTCCGTTACAGCTTCAAGTCGAGACAATCTGATTAAAATCATATCCTTGATCCCCTCCTTGTTTTTCTATTTTCGCTACAAGAGGATCTGAAGAAACCCCTCTTGAGATCACCCCCTGTTTAACGTTTGTTTATAAATATACATGAGTTATTCTAGCAATCAGAGGAAGTGTTAGAAACGGTAATTTTGGGTTACAAACAAAAATGGAGTTGTACGACGAAATGATGTCACATGTTCGTGAATCTTTCAGTATCAGCAAGTAAGAGATGGAGCATTAGTTGATATTAAACGCCCTTAGGGAATCTAAAGAATGTATTGGCATAACTTCCAAATCATGTAACTGAGGAATGGAACCGACGATTCCATTGGTCAAAGCAAAGTTATCCAGGAGGTGACCTCAAGTGGGGTTTCTTCAAATCATCGTATAGCGACTATAGAAATTTTAATCAGATTGCAAGTCAAGAAAGGATTGTCATTCAGTCTTAATAAAACCACCCCTCTTCTTACACTTGTCAGGGTCTGACAGTTATTGATATGAAGTCATCTTCACACTACCTTAACTTCTGACCAATCAGGGCTTTGGAAAATCAATTTGAACTCTTCAAAAGGAGACAGAAAAATTTATTCATGCCTATTTTCTATATATTACTGCAACCTCCAGACTGCATAGTATTGAAGAGTTACATAAAACAGATAAAGGCATGTCTGTAATAAGCTAGGGGTATATATTTAGATTGTATGCAAATTTAAAGGTCATAGAAAGGTGACCTATTATTGATACCTATCCGACCCCGTTGAGTGTAAGGAGAAAAGGGTGGGCTGTCATTAAACTGGAATGTCAATATGATAATAGTAAGTTCAGAAAACGAGGCTCACTTTCAAAGTATTATTTTCCTACCAGACAAACTCTCCTTTTAACTCATTTCACGGTTATATCAATTTATGATAACTTAAAACACATCACTTATATGTACATGTATTTAATTATTCCAACCAGAAAATCGATAAATACGTTTACATGTATGTACAACTGATGACAGGATTCAAACTACTGGTATGCCTATATCATAGTGTAAAAACACAAAATACACTGCACTGATGCATGGAAAAAAGTGTTATGTTTCATAAACATTTTGATTCCCTATATTCATACTTAAACCTCTACCGCTAAAACATGGAATAGTTTATGTAAAGTGCAGTGTTAAAAGAACACCAATTGTAAATAAACAATAATGCCTTCTCCCATCTGAGGGTGCGCTATTAGTATACGAGACTGAGGTGCTCAGTGGTAGGGATAACTATCCGTATAATGTTTGGCCATACAGGTCTCAGTTCTGTTTTTTAAAGGTTGAGTATATTTATCTGAAATCTTCACAAGCAAGTAAAAGAAATTCACAAATTTTCAAAATCATAATCCGCGGCAGTGGTAGGGGTTGTGAGGCATCTCTAACTTCATTTTTTTTCAAATAGGATTTTGTTTTAAATATCCCAATATTTTTTTTTTGCCTTGAGCGCTCATCTAGAAAGTGTGTGGGGGTGGGGGTGTCAATACCCCAAAATTTAATTTCCTAAATGTAAATTTCAGAAAATGTTGGCAGGGGTGGGGGCAGAACTCCAACTGAATCAAAAATCCTTTTTGTCACTTTTGTGTGACAGGAAGAGAGACCTCTGGTTTATATGGAAGTGAATTACCGCCAAAATTCTATGTATCTTACTTGTATTCTTATTAAGGTCCTCCGTTTCCAACGGAAGACCTTATAGTGATTGTAGTGTTTTTTCTTTCTTTCTTTCTAATTATTATTTTTTTTTTCTCCTTTTTTGTCGGCAGAATTTCTCAAAGATGGCTTTATGGATTTCCCTGAAATTTTCAGGAATGATAGAGAATGATAATATCTCGAGGAGTTTTTTCATTTTTTCAAAATTCATTTCCGTTCGTCCGTTTCCTGTCCCGCGTCAAAAAACCTTGTTCCCTCAAGATCTCAGAATCGGCAAACACTTGAACATCCAGTCTTTGTTGGATGATAGACCTATATCTATAGATGTGTTTAAACTATTTTGTTTTGTTCGTCGTAACTTCCGGTCGTCACCGGAAGTACTTCAAAAATTATTTTATTTATGTATTAAACTTATTTTACATAAAATGAATTTGATAGTATAAATCCTTGCACGTGTCATCTAAGCGATGATATTTAAACAAAAACATTCTACTTCCGGTGAGATATCTCAATTATCTCAAGTAACTTTTTTATAACAAATTTTGTTCCCGCGAGATATAAAAAACTATAAGTGATGAAGACACGAAATTTTTATGGATGGTAGACATTTGATTGGAGATATGTTTAACTGGTTTTATTTTGTCGACCGTCACTTCCGGTCCACACCGGAAGAGTTCAAACAAATCAAGCTCTTTATCAGTTTAACTATTTTCCTTTGATAGTTTTAGTTGGTTCGATGAACAATTATGTGCAATGGGCAAGTATACAAGAAATAATAAATTAATTTTTCATTTAGCACTTCCGTTTGTCCGTTTCCTGTCCCGAGACTGAAAAACTTATTTCGACGAGATTTCAAAAAAGGTAACGACTTGACCAACCAAACTTTGTGGGTTGATAGACCTATGTATGAACATGTGTTTACAATATTTTGTTTTATCCGGCGTAACTTCCGGTCGTCACAGGAAGTACACCAAAATTTGATTATTTAAAAATATTTTGGTTGTTTAGCATGGAAGTAACATTTTAGCAATAGAAATAAAAAAGTTCATCTACACATGGATAAAAAAACAAAAAAATTCTACTTCCGGTGAGACATCTCAAATATCTCAAGTAGCTTTCTTTTATAAAAATGTATACCCGGATATCTCAGTAACTGTAAGAGACCAAGATACAAGACTTATAGGGATGATAGACATTTGATTGAACATGTGTTTCATGGGTTTCATTTGGTCATCCGTTACTTCCGGTTCTCACTCGAAGCGTTTAAGCAAAATGAAGTTTTTTTTAAAAGTTAAGAATTTTTTAAAACAATTTTCTCAGTGTGATGAACAGTAACGTACCATAGGTAAATGTACTAAACATATCTACTTTTAATTTCCTTCATCACTTCCGTTTGTCCGTTTCCGGTCCTGAGACAAAAAACTTTTCTCAGCGAAGTTTCCTAACTAACAAAACTTGAACATCCAAACTTTGAGAAAAGACAGAACAATGTATGAAGATATGTTTACAATGTTCTGTCTAATCCGGCGTAATTTCCGGTCGTCACAGAAAGTACTCAAAAATTGACTTTTTTTCTTTTTGTTTTGTTTTACATAGAAGTAATTACTGAGAAATTCCATCACAGTATAAATTATATACATTTTCGTTTAACAAGAGAAATGATTTTTTTTTTAATTAATACATGAGGAACGGAAGACCTTTTTGTTGCTATAGCAACAAGAGTCTAGTTATACTTATTTCTTTATTCTTCATTACATTTACACTTGCATGTCACTTTATTGTTTTCATATTCATGCTTATCCAATTTCACTTTGATTCTCTTTGATCCTTCATTGTTTGCTTAATTCTATGTTGCAACATTCTCTTCTTATTCGTGTAAATTCTTTCTTCTATCTCTGTTACAAACGTGAATTCAAACACGCAAACCATAAACCACTTTCAATAAAGACGAATACAAGTTGCATGAATTTAATGCTGCATTATGACGCCAGGCGGCAGTGTGTGCGCTACAATTGCTGCTCCCGAAGATTTATTAAAACGAAACTAACAAATGGCATAAATTTAATAAATTCGTGAAAACATCTCAAATTAAGGGCTTAGTATAGGAATATGAAATACATGTTAATATAGTTAACTTTTAACAAGCCACGATATACGCAGACTTAAAAAGATACGGATTTTTTTTGTATACATGTAAAATGCCTCCGCGCGGTTCTAAAAAAAATCAGAGGGGGGGGGGCTCTGAGAGATAATTTTGTATTTATTTTTTTATTGGTTGATTAAATTAGTGTGAATTTTCCATTGGGAGTGGATCTGATCTCATTCTAGATCCGCAATGCAATGATGTACCGTATATATATGCAGTAACAAATTATTTGCAGGAACGGTTAATTTTTAGAAGAGGAACATGTCATAATTAAGTACTTGTCGACAGGACTTTATTTTCATTTGAGGTGAAAAGAGGTGGGGTGATGCACGGTTCTGTCCACAGGTACCCGTGGAACATGTAGATGAAATAGAAATAAATTTAAACCAAATTTAAAGATGTTTTTGAAAAACAATAAAAGGACTGGGGTACGAAATACTTAGAAGTAGCTTTTCTTGTACTCTAGTACGTATGAAAATTATCACTTGCATGAATCACTATGTACCTCTCGTTAGGCTACAGTACTGTGTATCCCTGATTAAATGCGATGAATTAATATCCGAGTGAAATTCCGGGTTAAAAAACTTAAAACTGCAGGTTTTAAAATCTCACTTATTTTTCTAAAAGTTTTGAACTTGTGATATGAAAACTAAGTTTGGTGCACGCGATTTTATATTCATGCGATTCGGCACAGAACGGTGGAATCGCAAAAGTAAATATACGTATACGCGGTAAAATTAACGAATCTAAATTATCAGTGACTTAATTACACAATGAGTAAACGAAAACAAACCAGGCAAAGAGATTAAAATACGGTATGTGATATGACTGTTTATACGTTTTGGTTTAAAATCTAAATCAAATCTTAATAAAAATTCGTATATAAAGTTCTAAATAAAATATTTTTTTCTTCCAAAATACAAAGCATAAATAATGTATGCTTCTTATTTACACAGATTTTCGAAGTGATAAAAATGTGTATGTATCATTTACAGCCATGCTTATTGTAGGTTAACTTTGTTTATATTAATATAAATCATGTACATGTATAACTGAATGTCCATGCATGTTTAGATTTGAAGGTGTTTAAGCTATGATACATGTAACTTAGAGAACCTCATACATGTCGTCTTGATTAAATGAAAAGTTGAATTGACCCGACTTCCATATCAAGCTTGCGATGATGATAATTATGATACGGTGCTAATTATGAGAACTGTAAGATTATATCGTCTCATATAAATAACTGATGCGCAGACATAGAATTTTATTTTAGTTTAGGAGGGGGGTCCAGCCACCCCACCACCCTTGAAAATTCAAACTTTTTTAAATTCACATAGTAAACCTACTAAAAATAGAACTCGACCTAACCCCCCCCACCCCCTCCCCAGCAAACAAAATTATAAATTATCCCTTAGTACATTAACCTCCCCTCCATTTCTTGATCTGAACATATAAACATTGGAGCGAAATGTCATGGTGCGAAACATCCCACATTTAGCTAGCTACGTTGGGTTTTTTTTTTCGGGGAGCAGCAATTGTAGCGCACACACTGCCGCCTGACGTCATAATGCAGCATTCAATTCATGCAACTTGTATTCGTCTTTATTGAAAGTGGTTTATGGTTTGCGTGTTTGAATTCACGTTTGTAACAGAGATAGAAGAAAGAATTTACACGAATAAGAAGAGAATGTTGCAACATAGAATTAAGCAAACAATGAAGGATCAAAGAGAATCACAGTGAAATTGGATAAGCATGAATATGAAAATAATAAAGTGACATGCAAGTGTAAATGTAATGAAGAATAAAGAAGTAAGCATAATAAGAATAAAAGTAAGATACATAGAATTTTGGCGGTAATTCCCTTCCATAGGTTTACAATTATTTCTATCATGTCACATATACATGTTTTAGTTATAATATTTGGAATTTTTTAAAGATACAATGTCATTTATTTGATAAAAATCATATATTTATGCATACATGTATTAACATGTGACGTGTAAACCTAAAAGTAATCAATTTTGTTCAGTTTTTTTACTTGAGTAACAGAAAGGCATAAACCAGCGTTTTGTTCAGAGCACTGTGTACATTGTATATTTAAACCAAACCAAAAGAGATGGTGTGACGTCAAAGCAATTTGTTTTTGTTTTTTAAACAAAAGAGTTCTACATAATGTCAACGCCCAGAAAATACGATTTCTCTAACTTTAACATTTACAACACATGCGCGGATCCAGAAAATTTTTCCAGGGGGGGGGGTCCGAATTGAACGTAGGGGGGGGGGGGGCTACACTATTCATCAGAAATGTTGACAAGCAAAAATAAAAAAATAAAAACTTATTTCCCAAAATCATGAAATTCCTAATCCGTGGAGGTAACATAGTATGCCTATAACTTGAAAAAATTGTACCTGTCAAAATTTTTTTCTCCCATATTCATGATATGCCTAATCCGATTCATGATATGCCTATTCCGTGGGGAGGTGGGGGTGCGAATATGCTTATAACTGCATTTTTTTCAATATCACACTTAATATTTCCGCTTCCGACGCCTTTCCAAACATATATGTTGTTTTCAGGGGGGGGGGGGGGGGTCCGAGTCGTATTTGCGATAATTTCACTATGTAAATTTAATAACTTCTCATTTTTCGGGGGGGGGGGGGGGGACCGCATGCAACAATTAATAAAATCCGTTGAACAACACATATCTATACCATTTATCGCAAATCTTACATGAAAGTATTCGCTACGACCGATGTAGCATTGCGTTGAGTGATGACACTTTCTAATCGGTGTGTATTTCAATTGTGATTCGAAATAAAGATTCTGATTGGCGCATTTATATAGACCCCGCCCATTTATCAAATGCATGTTGAGAACATGATGCTAACACGTGGAAAGATATGTCGGAGAAAGAAAACATCTCATGAAGTTGTACATGTACTAGCAAGTTAAAAAATTACAGAGTTATTTGATGTTAAACAAACGGGGCGATGTTCACGTACATGTGTAAATAATATTAATGAAAAGAAAAAGAAAAGTTCCCTAAAAGCAGGGATCGGCGCATATAGATTATCAGTCACAGATTGTACTTCGCTTATTAAATTATGTTATTCAGTTTATTGTGAAAAAAAATCGCCAGAAACTGTTTAGTGAACAAATAAATTTTACGTTACCGTTATAATGTACCATTTACTGTATATATGGAAAATCGCATGAGTTGAACAGTTTTTCCTCACAAAAAACTTGTTGCAAAATGTAGATCCACGGGAAAATTCGGGTTGACACGCCGTGAAATCCATTAGACGTTTTACAGCATATGCATGTCTTCACTGTTTTGTTTACAATAAATCTGTACTGAAAATCTTTGAAACATCGTCAACAGCTCCGCAAAATGAAGAAGTGTGGTTTGTTTATATACTTGGAAAACTGTAAAATTGCGACTCGATCTGCACGTGAATTTTACAATCCGAGGTCGATTAGCGTGTTTGAGAGAAAGTCAGTATCAACGTCGGTAGTAAATATTGTGTGATGAATATCGAAGAACATATAATAAAATGAATGTTTCTACAGACTAAGTGAGTTACAAAATAACGTTTTATCACAGATCAGTCCAAAATTGAACACGTTTACATGCCGTAAATTTCAAATTTTTGGTATGATTGAAAACACATGCACACTTGTAGTTTTAAGTGTGTCATATTAATCGGTCAAAGTTCAATAAAATGCTATATAGGCTATGTAACATTTATTGTCAATATCTGTTGTGAATTCTTTGGAATAAGCTACAACAAAATAAATACTGCCTTATCTTAAATTGATGCGTTAAACAGTTAAAATGATTTGAATTTATCGATGAAGTATGTATTATATTGAAAAATGAATTGGGGATTGAACCTGTTAAACAGCGTGTTTTTGACAATTGTTTTAAACAAAAAAGAAGATGCGATTATTGTGAGAACTCTTAGTCAATTCTTGCAGTGATTTAGTTTTTGCAGTTCAGATACAGAGTTAACGACACATCTGGCAGTTGGTGCATAAATTATCAATACCACGTTAGCAGGTAAGAGTGGGCGGGTACTAAAACGGCCAATGAAAATGCTTGTTTTATAACTGCAACTCGCGATCCCAATAGTGTCGTCACTCAACGCATCAGTTTATCGCTCGCAGCGAATACACCCAAGTAAGATTTGCGATAATTGTAACTTTGAGAAGTGCATACATTTTTGGGAGGCAACTGTGTCGCTAGTCTGTAAGTCAAGTGAATTATGTCCTAAGGTCTTTTAAAGAAATAAGAAAATGTCAACACTTGCAGTACTCTGATGATTTCTATGGCGACCGACTGCATTGAATAACGTATTTCATAACTTCTAAACGTGAGAACAAATAATTATTATTTAACATCTTTGACTTAAAACTTTAAACTTATATTCAACAATTGACCACTACAGTGATAGCTCACTTCCAAGTGTATTTTAATTACATAACAATTGATGATCTGCATCCATAAATTACCTATGGCTATCTGTGTCCAGGGTTGTGTGCACTTAAAAGGCCGAGGTTTTTAACCGGTCTCTTTACCTTAGGTAAGTTCAGGTGGGGGTGGAGCCTATATTAAAAGAGGTGTGAAACCCCGAGGGAAACACGCTCGCTTGTGTATACATACCTATATACACGGAGTATTAAAGTGCTCTCAAAAGAGTTTTTCCGTTTATTAAAAAAGAATATCGTATTTACATGTATATATTTACATCTACCAAGTATTATTCCCTCTATTTCTTACGGAGACTCATAGTTAATTCATAGCTCTATAGAAACAGCCAGACTGAACTCTACACGCCCCGTTTATCGATTGGTCGAAATCTACAGCGGCTGAAACTGACAAGAAATTGACAGGACTGAAATTGACACACCCAGTTTATTGATTGGTCGAGACCTACAACTACCTAAGAAAAATCACGGACTGCACGAAATAACCATGATGATGTCAGACTCAAAGTCTCACAGGAGACAATTTGGCTGTTTCTTTTAGCTAACGTACTTATGTACATTAACAGTAATTTAGTGAATTTTACTTACTTTTTACGCTCAATTTATTAATTAGTTAAAAGAAAGATGTTAATATAAACAATAAATGCTTTCTTTGTTGATTCATTCGGGTTATGAAGGTAGCGATCATTGCAGAAAAAATTTACATAACCCGCTAACGCGGGTTATGCATTTTTTCTGCAATGTCGCTACCTTCATATCCCGAATGAATCACCAAAGAAAGCATTTTATTGTTTAAATGTACTTATAAAACAAATTGTTCTTCGTTGAAATGAATATAAACGCATGAAAAACCGCGTGCGACATGTGCAAAATCTTTCGTTTGATTGAACAAGTTTCTGTTATGGATTAACTGAGAATATATCCTGATGTTTTGTGAATTATACAATTAGCCACCGTACTCAAATACTAATGCAACTTTGCAACCAATGCTTGTAAATCTTTTCCGATCAGCTGCTAAATTAAAGTGCACAATAATTATACCAGCTGCGCATGGACCAGTGCTGTCTGTACTTGTTTCTATTCCGGTTTCAGCTCGTGAAATTTCTCAAAGAAATGTGATAACTAACGAGTTAAATCGTGAACGCAATATTTGATTTCATTTAATTATTTATTCTCAATTATTCACAAACATCTTTATTGATAAACGACGTCTTTTATGGATACATGATCGGCACCACATGATTGGTGATCAGCGCATTTAGTGTGGTACATAACCAAGTACGAGTAAATTTTTAATTCATATCTTTTAATATTTCTTTTGTTTAAAATGCTAAAAGATAGCGATTTATCGTCACGGTATGCATCAAATCAAAAGAAAAAAGTTTATTGCACCGTCGTCGCGAGCGCTGGGCATGGTATACACAGGACGAGTAAACAAATGCCAATCATTTTCTAACATAATAACTGGGGCCTCGATTTAGTTGATTAACAAGGGTTACACTGACCAGGTAAATTTGAAGGCGGTGCTTATTTTTCGGTTGCACGGGGTGATTGAATTAACACGCAGACTGGCCGAATAAACACACAGATTGCAAAGTGAAACACATTAGGAAGTACGTTAACAAATAAGGAGTCACCAAAAATTGATTTTCGCCAATCACTGGGGGGGGGGGGGGGCGGGCGGAGCAGCACAGAGATGACTGTTTTTAAACTTCCTAGAACGCTTCGAAAATTAACGATTTTTTTTACTATGTCAACCCTCTTAAAATTTGGTACAACTCTTAAGAAAACTTATTTTACTTTCTACACTATTTAATTTTTGTGTTGGTCGAATATTAATTCTTACACCAGTATATGTGCATATATGACTCGATGGCCAGGAAAGTTTGAATATTGTCTTAAAAGTGTTAAAGTCTGTAAAAAGTAAAAAAAAAAAAGCAATAATTAACGGAAATGATCATGAGTAACTACAGTCTATTCATCGTCGGACCCTACGGGTTTTCCATCCGTTAAATTGCTTGAAATCAGTGTAACGGATAGAAAACCCGTGGGTTCCGACGATGCAGTATATTAATCTTACATGTAAGTTAAACACATATCAATTTTACATATGCCGGTAAATATCTCGGAATTTCATTATATTTAATCTTTTATTTATACAATCGGCCTTGCATATTTAGAATCGAATTGATAGATTACTTTTATTCAATTAATGATAGAAACAAATAGTTTTGTGTTCGTACAAAATATCAATAAACATACACGTGTGATAAGGTACATGTAGATGTCCCCTCTCGCGCGATCTTCTCGGCCATGTGCGAGCGTGCGAGGGATGATCATCATTTAAAGGGGGTAATCTTTGTGGGTTTTTGTTGTTGATCTAAAACATTATTAGTACAGTTCTTATACAAACCCACCATTGATTTATGTCTGACGATGTTTTGGATTAGGAATAATATCGGATTTTATAATTTTCAGAATGACTTATTAATTTTCATTTTAAATAAAACATTAATAACTTAAAATTAAAACAGTTCCTGTATTTGCGGCTATATAAACTCAAAACAAGTACATGAAAGACGCGAATCTGGTGTATTAGGTAACCGCTGACCGCTTGGTAGTGAACCCGCGGCCGAGGAGCCTCGGCCGCGGGCGAGGAATAGGTTACGTAAAGTTACAACACACACAGCTCAGAACCCAGGAAGATTTGAAATGTTTGCAGTATAATAATGACTAAAATCTACCAAATAGAAGTTGTTATTTTTTTTTTACTTAAATTCCACAATTGATCTATGCCTGATATTACTTCCGATTGAGAATGACATTTCTTTTATTAATTAACAGAACGTTTTCTTAATTGACACTCTATCATTTAATTCAATTTGAGAAGAATAAACGTCTATGTGTGATCAAAATTAAAACAATTCTTGTTTTTGGCTAAATGAACTACGTGACTCCGGTGTATTAGATAACCGCTGACCGCTAGGTAGTCCAGCCGCGACCATGGCGACCGACTTTCTCGGCCGCAAGCGAGGGATAGCTTACGTAATGGTTCACACACACAGCTCTGATTCCAGATATATTTTAAATGCACGCAGCATGATAACTAAAATGTATCACATAGATTTATTTTTTTTTCGGTAGTTTGTGTGATTTACTAGAAAAGAAAAAGAATGTTTATATTTTCTGTTTCTCGTTTTTTAGGATTGTGCAGAATTTACGAAGATGACTTAAACTCCTCACATAAAAGCATGTATCCTAAAACTTTTTTTTTTTTTTTTTTTTTTTTTTGTGAATTAAAGCCTCCTTTTTAAACAGGCATACTGTCTGTCGTAACTTAATGTCAGTTGTACGCACAATGACTTTCGTTAACTTGCCAAATAAACACAGGTACATGTTAACATGTAAAGCTTTTTACACTCATACTACACAACTCACCAACAAAATAACATTGTAACGACATTTATAGGATCCCAACAAACAACTTTTCCAGCGACAGCTATATCAAAATCCTAGCCGTTTTTTAGTTATTTAGCAAAAACTTTCAAGGGCCCTTGGCCCTTAATTTAAGGGGCCAGCCCTTTTTTATTGGTGTCAAATGAAAGTCCTTGACATTCTGCACAACTTTTATTCTACATGTCTTAACAAAATATTTTTCGTTTAAAAGATACAAAGGAAAATATGTCAAAATTTTCGCACTTTTTTGGAACCCTGTTTTTTGACCCCAGACCTTTTTCTAAATAAAGAAAGTAATCCAAAAACAAAAACCGATGTGCAAAACTTCAATGTCTCTGTTATTCAAATTCGTTGGATTCTCATTCCCTGCTATCATAGTCTCGGAGCCTTTGTCTGGAAACGAAAGGCCCTAAATTTTTTAAAAAGGGGAATAACTCGTTAACGAAAGAGGATTTTTAAAATTTATGAAATGGTTTAGATAGTGTTTTGTAAAGTCTATAAAACCTGAAAATTTGAGCAAAAACCGTTCAGAAATGAGCAAGATATGAAGCCTCAAAGTTCGCGTCTAGGAAGAAAAAAAAAAAAAAGAAAAATAAGAATAATCTTAATCTGCACAATAATATAAAGGTCTTCCGTTGGAAACGGAAGACCTTAATTAAAAATTTACTCGTACTTGGTTATGTACCACACTAAATGCGCTGATCACCAATCATGTGGTGCCGATCATGTATCCATGAAAGACGTCGTTTATCAATAAATATGTTTGTGAATAATTGGGAATAAATAATTAAATGAAATCAAATATTGCGTTCATGATTTATATCGTTAGTTATCACATTTCTTTGAGAAATTTCACGAGCTGAAACCGGAATAGAAACAAGTACAGACAGCTCCTGTGCATGCGCAGCTGGTATAATTATTGTGCACTTTAATTTAGCAGCTGATCGGAAAAGATTTACAAGCATTGGTTGCAAAGTTGCATTAGTATTTGAGTACGGTGGGGTAATTGTATAATTCACAAAACATCAGGATATATTCTCAGTTAATCCCGACAGAAACTTGTTCAATCAAACGAAAGATTTTGCACATGTCGCACGCGGTTTTTTTATGCGTTTATATTCATTTCAACGAAGAACAATTTGTTTTATAAGTACATATACATGTAAATACGATATTCTTTTTAAATAAACGGAAAAACTCTTTTGAGAGCACTTTAATACTCCGTGTATATAGACATGTATACACAAGCCAGCGTGTTTCCCTCGGGGTTTCACACCTCTTTCAATATAGGCTCCACCCCCACCTGAACTTACCTAAGGTAAAGAGACCGGTTAAAAACCTCGGCCTTTTAAGTGCACACAACCCTGGACACAGATAGCCATAGGTAATTTATGGATGCAGATCATCAATTGTTATGTAATTAAAATACACTTGGAAGTGAGCTATCACTGTAGTGGTCAATTGTTGAATATAAGTTTAAAGTTTTAAGTCAAAGATGTTAAATAATAATTATTTGTTCTCACGTTTAGAAGTTATGAAATACGTTATTCAATGCAGTCGGTCGCCATAGAAATCATCAGAGTACTGCAAGTGTTGACAGTTTCTTATTTCTTTAAAAGACCTTAGGACATAATTCACTTGTCTTACAGACTAGCGACACAGTTGCCTTCCAAAAATGGATGCACTTTTCAAAGTTACAATTAAATGGTATAGATATGTGTTGTTCAACGGATTTTATTAATTGTTGCATGCGGTCCGCCCCCCCCCCCCCCGAAAAATGAGAAGTTATTAAATTTACATAGTGAAATTATCGCAAATACGACTCGGACCCCCCCTGGAAAACACATATATGTTTTGGAAAGGCGTCGGAAGCGGAAATATTAAGAGTGATATTGAAAAAAAAATGCAGTTATAAGCATATTCGCACCCCCCACCTCCCCACGGAATAGGCATATCATGAATCGGATTAGGCATATCATGAATATGGGAGAAAAAAATTTTGACAGGTACAATTTTTTCAAGTTATAGGCGTACTACGTTACCCCCCCCCCCCCTCCCCTCCACGGATTAGGAATTTCATAACTTTGGGAAAAAGTTTTTTTTTTTTTTTTTTTTTTTTTTATTTTTGCTTGTCAACATTTCTGATGAATAGTGTAGCCCCCCCCCCCCCCCCCCCCCCCCCCACGTTCAATTCGGATCCCCCCTGGAAAAATTTTCTGGATTCGCGCATGTGTTGTAAATGTTAAAGTTAGAGAAGTCGTATTTTCTGGAGGTTGACATTATGTAGAACTCTTTTGTTTAAAAACAAAAACAAATTGCTTTGACGTCACACCATCTCTTTTGGTTTGGTTTAAATATACAATGTACACAGTGCTCTGAACAAAACGCTGGTTTATGCCTTTCTGTTACTCAAGTAAAAAACTGAACAAAATTGATTACTTTTATGTTTACACGTCACATGTTAATACATGTATGCATAAATATATGATTTTTATCAAATAAATGACATTGTATCTTTAAAAAATTCCAAAATATTATAACTAAAACATGTATATGTGACATCATGATGATAGAAATAATTGTAAACTAGAGGTCTCTCTTCCTGTCACACAAAAGTGACAAAAAGGATTTTTGATTCAGTTGGTGTTTTGCCCCCACCCCTGCCAACATTTTCTGAAATTTACATTTAGAAAATTAAATTTTGGGGTATTGACACCCCCACTCCCACACACTTTCTAGATGAGCGCTCAAAGCAAAAAAAAAAAAAAATATTGGGATATTTAAAACATCCTATTTGAAAAAAAATGAAGTTAGAGATGCCTCACAACCCCTACCACTGCCGCGGATTATGATTTTGAAGATTTGTGAATTTCTTTTACTTGCTTGTGAAGATTTCAGATAAATATACTCATCCTTTAAAAAACAAAACTGAGGCCTGTATGGCCAAACATTATACGGATAGTTATCCCTACCACCGAACACCTCAGTCTTGTATACTAATAGCGCACCCTCAGATGGGAGAAGGCATTATTGTTTATTTACAATTGGTGTTCATTTAACACTGCACTTTACATAAACTATTCCATGTTTTAGCGGTAGAGGTTTAAGTATGAATATAGGGAATCAAAATGTTTATGAAACATAACACTTTTTTCCATGCATCAGCGCAGTGGATTTTGTGTTTTTACACTATGATATAGGCATACCAGTAGTTTGAATCCTGTCATCAGTTGTACATACATGTAAACGTATTTATCGATTTTCTGGTTGGAATAATTAAATACATGTACATATAAGTGATGTGTTTTAAGTTATCATAAATTGATATAACCGTGAAATGAGTTAAAAGGAGAGTTTGTGTGGTAGGAAAATAATACTTTGAAAGTGAGCCTCGTTTTCTGAACTTACTATTATCATATTGACAATCCAGTTTAATGACAGCCCACCCTTTTCTCCTTGCACTCAACGGGGTCGGATAGGTATCAATAAGAGGTCACCTTTCTATAATCTTTAAATTTGCATACAATCTAAATATATACCCCTAGCTTATTACAGACATGCCTTTATCTGTTTTATGAGAAGTGTAACTCTTCAATACTATGCAGTCTGTAGGTTGCAGTAATATTTAGAAAATAGGCAGGAATTAATTTTTCTGTCTCCTTTTGAAGAGTTCAAATTGATTTTCTAAAGCCCTGATTGGTCAGAAGTTAAGGTAGTGTGAAGATGACCTCATATCAATAACTGTCAGACCCTGACAAGTGTAAGAAGAAGAGGGTGGTTTTATTAAGACTGAATGACAATCCTTTCTTGACTTGCAATCTGATTAAAATTTCTATAGTCGCTATACGATGATTTGAAGAAACCCCACTTGAGGTCACCTCCTGGATAACTTTGCTTTGACCAATGAAATCGTCGGTTCCATTCCTCAGTTACATGATTTGGAAGTTATGCCAATACATTCTTTAGATTCCCTAAGGGCGCCTAATATCAACTTATGCTCCATCTCTTACTTGCTGATACCGAAAGATTCACGAACATGTGACATCATTTCGTCGTATATTTATAAACAAACGTTCAACAGGGGGTGATCTCAAGAGGGGTTTCTTCAGATCCTCTTGTAGCGAAAATAGAAAAACAAGGAGGGGATCAAGGATATGATTTTAATCAGATTGTCTCGACTTGAAGCTGTAACGGAAGACCTTCTCGTTGCTTGCAACGAGCTCGGCTCTAGTTTCTTCTACGACTGTGCAAAATCCATCGAAGTGTCTTGAAATTTCATTTCTTATGTTTGGAATATCACACTGTTCTTTTATATTTAAGGCAGTCTTAATGCTAATGTCTACACGCTTCCATAGTTCATCTAGAGTGGTTAAATATTTATCTCTTATCACTTCGTACATTTCTGCCCCCTTTTCTGTATGAGTCCGGAGACGTTTTTCTGTATCCGAATCTGTCATCACGAGTATCGGTCGTCACACTTTTTTACTATTCTGTCATTCAGATAGTTCCAACCATGTCCAATCAGAAAGCCACGTATTGCAAATACATAGATTTTATTGGATGCCAAGGTAAAAACTACAATGGAAACAAATATAAACAAATTAAGTACAGGCACAAACGAATAAATGGTACATAGACAATTCTAACACATTCTCAATAAAATGCTAAACCAACATAGTGACACAAACTGCGTTCCATAGAAAAATTGTTTGAAAATGGGGCATAGATACAACATTATTAAACGTTTAGAGCATAACAGTGATATATGTAAATTGTAAAGAAGGTTTAAAATGTAGGAAATCATATTTGACTAGCAGCGTTAACACAAATCATGGAAATATACGATGACTGAAAACACGTGGTACACATAGGTTTTTCATGTAAACAATTCAGACGAGTTCAAATACGTAAAGAAACTGACAGTACATATTAGACAATCATAAAAATACAAAGTGTGACAATATATATATATATCAAACTTACAGTGTGGTGGACGCAATCACAACATAATCGACAGAATCACAACATAATCGACAGATCGACAAGCAACCGAGCGCGACACGTGCACTGCAAATCAAACTAAGGGGAATAACTCTCAAAAAAGTATGGAGACGCATTTCTTACAAAAGTGTACCAGAACAGATGTGAAGAAGAAAATTGTAACCCAATCCGCTCAATTCCTCAAATTAAAAACATTCAAAAATTTAATTTGTCTTCTCCATTATAATTAAGTCACTGTTGTTTACCTGGCGTAAACTCGTGTGACTTTTATAACTTTACTCACATTTGATTAATGAATACACTGGAATGAAAATTGTTGTCACGTGACATGTTAAAGAGCTATAAAAATCAATGTTACAGTATTGACAGGCACATCACTCTATTTTACTAAGGCCCACCCATTATTTTCATCTTTATTCAAAAATAAAAAAATGGCTACAGACCAGGATAATTTTCCGCTGTAATATTTTCTTAGGAATAGCGATAATTCCTTTATCCCCGCAACAGAAATGTGTCAGAACTATGGAAATTGTTTAACGATGTCGTTTTTATTTACTCGTGTCTGAAAAACTATCAAAATTGATGAAGATTTCACATTATTCATTGTATAAAGAGGGGGCCCCAGAGAGTAGTTATATACAGTTATATTCTAGTCTAGTCTAGTCTAATCTTAATTATTTTAATTTAAGTTTGTGACTTAGTTAATATTTGGAGGTATCTAAATCAATGTTGTCAACATTAAATAAATGCTTCCCAAATTACATAGAATAGTGTAGTGGCTTCTCAGCAAGGCTTAATTAGAACTCGGAACTTTCAAAACAAAGCATCCGGAAATTACTGACACAGCAAGATTATTCAGTGTTGACCACCTTATCTGACCACTCTATCTGAAACTAAAGCATTAACTAGGCAATTGAATTTAGATGAAATAAGGAGATAATGCGCAGTGTGTATACCGGCCAAGTTAGGCAAGGCACTCCATTTGAATAACATGAATATGAATATGATGAAAGTCCAATTTTTGTGTGGATGTCAAAAATTAATTTCGACAGATTTTAATTCAGTTTATAGACAAGTAGTTAAGGGATTTTTTAATTACTTACTATAAGGGCATTGTATACTACAAGTTCGAAAATCTTTTATATTGCAACTTTTATATAATTGAACGTAGTTCTCATCATTTTATTCGATTTTCAACAGGGATTTACCTCAAATATTTGGTATTGTTACAGATATATTAAAAATGAATATCGCTGCACACAGAAAGTTTTCTGTATGATGCATACAAAATCAGATCGCTGTTTTGCACCAGATCTTTGGGAGATTGCAAATTAACATGTACATGTCGTTCATGTATGATGCATACAAAATCAGTACGCTGTTTTGCATCAGAGCTGTGGGAGATTGTAAATACATTTAGTTCAATTCTACATTAATTCTTCACGTGATCTCGAATTACTTAACATGTGATTGTTATCTGTCATACATTATTGTAGACTATGTGAATCTCAGTGACGTTGAGTTTTATACATAAATTTAAACTTTACATAAATAACATTTTTCTGTATGGAAATAATATTTAACTGTAGAATGAGCTATGTTCACTTAATCCATACAACGATTTTGTCTATATCCCATCTACATGTACATGTATATATGACTAAATCATTAAAAAACAAATATCAATATAAACAAGACACTTAATTGGTGGGTTTTTTTTATTCTAAAATTTGATTCGAGATCCATGTTTTATGAATCAGAATATGAGATACCATTTGCAATTCATTTCTTTCATCATTATAGACAAAGCAGTCCACCTCAAACAAACACTAACATTAAAACATGTTTTATATTCTTAGAGGCAAAAATATCATTATAAATATGCACTACATTAAACTAAAGGTATGGTTTTTTATCGAATTTCTACAAATGTTCTTTTTGTATGTAGCCTGTACTAAACGTTTTTTTTTAAGTCAGTTTATGAAAATCAATCCGTTCTAGATCTACATGCACTTGTGTTTTCTTTGACAGACCTTTGAAGACTACGACGAATTTATCTAGCTCGAAGTTCTTTAGCTTCATGTCTCATGATCAATATTGATACAATATTGTGATTTTTATAAGGAAGATTATAAACATAATCATTACTTTATAAAAGGGTTTAGATCGAAGCATATATTTTATAAATGTGTTTAGTGTATAAAAACCTACCTTCGGGTAATGCTTTTGAATGGATCTGTTCAGCCAGTAGATTCATCAATAGGAACTTGAACATCTGTTTCAAAGGTAGGGAAATGTTCATAGCAACTTCCGAGTCCGAGCGTGAAGCCTTTCACGAGGTGTTCGAGAAAATTACGGCACATAACGGAGGAGGCTTTGTAGGAGTCTTCTAAACGGAAAAGAAGGAGCATTAGAATAAACTGGCAGTGATGTTGATCCATCTCTTAACATGGTCAATGCAGATGTATTTTAAAAATTGACAAATCGCCGAGTGAAAGTTGTTTGCCAATAGATAATTAGATTGTTCACGACATGATCTGTTATTTATAACGGAAACATCGAGAGTAATCTTCACAATCGTCTGTTCCTTAACCTATTTTCTCGGCATCCACATCGTTAGTTTAAATATAGGGAATTATTTAGATTATATTTTTATAAGTTGGAAAAAAGAAAATATTTGTGACGACCAATTTGTACTCAAAGTAGTTTATTTTCTCTTCATAGTTTGAATCAACAATTTAAAAACGTACCTTTGACTAAGGATTTTTCTCCTCTTCATCCATGATTTACATGCAGTAATCGAATCTATTTGTTTGTATCCTCGAAATGCAAAGCTTGGAAACATCTGAAACAATTCAATAGCGCGGACCGACCTGTTTATACTAATACAAAAACGACACAGCATGGCTCCACGGCAATCATCCTACACTAATTAAGGACGCACCTTAGACCACTCACTCAGTCTAGATTCAAACAACAGCTTCTTTCATTATGTAACATGTTCTACGATGTATCCAAGTCTCTCTCTCTCTCATTTTATTTAAGTGTTTTGGTAAAGAGAGAGAGATGGAGGGAGAGAAAGAGAGAGAGAGAGAGGCGGACAGACAGGTACATGTAGGCAAACGGATGGACAAACAGACATTGTTGGTAATTTGTAACCAAACAGCCATAAGATAAGTCATAAAATTTGACTCACGGGTTTGTTTAAACTATGCAAGGCAAACATGGTTGTTCACAATTTTTCTTTTATATCAAAAACTAACTCACAATGTTATACGAGGATTGTCCCAAAATTCAAAAGATAAGTGGCGTTATTCACTCAATAATGAAAATAAAAAATGAAAAGTTAAAAACAGCATAAAGAATGAATATCGCGACGAAAAGGACTTCTCAAATTCAATAATAAAGAAATTAAAATGATAATAAAATTTGGTATTGCTCATTTATTTAACCAATTAAAAATTGTTTGATCTCATAGTAAAATGGCGACTTCAGCGTTTGAGGCGACGCAAAGATAATAACTTTTATAAAGATCTTTAAACAGATCCCACGGCGATTTAAATCTATATAAAAATTACATAATCGCTTAGAAATACATTTTAAGCAACAAAGAAAATCATCAGACGAGGAAGATGACATTAAGTGAAAAAGTAAAGAAAACCCCATCATAGACAGACGTTATATATAATATAAATGCAGGCATGTTTGTTAACGACACGTCGTAATTATAAATGTGCATGTGAAGAACATGTTCAAGGAAAATGTTTTCTCTGATGTTGTTAAAAATAAAACTATTGATCTAAGTTGTCCTCGTGTAATTTAGAGATATGTATCATAAAGCTTTCTTAAATAATATGACTTATACGTTTAAATAATTGATATGTAGTTAGCTTATTGATTGTAAGGATGTAATCTCTCTCTCTCTCTCTCTCTCTCTCTCTCTCTCTCTCTCTCTCTCTCTCTCTCTCTCTCTCTCTCTCTCTCTCTTTTTCTCTCTTACTTTAAAAACATTATTTTAATAAGCAGAAGTATGGGCAGTATTGTCGATCCTGGCGTTGACTCAGAGGGACAACGATTCTTCTATATATGGAAGGTCTGTCGGCACACCTCTGTCAGATAGTACCGACGATGACCAGGGAATAGGCAGAGGTTTTACGAATTAAACATGGTTTACGGTTTGAAGTCTGTCATTAGTTCATAGAGTCAACACAGTCCGTGATTTCATTGAAGTAAACATTTATATTATGATTCCGGAAATGTTCACACATTTCCATCTCTTTTATTTTACATATACATATTTGATTTAAGGGTATATGAACGTATGAACGATGTAAAATCATTAATTACATGTAAGTATAAATATTTGCAAAAGCATTTTATTTCCCTTAAATCAACCTAAAAAAATAGCAAACACGTAGGCTAAGAACTCTTTCTTTTTACGTCTAAATGGTTAAAACACTACAGTGATGTCATTCCTTTGTTCCAGCAGTCTAAAATTTTACCTGTGACAATCCGATATTAGTGAGCTTCTTAATATCAGACCGTTACCAGTGGTTACAGAACTGATATCCTTCAAAATCGGACTGTCTCGGGTAAATCAATAATGAAATTCAATGGCAGTGTATAATGGCAAAGTACGATATATGCCTCAAAAACTTCTATATGAAAAAATATCAGACAGTTCTCGGCCTTAACATGCCGGCGGACTCGAAACTGTCCAATATTTTTTCATACAGAACTGTTTTCGGTATATATCCATTACTTATCGCATGAACGCAAACCATTTTCTACATTGTAACAATGGCGATTATTTCTTAATTAAACAGCAATTGCAATCACCTTAATTTGATGAATGATTTAAAACAGAAACAATTTCCGTATCAAAAGGATGTCATGATACTTGAATTTGAAGACCCCCCCCCTTATTGGCCACCCTTTCTAAATTACAAAGCTGTACTTACTCGACAAATTATCTACCTCTTTTTTTCTTTTTTTTATCTCTCTCAAAACTTCCAGATTTTGATATGTCTATTTGGGGATCTTACGACATGTAGATACCTTAATAAAATTCTCTCTCTCCCTTCTCTCTCTCTCTCTCTCTCTCTCTCTCTCTCTCTCTCTCTCTGTGATGGTTAACCCTAACCCTGACCGACCATGAAGACACAGCGAAATCGCTTTGGTACCCCGATTTTAAATTTTTGACGAGTGCCGATTTTGTAGTGGAGGATTTCATCGGGTAAAGTGCGATTTCTCCGCTTCACAGGCGGGTCCCGGATTTTGACATCGAGTGCAGATATTGACACAAACGGAGAATTTCATCGGGTAAAATGAGATTTATCCACTTCACAGGAAAGGCCCCTGCATGATACATGTACATGTATCTTCCCACCGAGCGCAGGGTATTGTCATTTCGATGGACGGGTCTGTGGATCCGTGCTGCGAGTTGGTCCTCACTTCCAGAACGGGAGCAGATTTGCCGGACCATCGCCGCAAAGCCTCTGCGGACCGGCCCGTCTTCCCTGTCCGCCGCCCCGACTCTGACAAGTCGAACATTACATGTACCATAGAGCCTCTGCGGAGTCGGGCGTCAACGGGTACGTTTTGCGTTCGCTTCGAAGGAGGGATACCGCTCCCGGAGCCGGGCCCAAACGCAGCACTGTCTTAGTGCTCCCAGTCCGTCCAAACTGAAGCAAATTTCCCTGAGTCAGGATTTGGGTTAGGGTTAAATTGATTTGCTAAATCTGAATAACTTTTTTTTTTCAACTAATATTTTCATCATGGTAAAACACATTTAATATATAAAATGGTTGTCATTAGAAATGGTGGTAAAGTTAATAACTCTGAAAATGTTTTTATGATAACTCAGAGCTCGAAATTGTTGACGTATTTACTTATTCGGTGCTAGTTTCAAGTATAATGGCAAATTTGACTGCAATCAAAACTCAATTGCAACACAAGCGAAAAAATGTTTGTTCTTACTGTGGAAAAAGGTTAAAGAAAATAGTCTAAATGTTGAGAATACGCTCTCTGTATTTGATACATGTATTAGTTCTGTTCTGAACTATGGATGTGAAACTTAGGGTTTTAATAAAGCTCCACAAGTTGAAAAAATACATATTAATTTTTTTGAAAAGAATTATGTCGCTTCGTAAATCTACCAATAATGTTATGGGTTACTTTGAATTTGGTAGATACCCTATGTATGTACAAAGAAAACTTAGTATTCTGAAATACTGGTGTAACCTGCTTACAACAAATAATTGTATACTTCAAAGCTGTTATAAGGAATTGTTATATGAATATGAAAAACAACAGGAAAAAATAAAAATTGGGTAAGCCTAGTTAGAAATGAACTTTATTGTTTGGGACTTGGAAATTTTTGGGAACAACAAGAAGTTACTAATGTTAAACAATTTGTTCTACTAGTGAACAGCGCCTTACGGGCGCGTTCATACAGAATTGTTATAGTGTTTTCGAAAATTCTTCAAAATGTATAGTGTACAAGGAAATAGCTTCACATTTTTGTTTACAGAAATATCTTTTGAAACGGTTGTCACATAAAGAAAAGTCTCTGTTATGTAAATATAGAATATCAGCACATTCCTTAAACGTTGAAAACGGAAGGTATAATAACATACCTAGAAGTGACCGTAAATGTACTTTGTGTAATTCCCAAGAAATAGAAGACGAATTTCATTTTGTTCTGGTTTGCCCTGCTCTTTCGAATATTCGAGAAAAATACATAAAACCTTATAATTACCACATACGAAACCTTCCTTTTTCAAATTTATACAGTTGTTTAGTTTTGATGACATCAAATCTATTCCGAAACTTTGTCAATATTAATTGAAAGCTTCGAAGCTGAGAGAGAATTTAATATGTTAATTAAGAAATAAACAGCAATTTAAAAAGTTCACCGGGATATGAAGTTGGTTGGTCACGTGATCAAATCCTGTGAAACCCGAAGGGCTTCTCAATAGATTTGATCACGTACCACCAACTTCATATCCCGGTGAACAATTTAACATCTTATATTTACGTTTGAAAAAGACAAATCGTTCAGAACTGTTAAAATTACCGATATTTTATGTTTACAATAATCCAAGCGACAAGCGATAAGCGCGTGCGGTTATCATTGTGACGTCACGAAAACGTTCATACAGCTATTCTATATAGGTTCATATAAGGAAGCATATTTGCAAATGAAAATATTTCCTTATGATGTTATCTGCCTTACGTATATTAACATATATATTATGTGTCAATAGTTTTGTACACTAGCTGTTATCTGATATATGTACCATGTAGAATCCTCCGCCATTCTCCTGTTTATTGTGTGTAGTACTGTATGTACCTATGAGCCACATGGCTCCTTTGGTCAATAAAGAATGTATCCACACGTATAACACCTGCGCGGGTGTAAGGGATGGGTATCTGGCTTAGGTGTGAATAAATGCAACAAGGGTTTGCAATTTTCCCATTTACAAGAAGTCAGATGAAACTTTTTTTTTATGTTTTGTTGTCTTACTTGCCGAACTTTATCATGAGAGAGAGAGAGAGAGAGAGAGAGAGAGAGAGAGAGAGAGAGAGGGCGGTAAACTTCGTTTCTATATGAGGAACTTCAAAGATCTATGTATGCACATGAAACGATTTTAACGAACGGGAAACATACCATGCAAGTGAACAAAAATTGGACTTTCCCATATGTCATCTTTATATTGTTTAAATCACTTTCAGGCATTACATATACAAGTGCTTCAAAGGGGGTTAATTTGCTACATGTAGGTACATGAACATGTATATTTTACATTGGGATTAACTTAGCTTCCATGGTCTTAACTAGATTTATTATCCATTTGTCATTTTTCGCATGTTACATATACACATGTATTTGTTTTAAAAAGTGTTGAAACTCTTATGCACGTCAGTCGGAATCGGACAGTCTGTCCGATATCACCGATCTGAATCAAAATGTGTCTCAGATCTATGACAAATGATGAAGCGCTAATTGAACTTTACTCGGTACATTACCATTTAGAGGACCACAACCCGATCGAGTATCAATCGGGTTTTAGTACAGCCGGATCGATTGAGTTGTGCAGTGGTCCTAATTGGTGGTGCTGCATGTAATTTTATGTCGATAATCGTTCCAAATAAAACCTTTCTGCTCTGTGCATTACTAGCAAATGTTAAAGAAATCCATGAACGGATTTTTGGTGCAGATACATGTACCAGGTGTACGATTAACTCCCATTTCGGTCAAGTGAGTTTCCATTAACTTCAACTTAAATGTACCAGGACCCGTAGCTTTAACATAAACTGACAGGCAGTCCCAACCACAATCACTGTGGCAGTTTTCAACGCCGGTGTGATGTAGGTCGCTACGTGTAGATGCACATGTAACTGACGGAATTACAGCGCACGCAACTTTTTTATGAACAGGAAGGACATATTTGCAAAAATATTGGTTTCTGTGCTGTATGTAAAACCGAATAAAAAAAGAAATCGAGATTTCCAGCGACTTCCTGAAATTCTTTAAACATGTATGCCAGATTTAAAAGCAAGTAAAGAAGTTTCGAGAATCAACTGTGATCCTGATAATGAAAATCTTGCAGCTGAATTGATTCCCAATGACCTTTTTTTGTAAAGGACAGTATCCTCAAAAAGAACCTATTAAAAAGGTAAATGTTTTCACCGCAGCAAACAGTACCGAGGATATGATTCTCAGCAATTAAAACGAGAGAAGAGAAATTTATGATTAAGAGGTCCCTTCCCAATCAATTAAACTACATGTAGCTGACATCCCGCGCAAGCACGGGAATTACATGCCATCATTTACACATTAATATGATGCAATGCTTAACAATTAAGTTCATTTTGGTATATACCGTGTCCGATTTTTTAAAATAGCTTTCTTAACCTATTCCTTAAATTTAAAATAAAACACAACTGCAAAATGAAAAGTTGTAGGAGAGGGAAGTGTTGAAAAAATAATTTGAAATTGATGATACATGTATATGTAATGTACGAGGCCATAATTCATTTTGATGCAGCTGAATGAAAGAAATAAGAAACTTTTTTTAATATCAAATCAGTAAGTACATGGGTATATTTTGTGTTTTGTATCTCTAAATTTTGTGATTTAGGTCGATCACTTAAATTTTTTTCATTGACCCAAATAAGAATTTCAGATAAAATACTGTTTTGAAAAAAAAATTATATTTTGGTAGGGTATCACCCCCCCCCCTCCCCACTCTTCATCTTTCCAGTTTTATGCATAATTTATCCATATGCATAAAGACGTATCTACACAATTTTTTCATTGTTTACAAATTATGCATAAGGTTGGTTGACAACCAATCTGTCGCGGTACATAATGTAAAAAAAAAAACCGCTAGTGTATGAACATTATATGCACATTAAAACCAAAGCTATCAGATCCAACGTATCAGCCATCCCAACTTACGACTCATCCTAAAAATCATCCTAACAATAGATCTAGACGTTTGGATGTTATTGAAAGATATAGAATGAATTATTTGCGGAAATTTTTACGGTGGGGGGGGGGGGGGGGGTAACAAGGACATTTTTTTTACTGCATGTATGGCTAATACAAAACAATAATTCTAAAAGGAATTTTAATCTAGCTACAAGACAGTAAGTACAATAATTTTTGGATTTTTACGAAATAGATTTTTCTAATTCAATCAAGTTTTATAACTAAGCTGTTAAATTATTTTGTAAAATCAAGAATTGTTTGATGTCAAGGCGTCTGGCAAGGAACAGATATGAGGCATTTCTTTATCTTAAAATTATAAAAAAAAACATAATTTGTGATTGATTGTCACAATACCTTATTTGATTACTTTAATGACCATGTGAATACATGAACTTGTAGTTATTAATCTAAATAATCTTGCATATCGATATTTAAGTAAAGTGAAACTTAACATATTGGTTTTATTACAGATTCCTTTTATCATTTTACAACAGGATCATTGATATTGAATCATGATCATATGGGTATATCATTCTAACTATGTTTAGAATCGGTCGGACAAAGAAGTGCCTTTTAGCAAAATAGTGCCTATAAGTTGCAGAGTATATATACATTTATTGGGACATTTTAAATCAGAATGCTTGACACATGTCAGAAAAGAGAATTTGCAATTTTAAAAGCAAGTGTCAAAATAAAATAATCATTTGAAGAAAAGAATTGAAATTGTTTGATGTACACCCTTTCCAAAACTGTGAAATTCCTTACTTTTACTTTCATTTTCAGAGTTTATCTTGCCGGAAAACAAATCTGACTTCAGACCAGCCCACGAAATTTTAACAGGAGAGACACAATTTGATGAGCTTTCATTCAAGAGGCCCCTCGTTGCTGAACGAAAATTAGGGCCGGAGCTATGAACCCGAACGTTAACATTACCGCCTATGGAAAACGCATTAGTGGACTATACCCATATAAAAAGCTTTTTAGTAAGTGTAAGATATTTGCAGGAAGAGGCATTTCAACATTTTGGAGTTTTCCAATTTTTTTTGTTTGAAATCAAATTTAACAGATTTGAAATCAACATATACGCAAATATGGTTTTGTTTTGTTACTTGAGTCACTCAGGGGTCCTATATGGTCATATAGTTTTAATATATACATAAAATGATTGAAAGTCTTTATCTCTACTGAAACTGACTGGGTTTTAAGAAAGACTACAAAGTCCAAAATTATTAATTCCACGACCACAGTGTAGGGTTATCGCAGGGTGTGGCCAGAATCCGCGTTTTCGGGTTACCTGTACATGTAATATGTTAATTTTTTCTGCAATTATCGCTACCTTCATAACCTGCATGAATCATCAAAGACAGCATGCCCTTGTTTATGTTTACATTTTTCTTTTAACGAATTGATAAAATGATTGTCAAAAGTAATTAAAATTATTCAAATTACAATTCATATACATCAGTGCGATGTACATGTACATGATTATTTCGTGCAGTCCGTGACTTTTCTTAGGTCGCTGTAGGTTTCGGCGAATCAATAAAAGGCTTGGGTAGATTTCAGTCGTGTGAGTGTGTACATAACTATAAATTGCAATAAACTGTTAGAATTTGAGGTAATCATACATATGTACTTGATGGATGTAAATATAGTAAAGTAACAATCTCCTACCCCAAAACAGTGCATAATATGTTGTACAATGATTTTTGGATTTAAATGCCAGATATTGTCACCAATATGGTTGTTTATATTTCTATTAAAAAATAGGCAGTGTAAGGTTTGTTGGTCTTATACTCCTGAAACTAAATATTAGATGCAGAAGAATTATATGTACACAGAAAAAAAACATCACTGTGGTATAGTCTGTATAAAGTTGCAATGTCTTTTTGTTTGAACAAGAGACATTGCTAAGTAGAATAGTCGTTAAATGACAAGTTGCCTTGTCGGTTGCATTGTCTGTTGACGTTGAAATAACCACAAGGCAGATGGAATATTATGCATTGAATGAAAGCTTTTTCGTTTGTCCAAGAGGCACTCGGTAGCTGCCATTATTACACCTTTTTCGCATTTCTTATAAAACTCGGGTGAAGCGGGCACGGACTGAGACGTCTGGTCATGGTTCAACACAATACAATGTGCAAAGGAAGGACTGAATTCTGTTCTTATATATGTTGATAAGAGAAGTAATGCAAATTAAGTGAAAAATAAAGCATTATACTATTTATTATTTTTCATTTAATCCGGTAAATGTTGGGGGGGGGGGGGGGTAATTTCTTTCCGGTCCCTGGATATTTAGAGGGTTTGTTTAGTTAAAACTTGTATTCTATAGCCATCTTCATGAAACAATGCATATGTAAAACTATCTTGGCAGCAAACAACATAAGAAATATTATTTACTATCGTGAGAGACTTGCACTTTTTTCAATATTTATTGATTACATATTGATTATTGTGTCATTTTTTAAGATACTAGACTGAAAATGAGTACTTAATTTCCTTTTTACAAATTTGTTTGTGATATCAACATTATGTTGCTTATTTTAAACGTCAACGCATATATAAAAATGACCTTAACATTGACTGTTTGTGACAATATTTTCTCTATACTTGAGCTGGCTTATTTAATCAAGTAAAATCATCTTTGTGCAAGTTTTTCATATAAAAGGAAAATTGGTGATTTCTTTCCATCTTCATAATTATCCAGTAAATTAATTAGTATTGTACTTCTTTTACAGATCAGTGTGTTGATTTACACATAAAACCACTGTGGTACCACCTCCATCTAGAAGCCTGCGGAGGATAGACAAATTATGCGTGTGTCGATAATTCGAGAACTCTTTAAAATTTGACCAGAGAGTAGTATCGGTGATTTTCTACGGGACAATAATCAACGAAATCATTGAAATGATGAATAGGGACGGTGACTGGTTTATTTACAACACCTACCATCGGTGGATGAGTCTCTTAAGTTGCTCTTAATGAGTTAGTGACGATAATGTTTGCATTTATCTTATATAGTATAATTCATTTCTGTCATTGATAATCCCATTTAAAAGGATAACGTATTTTTGACACACAGGAAGAACAGACTCCGACAAATCTAATTTTTTTATTTGATATACATGTAGATATATATAGAGATAAAAAAAAGTGCTTTTGGGGGATTTTAATTTTTTCGTGCGTGCACCAGCTTTGTAATCTATTTTGGTCAATAAGTCTTCGTAGATCCACTAAGTATATGTAAATTTTAAAGTGAAAATGCTTGTTTTTTGTGATTCCATCAAGGTAAATCATTCCACTAGTCTACATAAGCAAATACTAAAAACATGTTAATGTGATCTTTCTGGTGGATTCACCAACTTTCCTGTCTTGTATAGAAGCTACATTTTTCATCTATTTTGGTTGCCCAACCAATTCTATATTTAACACTGCGTTTTATTTACAGCTTTTAACCTTTTAACTTTCTTGGTGAGTCCACCAATTTGGAACTTAGTTTCATTTCACATTTCGCAAAATTGTATATTGGTGGATTCACCAAGTAGTGAAATAGCGTTAGCATTTTTCATTTTGGACAAGTTCCTAGAAATTATTTAGTGTAGTAGTTATATATTGACTAGAAAAAAATACTTTTTTGACTATTGGTGGAATCACCAAACAATGTTTGTCGAATTGTTGATTTTTAGGCATTCGAAAGGTTCTTGTTTTTGTCATGTTCTACCATTGCTTTGTTGGTGGGTTCACCAAATCTTTGAATGAAATACAAAACTGTATACGGACAAATTTACAATTGATTTTTGGTGGAACCACCAGGGTCTTGTGTGAATGAGATATTTGATGCTGTTCAAAATAACAGAATTGCCAATATCTTATTATTGGTGGACCCACCAAGTTTATTCGTAAGTGAATTATTCGATAAATAAATTGGTGGAATCACCAGGGTCTTGTGTGAATGAGATATTTGATGCTGTTCAAAAAAGAGAATCGCCAATATCTTATTATTGGTGGACCCACCAAGTTAATTCGTAAGTGAGATATTCGATGAATAAAATTGGTGGAGTTACCAATATTTTGACTGTTATTGTGGAATATGAAGGTTTAAAGATACTGTAAAACGTGATTTTGTGTAAAAAACATGGTGGGTTCACCAATGTATGTTGTATTCAACGACCAAAATGAATAAAATTAATGTTCATTTCTGTTATTGCATTGTGTTCATTTTTCATTTTGCACTGAAAAAAAGAGGACACGAATAGAAAATCCTCTTTCTTAATAGAAACAGTTAAATGCTAGTTATCACATTATATCATTTCCTCTATAAGCGTGCATGTTCTAACAACTAATGTTCAAACTAGGCAGCTGTTTAGCAAAGAACGAAAGTCAGTCATGTCATCAATAATCATTTGTTTGTAATTTTAATGATATGGGTAAGAGTGTCAATACTAAACAAATATTCTCGTTTATTTTTGTCAACGAAAAAAAACTACCAGGCGAAATGGAAGGTCTTAAGATTAGTCAGATCGTATGTCTTATCAGATATGTGATGTAGTATCAAATAAAGTGAATATATGAGCTCCCCTTATGAAAACTGAAAGACTAGAAAAGATTATAAGAAACATATGCACTTTAAATTAAAATTGATACAAACAGAGACGTTAACAAACTAGTTTGTTTTATAACTTTTTGAAGATTTGGAAGATTGTAAAGCAATGTACACTGTAGCTAAGTCGCTGAAATTGAACTACGAAGGTTGTCCCAAAATTGCGTTGACAAGTGGTGTAATTCAGTTTATCGACGACAAAAGAAATAAAACTTGTGCAACAAATAGGACAATAATTTGCATAAACCACTGTTATGATAACACATATTGTATGAAGTCAAAGTGGTAAATTGAAAGCATATTAATCTAATTGTAATAATCGTATCTAATCTAATCATAACTACATCTCTTCTGATGTTGATTTAGATGATCACGATTACAGGGCAAAATCATTTAAAATATACTGAGCTTTATATGGTTATAATATAATGCAATATGATTTGATAATCATGAATGATTACGATTTGAAAATTAATTGTGTTGATTGTAGCAAGTTTTTTAACAGTTAATTTTTTTTCTGATTTACATTATTGCCACAAGAAACCTCAAGATCTGTTGAGATATAGTTTGATTTTTTCAATTTAGACAGCGATAAAAATTGCACAGCGATTCGTAATATTGGAAGTGTATTAATAGTAGGGCTGTTTATTTATGACGTAGCACATTGCGTCTCATCACAACACGTGCCATTACTTTTTTTTTCATTTTCTCAACAACAAAAAATTTAAAGCACGTTTTCTATAGGTTGGTATTGTTTGACGAAGTAACGTTGAATAAAACTTACTAGTATAATAAAGTTGCATTAAATATATTTGGTCTTCTTTGATTTGCCTATATTTTTTACAATCCTAAAATTTCACACACACACACACACACACACACACACACACACACACACACACACACACACACACAAAATAATCAGCCGTGTTAGTCTTTCAGACAGTCATACAATTGTATAACTGTCTAAATCGCCGACCTTGCTTTAAAATGTTATATTCTCTTTAGTTATATAAGTATTTCTATACCTGTTATACTGTATGTTTTGTATTTCAGATGATAACAATATTACAACATTAAATTAGTTTTGACAATTATGCTGAACTCTGAAAGGACATACTAGATATAACCCTGATCTGATAGAACACTTATTTTGAGTGTTTCCTCTACCGCCATTATCAATATATTATTGAGCAATCTATGTGTGTAAGTGGGAATCAATGTGAAGAGAAGGAAACATAATTAAACCAAATGCTAGTTACACAATGATATTATCATTCCCTTTATCAGGATGAATTTTTAATACATTCATGTTAATCTTACATGAATACGTTTGTTCAGTGATTAACAATACTTAGTACCAATGTAAACCTGTTTAATGGTTGAAAATGAAAAAAAAAATTAAAAAAGAATGAAATCTAACAAAACGTTTTCTAGTTTAACAAGTTAATGATGTTGTTTACTCAGGATTTGAGTTCTCAAATTAGGAGTGTTATAAACTTCAAAGTTATGAGTATAAATTTGTCTAAACACACAAAGTATTTATGAAATGAATAATTATTGACATAACATTCGATATTTTCACTATATTATGGAATAGGAAATTCGGACTAAATTTTGCATGTTTTGTTTTCCGCTAAACATTGTTTGCAGTTCTTTAATATTAAATGTTATGATTTCATATTTTAGTCAATCTGATTTTGCAAATGTTGTGTTGGTTTTATTTCACTTATTCATTTAAAAAATTGTATGGCTCGAACTGCAAAAATATTGAAAAATGCTTAAAAACAAAAAAAGACACCATATCTCAAAATGTTGATCATTGACCTCATATAAATTTTATGCAAACAGAATAAGGTCAATATAAGTAGTAATACTATAAATGTTTATGTATTATCATTATTCAATTTTTTTGTAAAATTGGATCAAAATTGAATAGGGATTGGAAAACTGATAGAGAAAATTCGGACTGGAATATTTGTAAAAATTGTTTCCGAAATCTTAATGTTTTGTTTCTATTTAGTGCCACTACCATTTATGAACTGTTTTTCATTTTTAAAGCGTTCAATGATTTGAAATATTTTCACAATGGAGAAAATCTCAATTGTAGTGTAAAACTTTAAGGGTTTTTTCTTGATTTTTTCAAAAAATATTAAATGGCCATTAACTCAAAAAGTAGGTCATTGACCTAATTTTCTAAAGTGAAAAATAACACTACAATCAAAGGTCTATAACATACAATAGATGGGTTTTCATTATCATCAGTGGATTTTTTTTTCATTCTGAGTAAACGTCATCCTTAAAAGTGTAATTAAAATACTATGAAAACTTAAGCAAACTATTCAGTTATATCACTTTGCGAAGATTTTGACTAAAGTTTTAACATGCAACATTTACATCCTAAAGATTACAATTATAAAACATGATTATACTACATGTACCTACATTAAAACCATACACTTCATTTTTTCCTGTACATGAATAAAAACGCATTATCGCTCACATATTAATAGAAACATTCTTCCCGGACTATATAATTTTCAGGGGTTTTTTTTCTACAAATCAGGCAATTATTTATTTAATTTTCGTTGAATGTTAATACAAGATTTAATGTTTTTCTATTAATAATTAAAGTTATTTCATGTGTTAATAAAGCCCCTTTCACAATTGGCGCATGAGCACTTTATTACACTTTGCGATCGGAATTTTATAGCTTCGCACAAGCTCTTGCATACGTTGCACGAGCCCTCGCTTACGTTGCACGAGCTCTCGCATTCGTTGCATGCGTGTTTTGGTCGCATCAAGTCTCCGCAAAATAGTGGACATGCACACAGTTCAGTTCAGACGCGATCCAAATTATTGCAATGCAACGCACAAACATTAGTACGAACGTTTTACAACGTTTTGTGTACTTGCAAGAGCGATGCACGATTTTTAAAGATGGTAAGATAATCCGCAGCTATTTACGCGTGTGTTGTGCGGCCATGGGATTGTTGCTCAACGTTACTATGCAACCTTGCAACGTTTTACTATCAATGCAAATTTATCAGTTTCAGTTTACATGTTTTGCCACTACAATGTACTGGATACAGTGTTATTTTCGCCCCGTGATATTTTAGCTTCTACTTACGGTTTTGTCTTGTCTTGAATTCGCCTAAACAATGTTGTGGTAAAAGAGAGATATGAGACATTAAAATTCGCTGACAAAAAGAGCAAAATGAGCGAAAATAAAAAAAATAAAACTGAGGCGTATAGTTCCCTTATATAGTATTCACTGTATAAGTATATCTGTTTCAGGCCACAATTGACCTTGATTTTGGCTGTTGCTTTTGTCATCTTCTTGGGCGGTATCTTCTCTTGCTATCAACTATCGGAAATGGGCAGTATACAGTATATATCCCCTCTGACTCGTAAGAGCATTCTTACGATGAAAAACATGATCGGACGAGCGTCGTTCGTCCTATCGCATTAGCAAACGTTCACTCGTCCGATCATCTGGTATTTCGTGCGATCTTGCATATAGACGCAAGATATATCGCAAGATTCAATGCGTTTACATCGCACAACTGTCGCTCTAAATCGTGCAAGTTTCGTACGAGTACTTTTTCATATGCAATTATTTTGGCAACAGTTTACGAGCCATATCAAATTTTTTCCGTTCGGTCGCACGAATATTTTTTCGCTTCTGCTCGTGCGCCAATGCGGCTTTAAGTACAACAAAAATAATCGGTCGAAATTACACCACTCTAACCAATATAATCATTAGAGCCCTGCCCTAACACCAGAACCCCTGACCCAGGGGCCATGAAATTCATAATTTTGAAAGAGGCACTCTTCCTCATAATACTTAATTCTCGTATTAATACACAGGAACATAGAAGAAGATGTTCAAAGATTTACTGCAATCATTAAGACCCCCACCCTATCACTAGATCTAGAACTCCTGACCCAGGGGCCATGAACTTCAAAATTTTGGAAGATTCATTTTTCCTCATCATAACTATATCTTTATAGTTCATCTGCTTAATATTCAGGAGCAAGGGAGAAGATTTTTAAAGAATTAATGTATTTTTACTATATAATCATTACAGCTCCTGACCCAGGGGCCATGAAATTCACAATTGTGAAAGAGGCATTCTTCCTCATCATAACTTAGTTCATCTGTTTAATATACAGGAACAAAGGAGAAGGTTATCAAAGAATTCATACTTTTCCTTTATTAATCATTACAGCCCCACTCTAACACAAGAACTCCTAACCCAGGGGCCATGAAATTCACAATTTTAAAAGAGGTACGCAGGTATGTTAAGGCATACCAAAGCGATGAGTAGAGAGTCACTTGTCTGTACTTCAATCAATATGACGCCATAATTAACTTTGACGTTACGATCTGCATTCCTTTCTATAGGTCTCAGGGAATGTATCGTAACGTTAAAAGTGAATTATATTGAAACTGTAATAAAACCGCTTGTTTCCTTTGCATAGATGTTGTCGTTTATGCTAGTTATACAGAATTCATTCATATCAATAATCAGTATTAAGTAATCAGTAGATTGAAAGCTTCATTTAAAGTAAAAGAATATTTATAAATTAATAGTTTTGAGACTCTCTCTTTAACCTGTAAACAACTAAATAAGGAATTTTAATGCTTATAAAAAAACAGCTTGGCGCAGGTTAAAGATCAATACAGTTTTCGAATATTTTAAGTCAAATTGATCGAGAATACAGGTACCAAAGTGACTCGTGCTTGGGAAACCTACAGATTTATCCCAACCTTATGTAAATCGCTTTTAATTAGTGAAAATGTGCCTTATTTTGATGATTTGGCGAAATGTTTCAACAATATATTTAATAAACGAAATATCTATTCGAAGCCCAAGCAAGAACTTCAAAGTGTATGACATAACAAAGGAGTTTTCTTAAAAATAGTTATTATTTAATGTCTTTAATCACCTACGCCAATGAGATTTAATCAGACAATATGCAATATTAATAAACGCACGTCACGTGACAACGAAGTACATATGACGTCACACAAATGCACTAATTATTATGTTTGACATCCTTGTCAATATATGATATTAAACATTTTAAGAAATACTCCCGGTCAAATTATTTCTTCGTTCAAGAATATCGTTTTTCAGTCGTATTTTGCTCCGGGACACCTTAACATTTCTGTGTATCTTTCCTCATCGTAACTATTTGCTTAATTCATGGGCTTAATACTTGGGAGCAGATGAGAAGATTATCAAAGAATAAATGTATTTTTACTATATAATCATTAGATCTTCACCCTAACACAAGAACCCCATACCCAGGGACCATGAAATTCACAATTTTAGAAGAGGCATTCTCCCTCATCATAACAATATACCAAGTTCATTGGCTAATTACCTGGGATCAGAGGGGAATATTTTCAAAGAATTGATGCATTTTCACTATAAAATCATTAGAGCCCCACCTTTGTGCCAGAACCCCTGACCAAGGGACCATGAATTTTACAATTTTGGTAGAGAGCTCAATGCTTATTTCAATCATGCCAGCAGTTTGACTGCTTGATGTCCATGAGCAAAAAACAAGATTTTTTAAAGATTGCAATAATTTTGATGGTTTTAGCCCCATCCTTTAGACCACAGACGTGCAGGGGTACTGAATATCACAATTTCAACTCCCCTTAACTCATAGATGCTATATGCCAAATTTGGTTGAAATTGGTTCAGTGGTTCCAGAGAAGATGCAAAAAAAGTGTTCAAAAGTTTACGAAAGACGACGGACAGAACCAAATAGCAATAGGTCACCTGATTAACTAAGGTGACCTAATAGGTCAAATTAAAAGAATTTCATTAGGTTTACATTAATGTTAATATTTAACAATATTGAAAGTATGTAACTATTATGATTGGAGATTAACAGGAATATTGTGTAGAGGATATTGTTGAGTAAGAACCATATTTAAGAAATTTTATCGTTTGAAATACAGAAATGACAAAACAGAAATCTGTACAATAGAGTAAAGCGATATGTTTGCATCAATAATTTTAATAAAATAAAAGCTAATAATTATTCAATGTTTAATTTTTAAAAAAATGTACAGCATGATTAAATTCTATCATGAAATTACATTTTATTTGAATTCGTACAATACACAAGTAATTGAACATCATAAATGTAAAGGAAGGTGACAGTTGTTCTGATATGAATAAGGAATCTTACCATTGGACATAGGTATCAAAAAATGAACATTTTGAATGGATATATAACCGATATTTTTCAAGCTACTTATAAATGTTATTGCCGCCCTAATTAACTACAATTTCATTATCCAAACTGTAGGTCTAGACTCAAAAAATAACTGCGTCAGTTAAAAAAGTCACTTAATTGGAAATACATGAAAATGTGAATCTTCATTGTAAAAGGGTCATACAAATTTTTCATAACAAAGAAAAGTTGTATGATAATCTCACTTGTTGCACAAACATAATGAAATAACAGATATAACACAATAAAACATTCACTGTATATATAGTACAAGCAAACATTGGCGTTAAAAAATTATTTATATATCGAAATTAAAATTAAAAGGTATTTATCAATAACATAAATCCATTCATAATTTTGATCAGGGTAAAAGCTGGGTAAGGTGAGTGTGTGCTTCCTTGTGTAATTGAACAAAATGTTTTGTTTCCTGCTATATCAGTCAAGTGACGCTATTCTGAGTCACGTGAAAAGTACAATTTTCTGATTGTTTTGCTAAAACAACATTAGACGCCATTTGTACAATATAAAACTCACGTTTATTAACTTAGACCTAAGAAAACAATATGTAGTTTCACAACAAAACCACAATGATAACATAAATGATATTATTCAGCAATAATGTTGTATTATGTAATATTATTTTTTGCACAATTTGACAATTAATTCGGATGCGTACTAGTTTTGGAACATGCGAACATGCAATAAAGCATTTAGTGTAACCCATAAACAATTAAAATTCCATTCTCAAGACATGGATATATCCCGTAATTGCGTTTGGTGTTAAAATGTGAAAGTGATTTTATATTGGGGGGGGGGGTATTAAACTTAACAAGAAGGAAAAGTCATACTGTATTAATTACATTATAGAAAGAATTAATGATTTTACACTAAAAACCAAATTTTAGTTTGCTCTTGTAATCATCCCGTATTATAATTTAATTTTAATAAATATATTTGATTTAATATTAAAGTTTTTGATATTTGAGAAGCATTTGATTGTGAATAATGTATAGGCACTATAAAGGTTGTACAACACTTTTGCGCAAATAGAAATCGATTTGTACAGCGTAAAAAAACCTTCGAACGGAAATAAAAACGTTAATTCTCCGGTTAATTCGTGTTGAACTGACAATTATTTGCAGCTTATTTAAAAGCATTTTATCTTATATAAATGGAAACATTATTTGCCACTTTCTGTGATTAAATAATAAAATTATAACATTATTATGTTTTTAAGATATTTAGTCAGTTTAATCATGCAAAACTGCATGTACAAAATTGTGTATAAGTGGACTACATTCAATTTCATAGTATTAAAGATTAGTAGCATTTCAAGTAGAAATCTATTTATATTAGTTATTATGTCCTATTTATTATTGTTTAACATTTATTTAGATGCCCACAAAAAAAAATAATAATAAAAAAAAATTAGTAAAAACTCCAGCCAAAGCACAGTACTCCAAATAAGTTCATTCACTATATATAACGATTTGACAAAGAATCCGGATGCGTAATAGTTTTGGAACGTGCTATATATAAAGCGTTCAGCTAAACGCTTAAAAAACATTTATTGTTGCAAAATTTCAATTTGAAAATTATTTTTTTCATGGAGAAAACCCAGGCCAGTTCTCAAGTTAAAAGTAATCAGCGATGACATGAAAAGTTTGAATTGTTTTCTGGTGCGGTACATTAACAGCGTATACATATAGTACTTTTTCCCGTTAATACTGCCACAAATACATTTCGCATTTAAATGTGAAATCCACTTCATATACGGGGGGTTAATAAGCGTTACGCAATTTTATTTTTAGGAAATGTTGAACTTTGATAAGTGAAGTGTGCACTTAACAAGAAGGAAAAGTCATAGTGCACTGATTAGTTACTAAACAGACTTAATGATCTAACACTTAAAATAAATTTTATACCAGTTTGCTTTCTAATAATCCGATATTCATGTACTAATTTGAATAAATACAATTATTATAATGTTAACTTTTATAATATTTGAGATGCATTGTAATGTAAATAAAATATAGGCACTTTTAAACTACATGTATTTGATTTTTAAAATTCATTGTCTATATTCAAAATGTCTAATATTGTATAAGTAAGAATGTTTACCCATCTTAACGATAATACCGTTTCCAAAAGCGATATAAAGATATGCAATATATAAAAGAGATAGATAGAATATAATAAGAAAGGAAAAATTTACTAGAATTCAAGTTTTAAGGATTTTTTCAAACTTTGTACAGGCTGATATTTTTCATCTACCATTATTTAAACTAATATCAAACTAATTAAAATAAATTGTTTAAACATAAAACACATATATCATGTCAATCAATTGAGATCGATTTGTTTAGTATAAAACGACCCATTCAAATGAAAATCAAAACTATAATTCTTGGGGTTTTCCGTGTTGAACTAACAATTATTTGCAGCTGTTCATAAATCCTTTTCTATATGAATGCTTCATTAACAAAACAAATGTTCGAAACGTGTTCACGTACATCAATAATAAAACATTTATAAATGATTACACTATTTGCCTTATGCTATGATTTTTTTCGAATGAATCATAGTGACATAGTGTTTTTAGGAATTTAGCCATTGCAATTATCTATGAATGCTGTGCAAAATTGAGCAGAAGTGAACAATATTGATACTTTCAAAGAGTATTTTAGAGAAAATAAATCTACTTATATCAATAATCATTAAACATTAATCTCTAATTTACGACATCTTGCATATGATAAAAGATATTATAAACATTAATAATAATAGGTTTGCTGCACATTTAAGGAAAAAGAAAGGTAATATAATAGCATTGAGCTTGATTTAAAGTACTTCCTGATTTGACAGAGGATGTACAATTAAGCTACGGAGTAAATAGTCGACGTGATAGTTGGAATCACATTGAAAACAATAAAACATTAAAATCATAATACAAGCTTTATAAATGTGTACTTTTGTCATAGTTTGTTCAAGCTTTCCAACACTGTCACAACACTAACACAACATTGCCACCTCTAAATAAAATAATTGCTCTTGTCTTTTGGACTTTGGAAGAAATTTCAATTATTTGCAGTTTTCATGTATTTCCTTCCAAAGATTACACTTAATAAAAATGAAATGTGTTATGCAGATTTATCATAAAAATATATAGAAATCTAATTCTTAAACCTTTTAGCTAAAACATGTCATACTTTATAGGTTGATGTATCTCAGCTAGTACCGCCTGGTCAGGTAAATGACCCCTATTGATGCTAAGTTCAAAATGTCAATTTAATTACCATGTTCACTGTCCATAATGTATAGCGCCCACGATGAACGTTTGTGCACCCCCTAATGTATATAAAGGAGAGGGACATTAGTGTTTCACAATCATTTCTTGTTATTTGAAATTTTAAGATATGCTTACTACACCTTGAAGTAGATTCACAAATCACTATTAAATCAATTGATTATGAAAGATAGCATTATGCATATACGAGACAGTACAGTATAAAGGTCGATTTGCAAGTGTGGATTTACAAAAACAAATTATTTTCAAAAATTGCATTGTATAGTTGTGTATGTCTCAGTACTTACACTAACGACAGAATATTCTATTATCTTTGTAGTCAGGTTAAAAAAAACCACGTTAAAGCTTACTATTAGGACATGTAATTTTACTTAAGTTTGTAATTAAAAATGAGGCACATCTCAATTTTAAGGAAATATATCTGTATGTTAAAGAAATACCAATAATATTTTAAGAATTCCTCTAACTTTAGTGCAAACTATTTAAAACTTTAAAATCTTCGCCATGACAAACTTAACTTCGTCTTTCGAAGAAAGATGAAGTTAAGTTTACTTTATGACAAACTTAAATTTTTTTGTCATAAATTTCATAACAAAGAAAAGTTGTATTATGATTAGATTACCATTAGTATAATTATATAATGATTAGAGGTATATGAGATTAGAGATTTATGAGAATGCAAACACATAATATAATTGATTTCTCCGTATAATTCACCGTTTGGTATGTTTTTTACCTTAAAAACTGATTGCTGCTCAGTAGTGATTCTTTAAATGTCAACGTTTATATATACAATGTACACTTGTTAACACAGAAATAAACCCAGTTGTATAAAAGTCGGAAGCGGCAAAATGGCTGAAAGCGCTTAGGGGACATTCAATATTTATGTTTAATTTAGAATGTAACATTCTGTTTTATTTATCAATGTTCATATATACCTGATACACCATGTCGTATTTATTGTAATAAATATCAATTACATACATTATGTAAGTAGTGATAATAATTTGTAAAAATGTTTAGATGATACAAACATTTCAGCGTTAAATGTTAAACAAAACATGGATTTTATAATTATAGATTTGATTCATTCTCTACTGTCACAAGTAATTTCAATGTTGAGATATACATGTGTGGCCGTGAAAGTCGGAACAAATGATCGATGTGAAATGAAATCAAACAACAACTGCTAGTTATAAAATAATGTTATCATTTCCTTTTATCTAAACTTTTTATTTTAAAGCTAGACAGCTGTGCGGAATATAAACAATATATAGTTCCAAAAACAAAAAATTAAGACTGAAATCAAAGCAACAAAATAGTATTTCGTTCTTATATAAATGTAATAATCTTCAATATATTGCTTTCTTTCATGTAGAAAAAAATCATTGATATAATATTTACTGATAAGGAATTTTCCAGATCTTATGTCCATGAAAAACGAAAAAAAAAATCAATTTGCGGAGTACTCTCTGTGACGAACGAAATTAACATAATTCAAACAAAACACGTTAAACATATTTTCCTGCAAAGGTCTGTCCTCCCTAAACTTTTGGTCATTTAAGTCACTGCCAGTTCGAAGATCTCGTTGAGAGAAGGTTGGGTTTTTTTTGTCTCGAGACCGGAAACGGAAAAACGGAATTGCTCAATGAAATTAAAAATTAGCAGTTCTTGTTAATTTACTTTATGTATATCATTCTTTAGCAAGCTCACTAAAATTGTAAAAGAAAAACAGTTTAATTTATTATAAACTTGATTTTTTTGAACGCTTCCGATGAGAACCGGTATTGACGGTTAACAAACTGACACCCGTTAAACACATTTTCAGTCAAACGTATATTATCCACAAAATTGTTGTGTCTTGATCACTTATAGTTTTCTGAGACATCACGGGTACAAAATGTGAAAAAAGAAAGCTACTGATATATTTAAGATATTTATTCGGAGGGAGAATTATTTTGATAACATACCATCGCATAGATTTAAGATTTTATACAAATCTATTCACTTTTTGTAAAATGACACAAATAAAAAAAAAATCATTTTTTGAAGCAATTCCTGTGCCAACCGAAAATGCAAAAAGAAGAAAAGAAATTAAAAGTAAAAAGAAGGAAAGATAGAGAAAGGGGAAAAGTAAAAGAGTGTGAAATCACGTAAGCCAAAGTAATCTGTCTTATACAGTATTAGAAAGTGTTCGGCACTGTTTGTACTTATTAAATATATTTGATTTAGTTGTTCAAAGAAGGATATATGTTCTCACTTATATTACATAATTTTGGTATCTTTTCTGAGAAAGTAAAAAAAAAGCTTGCATGATTACAGATAACACACTGTAGGGTTTAACGTTTGGTCCAAATAAGTGTATTATATTACATATATACATTGTATTATATTAAAAAAACCATGTCCAGTAAAGGCAATAAGACGTCTTACTTTTTTAAATAAAAGAAATATTGATGATAATTAAAAAAAAACACTTTTGTTCATATTGTTCAAGCCTATGGATAATGTGTTTTTAACAGACTGTTTTATAGAAAAGAAATATATAATACCATCATTTTAAAAAAAATGATATCATTTGGCGAAATTTAAGAAATACTGTTAATTTTTAAAATTAATTACTATGTTTTGCTTTGTATTTTTGTTGCTTTGTTTGTTTTTGTTTGTTTGTTTGTTGTTTTTGTTTGTTGTTTTCGTTTTTTTTTTTTTGGGGGGGGTGGTGGTTGGGAAGCTTAAAACCAAAGATATGAACTTTCTTTACTATAGTTTATCTCAGAAAAAAAACCAAACAATATACCCCCCTCCCACAAACCCCCCCCCCCCAAAAAGTGATAAACCATGGCAACAAGGTCATGGACATAAACATTGTATACATTGCATAAACTTTCATTCAACAAAATGTCAATGACAACTCTAAGAAGCAAGAAATTAAAATGTAGATTTGGCTGTACATCATTCAGTAGGACTAAAGGCCAGTGCACAATAATAACTGTCTTAACTCGGTTGCCTTCCAGCGGTCAATAACATCTACCAAACGTGGTTTCCGAAAGATTCACATGGAATATAGTTTCTCAAAGAGATCATTTAATCAGAAATTTTATTCATATTTTGTGAACCTAATGTACATCTTAAAAGACTCTTTTCCCACAATAATAGGATATGTTTAACAACTTGTAGACAGACTACGTCCTTGTAATTAAGGGGATACGGTGAAACAATGCCAGCATTCAATTCTACAAACGGTGATACGCTTTTGTAATGGTTTTCGTCTTCTGAAGCATTAAATGATACCTTAGTTCTTAAAGGTGCATTCGTTTTAGAAAAAGTCATTTTACCAACATGAACACCAGTACACTTATCACATCATGAATACCCGGTGAGACCCTTGATACACTTAACAAATGCTTTTGCAAGTGCATCACAGTTTACAGAGTCTAAAACTACATTAACATGTTTGTCATTTAGGTCAGAAGTATTGTCAGTTAGTTCTTTGAAATCGTCAATAATTCTTTGCAAAAAATCATTCAAATTACTTGGTTTGATTTGCCTAGTAAAACTACCAATTACAAAGGGTGTTTCATTACATAAGTTGTTAATTTCTCCAAGAATTGCCCAAAACTGATTATTTGTACTCTTGAAAAGTGGTGAGCCATCAATATTTATTTGAAGAGAAAAGCCGAATCTGCCGTCAAGTAAATGCAACTGTGACTCAGCTTTCTGTGCCAGATTTGATAAAAAAAAAAACCAAGGCGATAATATTGCCTTCCTGCTTAATATGCCACATCATAGGTAAATTGAATGTGTAAGAGAGTTTTTGGATATTTTGGCAATGTTTAAAAATATTGTCTCTAAAAATCAAATGTTTAATAGTGCAACATTTGATATCGTATCTGTAAGCTTGTTAAACACTCCCCAAGCTTTTGAGAAAGCGGTTTTTCCTGTTCGGCAGAGTCACTTTCATCCTCTGTTTCACTACATACATTTTGTGGATGAAACATATGTTCAAGATTATCTGCTTTTTCAGGCTCAAAACTTTCGTTTGCACCCTTTTCTGTTGTATATGTCATGTCAATATCACTATTGATAGCCATGTCACTTAAGTTAATATTACTTGTATAAACCATGCCAGTACCATAGTCACTAGCACCACCTGAATTCTGCACATTATTTTTTTTGTAGTTTATTTATTGTTTAAATACAAGCATATACACAATTAAACCCACAAAAACCACACACAAACACACCAACTCTTACACACACAAGCATATTTTAAATAAAATACTGGCAAACTCTATATGCATTTAATTGTATGATGCTAAGCAGTGGTTACTTGTCTAGAAAATAAATATAAGTTAACAATCACAGAATGAAGCACTGCCATTCATTCAACTGAATGTCAATTGAAAGGTCTGGAAAGGTGACTGAGCGGCATAATTATGCCATTCAGTCACCTTTCAGTTACCTTTCAATCACATTTCAGTTGACTGAATGGCACAGTTTTATCCTGTGAATAATAGTAAGGAAAAGGAATAATAAATGTAAAATAAATAACAAGTAATAGCTTTCCAAAAAGCTTGTCTGACTAAACAAAATTATTCAGTGGAAGCATGCATGTATCAATTCGGCTTTCTTACAAGATATGCATTTTAATTTTCGCTGCTGATCCTAACTTTTGAAAAACGGAACGTGCAAATTTAAGAAATTTCAGTTCTTCGATCTAGTAGGTACATGTATATCACTTGAAATTAAATGATTTCATTAATTCAAATTATTTTAGGAATGTGCACATATCAAATAATTGCATGTTAGCTTGAAAGCGGAAGATAAAACAGTAAATTTTTAATAATTTTATTGTTAAATTAATTAAGATGCAAAAATTAAAAAATTCCAAACAAAGGAAATTGGAAAGGATATTCAAGCACGTAGCATTGCTTTTTAAAGTGTTTAATTTTAAAAATTTAATTTGGGGCGGCTATATCCAAAATATTTTGACAAACAATTTGAAAAAGGGTGAATTCTCAAACTCTTGAAAGAAAATAATAATTGTAACTTCAATTCAATTAGAATTCCTTATTTTTCAGTTTCATTTACTACATGCTGCGACAAAAGTGAAGGGGGGGGGGGTGAGGAATGCATGATATTTCCATTTGTTATAATATGTAAATATCAAGTTAAGAAAAGTGCCTGCTGCAAAAATGGGGGGCAGCTCCCCCTTCCCCGATGTTACGTGCCTGTAATGTGTACACCCGGTGTGCTCTGGAGTATTCTCATAACCCAAATTTGGACTCGTCCACTAATCGGCGCGTAGAATCTATGAATGAGACATTATGGCGCGAAGTCCCGCTTTACATTCACGTAACGGCGGAGATCTCGACCCGATGGTTTGAATGAACTCATCCATTGGCAATGATCCATGAGGAGGGGGTCAAATATTTTTTTGACATTTGTTTTGTAACAACTACATATATTATACTTTGGATCGAATGTTTTGGAAGAAATCTATTGATTTAACACACGCACTTGGCTATAGTAATTTTTTAATGTACATTTAGTAAGACACGCGAATTATGTACCCTTTTCAAGATGAATGAAATCGCCCAATTGATCGAAAATCGGGTCACATCCCGCTTCGGCGATATAGTTTCTTAGGTAAACATTCCAGCTATATTAATATATATTTGTTTTAATAAAAACTGTTCATTCTTTGGTAATGATGATAATCCAACACCAATTACTTACACTGTACCGTAATAGACAGTATGTAACAACTTGTTGCGACCCTCCTCCCCTCCTTTCCACCGCTCAAATATGGCTAATCTATTTTTATATCAGGATGACACACATCCATGGTGAATAGTCATTTTACTTTAATACTATTGCTCACTGTTATTATGACATCCCACATAACATTTTGATTAATTGTGAATGCACAAATGCTGACACATTAAACATGGAACGGTTAATCTTTTTTGTGAAAAATCTTGATATTGCTGGCTTCCATTGTTCGCACTGTGTCGGAAAAGAAAACTTTTAAACCTTAGATATGCCTGACGTCATGACATCAGGCAATAAACAAGATAACAAAAAAGAAAAAAGTTATCAATCAAATATATCTGTCCAAATATCTAATTGTTTTTCAAATTTCTGCACTTTGAAACTTTGAATTGCAGCATATCTTTAAACATTAAATTTTACTTTTAAATAACCAAGAAAACCAATCAGAGTTGACACCTTATTCAACATCAGACAGGAACATAATTATTGTTTTATTAATAAAGCAATAAAATTAATAATGCCAATGGACGTTTTCGAAATATAATACGTTTAATCCATTCCTTATAAGTCTTTCCAAGTATTTCTGTAAATATGAAGACACAGTTCACTCCACAAAGTATAAATTTTATCACAAGAAAAACATATTGACTATGGCTTCTACATTTTTCTTACAAAACCCACAGCTGTCAAAAGACTAAATATTAATTTTTTAAAGATAGTACCCAACTGGAAGAACTCTGTGTAAAATTCTAAACTGTAAGCAGTGAACAGAAAATCATTGGTTGTTTTAAACACAACTTAAAAACACCCTTTACTGAAATATCATCACCACCATATGCGGTTAGTTTTGTCTTTTATTTATTAGCAGTTAGGACAACCTCTATCTCAATTTTCAATTGTTCGGGTCAATAGCCATTTTTAGTTCTTTATACATATGTTAAACATAAACCATAATTAGTTAATTCGATTTAAAAAAAAAAACAACAAACTAATTGTATAATGCCGTCTAATGAACAGACAGTTTTTCTCTTACAATTTTATTCATACTCATCAATTAAATTTTAAAATGTCCCAGATTTCTCTAATTTCTATTTATTAAATATGGTTTATATACATATCATGATTGAATATATATTGATTCAAAGATTACGTGTATTTGGCCATCATTGAATCAAAGTAAGAGGCCCAGATTTGTTCTCAATTCGTTTATTTTTAGTTTTTGTCTTTTTATTATAAAAACTCAATAGTTTCCAAAAACATTTCTTGCTGAAACACATTATGCTTTTACTTAACATGTCAAATTAGTCAAGAATCATTGAATTCTATCCCATTGGGTTGATGTTGGTCTAACACTGGCGGCCGAAATAGATTAAATAACGACATAACACAATAAATCCAACGTTGGCCCAACGTTGGCTCGAGCTAATGTGTCTAACCTAAATATTGTTACAGTATCTCCTTTAAGAGCAACGTTGGGCCTATGTTGGCCAAGTGTCGTGTTTCCAACTAACATTGACACTCAACTTAAATATGTCAAGTGTACATTGGTCCAATGTTGGACCAACGTTGTCCAGCCAACGCCAACCTTACAACCCACAGCCAATATTGGTCCAACAAAGTTATGTTATCTGAGTAAATATTAATCACTCGAAGTGCCCAACGATACACGTGAATAAAATTGACAAATTTTCGTCACAACCAGTCCCTCCGATTCTAAGGGGAAAAAAGAGTTATATCAAATAGATATACGATATTCATTTTGTTTGTTTGGGTAGCATTCTGTCTGCGATATCGTATAAGTGAAACACGAAATATTCGAATGATTGACAAAAGTTATGTTATGTATTTTCCATGCAAGCACGTACTTTGTTATAAATGAAAACGAATTATATTCAAAAATGTTATTTTTATTGTGAATATTCTACACATCTTATGTTTATGAATTATATTTACTCATGTTAATACAGCAAATGCTCAGTTAATTCCTGAGGCGGGAAAAAAATTATTTTCAATATTTTCGTAGGTGGTACAGTGTTGATGTAAATTTGACGAAGGCGGCAGAAAGTCGATGTTTTTTTCTTGTCGTGTTCGATCAAAGATGCACAAGACCAGATAAGCAGATAAGAAAAGAGTGTCCAAACAGCCGATAATTTGTATGAAGCGAAGCAACATTTCGTTTGTATTGGATGGTATAGCTAAAAATATTTCATATAATTAATTGTTACATTTTTGCTAATAATTGTTTTTAAGTAAAATTTATTTTTATTAGACAAAAAAATTTCAATTATCGTAAACAAGTCATTGCAGTTAAGGTTAACTTCATTGACTTTATATGAATTTTATATGAATCTGTTAAAAGTCATTCAATTTGATAATTCAAAATCACGTACCAATTGTGAGAGCTGGAAGTGTTGTGAGATCTTTACAACCTGTAGACACATCACATGTCGCATTGCTGCAATTACACTGTTTCTTACAACTCTCTCCGTAGAACGGAAAAGTGCATTTTTCGGAACAATTGAGTCCAATGTATCCGGGCATACATTCTTAAAGTCAAGGTACAAAATAACAAACAAATTAAATGTTTTGATGATAATTAGCATTCATGTATTCGTCTAAATAAAATGGGGTAAATAAGAATTGTAATTTATATTATCGTCATAATCGTTTTAAAACGTATTTGAGATATTCGAAAATTCGTATGAAGAGAACTAACATTATGTTTGTTTTCGTTGGTTTTGTAATTGATTTACTTGTTTCTAAACATTCCGTTTTATAATATGAGTTATGATAGTTGTGCTAATAATTAATAATTATCTTGTTTTAAAGTTGGACTTCTTCCTATCTGAAAAACGTCCAAATATTGTGAATAAATGATTGCATTACAGATAAACTTCATCGATTTGATACGGATTTGCTTACAGTCAATCAATTTGATTATTCAAAATCACGTACCAATTGTGAGAGCTGGAAGTGTTGTGAGATCTTTACAACCTGTAGACACATCACATGTCTCATTGCTGCAATTACACTGTTTCTTACAACTCTCTCCGTAGAACGGAAAAGTGCATTTTTCGGAACAATTGAGTCCAATGTATCCGGGCATACATTCTTAAAGTCAAGGTACAAAATAACAAACAAATTAAATGTGTTGATGATAATTAGTATTCATGTATGCTTCTAAATAAAATGGGGTAAATAAGAATTTTAATTTATATTATCGTCATAATCGTTTTAAAACGTATTTGAGATATTCGAAAATTCGTATGAAGAGAACTAACATTATGTTTGTTTTCGTTGGTTTTGTAATTGATTTACTTGTTTCTAAACATTCCGTTTTATATTATGAATTATGATAGTTGTGCTAATAATTAATAATTAACTTGTTTTAAAGTTGGACTTCTTCCTATCTGAAAAACGTCCAAATATTGTGAATAAATGATTGCATTACAGATAAACTTCATCGATTTGATACGGATTTGCTTACAGTCAATCAATTTGATTATTCAAAATCACGTACCCGTTGTGAGGGCTGTGAGAGTTGTGAGATCTTTACAACCTGTCGACACATCACATGTCTCATTGCTGCAATTACACATTCCGTTACAATTCTCTCCGTAGAACGGAAAAGGGCATTTGCCAGAACAATTTAGTCCAGTGTACCCAGGCATACATTCTTAAATTCAAGGTACAAAGTAACAATTAAATTAAACGTTTTGATAGCATTTGCAATTTATATATTCATCGGACAAAAATGAGGTAAATAAAAATTCATAATCGTTTTTAAAAGATTTTAGATATATTTCAAGAATAAGATTATATTACTTACTCTTGCATTGGTTGTCTTCGAAACTCCAGAAGAAACCTATACAACACCCATTGAGAGTGCTAAATCCAAAACAAGAGAAAGAGAGAGAAAAATTAAAAACAAACAGTGGAAAAAAGCACCGTGTCATCATCAATGTAAAAAATAATAAAAGGTATTGACTTACTCATTGCACACTGCCTGCGACGCAACGTTAAAGTCGAATTTGGAAAACATAAATGATAATATCATCCAGCTACATGTGTATTTTGATTTGAAATACAAATCACCGACAGAAACAAACATAGTTTGCGTTTTCCTCGAAATTAATGTTTAAACTAATACAGTCAGGTTGGAATAACAGGAACGTAATGAATGTGGTAATGAAGGTAAAACTTCCCTCTTCCTTTTTTGCCGATTTCAATAATAGCAGTATTCGTCAAAACAGATGTTTTTTTTTTTTTTTTTTGAGTTTTGGATAAACTAGACAAACTCAATGAAGGGGGTTTGCGTCGGCATCCGGTTAAATTATTTGTTTTAAGCAAGTCTACTATCAAAGGTTAAATCTAAATTATGCAGCTTCCCCGATTGCTTAGAAGGCGGCTATAAGGATATCCACATGATGAGTTCATCATATATGAAAGGACTACTCAGTATTGGATATGAACTAAAAACAAAATATCTATAAGATACCATATACATTAATAGAATAACTTGTATATTAATAGTTTTAAGATACGGAAATGTGTCCGTTTCTTTTGCCAATCACAACATGTTATAAATCGATGTGAAATCACAGAATAAAGACATAATATGAATTGTATTGTGGGCGATGACTGCTAAAATTTGAAAAAATTACTGAAAAATTGTTGCTCTCTGCTTGGTACATGTATAAAAAATAACAAGGAAAATGCACTTCATATGACTTTATAATTCTTACTGGTATCCCTAAAGAGGTAATTCTGTGTACACTGATGTTTTATTTCCTGGTATGTCTGTGCAAACACACATACTATTTTCATATATCGTTATAGTTTGAAAAATAGCTTAAAACTACATAGAGTATTTTGAAAATATTGGGCTTTTTGTTGATCATTACAGATAAGGGTACCTTTAAACGTAAAATTAAGTTACAAACTACTATCAGAAAAGATTATGTGTAAACCTGCTAAAATGACACATACGATCAAATTATGTTTATAGTCCATAATTTGTACGTTTAATAGTGCTTCTGTAGTTTGTTATGATTTGTTATTGAATAGTGGTAGTTCATAACTGATATATAAAAGTATAAATCAAAGCGCATTACTTTGACAGGTAGTTTCTATTTTTTATTAAACAAGATATATCTTTGTTAACATACGTTTAATGTCTAAAATTAGAAATGTAATTGAATAAGATTTCAATAACATCAGCATTGTATAATTAGTATTACTGGAACTTGTACACGTAGTAAAATATTATAAAAAGTTGATTAAAATTGACCACAAATAAATCCAAAACCAACTGCAACGTAGATTCAAAATAGAAACAGAACAGAAATGTTTTGTCGAAACGTTTATCTTGTATACATAATATAATTTCTTTTAGTTATAGCTCCTAAAGTGGTCTTTATACAAAGCGAAAGTTTCATTATGAACACATAGGGAAAGACCGCATGTGAGATAATTATAACGCCTTGCTTATTATATATTCATTTGTAAGTTACAAAAAAAAAATTAATCAAAACATTGTATATTTATCAATCAAAATGAAATGTCCATTCCTATGTATAATTATTACTAAAAACACTGTTGTCATTGGAATACTAGAAAAATTATTTAAAAAAATGTATGTAAAAATATCAAAAAGCAAACATTTATTTTTTTTTTAATGATTGAAATGTTATTCAGATTAAGAATTGAAATTTTGAACAAAAAAAAAAAATGCTTTAAAAAGATGTTTATCAAGGGTCATATCAGCCAGCAAATAATTTTGAATCATAAAAATTCTAAGTTTCATATTAGTTTCAATCACTCAAAATTGTACAAAATTTTGGAATATAATGTTAATTGTAATACCTGTGGTATGTTTATTAATGTCACGGTCAGCTATTCGCAACTCATTAAGTACAGGTTCACGTAAGAATCAGGCAATATCGAATTTTTGCGATAAGAGCTCAAACAACAAATCAAACGAAATTGTATCCTATAAACAACTGGAATTTATAAATATATGTGTACAGAATTATTTTGAAATATTCCGTCTCGTTCTCGAATGCGGACCCCATACATTGACAAGGCGCGCCAGTTTGACGCTATGCAAGTCTTAATAAAACTGGAGAAATTATTATACAAACACAAAAAACAGCAAGTTTCATGTGAAAATTTGATTATAACTAGTTACTTAACTCAATCAGCACTATAATTTCCAATTTTAAAAAGTTTTGAAAATTTTGAGTTTCGAGTTTAAATTGTCGTTAAAATTAGCAAATTCGAGTGAAATTTGGTTGTCTTTCTTGGTTGATTCACAATATCGTCGCTAGATGGCGCCTCGTTGCTACGTACGCTAGTGCGCGAAAATGGGAGTTCGAGAAGAAGACACGGTTTTGGGACACTACGCAAACAGTTTCTCCAGTCTGTATAAAGCCTATCCAGAATAAACAGCTCCAGTGACCCTTTGCAACTGTGGCAGAGACATAACAAGACATCTGCAAGGATAAAAACTTAGTGATGGCCGACAAACAATCTGTCAACCAGCAGCCGGACAGCGAAGGAAGTCCTACCCTAAAGAATCACATTATTTAGGTATATTAGTGCATATCCACGCTATACATGTTGAATGAAATAAGTTTTTCAAACAGTGAAATAATTTAACTAACAACTGCAGTGAAGTTATCGTTTTATTGGCATGTTTCACAACATGTATCGGTTGATCATACTGGTTTTCCCCGAATCTATTTTAAGAACATTGCTGAAGCGATTTAATTTTGCAAGAATCCGGACAATCAAATATAAGTTGCATACTTTACGAATGTATACGTTCATTTACAATACCAATTATAAAAAGTGCATTGTTATAACTTATATACAAAATTATCATATATTGATTTGAGTAAATTAATGTACTGCAGTAGCCTTTCACTGCCCTTTGTTATCGTCAACGTTTTTAGATACATCACAGGGGCATCTTATCCGCTCTGCTCTCTGACATATATATAAATAATATTATTTATATATGTGTCAGAGAGCAGAGCGGATAAGATGCCCCTGTGGATACATTGAAAAATAATGTATCTCTACATGTACATTAGAAACATGTTAATGTTACAATCAACAATTGAAACAGAACACCAGTCAATCTTGAATGAAAAGTTCCACAGTGTAGTTTTTCACAGATTCCTTTAATTTGTGGGATAGGTGGGTTTTTTCCCTCACTATACGTTTGTATATATCCATTATCTATGGTAAAAAAAAAATACTTTTGGGGTCAATTTAGGGTAATTTAGGGTGGTATGGAACACCTGTCAATTTTGATGTGGATAAAAGTATATATTATAATCAAAACACTTTTCGAAATTTCTATTTTACAATATTTGACAAATAATATAATTTTATAAAATAATTCATATTAGTATTAGAGAAGGACAATACCAAAAGTGCACCTCTTAAAATTGACATTTTTAACTGTACATGTACATGTATATTATATAAATAATGAGCTGTCTTTTTCAAAACTATGTTGTTAAGCTTGCTTTCTGATTAGAATTTTTTTATTGCAGTTGGTTGATAATGGAGACACAAGTCAATGTACTAATAACGACCACAGATACAATCTCAAGAGAGGGTCCACATATAGACAAGTGCCTTGTGGTAATTTCCTACCCTTCCCTAATAATTAATCATTGATCAAATATATCTTCCTAGCTGTTGCTTATTTAAAGATAAATGAATTAGATGGTTGTTTAAGTGCTCCTAAAGTCATTCCCACCCCCTCATTATATAATTGGCCGTATTTCAGTAGAGATCCCTACCCCTTAACTATACGTACATGTACATGAAAATTCTCACAGCTCATGATAAGATGTGGTGATAACTTTGTTTTGCAAATGCCCGAGGGTCATCCCCTAACCCATAATTTTATAATTCATTGGTCAAATAGCTTTAAAACAGTTTACACCCCACCCTAAACCATTATTATATTTGTTGCTGGTATGTGAAGATGTATTATGTAATGGGTTGGGAAGTATCCCCTGTTGTTTTTCCCTATTCCCCACTCTTCATTATATCATAATGTCATAATGGCTGAGATCCCATTGTAGAAGATCAAATCCTCTTTAATTAATCTTTGATTACATTGGTTTATTAGTGTTTAGGGTTCCAAAATTAGCCCTACCTTAAGTCTAATTAACATATTTCTCTCAAAATTAATCTTGGGTTTAATTAAATATATCTTATTGCATTTAATAAAAATACTTTTGTCATTTATACATGTAGTAAGAAACAATAAATACAAATGTAGAAGTTTACTTTTAGGAGGGGTTTTCTTGCTGGCCATTAAAATAAAAAAATAAATAATCTTTCCCTATCTACTGATTATCTCTTTTTCAGATTGGAATAAGAATCAATCTTTTATCTAGGCTTGATTGACATGATTTGTGTCATTATACATTTTGTTTTACAGTACATATGAAAAGTAACAATATTTCTAGTCTTTAAATCTTTCTATTTCAGGATTCAGAAGTTTGACAATCACAGACCCTATCTGTCACAAACATCAAACTGGATTGATGAGGCAGAAGATACCTTACAGAAAGTTTCTACAAGCGAAAAGCTGAAGAATGTGTCGACTCAGTGCTTAATCTGCTAAATTAAAACAACTGATTATGCTTGGACCTAAAACAACTCCAACAGATAAAGAGCTTACAAACCCAGCTTTCAAACTACATGTATATGAAGAAATAACTAACATTGAACTTTGCACTCAAATTACTTAAATTTTATTTTTAGTGTCAAAAAAACTATGCGTTGTATTACTAATCAAATTTATGTAGAATATGAGCGTCCCTTTGTTAATGATTGTCCATTATATATAAAGAAGAAATAAATATTATATCTCAATACTTTAACAAAAACTATATGTTATTAACAAAGAAAGACAAATTTATTTGGTTAATGTCCAAGGAAGACAGAACAATAATTAATGATTCAGTTAAGTGAAGTTAGTGCTTTGAAAAATAAAAATAGAGAATGCTATGAGATTTAAGTGAACTAATGAAATACTTATCCTGATATATCATGAATTCATCTTCACATTTGTATTGATATAATTACCATGATGGTAGCTACATTATTTTGACTACAGAGATATATATCACATGTATGTACAGTTTATAGAAATAATATCATAATTTAATAGCATGAATGTATATTCACATGGTTTACCCAACTGCTGTACATTTATATATTAATGTATGGACTATTTTTTGTGTGTAATCTTTCATTTAGGATTTTCTTTTTGAAAAAATATAAACTTATATGCCTTCCCAGGGCCCAAATTGGGAAAAAATAAATGAATATGTTAATTATCTATTGGTTGATGGTTGATACATGTTGTATGTGTGATACATTTTGACATGTGTTGTTGTTTTTATCAAACTAGTATATTTGAATAAATATCTATATATACGTGTATACATGTACATGAATAAAGGGAATGAAAAATACTTATTTGGTTTTGTTAAATTCTGGAACATGTGGAATATAAAGCATGTACGTGTTTAAACTAGCGGTATATCCAATTAAGTATTGAATCCTTATTTTTTGAAAGATATAGTATCATAACTGCAACGGTGTGTGCATACAAATTGAATAACGCGCGTTAGCGCGTTATGAAAATTTGCTTGCACACACCGTTGCAGTTATGAGACTATATCTTTCAAAAAATAAGGATTTAATGCCTATATTTACATGTTTTTTACCTTCTTGCCTTGTATGCAAATGTGAATTATACCTCAAAATTACTGTATTATCCTATGGGTAAGTTCAAATTAATGGAAGAACAACAGTAACAGCCACAAGCGTGATCTTTGATTTTCGCTTGTGACGTTGTATTTATCAGCGTTCATCGTTTGTGACATCACAATTAAAACTCGTGATTTAATCTTTTAGTACCCTGTCTGTGTTATAGTGCTATATCTGCAGTAGCTTTACATGCAAACTATATGTGGAATGTAAATAGCGTACATTACATATACAATCAAACAGGGTTACAGTAATTATGCTTACAATAAATTCACTCTTACTGAGGTACCCCCTACCCCCATATAGTTTACAAACATATTTTAAATTTATATATCAGATATTATGATATGAATAACAATTTTAAGTGAGACATTTTGCTATGGGCCTGTTTTACTGAATAAAGATATACATTATTTATTTTTGATTGGCAAGGCTGGGCTAAGGGTCCATATGAAAGTACTTTTATACAACTTAATTATGCTCTGAATATGATAAATTCATTTTAACTGTTTAATATGGTTTACATGGTGGTTAACAAATCTGCAGACATCTTTGTTAAAAAAAAATTGTGTTATTTTTAAAAGTCAAAATTCCTCTACAAGTTGACCTCATTTCAAATTACGTAAAAATAATATGAGTTCTTCAAAAGTACATTTAGGTTCAGGTATTATTGACCACCGAGACACAAACATATTGTATATAAGTTTATTAATGGTCGTACATGTTGTATACATCATGTACATATTACCAGAGACATAAATAACATGTTATTTATGTCTCTGATATTACTCACTATAAACATCTGGTCGGACTGTTGTTCCTTTTTTAAGTCTTGCTTACATAGGCTACTTCCATTGCTTTTTGATAAACATACTTTTATGTTGTTTTAAGATTTGTGTTACATCATTAAATATTGTTGAAAACTAGAATTTTAAACTATTAATAGAACTCCGAGGAAATTCGGAATACATTTGATACACAATAATTGGTTTTCCGATCCCGATCATTAATGATATAAGATCAAATTTTCACACCGGTAATAGTAAAAACAATAACATTTACACATAAATGATATCAAAATCTAATCCTTATTTTTAAAATGAAACTAAGAATATGAAATATAATTATATTATTACTCTTAGATACATGTAAAAATGATAAAGATTTTTACATTTTTTGTAGGAATCCCACTTGATTGCTTAGATTATATAAACTGTCTGTTAATTTTTCAAAACTTTTTTTATTGTAAAAAAATCATATCATAATCTCCTTCATTCATTTATATATAACACATTGTCATATATTTTTGCTGTTTTAAAAAAAAAAGACATAAAAGTGATCGTTTTTCTCTAATTTTAAAGACTGTATGGCTAATTATGGTCATGGTTGCCATGGAAACCAATGAGATACCACCTCTGTAACATGAGATAAAAGAAGAAGGCATTGTCTTCACTTCATACCAACATTTTTTTAATGAATGAATTGACACTGAATTTCTGAAAATCCTTTTAAATCTTTATAGCTTAGTGTTTTCCTTGTGTTTAAAGACTGTGACCGATTGGATCTATTTTTAGTAACACAGCTTCGCAATTATGCATGATTGGCTAAAATTTTTATTATTTTTTGAGAACACTTGTTTATATTGTTCTCAAAGTAAATTACCATTTCAATATGAAATATATGACTTATCACTGTTTGCCTGATTCTTACGTGAACCTGTACTTAAGTAATAAGTCATTTTAAGACACATAATATATATTGTTGTTTTCCCTCAGAATAAAATGTCACAGTTTCATTAGTTTAAACATAACACGTGACTGCCAGATGTATCTTTAAGTCCGACTGGTTGGATACGGCAATATGTTCGACGCTTCACCGACACGTTTCGACATTTCATATAAGTTAATACAAAAACCCCATTCCATATAAGTTATTTTTATTTAATATTTTGCCCTTTGAAATTACATTTAAATAAGAGTGGTTGCCTTTTGAAATGGTGTCACTTTGTTGTGTCTGTAGCAGAACAAAATGACAGCGTCGAAATTTATTCAATCTTCTACGGAAGAAAGAGTGAAAACGTTTAAAAATAAATAGAAACATAGTATTGATAGTAAACAAGGTGGCAGCGAAGAAAAGGTGAGAATGAAAATATTGAAGCGCTATGATTTTGTAATATTGGACGAGATGTAAGACAACTTTTACATGTATTTGCGTAGATCTTTGCTTCTGTGTATCATTTGATAATCCTCAGAAAAACAAAAAACTTATTAGTTTTGGTACTGACTAACTAAGAAAATGTATTAAGTTAATGAATTTCATAAACGGCGAAGCGAAACAATTATTACAGCTTTATTTTTTAACAGAGTACTTTACTCATCTTGCGTAATATAATCATATGCGACTCCTGTTTCTTCAAAAACCTAAGAATGGGATTTGATTTTCTTCAACATAATGCATTGTCCATTATTACTTTCATGCACGGTTTGAACGTAAAAAAAACTAAACAAAAATTAGACAAAGCTGATGTCAGACAAACGCGCTTTTGAAAGATCGTTTTTGTGCAAAAATGGAATATTAATTACAATTTTGAAAATTGTAAATTGTAAAAGTTATACTCGGTCTGGATAGATAGACTAATAAAAAGAAAGTTGACAAAATATCAAATTTTGCAACGTTGTTAAAAACAAGATCTTTTAAAAATAGAAACCATTAACTAATTGCAATTGTTTGCTAGATATTTTTTGCAATATAATGCAAATTTATTGAACATATATTAACGTAAGCAACAGTAATAACGCTTATTTGACGGTTTTGATTTAATGTTTAAAATCATAAGCATTCAAAAACTTCTGAAGATGTCGCCCGCTGGACCCCCTGGACCCCCTGAATTAGTATAGGTCTCTAAGCAACCATACCAAATCCCCTCCCTTTGAAATAAAAAATAATTGCAAACCTAAATTGAATGTATTTCCATTGATGCAAACTACACCTGATAGGTATGATCCTCTACCAACTACGCCGCTTTGCGGACCCCAGACTGTGGTTTGAGACGGTGATGAACTTTATGCCACCATATTTCTTCTCCCCCCTCCCCTCTTTTTAAAATAACATTTCGGCATCTAAGCATGTAGTCGGATTTAATTGTTATCAATGGTGTGTTGGTGTAATAACTGGACCTTTAGCTGAGCGACAGCATTTGAGATTATGAGCAGCATTTATGCGACGAATAGTATTATCGATGACATGTCTCCGCTGAATTTGTATTGTATGTTGGGATGTTTAGATCGGTGTTCCAGTAGAAAATCGATTTTGTATGTGTTGATAAAAGATGTATTGTGCCTCAGGCTGTCTTCCAATAAATTGTTCACGTTGCACCGGGGTAAGGTGCAGGATCACAATATAAATTAAAACAATATCAAAACCAGAATTTGTAATTTGTTTTTGTTTTTTTTGTTTTTTTGTGGTTTTTTTTTAGTTTTTTTTTTTGTTGTTTTTTTTTATATTTCAAATGTGTTGTTTCTGCACGAACCGTGAAAAATGCAATTCAGGAAATTTTAAAAAAGAATTTGTTCCGACTTCTGTTTGTTTAATCTTTTTCCCAAATCAGAGTTTGGGTAGGTTCGTTAATTGTTTTCCCAATGGTAATCAAAGAATTTAATTCGCGACTGTGAAAGTGTAAATCAACCAAAGTCAATAAAAGCGTGTAATTGATTTAACCGGTAATCTGATACAAATTCAGATTGAATATTATATTTAGTTTGAAAAACTTAGTCGTACTTAAAGCAAGGCAGTTACATTTTTTTGATCAATCAAGATTTCTCGTAGCTAGAAGATTGCTCAGGATACAGGGCCTGGAAAAATCTCTTCAGCGGCATATGTTCCAGAATGGGTAACAGGGATAGGGAAGTAAGATTGCAATGAGAAAACCTTTTTATTACAAACGTTCATGTCTTAAAGGGTACCTGCAGTGTCGGTCATTTTGTTATATTATGGGGATCTATGTGAAAAAAACATCATCCTGAAAATTTTACTGCGATCGCATAAGTACTTTTCGAGATATTTGGGGAAAACCCAATTTCACACCTGAACGGTTTTTGAATCAAGCCGATTTGGCGTGAGATGAACTGTGACGTCACGGGTTCAACGCCGCTACATGAGAACCAATAAAATCGTATGAAAACTGTTCGTTTTCTTGCATTGTTTTATCGATATATGAACAGTTGTTTCTGTGTTTTTATTTCCTTTTCAACCCAGGATGACTAAATAAAATGTTGTTTGAATTTAAACTCGTATTTTACCGTACAAAAATGCCGAATTCGGAAAAATGTTTGATTGATGATTTAAGTCAATTTGTAACACACTGTCCATATAAATTCACAGTCTTCATGTATGTAGCAAAATGACAATCAATCAAAGCACTACTGTTATTAGAAACATATTTTCGTATTTTTCTAGGATGATTTGTCAATGACATTATTAATAATATTGATAATAGTACATATTTTGTAAAAGGTATTATAACGCGGGGTCTATTCCTCGTATGAGACATAAAATAATCTTGTCGTCTGATTATTCATTTGTACTAATTTCAAACCAATAACAATCAAAACAGCATTCATATAAAATAAACACAGGATTATTTATAAACGGATCAGGGCGAAAGTCCATGCAAGATGACTGTATGATGAAGTCTGTCTTCTATTCTTTAAAAATACGATAGTGGAATTTTATTTTAGACTTATTTACATCCTTTGTCATAATTTTTTAAAAGATTTTATAATGATTCGGCGTCAGTATTACAACTTAATTAATCATTTAGAGTATTTAACTGCTGACCATAGAGCTCGAAAGAAAGTTGCACTTTATTAATATTAGATAAGAAATTGAGACTACATTAATGATCAACGCAATTACTTCCGAAATAATTACTTAATTACATTTTTAAAAAGATTAAAACGGCTGAATGGTAAATTTTGTCATTTTAAATGTGAGTAAATAAGTAACAATCAAGGCATTTATTTTGAACGTTAGCAGGTTAGTGGTTACGTTTTGAAAGTCTGATTGACAGACTATACACATGTATTAGCTTATGAATACCTGATTTTACACAGTCTAATTTATTTTTCTGCTTTGAGTAGCTAATCATACACAAATCAATTTACCAGTCTAGAGGTGTGAAACCCCCCTTTGTTCACCAGACATGCATGTGTACCATGTTTATACATACCTCAGATATACACGTGTCTGGAGCAGTATAGCTCTGTTAGTTTACCTGTTTACCTGTGTCAATGTCTCGGATCATTCGTGTGTGAAGTGATATTATGTAATCAAGAACTGAATAATGAACATATTCTGCCCATGCAAGTGTTTAAAGATATCGTTATCATCGGTAAAGAGGCGAGGAGGATAGCAAATTTTAAAATCGTTTAAAAATAAATCTGACTGTAACAAATATATACGGATACAAATTTCTAAATCTACAATACTTAAAATAACTTAATACGTCAAAACATCAGACCTACATGTATATCAATCATTTTGGCTGTAAAATCGAATTTATTTTGTATAGCTTTGTATGTAAATTTTTCTCCTGTTGACCTCGTGACGTCACTTCCGCCTCGTTATCGCCTTCTATTTTCTCTCGATTGGATTTCTCAAAGCAGGTAAAAATGGTCACTTTGAAGCGGTGTAACTCTGTTATTTTTGCATCGATTTCGATGCGGTTTTTTGCATTAAATTCTGGTAAATAAATAATATAACATAATTTTCACACGAATTTGGCTGCAGGTACCCTTTAATATAACGTTTTAGACTTTGACTCACTATAGATAAAAATACAGAGCATGGTTTTTATATCCAATAACATTTATAGTTCCCTACAATGCATAATGCAGTATTTCTAACATATACTAGCGGAAAAAAGAAATTGTGCATTATAAAATTTAGTATAATTTTTCTATATCTATTGTTTGTATTTATAAAATTTAAACAATCGATAATGGTATTTTTTTTGACAATATCGGATGGTAACCGTCCGGGTGCACGGACTTTTTCATGGTTAGTGAGCACCTGTTGTTTATTGAAGAATTTGTACGAACGAGTTTTACGGGCCAATACTGTTTGGAATAAGAACTGTAAACAATTTGTTAAAACTTATTTTGTGAAGGAAATCACTTTAGTTTCAACAAAATACCCCTATGTCATGCCACGACTCAACGAAAACCAACGTAATCGTGCTGTTGGGATGCTGCAAGCTGGAATGGCACATAATACTGTAACAATACACTTTGGAGTTCATCGGAACACCATCCAGTCATTATGGAGACGTTTTCAACAATCTTGCAACACCCAGGATCGACCGCGCTCTGGGCGACCTCGTGTGACGTCACGTCAACAGGACAACCACATTAGACTTGTGACTTGTGCATCTGAGAAATCGTTTCCAGACCAGACAGCAAGTTTGACTGCCCGTAGCATTCCAGGGCTTCGACCAATTAGTCCAAGAATTGTGGGTAATCGTCTGCGCGAGCAAAACATCAGACCAAGACGCCCAGCGGTGCGCCCAGTACTGCTTCAACGTCATCGTATGGCCAGACTAGCGTGGTGCACACGACATCTGCGATTCAGAATACAGGACTGGGCCAATATTCTGTTCACTGATGAATCCAGATTTCATTTGAATAGCAGTGACGGCCGTTGTAGGGTGTATCGTCTGGTTGGGGAGCGTTACCAGGACGTTTGTGTTGTGCAACGTCGACAATTTGGTGGAGGTAGCGTTATGGTGTGGGATGGAATATCAGCACGTGGAAGGATCCCTCTACAAATTGTTAATGGAAATCTCACCGGCGTACGCTATCGAGATGAAATTATTCAGCGTCATGTGATACCCTTCATACAGAGACATCAAAATCACATCACTCTGCAGCAAGTTAACGCAAGGCCACACGTTGCACGTGTAGTCAGGGACTTGTTTGTTCAACAGAATGTCAATGTCTTGCCTTGGCCAGCTGTTTCCCCCGATTTGTCGCCGATCGAGCACGTCTGGGGTGAAATGGAAAGACGTTTACGCCGTTTACCAAATCAGCCATTGGCTGATTTAGGCCAGGCTTTAACCAACATCTGGAACAACATCCCTCAAACATTTCTGAACACTTTAGTGGCATCAATGAGTTGTCGCTGTCAAGCATGCGTGAACGCAAATGGTGATCACACGCGTTATTAATTTTGTTAATTCAATTTCAAATAACAGTGACTTTCGAGTGTGCTGAAATTGACGTTATTCGACGTTGAGATTAATGTGTTATGAGATGTTGTTACGAATACATGTGTTAACAGTATTACAAAAAATAAAATTTGTTCATTGTAATTTTTAGAAGTTTTTTCATATGTAAAATAATAAACAGTTTCTTTTTTCCGCTAGTATATATTACAATAAACAGTGAATTTCAAGGCAAATGGCGTACAGTACCGGTCAGACCCAACCTAACAGAAAGTAAACCCAAACTAAACCCTGGGTTTACTTTCTGGGTTTACTCTAGGTTTACTTTGGGTTTACTAGAGTGGACCCAGAGTAAACCCAGAGTAAACCCAAAGTAAACCCAGAGTGGACACAGGGAGTAAACCCAGTCAGAAGTATACCCTCGAAAGCAGACGCTAACTGTGTATTCGGAATATACAATGGTCGGGAATGGCAGTAAGTAGGAAAGTAAGATAAAAGACGGGTCTGCTTCACACTTCAGTGTGTACAGTTGACCTGAAAAGAAATATCCAAGTAAACCCAAAGTAAAGCCGAGTAAACCCAAAGTAAACCCAGAGTGGACCCAACTTTTCAAAAGGTAAACCCAGAGTAAACCCCAAGTAAACCCCAATAGTAAACCCGGGGTTTAGTTACCAAAGGGTTTACTCTGGTGTTAGGTTGGGTCTGATCGATACTGTACCTCAAGATCTATCTTTTTACACATATACAAATATTAAGAACGATATCATTTTACTATCGGTTAAGCTATCTGTTGTTTGTATTATGTGTGCAGGATAATATCGAAAATAGAAAATTTATTACAAAAGTTTCCTAAGTAAATCCGAAAAAAAAAGTTTGCAAAATAAGAATGTAACATATGATTTGCATGATCTGAGACTAAATACATATATCAGTCGCACAGAAAAAAGTAATAACTTTTCTACATAGAGATACATGTAAGAATTATAAGAAATAAAGCTTACATCAATAGTCAATTTAACATTCTTCATTTTGATGATAAAAACAAAGTAACAAACGTGATGTAACATACAATTATATCAAATTAAATTGAATGAAACATAAAAAGTGACTTTCCGCTGACTGAATAGAAATGTCATTGTTACTCAATACTAGTAACTGGGCTATTCTAGATACCCATCGTTGACTATTCACTGTAATTATGAAGGGTAATAAGCACAAGAATTTTCAATTTAAACAATTATTTTTACAAGTACTAACGTTTATCATGTAATTTTTGCCAGTGTAATTTTTTTTCTCAACTATATTTCTTAAACGTCCAAGGAATTCTTTTGTTCGTTTCACATTTTCAATGTTATTTAATTAGTTTTGTGTATTACACAACTATTATCAATATGAATTACTAATTGCATGATGAAATATGAAAGATACGTCGTTGCAATCAGTAACGTATGTTTCTTTCTATCTAAAATTTCATAATTATGTTTCATGTTGTAAAAAGCTTGAAAAAATTAATACACACATATTTATGAATTATTGTATAAAAGCTAAATATAGAAGAACAAATTCTAAGCAATCTATCCACCCATCTATGACCTGGAGAAAGATAGAAACGTATGTTACACACTATTGATTCCAAGGGAAGATGACCAAACTTCAAAGCCTTAATTAGAAGAGGGAAAACGGTGAGATTTTGCCTGAGAGTATAATTGTTGTTCGATTTCTTGATAATTTTCTTTATTTGATTATATCAATGTATCATTAAGCAAAATTTTAGAAAAGATTTCTAGCACAATTTTGTTCTTTACTTTTTATCTCTTTAAATTTGTGCTTTAAATTAATTAATATGAAATGGATTTTTTAAAGAACAATGTTCTTACTTGAAAATACGTTTGTATCCTTCGGTTTACGTTTGTTTGATCTAAATATAAAGAATTTAATTGATATGGATTGCAAAATGAATCAGTTTTATTTTTGTTTTGGGACAAATCATTTTTTTTTCGATCTTCAATCAACATCACATAAAGTTGGTTTTTTTTTTTTGGTTTTGTTCTGTTTTGTTTTTTTTTTTTTGTTTTTTTGTTTTTTGTTTTTTTTTTTTTCTTTTGTTGATCATTTAGAAAATTGTCGTAGAAAATTGTTCATCTCATTGTTATGCTGCAATGAAGTTTTAATTACCATAATCTTAAGATGTTTTCTCCATGTTCTTACTTCTCTGTCTCATACTATCTCCCTTTCTATCTCTACTTCTCAAATCAAAAACTTTAAAGAAAAGGTTCCATTATTGTGAAAGGCCATATGTAATTAAAAGTAAAACAAGCCGCTTTAATATCGCAACACTATTGTATTAGTGGGTATTCTTGGTACTGTTTATCATGTTTCAATTGTTACCATGTTTCTGTTGGTAAACAATTACAAAAAAGGAACAATGATGTCTACATAATATTTTCAAGTCCTGTGTGTCAAGGCGCAAAGAAACTATGAAAACTATCGTTAAATGTGTTCAAACTTATATGTTAGGATACTAATTAATTTGAAACAAAGACGGACACGGTTTCGACGTTACAAAAAAATTAACTAAACAATTTATTCGTGCAGCTTGGATTTGGTGTGAACCTAGACATTTGGTATAATTAGACGAGTGTACTTATATATATCATTATTTGAGATATTTAAGTAGATATCATGAAAGTGTATTGAAAAAAGAAAAATGTCCATTTTTGTGTTGTCGTTTCTTCTCGTTTATCCGAGTCACGTTTCTCTTTTGGTCGCTTTGGTCGCAGCATGTTTCCATATTAAAAAAAAGTTTGTTCTTATTTTTTCTTGAAATGTGCATTTCATTTTAAATCAGCAAATATATAAGAAAGTATTATCAACATTAACACATTACACTCGTTGACTATTTAATTTGATATCCATTCTAGTGCTTTAGCGTGCAATCAGATTTAATGTTATTATAAATATCTATAATTTCATTACTGATACACTTGAACATAAATCACTTGAAATGGTAAAGAAAATTTTAAAATTATCTTGACAACCAGTCCCTTTCTTCCATATCATAAACCAATTACAATGTAGTTACAACAATTTCATAAAGAAACGATATTTATTGTGTTCTTTTACTAGCATTCGGCCCGAGATCTTGTGTTTCTAAGTCAAGAAATTGTAGAACCTTTGAGAGAAGGTGTTCTCGGATCTAATTTTGTTAACACGTACTTCGCTATATACATATTTGTTTTTGATAGATGTGATTTTTTGTGAATATTCTACACAGCATACTTTTATGAAATCAAATATTCTGAATGTTTGGTTTTAAAAAAAATGCAATTTCAATAACTCATTGTAGTAGGACAAATGCTGAGTTACTCCCTGAAGTAGGAAATAAATCAGTCTCAATATTTCGTACACAGCACTATGTTGTGGTAAATGTAAAGAAAGCGGCACAAAGTCATCTGTTTTTTCTTGTCCTGGTCGATCAAAGATGCATACAGCCAAGTAAGAAGATAACAAAAGAATATCAAAACAGCCAATAATTCGTATGAAGAGAAGCAGCATTTCATTTGTTTTCGGTGGTTTTGTAATTGGTTTACTTGCTCCTAAATATACCCCAAAAACAGCAAAACATTGAAAACAAAGTATTGCATTAATGATAAACATCGCTGATTTTATCCGGATATTTTAAAGTCAATCATTTTAATTATTCAGAATCACGTACCCGTTGTGAAAGCTGTGAGTGTTGTGAGATCTCTACAAACTGAAGACACATCACATGTCGCATTGCTGCAATTACACATTTCCTGACAATTTTCTCCGTAGAACGGAAAAGGGCATTTGTAGGAACAATTGAGTCCAGTGTATCCAGGCATACATTCTTAAATTCAAGGTACAAAGTAACAATTAAATTAAACGTTTGATAACAGTTGCAATTTATACATTGGTCGGACAAACATGAGGTAAAAAAAATTCATAATCATAATCGTTTTTAAAAGATTTTAAATATATTTTAAAATTAAGATAACGTAACTTACTCTGGCATTCGCTGTTCTCAAAACTCTTGTAGTAACCTATACAACATCCATCGAGAGTGCTAAAGATAAAATTGAAAAAAAAGAATTGAAAAAAAGTACAAAAAGGAACCACGTCATTATTAACGTAAAAAATACAATAAGTTATTTACTCACTCATTGCACACTCCCTGCAACACAACGGCAAAGCCGAATTTGAAAAATATAAATAATAATGTTATTCAGATCAGTGTGTACATTGGTTTGTAACACAAATCACTGACAAAAACAAACATAGTTTGCGTTTCCTCGAGTTTCCTCGAGTGAATTGAAAACTAATAGAGTCATTTTGAGATAACAGAATGGAACCGAATGTGGTAATGAAGGTAAAACTACCCTTTCCTTTGTTGAAAAATTGAAATTAATATAACAGTATTCGTCAAAACGGATGTTTTTGACTTTTGAGTTTGACAAACTCAATGAAAGGGGTTTGCGCCAGCGTTCGGTTAAAGTTTGTAAAGCAATTTTAATATCAAAGGTATAACTAAGTTATGCAGGTCCTAGCTTCACCACTTGCTCTGAAGGCGGATATTAATATATTTACATTAGATACATATTCATAAATGAAAGGACTTATTAGTTGTTGGATGTGAACTCTCAACAAAATAGTTCAATTGCCATATATAATGATAGAATGTCACAAATAATGTATCCGTATCTCTTGCCAATGATAAAATGACAAATAACAAAATGTTATAAATCGATGTGAAATCACAAAATGAAGATATAGTATAAATTTCGTTACTTTAAACATAAATTACTGGACAAAAATACACTTTTCATGACTTCAATATTATTATGTTAATTTGTAAAGAGGTAATTCTGTGAATACAGATGTTAAATTCTCTACTATTTCTTTGCAAACACACATAGTATTTTGTATCGTTAAAGTTTGAAACGTAGCCTTGAAAGACATAAGGCATCTTTAAAACCTGTTGAACGTTTTGTTAATTATTATAAATGGCCTTAACTACATAATATTTTTTTTTAATTGCAGAGAGGGTACTTTAGTTGTGAAATTAAGTTAAAAACTACTAACAAAAAAGAGTATGCGTAAACCTGCCGAAAGGACACAAAATAATAAATTATGTTTATAGTAAAAAAGTACCTACGATTGAAAGTGCTTTTGTAGTTTATGATTTATTTTGGAAAAGACTTAGCTTATATCTGATATATAAAAGTATAAAATTAAAGCGCATTGTAGTTTCGCTTTGTATTAAACAAGGTAAACATTTGTTTACATGCAACAATATTTATCATAAAAAGTAAATAATATACAGAAATTAAAAGAAATAACTAAACATATTATATAAATGTAATCAACAAATATATTCCACTGATATTTGTTATTTGAATTTTCTAAAAGTAAAAAAGACAAAACTTGCTAAATTTCTGCTCAATTATGCATTATGATAAAACTATTTATCCGTTTATCCAGAAGACAGTGTCGTCAATTATAAGTTATGAAAATTTTAGATAGCCATGGGTTTCTGTGGATCTTATATCTAGTCTCACTTGACCAACCAAGTTCATATATCGGTGAACTTTTTAATGTTGATGTCTTAAACTAAAAAAAAAATTTCCTGTCTACGAGGGTTTGTACTGTTTGATTATTTTTCATTCAATTCTGCTCACACAATTTCTTAAAAAGATATTTTATTTGAAAAAAAAATCTTTAAATAGATAATTTATACTTTGAAGGTAAGTTTAGTATATTTCTTAATAAAGTGTTTTTGGATATTTGGATGAGCTAGTTTTTTTTTCAGCGTCAATACTTTGGTAAATTTATCTGGGGGAAATGTTTTACACAATTTATCATGTTCTCGGTAGGTATTGTTGGTATCCATGCATCATATTAAATGTGCTGATAAGATATTAACTATCCTATTTTTAAAACACATGATGGTGAAAAGAGCCATAATCGATTTCCTGTTTTGCATATAATTAACGTCCAGTATTTCTGAATTATAATGTTTTATCGCAAATATGTATTCTCGATTCTGGTGTAAACAAAATATCAAAGTATCGAATATGGCAAGTGATGAAGTTGATAGTTTAAATAATAAAACTTGTTGTTCAATATTCAGTAAAGTCCTAAAAATTAATTTTGGGAATCATTTAACTTTAGCGTGACAACTTTTTGTTTTAATCAAGAATTTAAGTGTTTTGAAGAAGGTTATACATAGTTTACGTAACTGGCATACATAAATGTATATAAATATGCATAAACATCAATCACAAGCAAATATAGAGGTTTGAGATATAAATCAGTTTCAAATTCTCCAAAACTGAAAGGCAAGTAGATAGAAGGTAAAATGTTCTACAAAATTAATTATGTTGCTGGGCAAACTACTTTGAAAATTGTTAAAGTTTGATCATGAAAGTTTGAATGTTTTAAATATGCAGTACAATGACAATGGAATTTAATTTCCTACTCCCAAAGGCATTTGTTCATCAAAAACATTGTATTTTTGTAACATGATGTTATATACGACTTTTTTGACACCGGAAGTATGATAACAAGGTTCATTTTAGCGGACGGTTATAATACTAATTTTAATACCTATGGGTTTTTATCAGTTATAGAACATGAATTAAATCACTATTTTCCATCAGAGACTTTGTTTCTCAAACCCTCATAGATGAACATTCTATGTTAAAATGTTTGCGTTGAGTTTTGCGCTGTGGCGTTAAAAACTAGTTTAAATTCAAATGTATTCATGTATCATTTAAAATACGATTTAGCATCATTTTTGTCATCTGGGCGCGTCAAAATCAACTACAACCAACGTAAACAATGATCTTTAGATTCGAGAGGCTGTTCGCCCCTGCGAATAATATTGTCATTTAAATTTAGACCACGTGGTTTTATTTGACCCTTACCGTTTCGCAGTTAAAATCGTGCCTCGTGTTTATAATCAATTTCCGAGAATCTATAGGAACTTGTAGTCAAAGTATAATCTAGACGTTTATTAATTTTAAATTTTATCTTCATTAGGTGGTGGATACAATGAGTTCTAGAAATAAATGTGTATTTTTTAAATAGCATGGTATTGCATACCAAAATCATCAAGTATGGCTATAATTTTATCAAGCAACCCAATGTTTATATTGTTAACCACATGTAGAGTGGGTGAACACGAACGATAGCTCTGTTCTGATTATCATCGTTTAGTTTAACTAATAGCTAGATGATGAGACTAGACATATATTTTAATAGATTTTCATGTCTAACATATATCCAAGTCAGATGTGATATAAAAAACGACCAGTACTAATACGTATTTAGTGAATATTATCCGAAACTTTCATTCGAGCACCTCTGGATTTATTACATACTTAGCAACGATAAAGAAAACATTATGTAAATCGTATCTAGAAGTTAAAGTATCACATATACCAGATATATAAGTTAGTAAATGAATAAGACGAGTTTGACGATTCTTGATGTTATATCCTGTACCTCACAGGATTAAACTCTCATTTCAGTCAACTGCAAGTCTGGGAAGGTGACTGAATGGCAGAGATTTGCCATTCAGTGACCTTTTAGTTACTAATATCTCTTAGTTGACTAAATGAAAGAGTTTTATCCTGTGAAGGTTTATATGCATAACCATGCCGTTTTATGGTTAACAAAGCATTCAACTGAAAGTGTATACAATCTTATTGGATTACTTGCTGAAACAATGAGTTTACGTTTAACCCTTATTCTTAATGTCAAGATTATATTAATTGCGATATTTGGTGTGTGTGTGTGTGTGTGTGTGTGTGTGTGTGTGTGTGTGTGTGTGTGTGTGTGTATATATATATATATATATATATATATATATGAAAATTTAATATCGAAAAACTTCTGCGCTTATATAAATTATTTGTTTGAATGATTAAACCAATTTAAAAAAAAAATAATAAATGCTTATCTCATTCAATTAAAATAGTCCGTGTTATAATTAAGGAAATGTTATAGTGGAAATGTTGATTGTCAATGAAGTGGACGAGGAATATCCAACTTGGATTTCCTTGATCACTTACTGATATAAGTCAACATTTATTCAATAACATTAAATACATTGTATATTCTTGTTTTGACGTCTGTTTACAATGCGAGCGTTTATTTTACAAACAATATAAAACATGTTTTGTCAAAGCGTTTATTTTTGCAATTCCAATCAGATATCTTATAAATTATTTGTTCTTTCCACATCCTTTTTTGGGCACATTTTCTCTTAGTTAAAACTCTTGAAGTGGTGGTTATACAGTCCCTGAGACGTTCTAATTTCCCACATGAACGGTGAGTGAACGATGAACGCACTCTTAACGAACGATGAGCAAACTCAGAGCGCACGATGAGTTCGAGAAAGGCTGCTTTCAATTCAATGTATTTTTTAAAAAATGGTTAAACATTGAAACAATATGAAAACAAAAATCTTCATTATGATGAATGAACTGTTAACGTAATCTATACTCAATTAATTGTTGATTGATAATTAAATGAACTCCAAAAGAAGTTACTAATAATGAGTAGGGACAATGTCTTAAATTGTGTAAAAATTAAATAAAATGAAGATTATTATCTAACTCTTTCGATTTGTGTTTACAAAAAATGTAGGGACATGCTATCATGTAGTTAGGATTAATACCATAGGCATGGCATAGGGGATTTTTTTTTCTTATAATATTATGCATAAAACTAAACCGTGCTCTTCTCCTGCTTTGTCGTTACACTGTTGTGTAAATAACGCACTTTTAAATTTGATTATTAAGTCTTTAAATATTTTCCCTAAATTTCCTTTTGTTGACATTATAAATCAATATTCTCAGTAAGTAAGTGTCATTTTTTGGAAGTCACAAGTCGATCAGTGCCCCGTAAACGTATAGTAATCCAATAAATACAAGTCAATGCTATTTTACATTCTATTAAACTAACTTTAGTATATACCTTATTTGATTTAGAATTATAAAATACTAGCTTGTAATATATCTAAGAATTTGGAATTAGTTATTGATACAAAAAAATCGAAATTCTTATGAACAGAATAAAATACTTACTTGTATGTTGAAAATATTAAATCGTACGCAATTGACTTCATCAACTTGTACGTATACTTGTAACTTAATTTGTTTATTTTATATTGTACATTTGTATTTCTTTATAGAACAGGTTAAACAATTTCCCGTGCGATATTTAAATGTCGGGCTAATCTTTTGGTGATCGACCATGCTGTTTTGAAATAAATACAACTGAAGAATACTTGTAGTCTTTAAAAATTATTTCGGCCTATTATTTTAAATATTTGAAATTTATTTATTTAAACTGGTCATTTCGTTTATTCTTACTACTTTCACAGCGAAATTTAATCTTGTCAGAGATATCAAGATTAATAATGAGGTGACCAGGTATTACAAATAAATAAAATAATCAATTCATAATGAATTTGTTTACTTTCTGTCGGTAATATTGATACAATCTGACACATAACTACCTCAAGACTGTATAAACTGATATATAGTATATAAGGATACTATAAGAATCCTGCATAGTATAATCATTTTCGACATCTGTTTCTTAAAAACAAATTAAGAAGGGAATTTGAATTTCTACAACACTATTGTGGAATCATTAGATTCCGTGGTGGCTCAATTTTCGTGGAATTCGTATGTACCTCTCATCCACGAATCAACATCCTCCCCGAATTAACCTCATCCACGAATTAACATCCTCCCCGAAATAACATTCTCCCCGAATTAACATCCACCCCGAATTAACATTCTTCCCGAATTCATAAATAGCATGGGGTAATAAAGTTATATTTTTTGAAAGTTTAAGAATTACGTCTCCTCGAACATGTAACATTTACGCAATACATGAACACTGGTCCCCCAAGAAATTTAATGATTCCACAGTATGTTTGCAGCCCTTGTGTTTGTGTTATCAGTTGACCAATTTCTCGTATAGTCTACTACGTTATTGCATGGTTTGTACTGAACAAAAAAATCAAAAATAAGACGTAAGTCTTTAGGTGATAGCAGACACACATATGATTGTAATTTTAATGACTGTACGATTCTATCCCACCTATAAGGTTACGCGGACTCCAGACCGTAAGTTGAGACGATAATGCACTTTATGCCACCAAACACCAAATTTCTCCATAACCCCCCCCCCCCCCCCGTTGAGTCACGTTATGACCGCCGTCACGTTATGTCCGCCATCACAAAATGTCCGCCACTTTTTAAAAAAAAATCGTCACGTTATGTCCGCCATATCTAAATGTCCGCCGCTTTTTCGGAAAAATTATCACGTTATGTCCGCCTTTTCAAAAATTCCATATATTCCCCATTACCATATGTCCGCCGCCTTCAAATTTCTAGAAAATTGTATTTCATGTATGTACGTCGCTAAAAAATGTCAGTTTTGTTGTTTAGGTAAATGTATGGTCTAATATCCGCCACCAATGCTGAACACACTACTTTATCGTTTTATTTCTAAATATCATTTGCTATCCCCTTGTGTAATATTATGTCTGCCTTTATTGATCCGAAATCATTTTAAGAATGAAAATTTAATATACATTTTTTTTTGCAATTTACACTGGTCGTATTAAAAAATATACATGTATATACACTATCTCGAAACGTTGAAACATATGACTGTAAAGTATGTCATAACATTATGTTCGCCATTCAAAAATATTCCCCTATTTTCTAAAAGTCGTAATATTATGTCCGCCTTTATATTTTAAAAAGATTATATAATGACTACGCTAAAATTTAAAAAAAAATCGCATAATATCTGCTAACACGAATAAATGTTTCATTCGTAAGTCGTAACATTATGTCCAACATTATTTTTTTTTTTTTAAAGTCGTAACATTATGTCTGCCATTTTGAAATTTTAGGGAAATCGTACCATGACCACGCAAAACATTGTGAAAATTGTGGCAAAATGTCCGCCGACTTGATTGTATGTCGTAGCATAATGTTTGCAATTTAAAAAAGATTCCCTAGTTTCTAAAAGTCGTAACATTTTATCCGCCGCCTTTAAATTTTGAAGAAATCGTATTATGCCCACGCTAAATATTGTGGATATTTGTGGCAAAATGTCCGCCAACAGGAATATACGTTCAAATAAAAAAATATAGTTATAAGGAATTATATATGGCAAAATCTGTATCACGTCGTACAAGGACCTGAGGGCTGATATTGGTGTCTTAAATATAATGAAATGTATTTTTGTTTTTATTACGAATTTGAGATTTGAGTAACTTGATGGGTATGCCATTTTGGGCCATTTTCAGACATGTTCTGATTGCTGTAATGGGGTTGCTTTTCGAGAAATGTGAAAAGCCCTTAAAAGGGCCGTTTATTGTTTACCCCAAGGAGCTACTCTTTACTGTCTTGCTTATGGAAAGCAGAAATATGACAGTCCCAGCATCGGTGAAATGGATTTCGTCTGGTAGGAAGTGTCTGGGAAACCTGACGTCTATTTTGATGAAAGTTCTGTCAAGGATTTTCTTCATCTTATTGTTGACGGTTCTCCTCTTTGTGTCAAATTCCTCTCTATGTAGAGAAGAATTTTCCCCTGGAGACTATCTCCGTGAAGAAAATCTTGGGTTGTCGGGGGGTGAAATCTCTAATTCTGCGGAAGATGCTGGTCAGACAGTCGATGACAGTAGACGGCTCTGCTCCACTGGAAAGGTCGTTACCCCCCAAACAAATGACAACGATGTCCGGGCTGTATCGCATCATCTTGGAGATAATATATGTTTGGGCAGGGCTGGGAGGCTGTCATACCACCAACTCCAAACCAATCTACTGCAAATGGCAAATGGCATGGCAAAGTTTGCGAAATAAGAAGCTCGCTTCACATATGAGGATTTGAAGATGACTCCCATCTTTAATATAAAAAAATGCATGTTTCATAGTTATAGCAAACGTGGGGCAATACAAGCGATTGAATAATTATCACACGGTGACACTTATTACATTCTAAATTATTGGTGAACGGGTGTTGATATTATTCATTTCACTTCTCCTTAATTAAATAATAAAGATTAGTTAGACTGTGTACTGCTACTCCTGACATATAGAGAAATTCCAACATTACAGTTGTAAACAAAGAATCTCAACACAATACCGCCTCTGTTTATTCGAATTTTTTAAAATTTATATATAATTTTATCTTAAGTCCTTAACACCCCCCTTTGAACAAAAATCTGCGAATGAGCATGTAGCCAAATGAAAGTGATATTGATGGTGTCTTGGTGTAATGATTTGACCTTTAACTAACCGACGGCATTTGGGATTAAAGATACCAATTCTGCAACGAATAGTATTATCGATGACATATATCGACTGAAATTTACTAGTCTGTATGAATGTTTGTGTTCCAGTATCAAATAGATAGTGTAGGTTTTGACAAACGATGTATCTATAAAGATTTTGCGTTGTTACAGTATGACAATCGCTTCGCAGACGGTCGAAGGTGCTGTGTGTTGCATTATAACGTCTTTAGAGGCGTTGAATAGTGCGTACATTGCAACTAAATGCGTCAGCAACCACTTGTGGCCTCAGGCCATTTAATTGTTCACGTTGCATCGAGGTTAGTCGCGGCATTACAATCCGAATAAAATCGGTAGGTATGAAAATCAGAACTTTTCTTTTTTTTTAGATATTTCAAATCGATTGACTTTGCTCAAGCTCTATTTTTTTCCATTGGGTTTCCATAGATGTACCAGGACATTTTACCAATGCATTGTTATAAACAAAATATCAAAGAACATTAAACCGTAAACTGGCGATTGGATCAAATCATGCAATAGAAAAATATAATGAACATTTTCTGGTGGCTTTTTTTTTCAAATAAAAGTTGCAGTAGCGACTTTCTTTTGCTGTAGGGTACATACATTTATTTCCACAATCACAATTTTCAAAGTGTTGCATTGGCTACTGTAAACATGTGCAGCCCCAAAAGTCACAGAAAGTGTATAATTGATATAGCCGGCATTTTTTTGAGACAAACAAATGCAAGTTTTGTATTTTGTTTATCTTAGAAAACTTAGCCGTACTTAAAGCGACTCATTTGCAATTTTTGTTTCTTGATCTGGCATAAACAATTTTCGAAGCTAGTGTGCAATAAATAAGTATTTTGTAAGAAACGTTTTTATCTCAAAACAAGGTTTCAAACTTTGACTGACTCTAAACAAAAACATAGAGCATGGTTTCTATAAATACATTCCAATAAATTTTAAAGTTTTAAGTTTCATACAATACGATATTTTGTATTTCTAACATATATTACAATAAACATTGACTGAATAGATAGACAGATAGATAGATAGATAGATAGATAGATAGATAGATAGATAGATAGATAGATAGATAGATAGATAGATAGATAGATAGATAGATAGATAGATAGATTATATGTACATTATATTTTTGAAAATACAAAACGTATTTAAATTCTTTTTTTAGTAGAAGAGATAAAATCTTAAGGAAATAGAAAACAATTCAGTTTGCAGAATAAGAATGTATCATACATTACGCATACAGACATCTGTAGTTATACATTTGTTCTCATAATAAAGAACATATTCCCTCTTTCTAATAATACACAATATACCCATCACCGCCATCTTATTGAAAAATGTTAAATCAGCTAGACGTTTCGCTAAAATCTCACCGTTAAAATTATTTTCAGATCATATCCGTCTCCCGTCTTCAAAATCTAAGTTATAAATCTTATCAAGGTGAAACGCAATTTTATCAAACTGAATAATTCAATAATTTAAGCCCGATATGATAGTGTATACAAAAGCATTGCAATTAAACTGTGAAGCTTGGTTTTGAGTGTGTACCAAGTCATTTTGTATCAAAAACAGTAAACGTTGTATATTGTTTAACGAGTAAAACGTGTACTTATGATTCTCATCATTTGCAGAAGTTTAGTCAAATATCATGAAAGTGTATAGACACATACATATTAAATTGGATACTACTTTAATTTTTCTTTTGTCTTGTCTTGTCACTTTTACCGACTTCCGTGTCTCCTTTAGTTGCAGCATGTATGAAAAAAGATGTAAATTTTTACTTCTAAATTTGCATTTCATTTGAAATCAACAATGATATAAGAACGTATTATCAACATAAACATATTAAACACTGTAACTAATAATTTGAATTCCCTCTATAGATTTTTTAGATAACTGACAGTTTGTTATTGTCATTTTTCAATGCAACTATTATTTGGATATACATTCTTGTGCTTTAGTGTGCAATCAGATTAAATTTTATTATTAATATTCATTATGTCACTGCTGCTGCTATCGTGACAACCAGTGTCTTCCATACTCAGGACAAACCAGATAGCTACATGTACATCAAATTAATAAATTTAAGATATTTTGTTTGTTTCATTAGTTTTCTGCGTGCGATCTAGTGTTTGTGATACAAAAAATTGTTTTATCTGTGTAAAAAATTGTTATCGTATACAATTTTGCAATGTCAGCGCGTACTTTGATATTAATGGAAACATTTTTTGTCCCTTTCGATCATAGATGCACATAGCCATGTAAGAAGATAAGAAATGAATGCCCAAACAGCCGATAATTTGTATGAAGTTAAGCAACATTTAATTTGTTTTGGGTGGTTTTGTTATTGATTTACTTGTTTCTAAAAGATGTTTTAATAAATGTTTTATATTACAAATTAAGACTAAGACAATTTCCTTATTATGTTTTAGAAGAACTCATTCTAATCTAAAAAAAAAAAAACAACGTTAAACCATAGTAAACAAATTATTGCATTTAAGATAAACTTCATTAATCTTATACGAATCATTTAAAAGTCAATTGATTTAAATATTCAAAATCACGTACCCGTTGTAAGAGCTGTGAGTGCTGTGAGATCTCTACAACCTGTAGACACATCACAGGCCTCATTGCTGCAATTACACATTTCCTTGCATTTCTCTCCGTAGAACGGAAAAGGGCATTTGTCGGAACAATTGAGTCCAGTGTATCCAGGCATACATTCTTAAATTCAGGGTACAAAGTAACAATTAAATTAAAAGTTTTGATAATTGTTGTAATTTATATATTTGTCGGACAAAAATGAGGTAAATAAAAATTCATAATCATTATTGTTTTTTTTAAAGATTTTAGAAATATTTCAAAGTTAAGATATTGTAACTTACTCTTGCATATGTTTTTCTCAATATTCCTGAAGTAACCTATACAACATCCATCGATAGTGCTAAAAACCAAAAAAGGGGTAACATTAAAAAAAACAACAACAATGCACCGCTTCTTTATCCACGTAAAAAAACAATCAACAAAATATTGAATTCCTCATTGCACAATGCCTGCGATACAACAGCAAAGCCGAATTTGGAATATAAAAATGATAATGTAATCCTGCTACATGTGTATCTTGATTTGTAACAGAAAATGCTGAACGAAACAAACATAGTTTGCGTTTCTCTTTAAATCAATAAAAAACTAATACAGTCAGGGTGGAATGACAGGAATGTAATGAATTTAGTAAATCTTCCCTTTTCCTTTGTTGACGATTTGAAATAAGCATAATAGAAATAGTCAAAACGGATGTTTTTGACTTTTGAGTTTTGACTGAACAAGACAAAGTCAATGGGGTTTGCGTCAGTTGTACTTTACAGTTAATGAAGGAAATTCATTTTCAAAGATATATCTAAGTTATGCAGGTCCTAGCTTCACCAATTGCTGTAAAGTCGGCTATAAGGATATCTACATAAGTTACATCATTATATATAAAAGCAGTAATCAGTGTTCAATTGTTGGAAGTAAACTTTAAACAAAATATTGTAGTCACCATATATAATGATGGAATAATGCATATACTAAAAAAGTTTTATGTAACAGAAACGTGTCCGTATCTCTTGCTAATGATAAAGTGCTATAATCGATGTGAAATCACCGAATAAATGATATAGTATGCATTTCGTTGTGGATGATGACTGCTAAATTAAAAAAAATAATATTACTGAACAATTCCTGCTCCATGTTTAGTATCAGAACAACAGGCAAATGCACATTTTTATGACACTATTATCATTATGTTTATCACTAAAGAGGTAATTCGGTGGTGTTAAATTTTATGGTTATTCTGTGCAAAAACACATAACATTTTTATTTCGTTTAAGTTTGAAAAGAAGCTTAAAAAGACATAAATCATCTTTTGAACATGTTGAGCATTTTGTTGATCACTATGGAAGGCCTTAGTTACTTAATCTGTTTTAAAATTGCAGAAAGAGGAACCATAAAACGTGAAATTTAAGTAGTTACGAACTAAGAGCAAAAAACGAGTACTATGCATACACCTGTCGAAAGAACACAAAATACTAAATTACGTTAATAGTAAACAAAAGATCAATAGGCCTTAACAGTCACCTGAGTAGCATAAAACTCATACACAAACTTGTCGAGGAGTCTCATATATGCATTTAATTATGTTTCATTCTGGAGAAGAAAAATTACAAATTTGTAATGACGACCACCTCTTTCAAAAAGGACTCTGAAACCTATTATTTTAGCGAAAAACTAAATAATCTGGTCTACAAAATCATAAATTCAGTTTTCCTTACATGTGTGTGGGAGTAAAGAAGAACATTTTTACATTATATGCATTAACATCTTTACATCTATTCTGGCCCTGCCCTAGAGTCAAAACCCATACTCCAGTGGACATAAAATTTAAAATTTTAGTAGAGGACTTCCTGGTAAACATAATTATGAAGTCAGTTTTTCTTACAGATGTGCAAGAATAGAGAAGAACATTATATGCATTAACACTATATGGCCATATTGCCCCCCCCCCCCTAGGTCCTAAACCGCTGACCCAGGGGCCATGAATTTCACAATTTACAATTTAGGCAGAGGAGTTCATGGACATCATAACCATGCAATCAGTTTTTTCCTCACATGTGTGGGAATAGAGAAGAAGATTTTTGAAAAACAAAAACAAATGGTATGCAGTGGCGTTTTTGACACATGCTTCATTATTTTACTTATTTTAATACAGACTTAATATTACTATTAAGTACTAGTTAATAAACGTTAATGTTGTCCGCCATGTTTTTGATAAACTAATTCGAGGCCAAAACCACATCTAAATGTTTAATTTAATTCCAATAACGGTATTCTTTAGATCGTAGCATTTTGTTTTATCTAACTTTTTCAATTCGTGTTTACAACAAATGTAGGCACATGCGATCATGTAGTTAAAAAAATACCAAAGGTATAGCATTGAGACTTTTTTCCCTTATAATATTATGTATAAAACTGGTTGTGTATATCATCTATTTTTTTTTCTCAAATATTATAATTATTATTATCATTATTATTATTATTATTATTATTATTATTTCGAAAAAGGCAAAAAACAACTACAACCAAAGTAAACAATGGTCTTTAGATTCAAAAGGCTGTTCGCGCAATATTTTTGTCTCGGTAAATCGCATCTGGAATTTTAAGTATCACACATACCGAATAAGTCTTATACGTTAGGAATTACTTACGTGAAACTACACATTTAACTAGTTTGAGTTCAATCCAACTTGTTTATAAGAAGAAGTATTTTACCCGATGATGCACTAATATCTATCACAATAGCCCTTGTTTGTTGCTTAAACATGTCCAAATAAACAATATCGACATCTGATTGAAAAAAAAGTATGCGATATTAATCTTATTTTAATCACTCCCTTTTGCTCTTTTTTAACTTTATTGTAGAAAGGACACTATCAATAGAAAACTTATAACTTTTTGAAACCCTTTTCTAAGTTTATTTACAGTAACAAAGATTGGTAAACCGTTTTGATATATATTTCAAGCAAGTAACTAAATAGGACGAGCACAATAGTTGGCCATGAATGAGTTCGCAAAATGGCGGCGTTTGTAAATACTGTCCGCTTGGAAAGTTGAGAGTAAAACAACCGTAAATCATGAACGTATCATAACCAATTTCAACCGAATAATTTTTTTTTAATTTTTGCATTTTTTTTTATTTTCTGGATTAGTCCACTTTGATGCAGCGCGTGTTTATCAAACACAGACCTGATTTGTCAGGGCGTCTATTTTACATTTTCAATCAAATATTTGAGAAAAATGTTAATTCTTTCCTATTACTTTTTGAGGCACATTCTTTTAGTTATACCTCTTAACGTTTTTCTTATACAAAGCATAGATCGTGTCAAACTATACAGTGCTGCTATCGCGAAAGTTGACAAAACAATCCCATCCTTCATGTAAATCCTGTACCCCGCATCTTACCCTGCAAATAAACTATATCCTATCCTATCATATCACTTATTGTCCACATTTAGAAATAAAAGTTTAATAAAACGGATTGTGTTTATTGATGATCAAGACGAAATTTTATGTTATTCTTTTAAACCGTTAAAAATATTGAATCATATGGCCATAAAATTCGAATAAAGCCTGTCAATTCTTACCTCATTAAAAACCCGAAAATTATGGAAGCTTTAAATTTATTTGCATGACAAAATACAATATATAAACATATCCACAAAACAGTGTATAACATTCAGAGGAAAATAAGGCAAAAATACAATAATTTATGTTTTTACTACATATATTGTATTTAACATTAACCATGTCCAAAAACTTAAAAATAAAGTGGAAGTGATTCATGGAGGAAAAAGTGATGTTATAAATGAAATTCATTGCCTATGAAAATAACGAAAACCCGCGTATAGAAATTTAAATTGATTGATTTTTCAGAAAAAAAATAACACAAAAACCGTATATCTATAACAAATATCAATTGGATCAATAGGTGGACCATCAAATGACACATGAACAAAAATACAGATAAAATCCTTATTCTAATACATACATATCTGAGGGTACATTAAAAAAAGTTCTTTGGCCAAGCCTCAAATGTATAACGATGCAAGATAAGTTTTGTTTCATATTTCTAATTTTCAAAATATTATCTTTTTTATCAAGCGATAGCATATCAGTTGTAAATAAAATACAGTCTTAAAATCAGTAATAAAAATTTTACATACACGTGTTAGCGCATTACTATTGTATTTATTAAGAACGTAACGTAAATTACAAAAAAGATAAGACAGCTGTATACGATATACATGTATTTCAATAGAATCACACACAATGGGTACAAAATAATGCCTTTTTAAACAGTTGATTTCTTTTCCTGGTACATCGACTATAAATATTAAAGCAAGTGTGTTTTCTCTAAGAATTTTTTTTTATAAATTACGAAGTTTAACGTGTAAATACATTAACGCAGTTATGAATGATATCAGCATGCGAGAAATGCATTTATGAAAAAAAAAATGTTTATTATTGCACATTAACATGAACGCTTCAGATCTGGTCTGGAATATTGGAACACAAATAATAAATAATTGGTTTGAAAACATGATTAAAATCATGCTTGTGTATAAAACTCAAAATTTAACACCCTTACAAAAATGTTTCTGAAACATTTAAATTATCAAATCGCATAAGATTTGGAGATTACGTATTTCACTTTTAACAGAGGGTATGTGGTATTTTTACCAACTAAAAGTCTAAAGAATTTTTTTTTCGCAGAGAAAGCGCAAAAGGCATACATGTTATTTTCTTTGATTCCATGTACATAATATGCTTAGAATAATTGTAGTGATTTCTAACCATCGCATAATTATATTACAAATCACATATACTTTTTTCATCTACTTAAGGCAAATAAATATAACAAAGGAAAAACCGTGAAAATCATTAAGCAGGGAAGGTAAAATTTTTCAATTTTAAAGTATCTTTAAATATATAAATTCCTATTATAGCAAAAGCAGTAAAGAGGTATAGCGCCTTTTCCCAGTATTTTGCCTACACCTGTGTTTGGACGGAAAGTACATGTTACTAAAAATAGCTTCAGGTACCAAGCTGTCGCAATATGATTTTCAAAACCCAAATACACTGTACTGATTTTATAATGGTGTCTGTAACAACTTATTTCTCATAAATTATGGAAACTCTGTGTATAATAGTAGTTGATATTCTGAACTTTGATAAGTTAAAGCAAAATACAATGGATCTTACTGTAAATATAGTATATGTATAGTGTTAATGAAGAGATCTATATATATTGGGTTTGCTCATACTTAGACTCAATTACACAAGATAATTTTACAAAAAACAGAGAAGAACAGATACATGTAACTTAACCTCTCTATTCGTTTTATGTTTCAATCTAAGTGAAAAAAAATATTTACTACTTAGTGGACTCGATCCAGCGCCCACAAAATCAAAAAGACCTCCGCGTTACCACTAGGACACGCATCTAACATTTTTAGAAGATGCATTTTCAATATGTATGGCTATAAATATGATTGTATTAGAAAAGACACTAATTGAAATATTTGTCTAATTTTCAGTACGAAGACCACGTTAAACCAAAACTAATTTAATGTAAACGTGTACTCCAACGGGTAGAACATAATTTTAATCGGATGTCTTTGGTTTAGAATGGTTCAAATAGTCAAATATTCAATTGTTTATCGTATACTAAGTACTTTCCTATATATCCCTAACAAAACCTGAATATTTTAATGATGTCGTGTAAGATAAATAAGACTCTTAGAGCATGGTGATTGTGTAATTTGCGTTTCTTTGAATATATTTAAACTAAATATTGTATAATATTGAAAATGTCTGATGTTTGCAAAAGTTCTATATTTGAGGCCAAATCGTATATTTATTATTAAGTGCGCTATACCTCTTTTATAAATACAAGTAAGTATTTTTCCATCCGATTTTTTTTTAAGTTATCTGTGTCTTATTCCTTATTGGTATTCAAAAAAATTAAATGGCAAATTCTTCATCAACTCCATAATTTTCATCAACAACAGTGCTGATAGTATGAACGAACATCTTCCCTTTTCTTCAAACTGTTACTTATTTTTCTGTATTTTCCAAGGAATTGGCATTGAACTTTTATATTTTTTGTTGTGCATATAAGTGATCACCGGTACGGCATTTCAGGCGCCCACAACTGGTAGACTGACTGCCCACTAAAATAAGTCTTCCTTAAATTTGTACATTATTTCCCGTTCCATTCAAGTGATGTGTTGTTTCTTCTTCTACAATAACCAATTGAAATAATATATGAGGCAATGTGTGATTTATGTTTTGCTTAAACAATTTTAGTGCTGTATTTAATATCAAACAAGCGTTTAATAATATATACGCTTTCAAAGGTCTATGCGATGTATTACACAATGATCTTCTTAAAAAGTATGCTTTAGTTGCCAAACACATTATATACATGTACCTGTATTATGTCATTGCATACTATATACAATTATTGTCATTACCCTCTGCAATATTTTATGACAAATGGCATTGCATTTTGCACAGAACAGTAAACAAGCCTATCTGAATTCTTAAAATCAATTCAATGGTCACTATTAAGTAAATAATATAAAAATATAATATTAAATGACTTTTTTTTATCTTAATCATGCTTAGTAACTATTACCTTCTTGTTTGTTTTCATTTTGTGATTTTCTTCTAATTTTCTTAAAAACAAAAAAGACAGCAACTAAGACGCTCAAGGCCAATACAACACACGTAACAATAATTATTGTTTGGGTTGAGTTATTATTTTCCGTGTTTTCTTCTTTTCCTAACCTAAAACAAACACGTTTTCAATGAAAGTTAAAGCAACATAATCTGTATTTCTTTTACACATCAATTTTGCTGGAAAAGCTTGTTAATACTTTATGATAAATTAGAATAAAATAAATCTTTATTTTGTTAGAAGAAAGATTTATCTTTAAGGAATCTATAGAAAAAAATTAATATGCAGGACAAAAAAATGTAATTTTGGCTTCATTCTCTTTTTACAAAATGTCCCTTCTGATGACTTACATATCTACAGGGGTGTTAGATGACAAATTAAATCTTGTAAAAACGCTTGCAGAAGTATCACGATCTGTCGTAAACGTTGGGTTTTCTGTTACTGTTGTTGCTTTCTTCGTCAGTCGATAGCAATCCGGGTCTGAAACGGTTCAAAATAATAGTAAAATGTTATTAAAGTCCCTTTAATAAAGCGAGGACTCCCGAGCTGTTCATTCATGTCCAGTACACATTTCCTTTTCGATAGCGTCAACATCACGATGTATACAATATTGATACGAAATCGATTTTACATTGTCAACATTGCCGAATACGGATATTTCTTTGTCGTTAACATCGTCAACATTGTCTACATCACAACGTTGACGATGTTTACCAAGTTTACATTGTCCACATTGGCCTCATTTCTTCGACGTTGAACCAATATCGAGTTTACATTGTCGAGATAGCCGATACTTCTTTAACGTTTACAACGACGACATCGCAAAACGTTGACGATGTTGAATCGGTATTGAGTTTATATCGTCGACATTGTCGATATTTTTTAACGTTAACATCGTAGACATTGCAACGGCGACGATGTTGAACCAATATCGAATTTACATGTCGGCGATGTCAACGATGTAAACAAGAAAGAAAGCACACGATGTAGACACAATGTCGACTCATTGTTGGTCAACATTGCAATGTCGACGATGTAAACAGGATATAGAGGGTACGCTGCAAATTATGCGAATATGATATTAACACAGTGTCGACTCGATGTTTGCCAACGTTGCGATGTGGACAATATTGATAAAACATCGTGCATTGGACATACATCGTCGACCACGTATAAAAAGATATGTTGCTCTACAGTACTAAGTAACAAAAATATTTTACCGAGAATTTTGTTTTAAATGATAGCAATATAAAAAATTAATAAAAATCATAGATGACATCATCATATTTGACCTTTTGATATGACCTTGAAATTTAATGGGTTTAAAGTCTGAACACTAGGTATAGTTGTGACCAAATTTCAGGTCGTTACCATGAAAGAAACACAAGTTACACATTTTGCAACGATAGAAGGCTGAATTGCAAAAAAAATCACGCGAATTCAATTCTAATGTAGGTTTCAAAGTGATCAAAATCCTTTTTACCTCAATATTTTTATGCTATGAGTGATTGCTTGGTATGATTGACATTATTTTCTTAAGATAATTGATTGAATTAAACCTTTAACTAATATTAAGCCATTACTTTGCCTTTTTGAGAAAATATTTCAAAATATTGATTTCACTTGTGTTTCGTACTACCTTAATTTCTACAAGGACGACAGTTCCTTTTCATTTCTTGTGGTGATTCACGCGGGATGTGATGGTTGCAGAAAAAATACATAACGCGCATTAGTAAATGTCTGTTAATTTATACATTCCATTACAAGCCTGCACCTAAATATTCTACACTTCCACAGAATGAAGTATTTTATAGGCCAAAAAAAGCTAAATGAAAGACGATCCCTCCTTCATCTTCGAGATGGGGTGGTTATAAATCTACAATTAACTTTTGATAGTTTCAGAAAAAAAAACACTTACACCTGAATGCTTCATCTGAATAATAATAGCTCGGACACGAATTGTTTTAAAAACGGCACAGTCTGTTCTCCAGTTCTGTTGTATCACATTTCCACTGATACTGTAGCCTGTACATTTACCTGTAAAAGACGTACTGTTATTAAAAAATGAGACTATTTCGGCCCAAAATCAAATATCACACGGAAAATAACGGGTTCGATTAAAATACATCTCTGGTTTTAATTAAATATCAATTATATCATAAATACTTTTATTTCTGTAAAATATGATGCATAAAAAACGAATTATATTGCATAACAGTTAATGTTTACGCAGGTATACACTTCGCGTACGATTTAATATATTCGATATACCGGTAAATATGTTACCTTGTTCCTAAGAACTTCGATTGTCTACTTATTTTATTTTTACTTTCAAATGCTTACAGATATGGTTTACATGTAATATTGGTTAATTTTGATCTAAAAAATTAAGAAATTAGTATTAGGATTTTACAATTCTTGTTCGATAAATTTTCTTATACCGCGCACTGAACGACTTGCAACTTTGAAATAAATTAACTTGCTTATGGAAAGGCACAAAACGATTAACACGATAGGATAAACGGAAAAACTGATAAAATTGAACGATAAACCTGATATGATTAACGCACGATAGGATAAGATTAACGCACGATAGAACAGTATACACGTACGATACGATAGAATTAATGCACGATAGAACAATATACACGCAGGATACGATAGGATTGATACACGATACGATAGGATAGAATTGTAAAAAATTACGTTGCGGGTACTGTAATTCACAAAAAATGTTTATGTGACCTACTTGTTTTAATGAAATATGGTATTATGTGACGCAATATTTTTTTTCAACACAACAGTTATGTTCTCTGTCTTTAAAAAATAAAACCCTGCAAACATGTTTAAGTAACAGAAGATTATTCAATAACTACCGATAGAACCGGAGTCTATTTTAGATAAAAGTTACATTATTTTCTTCAAAAAGTACATGATAGACAATTAAAAAGTGATCACCAGATTTAACTGAGAATAATATTATATGTAGACAGTGGAAATATTTGGAGAAATTCATTATAAAATAAAGATAACTTCCCTTTGAAATCTGATAAGATGTAAGTGGTTAATTTGTATATGAGTGTCGCTTGTTTGTTTTCAATCATATAGCCCACATAATCAATGTTAAAGTTATATTGATATAATTGCACTCATTTATCATCATGAAAAAAAAAATTAAAATCAATCAATCAAATACATTTGATTATCGAAACATTAATTGATATAATTAGTAACTATCACGGACAGTATTTAACAAAACGCGACACACTCACAAAGAGAACCCTACTTTACAACCAGCGCCAGCAAATAAAAAAACCATAACTTGTTTAGCAACAAAAACATAAATTAGCAAAGTATGATGAACTTAATGAATAGAATAGAAATATCTAACAAGGTTTATGAAGAATGCTTTTCACTGTGGATATATGACATATCTTAATATCTTAATAAGCAAAAAAATAGTTATAACAATAATAGTTATTTTATGCGATATACAAATAATCAAACTTAATTGACGATATAGGCAAAAAACACATTTAATGGTGCTACAAAGAATTGTACAAGTTATCACAAGGGGAATATACTCGGTACTATTTGTCAAAATATGCACAGGAAGTAAAGGTAATTCTTGGTACAAACTAACAAATTCCTCAACTTCCTCTTCCTTTTTCCCGCCAAAGAACAGCCTTTGTTAAAAACTACTTTTCAAAAACCTTCCCACCCAGCCCTAACGTTAATTTGTCAATCTAAATGTTTTTTTTTTGTACCAAAATTTGCCTAAAACTTTTCACTAAAGCTCATTAATCTGCTTCCAGTCTTTCCTTCTTTCAGATCAGAACCTTACTGGAAGATGACCGGTCAACATGCTTCTCCCAAATCCGTCATTGTAAAGAGAGTGTTGACACCAGCGGTGCTAACATATTCTATACCAAAGTCTAGCTTGACATTTCAGAGGGAGCGGCCATGCAAACCAGCTGTGATAGTATATTCATCAACAAAATACTCATATGTCACTATTAATTTAAAATATTAAGAAACTTCTCACACTGCACTCTGTGGCGGGTCCTGGGGGACCTAATGAGAGGTCTTTTCGGGACATGTTTGGTCTGTGCGTTTTCTCCCATATGTCAAATTGGCGGAGGGCCGGTGTATATGTTTTGGGAAATTTGCATCCCATGTGCTAATGATTAGGGTTCACAAGTATCTCGCCATACTTGGGACCTCCTCCACCTCCTAAAAAAGGGGGAGGCTCAACGGGTTTACTCAAGGTTAGCAAGTACGAGTATATACCAGGAAGCAATCACGGGGTAAGCAGTCATGTCTCGAGTCATCCCCGTCCACATGTCATTTATCAAGCATAGGACATCTCTGGCACTTGTGATCAAAACAAGGCCCGCGTCTTGCCCGTTATGCGCCTTTTGCGTGTTGGTATTTCGGTGGACCCCCAGACCTTCCATAGCAGAGGCAGGACAGTGTGGCCTTTACCCAACACCCATGGACTTTGTGGTTAACATGTTTGTGCGTTTGTCATATAGACACTGACATTTATCTGTATATTGACTCTGTGTTGGCAGATGATACATTGTGAACTATTGCCTATTTTGTTCTGTATTCAATAATAGCAAACTAGCAATGCTGTGGGAGTGTGTTCTGACGAACACTGGCGGAACTCCATAAAAAGTATGATCGCAGATAGGCAGGCAAAATATCATTGGTATCGTGTATCATGACTGTTAAATAAATACTATAAAAAGGTATTTAAAAGAGTCTTGAATGCTTGTTCCGCAAATTAAGGCTCTTTGGTATTAGAAAAAAGAAAGTTAATTCCATCGTATATGAATTTTATTAAAATATTCATTTGATAACTTAGAAATTAATATACTAATGGGCTTTTTGTTTGATTATTTGTTTGAGTGTTTTTTTTCTATGTTGCTTGTTATACATATGATTCGAATCATGAATTGGAATTCTGAGTAATGTAAACTCGTGATATAAGGAAATAGTTTGTCATCTTGCACTGTACATTTGATCATTTAATCTAATGGTATAATATATATATGAGTGCTTTTTCAAATATCAAATACATCTATATTTCACACGGAAACAAATCAATTACGTTTTATGTAATTCATTACAGGAACTTATGCGGATATCATGAACAGAGGGTCAAAGTAAAACTATATATGTGCGCTTTATACCTACAGACAATCATCGCGTTATACATTTTAACTTGAACCTTTCAAGATATATTAAGAAATGAACCAATCCAACAAATATAGTTAATAATAATATTTTTGAAATGTAAAAAAAAAACACCATTGTACCTTCTACAACATCTATCAAAATACAAGTAATTTATACATTAACATTATATGATCAACTAACCAAGTTTATTATTGATGCCTCGTATTGGTGAATATAAGTAATGGAAACAAAGGTTTTCGCCACACAATATTTCCTAAACCATCTTGCTATTTTCAACGAAGATTAAAACAGAATTCCAATTGAGAAAGTTCATAATCATATAATATATCAATATTGTCATAGTTTTTGTTGGCTATGAATCGATAACAGACGATGGCAGCAAAAAAAAAAATTATAAAATAAAATAAAGAAAACACAATGCCAATAAAAAAATATTTATTGGTTTTGGAAAATTTGGAGATAGGAGAAAATAATGGATATTAGTTAAACTTCAGTTTGAGTATTTAATATTTTATTAATTCGTAGTTTTACTAATTTATATTCATGTTGCTACAATATTCTAAAAATATTGTGTATAAAATTAAATTAAGAGTAATGCAAAATAGATAAATACCGAGGACTTGTTGCTGAATCCAGTACAAAACTGTGGACTAGGTTAGAAAGTTAAAAACTTTGGACAGCTGTCGCTTGTTCAACGTAAATAAATCAAATTCCTAATTACGAGAGAGAGAGAGAGAGATAGAGAGAGAGAGAGAGAGAGAGAGAGAGAGAGAGAAAGAAAGAGAGAGAGAGAGAGAGAGAGAGAGAGAGGTAGGGTAACCTTAAAAATCATGCAAATTGATTTAAAATACTTTGATTATGTCGTCTTTTTCTTTACACTTAAAATAAGTAACCTGTTGCATATTATAAGAATGATATATCAATAGACAAAAGTACTAAGGATATATTCCTACTCGAGCGGACAATTTTTAAGCTATAATTAGAATTGCTTCTATGTATGAATCAAAAAACATTGCTTGTGGGTTTTTTTGTTCGTTATTTTATTTTTGCTTGAAATAATACAATCTTGAAATGATTGTGTTGTTAATACATATCGATTTTGAAATATTTGAACACTGCACATCAATCTTCTCATATAAAATGCATGTACATATACTGTAAGCATGTAAATATCCCAAAATTTCACCCCCTCCTATCCCAAACCTATCATTTAACGAAAACAACGAATGGTGATTTTTTTTCTAATCCAAACAAATAACCTATACATTTTTATAAATAAACAATGGGTTTAGCATATGAAGAAAAGGGGTATTTTGTACTCTTGAGTTTCCATCAGTTCATTCTGATTATAATACTTGAGTTCACGTGACTGCATCATCTGAAGTCTACATATATTCTGAATATGTTATTAGTGATGTGTCTGATAGCTTACCAATAACTCTCTAGTAAAATTAGCGACTTTGAGTTCCCACGCATCCCAGTTGATACGTATGTCCGTGCCAGGTACATGTGAACCTGGCACGTGTGTACTCATAGTTTAAGGAAATATACAATGTAGCTATGATCATTGTTTTTGAACCTATAAAACTTCAAAAAGGCATCATAGATGATATCAAATAGTGTGGTTCATTTGTATTAATTGTATTAATCATGACTTTGGGTTTTTATATTGAGTATAATCCATACACATTATGAAAAATAAAATATTTTGTTTGAAATTAATAAACACGTCTACTATATTTAAACGTGATTATCCTCCGCGTAATGTCATTAGAAACAGCATTTTGTATTCCTTGTTTAACAGTTACAAAATCCATTTTACATAGAACTTTAACAAGAGGCCCATGGGCCACATCGCTCAACGGAGGTACAATGTGTATGATAAAATCAGTTAAATGGAGTCATAATACAAACACTCTGGACGATGTAGTACAAGGGTTGTCCCAAAATAGCGGAGACAGAACACATAAATTAAAATCTGTTCATTGTAATTTCATTAGACTTCTATATTTTCGTCAATAACCTTTTGGCAAACAATACTGAAAAATTCAAATCTGTAATTTATTTATTTATTGGAAAAATAAATAATTAGTAGCAAAATAATTGCTAGGCGGCGCAATGTGCTACCTCGAAAATGTGCCGTCTTTACGTTGTTACTTAAGCCTTCACGTCGTTTTTGATAACATCTATGTTTTATTTCCGAAAATGTCTTGGACAATATATTTTCATGTTCCCTGAATGCACATTAAATACACATTTCTTGTTTTACTTTTTAAAATATTTTCTAAGTACAAAGGATCAAACTTACCAAGCTTACCTTGTATAACCTGTTGTCTAACGTATGTTTTCCGAAATGTGTCGTTCAGCATTTTGACGTCCATTTCTATCGGTCGTAGTTTCTTTTTTTCACTAATTGTCAGTATAGTATTACGAATATTCTTAATGTTGTTAGACTACTTATTCACAAAATGCATTTCTAAGCGATTTTTGTTAATCTATGTACTTCAAATACCACTAAGGATTTGTTTCAATATCTTTACCAAATTTTATCAGTTACCGCTGCGCCGCCTTAAACGCTGACGTCATCATTTTATTACGATTAAACACTCCAACTTGTCACACAACGCGCTATCAAACCTTTAAAAAATTGTTATACCCAAAACTTTTTAAGGGTAAATAACAGAGTTGTTTACAAATTTAGATGAATTTTCTTATTTGATTTTTTTTTTTCATTTAAGAAGTCCTTTTTTTCGAAGTTTTTATTTCATTATGTTGATTTTAACTTTTCGTTTTTTGACAATGCGCCGCATGTCGAATTTAAGATCTAGCATGCCTGTATTTCACTATTTTAGACTCAAACAATATTTGATTTTAAAACATAATTTGAATGCAAATTATTTGAACCTTTTGTAACACAATTTTCATCTTCCTGTGTCTTCGATTAACTGAAAAACGCCACTTGTCTACGCTTTTTGGGGAAAATCCTCGTATAATACATGTAGATCCTGTATAAATTTCCCTCTGGATATTCTTATGTTTATTATCAAGTTCCTTTTCTAACAGGGTGATTTTAAAGTCATATCACATGTGGAACATTGCCGTTCTCAAGAAATCCTAAACAGTTGTTTATATATCGGATATAAACCTATATCAAACTTTGAACCACTTGTGAGTACTAAGAATCCTCCAGGAACCAAATTCTTAACACTTTTAAAGGATCAGCAATATTTCAAAACGTTTGCATATATTATTGTGGAATTATTAAAATTCGTGGTGGCTCAATTTTCGTGGTTTTTGTGGGAAGCCCTCCCCCACGAATTTAAATCCTCAACGAAAACAATTTTAGAAAGAGTTATCTTTGTTACTGAAACAGTAACCGACGCATCCACGAAAAAACATCCCCACGAATGAGCAAAAAAGTCACAATCCACGAAAATTGGCCCCCACGAATTTAAATGATTCCACAGTATTACATTTAAGTTTTTGTAAAAAATTAAAATGTTTTCCTTTGAAAAATTGGATCCCCAATGTGGCCCCACCCTACTCCGCGCGAATTTGAATTGAACAAATTTGAATGTACATTATCTGAGGTTGCTTTCACTAAAGTTACAGTTTTTCTGGGAAAATAATTTTAAGCAGATTTTTAAAGATTTTTCTACATATATTCCTATGCAAATTTTTGTCCCCCTACGTTGTGACCTCATCTTACCCCCTGAGATCATGTTTTGAATAAACTTGAATCTACCCTACCTGGGGATGCTTCAACACAGATTTCGGCTTTTCTGGTTAATTAGTTTCTGAGGAGAAGGTTTTTAAAGATTAACTCAATACATTAGTATGAAAAAAAAATTACCTTCCATTGTGGCCCCACCCTACGCCCTGGGGTCATGATTTTCACAACTTTGCATCTACACTACCTAAGGATGCTTCCACACAATATTTAGCTTTCCAGACTGATTAGTTTCTGAGAAGATTTTTAAGATTTACTCTATATATTCCTTTATAAAAATTTGACCTCACCTCCTATTGTGACCCGAACCTATCCCCGGGGGTCATGATTTTCACAACTTTGAATAAACACTACCTGACAATGCTTCCACACAATTTCAAATATTCCTAATTATCTCCCTTATGTCCTTATTTTTCACTACTTTGAACTCACTTTGCCTAATGGTGATTTGTGTCAAGTTTGGTTGAAATTGGCCCAGTAGTTCTGTAGAAGATATTGAAAATGTGAAGAGTTTACAGGCAGACGGACGACAGACAAAATATGATCAAAAAAGCTCACTTGAGCTTTCAGCTCAAGTGAGCTAAAACACGAATATATTTAGCAGACTGTCAATAAGTTTTGTGATTAAATATTATTGTAGAAATATGTTTTCAAGACTGAATGTGTCATTCATTATTTATGAAGAACTGTGAGAAAAAAAAATCACACACAAAAAGACAAGGAAAGACAAGAATTACCCCACATCATCTAAATTCAAATATTTATAGAGACAATTGTACAAATATATACTTTAACGGGAGTTAATTTTCTACCAAAACAAATATATATGCGCTCTTAGAAATTAGCACGGGCAGAAAATGATTCTTAAATTTAAAAAATTCACTTTAAAGCAAAAACCATATGCATTTTGATTATTTTCTGTTGATTTGATTCATTTATTTATTGGTTTTCTACTGAGGTTTTCATTCAAAATAAACACGCTAAAATAGCTATTCCATAATATTAAAGAAAACGGATATTAAAATCAGAAAACAATGCAATGATATAATCATATGACCCAAGCTTTAATCAGCAATGAAACAGAATGTAGCGTCGGTTAATAGACAGGTGGTTTAAGGTACATCATAGCTCAGTGTAGCGGTAAAATTTTCAAACATCAGCTATATTCGCTGCCTCTTTAAAACAAAAGCTACAAACAAATAAAAAGAACATGATATCATTTATTAAGAACCAATAAAAATTAGAACTATTTGAGATACAAGTTAAAAATATTTTTTTAGAAAAAATAAATATGAAAGACATAATTAGAAATTCGATTTTCGGATGTATAACTTGAAGTGTCATATGATTATATGTACACCCTGGACAGAACTGGCCTAATTTATCACTTGTTGAATGTACAGAAGAATTTTATAAATGACATATGGCTTATTTCTTTCGGTCTTCAGGTTTCAGTCATAAAGCTCACTTTATCAATGAAAAAGGGAAATAACATCGCACTTATGTATCTTAATAGAACAACGCATTGCATACATACATTTGATTAAGGGAACATTGGTTGATAGAATTAGGAACTATCGCATACTTGATATTTTACAAAAATTTAAATGTTATATTCACACGACACACTCACAGAGATAACCCTGCATTTAGAAGAGGCGCCAGGAAGTAGAGCATCATTACGTATTTAGTAGTAAATACAGGAATTCGCTTTTGCTGATTGCGGAACTAAAATTTGAATGGTATTCATGTTAAACGGCATACATGTCACTTATATTGAGAGTCTAATCTAAATTTCAAGTGTTCCTCTCTTAAATTAGACGTCCGATGCAATATTGTTAGTTTGATTCAATATCAAGCGATCTGCACTCAATTGGAATTGAAAATGTATGATGAAGTTAAGAAATAAAATCAAATGTAAATAGTTAAGTTAACTAAATTGGTAAACATTAATGTTACCTTATGAGTAGATGCATTAGCAAAGGATACAAACTACATACCTTGAGATAAAAAAATATAATTTAAAAGACCTGCTATACTCGAATATATAAAGATTTAAGCTTATTGATTACATTAAATTGTTGCATGATTAACCAAATTTACCATTAAAAAAAACAAAAAAAACCCCCAAAACTCGTGTTCTAGCGCAATTATATTCAACAATAGTGAGACAAATTAAAAGAAAAAAACAATCAAGTCAATTTATTTCTCTATGTTTATTTACATGCTAATGCACTAGTATCATTATATTTAATTTAAAGATAAGTATGTTATATAATCAAATCATTGTTTGAAATTAAGTTTATGTATACATATCGAATGTTTAAGGATAACAAACCAACGACTGAAATAAACTAGATGCTGTCATTAGACAGTAATACCCGCACCAAGTGTTTGCCCCTAAATAACACTGTTTTGTACCAGTTTTAGTAAAAACAAAGGCCACGTGCACATAATACACCATCATCGGAACCCACGGGTTTTCTATCCGTTACACTGCATGCAGTATAACGGATAGAAAACCTGTGGGTTCCGACGATGATAATACACATGAGTGGCCCTTTATGTACAGTTGTGGTTGAACTGTTTGCATGTGAATTTTCAGTTAATCAATAATCTTTTCATTTCATAGAAAGTATGGTCTATATAATTATTACAAACAAAATTAAATTATGCTCCCTTCCCTCGGCGGTTGCCGGCTTAATTTAGATTTGCTTCTAGGTGCCAACATCATCGCGTACACAGATTTAGAGAAGGGATTGGAGTGGGGGGGGGGGGGTCCAGACCCTCCCACCCTTGAAAAAAATAATTTATATTAATTCATTATATTAATACATGTAGTAAAATTACCAAACAATACACCTCGGACCCCAATCCCCCCACCCCCTGCAAACACAGTTACATACTACTTTGCCACCCCCTCCCCCACACTCCTCATGGATAAAGAAACATCAGAATATTTTGATAACAACGAACGCCTGTACATGTAGTTAAGTGCATCATAATTAAAATTCTTTCACAGTGACGTTTTATAGTTTTAAATTTTTACAATACAGGTATGTAGCAAAAAAAGATAAATTTTTTAAATGTTGGAATCTGAAGTAAAAAATAAAAAAGCCCCAGCAGCATTTGAACTCTCTACAGACATGTAGTTAACGCTCTAACCCATTGCACTTCACTGTTAGGTAAAATTATTTTGGGGGGAATTATTATATTTATACTTTATTGTTTATTTCTGCAATAGGGAGTTCATTACAATATGCAGGTGTCCTGTACGTACCACCTTAAAGCTGAAATGTGTGCTTTAGATATTTTTACCGAATAAAACAGTACAAGGGGTTTAAAAGAATAAAGTCATGAAAATACATGCATGTTACAAGAAAATGATCTTTGTCCGAAGTTACGTACACAACACAGGTCTACAGGTCGCATTACCGGGTACTAGTTTTACCCAGCTCTTCAGTTAGATGGCTTTCACGTGGTGTACATAACGGTATGTGTTTTCCATGTGCAAAATAGGATTAATTAACATGCATAAACATTTCTTTTGTGATGATCAGCTAATTAATGGATTCATATTGTGCTCTAATTGGATTATCATTATGATGTTGACCAATATAGGTAAGCATAATACATGTAGTACTCGCACAATATTATGAGACACCGGTATACATATGTATTACTTTCACTTTCTAAATAAGTGATCTCCCTTTGCCAGCATACTGTATCATCATCTTTTTTTAAAATATCTAAATAAGCTCATCATTGTAACATGTCCTATCACATTTGTACAGTTTCTGTCATTTTAATTGCAAAAGTTATTTTTTCATTTGTCAGATTTAAATATTAAGTTGACCCCATATTGACCCTGTGACAGTTTGTATTAAATTTGTGTATTACATTCAAATAAGTGTAGAGACTTATCATGTCTATATGAGTTTTATTTAAAAGGGAGGAAAGGGTCTTTTTTCTTAATGTATTATGATGCATCAAATAAAATGTAGGCCATGACCCTATGGGATTGTTCTGACCCAATGAAACAGGAAAATAAGGTTGTAAGCTTAGATGTTGAATGACCGATCGGGAGACGGAGAGGATCTCAAAATAATTTTACCGATGAGTTTCAAGCAAAACTTCCAGCTGATGTGATAGTTTGAAATAAATCCAAGATGGCGGGGATGGGTACCTTGTGTATTATTAGATATAGGGTATTTATTTTTATTATGAGAAAAATTTATAACGTCAGGTGCCTGTGCTCTCTCTCTCTTTCTCTCTCTCTCTCTCTCTCTCTCTCTCTCTCTCTCTCTCTCTCTCTCTCTCTCTCTCTCTCTCTCTCTCCCTCTCTCTTTTCCTTCTGGTGTTTCCATGCTTTCTTGTTATGAGTCTCTCTCCATGTGTAACATTTAACTAATTCCGATCATATCTCAGTAGATCATTTGTCAATTATGCAAGGTGTAATGTGATTTTTTTTTTTAAAAAAACATTTTTTACCAGTTTATAAAACTTTTAGACCCCAAATTATATTTTAATTTTAATACATCATTCAACAATTAAGTAAGGTGTAAATGTAAGGTTTTTTTTTTAATTTTAAGCAAAAATAAATGCAAGGTTCTTTTATTTAAAGAGAAAAAACCGTCTTTTTATTTAAAGTCTAAGTAGGGATACATACATACAGAAAATTCTCCCAGGGGAGGGGGGGGCAACAGTTATTTGAGTTTGCCGGGGGGGGGGGGGGGGGGGGGTCCGAAGCATTTTTTCGGCAATTTTTTAAATCAAATGTAATTTAAAGAAATTTGAATTTTGAAGGGGGGATCCGGACCCCTGACCCCCCTCTAGATCTGCACATGGGATAAATGTTAATTTCATGCTACTATTTGTCTACCAGGATTAAATTAAACTTTTCAAAATCTTATTGCACATCTATAGGACAGTCCCTATCATATCTCAAGATATGATGTATCTATTTATTAAATCATAAGAGGAGTTCTGGGATCTAGGTTTTTTTAGGAGTGATAAACGTCAATTTTCTGCTATTATTTGACTCCCTAGATGAAATTTAAATTTTTAAAACCTTACTGCACATCTTAAAGACAGCCTCTATCATATCCCAAGATATGATGTGTCTATTCCTTAAATCATAAGAGGAGTTCTGGGATGTAGGTTTTGTTTAGGAGAGATAAACGTCAATTTTCTGCTACTATTTGACTTTCTGGATGAAATTAAAATTTCTAAAACCTTATTGCACATCTATAGGACAGCTCCAATCATATCCCAAGAGATGACAGAGCTACTCCAAAAGTTGTAAAAGGAGTTATGGGAACCATAATTTTTTTGCAAAAAAACGTCGTTTTTTGTTGCCCACTGATCCCTGTGTTGAAAAAAAAAATTCTGAAACCTGATCACACTTCAAAATGGCACCCCAATCATATTCTAGAAAATCATTTGGCTACTGCCAAAAAAAAATGACGTTTTTTAAATCAGATTTCTTGGTAAAAAAAACGTCATTTTTCAGCCACCAAATGACCCCCAGGGCAAATCTTAAATTTCCGAAACCTTATTGCGCATCTATAGGATACCCCAAAACATATTCCAAAAGATGAGTTGTCTATTGTTGAAAATGTAGGAGGAGTTCGTGGAAAAAGGTTTTTTTGTGAAAAAATGTCATTTTTTACCAATTATTTGACCCCCAAAACTACCAAAGAATTTTTGAAACCTTTTTACAAAACAACATGATACCCCAAATCAAACTCCAAGAGTTCAGTTTGCTGGTTTATAAGATGTAAGAGCAGTTAGAGAAAGTAAAACGTGACAGACGGACGGACGGACGGAACAGGACAACAACAATATACCCGAACTTTCTTTAGAAAGTGCGGGTATAAAAACAAATCAATATCTTTATGTTTACACAAATATCATGTTATTTATACTCCCTAAAGAATTGAATAGCATATACATGCATTCATTAATATCAGTCAATCGTTTGAGACTAGATTAACAATTTAAAAAGGTGATTTGCTATATTTGTACTCAATATGCATTGTTTTCAAGTGTCGCTTTTAAAATGATCTATAATAAATGTTCAACATTGTCTAATGAGTTATTTCTAGATCGATGGAAACGTCTGCTAACTTAAGAACACGAACTTCACAGACTCGCATGATCTAACCTCAGACGTCCAAGTGGCCTTACTTACTATAGTAAATTTCAAATTCATTGAAAATGCGATTGCTGTTTATTATATGCAATGGTCAAATCGACATTAAAATTAGATTTCAAGTATGATTGATTATTAGAAGACAGATTTATATACATACAGTCATACACATTAAACTCTGGTCAAGAATTTTTTTAATGCTGACTATCTTCATATCCGCATGAAACAAAAAATGTTTCCAATATTTTTTTGTTTTCATCTTATACTTATTACTCTCATTTATAACCGCTTTGTTTTCTAATATTATATAGGTTTGGTAAATAATACAGAAGTTAGTATGGCGAGTTAAAGTCGTTGTCAAATCTAAAACAAATAGTATTATTGTATAACGATTAAGTCCAACTCTACTTGTGCTTACTTATGTATATCATTCAACATTAAAACGAACATTGTTAACTTTGTACATGAATTGTTTAAATAGTATGGAATACCCTAGAACCTTGAAAATTAGACGGATATAATAATATCGTATAGTCACAGGTGTAGTACGCACTTGTGTATATTACGCACCCACACAGTTGGGTGTAGAATGCTTGAAAAAAATATGCTGTTTCTATTCATTATACGCATCCCCCCAAAAAACCATATTTTTTTTAATATGTCATAAATATGCATGCGCTGAGAATGTATAAAATTGCTTTAAAATAATAAAGTACGTTTCTGGATTTAAGCCAAAAACAACCAACAAAGGCGATTATTTAATTGATAAATATTTCAATTACAGGTATTTAATTATTGTAAAATAAACATTGTGAAGCTCAAATAAATAAATACTGAAATAAACTGTGAAGGCCGACAGACAGTGCATTCTTCTGAGACAGGAAACTGATAAACAAACATTGACCACGCGATGAGCCAACAGGTGGCTTGTTACGTAATGACAAAAACTTGCTATGTGCGAGGAACAGCAGAGTGGATAACTTTACAAATACATGAAAATAAAATTGAATTTAAGACACTTGACAACTTTTCATTTACCTCCTACAGATGTTTACCTGGATATCCCATTTTTAGAACAAAAACAAACTTTCCAATCGATTACAATTTATTGTTTTTAGAATAAGCCGTGATTGTGATTTTGTCGCTTACGGGAGTTTTGTTTTGACAATAACCCGCCATTTGGAAACAAAACGGTTTTAAAATTAAGCCCTTAACTTTTTTTTAATCAAAGCTTAAAAAAACCTGCTGCTTATTTCCAAGGTTTTAGGTATTTCACTTTTCAAAAATTTAAAATTTCAAAATATAAAACTTCCTCCTATTTTCCGAATACATGATGATTCATAATTAATAGCACTAAAATAGTATTTAATTATACCAAAAAGCAAATTGGGAACGATCATTAGAGCAAAAGCATCATTTTAATTAAGATTTACTCATATATTTCCCCATAAAAGTGGATAAACGTAAACATTTAAAGTATGCAAGTCATCTGAAATAAACTGATGTACAAAAAATAGATATGTATGCTCAAAATAATTTTAATTTGGCTAATTTCTTCTGTGAGTTAATTTATCGGCATGATCATTTTAGACATATATTGCATTTAAACAATATTATAACCCTTTTAGTCACTATGTAATGTTGAATTTAAGAATGCAAATGTATAAAAATTATACATTATAATCAAATCATGTAGAAACAGTTCTTGAAATTTTACAGACATATTGTCGACGCAAACATATATACTAGTATTTTAAACCTTATAATATTCCTCGTTTTTAAACTTCTGGTAAAATTACCTTTTCATATGTTAAACATCAGTCTTTCGAATCATAATTATAAACACTATTAATCAGCAGCAGATATCTCATATAGCAGTAGACAATGAAATATAATTCTTTAATAAAAAGCCATAAAACAAACCTCAGCTAGAAAAACCCGTCTCGCCTATCATGCTATAAAAATAATAAAAACTGCATACCCCTACTTCTTAAATGCTTAACAGTAGGTTTTTTCATCTGAACTTTATTTTAAACACTTTGTTTATAAGTAAAATGTGCGGTATATTTATAGATATTTGTTAAAATTTGATTAATTTTAAAATTTTATATAATTATTGATTACAAAGACCGAAAACGATAAAAAAAACCTATTTTTTTTATTGAGTTCTTATATAGCACGTCAAACATATTTAAAATTGAAATCCAACAGTTGTTTATTTAGAGTAAGAATAAAATTATACGTTATTTCACACACAAATAGATGGCATGTAATCATACATAGCTTGGATTCTTTTAAAAATTGTAATCCACTTTTTTTTCCCTTATTTTGATTTTCAAAATAAACAATTGGCATCTGACCATTCGTTTGACGCTAACATCAAATCTTAATTATCGCGAAAAGGAATCAATGAAATAACAAATACATAATATATCAATATTTTCGTGTATTACACAATGTTTTGTTGTGTTTGCTCCTGGCACAAAATGCAGATTATAGTTAATGTTGATATATCTTAATGTAAGCTTAGTAAGAAAGATTAAGCTTACTCTATAACGCCAAAAATGTTGCAAGCGCTATCAGGAACATAGTTGTTTAATTTCGACGGTGTTATTTTGTTTTATCAATATCGATATAGATATTTATCTCAAACACCATATTGTGTACAATGAGAGAGAGAGAGAGAGAGAGAGAGAGAGAGAGAGAGAGAGAGAGAGGTAAGTTTCACAAGTGATAATAATTTGTTATTCATTTTAGATGATGACACAACATAACACTAAAGGAAATACTAAACGTTCGCATAGTTGTTTCCGTTAAATATGATTGAATCCAACGTCAAAGTCATACTTATATTCAGCATTTATACGTTTGTCGCTTTATGAGAATAATATATAGACACTGCTTTGAATATTTATTTTAGTGGTTTTTTTTCTATCGCACTATAATATTTAGTATACAATAATATACCATATTTCAATATTGAGTGTTTCGTGTTTGATAGTGGAAAACTAATATGTGATGAGAGTGAAACAGAGCAAACAACAAATGCTAGTTATCATATAATATCATTTCCTCTACAAGCGTGCATGTTCTAGCAACTAATGTTCAAACTAGGCAGCTGTTTAGCAAATAACGAAAGTCAGTCATGTTATCAATAATTATATGTTTTTAATATCAATGATATGGGTAGGAGTGTCAATACTAAACAAATATTCTCGTTTATTTTTGTCAACCCAAAAAAAAAACACCTGCCGAAATAGAAGGACTTAAGATTAGTCAGACCGTATGTCTTAACAACAGTGAGATTATCAGACATGTGATGTAGTATCAAATAAAGTGAATAATGTGAGCTCCCCGTATCAAAACTGAAAGACTAGAAAAGATTATAAGAAGCATATGCACTTAACAATTAAAATTGATACAAACAGAGACGTTAACAAACTAGTTTGTTTTATAACGTTTTGAAGATTTTGCTAACTACGAAGGTTGTCCCAAAATTGCGTATACAAGTGGTGTAATCCGGTTTATCGACGACAAGGGAAATGAAACCTGTGCAACAAATAGGACAATAATTTGTATAAACCACTGTTATGATAACACATATTGTATGAAATCAAAGTTGTAAATTGAAAGCATACTAAATCGTGAATTCGACACGCTGCCCATCGCCAGTAACGAAAAGTTGAAATCACAATGAAAACTGAAAATCGCAAAAAAAAGAACTTTTCAAATAAAATGTTCCATATAAAACGCGCATTCTGATTTGCGAATTACTCTGTAATTTACCAAATAATAAGTTTGGTTATACAAAAAATTAAATGATGATAAAGCGAGTTTTGGGACAAGTTCAACTGTTAACTAAAAGTGGCGACGTCAGCGTTTGAGGTGATGCACCGGTAATCTATTACGTTAGACAGCGCATTCTTTATTCGCAGGTCTTTATGGTAGTATAATTGTACTAATCGTATCTAATCATTTTTTGGAAAACAAATATTTAAAGCACGTTTTCGATAGGTAGGTATTGTTTGACGAAGTAACGTTGAATAAAACATACTAGTATAATAAAGTTGCATTAAATATATATTTGGACTTCTTTGATTTGCCTATATTTTTTACTATCCTGAAACTTCACACACACAAAATAATCAGCCATGTTAGCTTTTCAGACAGTTAAACAATTGTTTAACAGTCTAAATCGCCGACCTTGCTTTAAAATATTATATTCTCGTTATTTATATAAGTATTTTTATACTTGTTATACTTTATCGATTAATTGTGATAAAAAATAGATTACGTTAGTTGTATTTATACTTGTTTGTTTTGTATTTCAGAAGATACAAACATTACATTAAATTATTTTTGACGATTATGCTGAACTCTGAAAGGAAATACTAGATATAACCCTGATCTGATAGAACACTTATTTTGAGTGTGTTCTTTACCGCCATTATCAATATCAATATTGAGTAATCTATGTGTATAAGTGGTAATCAATGTGAAGAGAAGGAAACAAAATTAAACCAAATGCTCTTTACACAATGATATTATCATTTCCTTTATCAGGGTGACTTTTGAATAGATTCATATTAAAATAAAAATGAATTCCCTTTGAAATTATTTGATAAGATGTTAGTGGTTTATTTGGATATGAGTGTCGCTTGTTAGTTTTCAATCATATCGCTCACGTAATCAATGTAAAAGTTATATTGATATTTCACAAATTTATTATAATAAAAAAAAAAAACAAATATAAAAAAATAAATCAATCAAATACATTCGATTATCTAAACATTAATTGATGTCATTAGTAACTATCACGGACAGTAGTTAACAAAACGCGACACACTCACAAATAGAACCCTACTGTAGGACTGGCGCCAATAAATAAAAAAAACATTACGTATTTAGCAATAAAAACATAAATTAGCAAAGTCTGATGAATTAAACAAAAATAGAAAGAAGTACTTAACTAAGTTTAGAAACACTGATTTTTCACTGTGGATATATGGCATATCTTATTATGAAAATAATTAGTGATACCAAAACTATTAAAAGGTATTTTAAAAAGAACACACGAATGCATGTTCTACAAACTAGGGGTTTCTGGTATTGAAAAATAAAGGAAAGTTAATGCAATGGTTACATGAATTTTATTATAATAATCATTTGATAACTTAGAAATTAGCATACTAATGGGCTTTTTGTTTGTTTGTATGTTTTTGTTTGTATGTTTGTTGTTTCATTGTTTGTTTGTTTATTTGTTTTGTATTTTGCTTGTTATACGTTTGATTCGTATCATGAATTGGAATTCTGAGTAGTTTGAACTCGTGATGTAAGAAAATAGTTTGTTTGTCATCTTGCACTGTATATTTGATCATTTAATCTAATTGTATAATATATTTTCTGATTGCATTTTCAAATATTAAATATATTTCACACGAAAACAAATCAATTACATTTTATGTATTTCATTACAGAACTTATGCGGATATCATCAACTTTGAGTAAAACTATATATGTGCGCTTTATACCTACAGACAAGCATCGAGTTATACATTTTAACTTGAACCTTTCAAGAAATATTAAGAAATGAACCACTCCAACAAATAAAATTAATAATTATATTTTTGAAATTTGAAAAAAAACATCGTACCTTCTTCAACATCTATCAAAATACAAGTTTATGTACATTAACATTATATGATCAACTAGCCAAGAATGTTATTGATGCCTCTTATTGGTGAATGTTAGGAATGGAAACAATAGTTTTCGACATACAATATTTCCTTAACTATCTTAACCATTTTCAACGACGATTAAAACAAAAATTCCAATAGTGACAGTTCATAATCATATAACATATCAATATTATCATAGTTTTTGTTGGCTATGATCGATAACAGACGATGGCAGCAAAAAAAAAATAATAATAAATAAATATAAAGAAGAGAACACAATGCCAAAATATATATCTTTTGGTTTTGGAGAATTTGGAGATATAAGAAAAAATGGAAATTAGAGAAATTTCAGTTTAAATATTTTTAAAAAATCTTTTTAATTCGTACCTTTTTTATTCATATGCCTGTTGCTATAAAAATCTAAAATGGTATTGTGTAAAAAAGTTAATAAAGAGTAGTGCAAAAAAAGATAAATACCAATAACTTGTTGCTGGATTCATTACAAAATTGACGAGGTTAAACAGTTTAAAACTTTGGACAGCTGTTGCTTGTTCAACGTAAATTAATCAAATTTCAATTTGCAAAAGAGAGAGAGAGAGAGAGAGAGAGAGAGAGAGAGAGAGAGAGAGAGAGAGAGAGAGAGAGAGAGAGAGGGTAACCTTAAAGTCATGAAAATTGATTGAAAATACTCAGAGTATTTCATAGTTTTATTTAAATGTAAAATAAGTAATCTGTTGCATATTATAGGAATGATATATCAATAGGCAAGAGTACTAAGAATATATACCTACTCGAGCAGACAATTTTTAAACTATTGTTTGAATTGCCTCTATGTATGATTCAACAGACATTGCTTGTGTTTTCGTTGCTCGTTATTTTATTTTTCCTTGAAATAAAACAATCTTAAAAACATTGTGTTGTTAATACATATCGATTTTGATATTTATGAACACTGCACATCAATCCTCTCATATAAAATGCATGTACATATACTGTAAGCAAGTAAAAATCCCAAAATTTAACCCCATCCCCATCGCCATCCCATCACTTAAATAAAAACAAAGAATGGTGATTTTATTTTTAAAAATCAAAACAAATAACCTAAACAATATACAGGGGGTTTAGCATCTGAAGAAAAAAAATAGATCTGTATTTTGTACTCTTGAGTCGTTCCAATCTGACTATAATACTTGAGTTCACGTGACTGCCTCATCTGTAGTCTACACATATTCTGAATCTGTTATAAGTGATATGTCTGATAGCTTGACAATAACTCTTTAGTACATTTAGCGACTTTGAACTCCCACGCATCCCAGTTGATACGTATGTCCGTGCCAGGTACATGTGTACCTGGCACGTGTGTACCCAAAGTTTAAGGAAATAAACAATGTAGCTATGATTATTGTTTCTGAACCTATAAAACTTCAAAAAGGCATCATAGATAATATCAAAGAGTGTGGTTCATTTGTATTGATTGTAAATAATCATGACTTTGGGTCCTTATATTGAGTATAATCCATAAACATTATGAAATATAAGATATTTTGTTTTAAATTAGTATAAACGTCTTCTATATTCAAACGTGATCATCCTCCGCGAAATGTCATTAGACACAGCATTTTCTATTCCTTGTTTAGCATGTCAGTTAAAACATCCGTTTTACATAAAACTTTACCAAGAGGCCCATGGGCCACATTGCTCACCTGAGGCACAATGTATATGATAAAATTAGCTTAATGGAGTCATAATACAAACACTCTGGACAATGTAGTAAATACATGTAGATCCTGTATGAATAAAAAATAATTTTTCCCTCCGGATATTCTTATGTTTATTATCAAGTCCCTTTTCTAACCGGGTGATTTTAAAGTCATATCACATGTGGAACATTGCCGTTCTCAAGAAATCCTAAACAATTGTTTATATATTGGATATAAACCTATATCAAACTTTGAACCACTTGTGAGTTCTGAGAATCCTCCAGGAGCCAAAGTCTAGACAATTTTAATGAATCAGCAATATGTCAAAATACTTGCATATATTATTACATTTTTGTTTTTGTGAATAATTAAAATGTTTTCCTTTGAAAAATTGGACCCCAAATGTGGCCCCACCCTACTCCTCGCGATTTTGAATTGAATGAAAAAAAAATGACAATAACAAACCGTCAACTATCTCAAAAATCCAGAAAACGAAGTACAAATTCAAGGCAGAGCAACACGGATCTTAAAAAAGGTAGAGGTAGGATCAGGTGCCATGGAGGAGTGAGCATCCTCTGCTGACCGGTCACACCCGCCGTGTGCTCTTTGTCGTAATCGGGAAAAACGAAAAAGTCCGTAGACGATTAGATGATTAATTATGGTCTAACAATTAGTATGAAAAAAGTCAGTCAGCATGCGACCCAGTGGAAGTTTGTATTTGATGACAAGGTCGTTGTATCGACCATAGAACTTACGAAAAGATGACCTCAAACGAGACTGTTGATAGTCCTGTTTTATCAACTTGTTTGTAAATAGCTTGCCTCGCCTTAGAAATTGTTCATACTAAAAGCATGGCCTTGCGTATCGAATTAACTGAGATACAAAAACACCAGAAGCAGGTGATGAAGGTATATTGCTACATAAGTAAGGAAACTTTACTCTAGAAAAATTGAAGTCATCGCGTTTATCATAACTTTTTTTTTCACGTACAAGCTTTTGAATAAATTCTGCTTCAAAAGAATACAAAAAAGGCCTGCTACCAATGGGGCACAATTGGTCCCATGGGAATTCCAACAGATTGTTGGAATACTTGATTTCCAAAAACTACATAGATGTTGTCTATCTGAAACTCAAGCATCTTTTTAATGTCAACTCCAGAGTACTTGTGTGTGCAATCGGAATGGTTTTTAACAAAATTATTTTTTAGATTTCTAATGACAAGGAAAGCATTTTTACGACTGACTTCCATTTTTATTGAAGAAACAAATGATATCAAAAGGCCTATATTTTAATTGGGGAATGGTTGTATAAAGCGTTGAAAAATCGTACGTTTTGATGCTATTGATTTTGGTAAAATTTTGTGACTTTAAAGTTTCTAATAATTCTTTAGAGTTTTTTAATATCCACATCTGATTCACACCACTTCTGGAAAAATTTGAATATACATTATCTAAGGTTTCTTTCACTTCAGGTTAAAGATTTTTGGGAAAATAGTTTTAAGAAGATTTTTTACAGAATTTTTTCTATATAACCCTATGTAAATTTTTGTCCCCCTACGTTTTGAGCCCATCTTCCCCCTAATACCATGATTTGAACAAACTTGAATCTACCGTACCTGGGGATGCCTCAACACAGATTTCAGCTTTTCTGGCTGATTAGTTTCTGAGGAGAAGAGTTTTTAAAGATTTACTCAATATATTTGTATGTAAAAAAAATGACCTTCCATTGTGGCTCCACCCTACGCCCGGGAGTCATGATTTTCACAATTTTGCATCAACACTACCTAAAAATGCTTCCACACAAGTTTTAGCTATCCAGACTGATTAGTTTATGAGAAGATTTTTAAGATTTACTATATATTTTCCTCTGTAATAATTTGATCTCACCCCGTATTGTGACCCCAACCTACCCCCGGGGTCATGATTCCACATTATTTCAAATATTCCTAATTAAAGGGCGTTGTCCTTAATTTTTACTGCTTTGAACTCACTTTTCCTTATGGTACATTGTGTCCAGTTTGGTTGAAATTGTCCCAGTAGTTCTGTAGAAGATATTGAAAATGTGAAGAGTTTACAAACAGACGGACGACAGACAAAATGTGATCAAAAAAGCTCACTTGAGCTTTCAGCTCAGGTGAGCTAAATTACGAATATATTTAGCAGACTGTCAATAAGTTTTATGATTAAATAATATAGTAGAAATATGTTTTCAGGACTGTAAGTGTCATTCATTATTTTTGAAGAACTGTGGAAAAAAAAACAACAGACAAAAAGTCATAGAAAAGACAAAAATTACCCCATATCATCTAAATTCAAATATGTATAGAGACAATTGTACAAATATATACTTTAACGGGAGTTAATTTTCTACCAAAACAAACATATAAGCGCTCTAAGAAATTAGCGTTGGGCAGAAAAATATATAATCATATCACTTGAGCCTTATAGATACCATATATAAATGATTCTTAAATTTACAAAATTCACTCCAAATGAAATACAATTTTGATTATTTTCTGTTGATTTGATTTATTTATTTATTGTTTTTCTACTGAGGTTTTAATTCAAAATAAACAGACAACAGACAGAAATAACTTTTACATAATATTAAAGAAAACGGATATAAAAATCAGAAAACAACGCAATGATACAATCATATGCAAAATAACCAAACCTTTAATCAGCAACGAAACAGCATGTAGCGTCGTTTAATAGACAGGTGGTTTAATATACATAAGAGCTCAGTGTAGCGGTAAAATTTTCAAACATCCGCTATTTTCGCTGCCTCTTTAAAACAAAAGCTGCAAACAAATAAAAAGAACATGATATCATTTAATAAAAACCAATAAAAACAAGCACTATTTGAGATAAAAGTTAATTTTTTTTTTAAATAAATATGAAAGACATGATTGGAAATGTGATTTTCGGATGTATAACTCAAAGTGTCATTTGATTATATGTACACACAGGACAGAATTGGCCTAATTTATCAATTGTTGAATATACAAAAGAATTTTATAAATGACATATGGCTTTTTGCTTTCGGTCTTCAGGTTTCAGTCATAAAGCTCACGTTATCAATGAATAAGTGATAATAACATCGCACTCATTTATCTTGATAGAAAATACGCATTACATATATTTGATTAAGATAACATTAAGTGATATAATAAGGAACTATCGCATACTTGATATTTTACAAGAATTTAAATGTTATATTCACACGACACACTTTCAGAGATAACCCTGCATTTAGAGGAGGCGCCAGGAAGTAGAGCATCATTACGTATTTAGTAGTAAAAACAGGAATTTGCTTTTGCTGATTGCGGAACTAAATTTTGAATGGTATTCATGTTAAACGGCGTACATGTCACTTATATTGAGAGTCTAATCTAAATTTCAAGTGTTCGACTCTTAAATTAAACGTCCGATGCAATATTGTTAATTTGATTCAATATCAAGCGATCTGCACTCAATTGGAATTGAAAATGTATGAGGAAGTTAAGAAATAAAATCAAATTAAAATAGTTAACTAAATTGATAAACATAAATGGTACTTTTGAGTAGATGGATTAGCAAAGAATACAAACTACATACCTTGAGATAAAATCCGGCCATAAAAAAAATTAAAAAGACCTGCTATACTCGAATGTGTAAAGATGTAGGCTTATTGATTACATTAAATTGTTGCATGATTAACCAAATTTACTTTTTAAAAAACAAAACAAAAACAAAACTCGTGTTCTAGTGCAATTATAATCAACAATAGTGAGACAAAATAAAAGAAAAAAAAACAAATCAATTTATTTCTCTCGGTTTATTTACATCCTAGTGCACTAGTATCATTATCTTTAATTTAAAGATAAGTATGTTATATAATCAAATTATTGTTTGAAAGTACGTTTATTTATACATATCAAATGCTTTAAAATAACAACACATCGACTGATATAGAAAAGAATATCAATATCTTGATGTTTACACAAATGTCATGTAATTTATACCCCCTAAAGAATTGAATAGCATATACATGCATTCATTAATATCAGTCGGTCGTTTGAGACTAGATTAACAATTTAAAAATGTGATTTGATATATTTCTTCGCAAAATGCATTGCTTTCAAGTGTCGCTTTTAAAATGAGCTATAATAAATGATCAACAGTGTTTATTGAGTTATTTCTAGATCAATGGAAACGTCTGCTACCTTACGAACACGAACTTCACAGACTCGCATGGTCTAACCTCAGACGTCCAAGTGGCCTTACTTACAATAGTAAATTTCAAATTCATTGAAAATGCGATTGCTGATCATTATATGCTATGATCTAATTGACATTAAATTTTAGATTTTAAGTATAACTGATTATTTAAATACAGATTTATATACATACAGTCATACACATTAAACGCTGGTCAAGCATTTTTTTAACGCTGACTATCTTCATATCCGCATGAAACAAAAAATGTTTCCAATATTTTGTTGTTTTCATCATATACTTATTACTCTCATTTATAACCGCTTTGTTTTCTAATATTATATATGTTTGGCAAATAATACAGAATTTAGTAAGGCGAGTTAAAGTCGATTTCAAATCCTATACAAATAGTAATATTGTACTCGTATATAGATTAAGTCCAACTGCACTTGTGCTTACTTATGTATATCATTCAACATTAAAACGAACATTGTTAATTTTGTACATGAATTGTTTAAATAGTATGGAATACCCCAACACCTTGAAAATTAGCCGGATTTAATAATATCGTATAGTCACAGGTGTACTACGCACATGTGTATATTACGCAACCACACATTTGGGTGTAAAATGCTTGAAAAACAATATGTTGTTTTTATTAATTATACTCATCCCCCCTACAAAAAAACCCAGATTGTTTTAATATGTCATCAATATGCATGCGCTGATAATGTATAAACATTGCTTTAAAGTAATAACGTACGTTACTGGATATAAGCCAAAACAACCAACAAAGGTGATCATTTAATTGATAAATATTCCAATTACAGGTATTTAATTATGGTAAAATAAACATCGTGAAGCTCAAATAAAAAATAAATACTCAAATAAACTGTGAAGGCCGACAGGACAGTGCATTCTTCTGAGACAGGAAATTGATAAACAAACATTGACCACGCGATGAATCAACAGGTGGCTTAATTGTTACGTAATGGCAAAAACTTGCTATGTGCGAGGAACATCAGTCAGAGTGAATAACTTTTCAAATACATGAAAATAAAATTGAATTTAAGACACTTGAAAAATTTTCAATTAACTCCTACATATGTTTACCTGGATATCCCCTTTTTAGAACAAAAAACAAAGTTCCCAATCGATTACAATTTATTGTTTTTATAATAAGCCGTGATTATGATTTTTTCGCTTACAGAAGTTTTGTTTTGACAATAACCCGCGATTTAAAAACAAAACATTTTAATATTAAGCCCTTAATTTCTTTATCAAAGCTTAAATTAACCTGCTGCTTATTTTCAAGGTTTTAGGTATTTCACTTTTCAACAAATAAAATTTCAAAATATAAAACTTCCTCCCATTTTCCGAACACATGATGATTTAATAATTAATAGCACTAAAATAGTATTTAATTATACCAAAAAACAAATTGGAAACGATCATTTAAGCAAACACATCATTTTAATTAAGATTTACTCATATATTTCCCAATAAAAGTGGATAAACGTAAACATTTAGAGTGTGCAAGTCATCTGAAATAAACTAATGTACAAAATATAGATAGATATGCTCAAAATAATTTTAATATGGCTAATTTCATCTGTATGTTAATTTATCGGCATGATCATTTTAGACATCTATTGAATTTAAACAATATAATAACCCTATTAGTCACTATGTAATGTTGAATTTAAGAATGCAAATGTATAAAAATTATATATTACAATCAACTCATGAAGAAGCAGTTCTTTAAATTTTACAGACATTTAGACAACGCAAACATATATAGTTTACTAATATTTTAAACATCATAATATTCCTCGTTTTTACACTTCTGGTAAAATTACTTTTTCATCAGTAAAACATCATAATTTAAACACTATTAATCAGCAGTAGGTATCTCATGTAGCAGTATACAATGACACATAATTATTTAATAAAAAGCCACAGAACAAACCTCAGCTAGAAAAACCCGTCTCGTTTATCATGGCATAAAAATTAAAAAAAAATTAAAAAAAACTGCATAACCTTAGTTCTTAAATGTTTAACAGTCGGTTTTTCATTCGAACTTTATTTTAAACCCTTTGTTTATAAGTAAAGTGTGCGGTATATTTATAGCTATTTGTTAAAAATTTGATTTAATATAAAATGTTATATAATTATTGATATCTTACAAAGACCGAAAACGATAAAAAAAACTATATTTTTTTTATTGAGTTTTTATATAGCACGTCAAACACATTTATAATTGAAATCCAACAGTTGTTAATTTAGAGTAAGAATAAAATTATACGTTATTTCACACACAAATAGATGGCATGTAATCATACATAGCTTGAATTTCTTTAAAAATTGTAATCCACTTTTTTTTCCTTTTTTTGATTTTCAAAATAAGTAATTGGTATCTGACCGTTGTTTGACGCTAACATCAATTCTTAATTATCGCGAAAAGGAATCAATGAAATAACAAATACATAATATATCAATGTTTTCGTGTATTACACAGTGTTTTGTTGTGCTTGCTCCTGACACACAAAATGCAGATTATAGTCAATGTTGATACATCTAAATGTAAGCTTAGTAAGAAAGATTAAGCTTACTCTATAACGCCAAAAAAGTTGAAAGCGCTAACAGGAACATAGTTGTTTAATTTCGACGGTGTTATTTTGTTTTATCAGTATAGATGTAGATATTTATCTCAAACACCATATCGTCTACAGAGAGAGAGAGAGAGAGAGAGAGAGAGAGAGAGATAGAGAGAAGTAAGTTTCACAAGTGATACTAATTTGTTATTCATTTTAGATGATGACAAAACATAACCCTAATGGAAATACTAAACGTTCGCATAGTTGTTTCCGTTAAATATGATTAAATTCAACGTCAAAGTCATACTTATATTCAGCAGTTATACGTTTGTCGCTGTGTGAGAATAATATATAGACACTGCTTTGAATATTTATTTTAGTGTTTTTTTCTATTGCACTATAATATTTAGTATACAATAATATATCATATTTCAATATTGAGTGTTTCGTGTTTGATAGTGGAAAACTAATATGTGATGAGTGTGAAACAAAGCAAACAACAAATGCTAGTTATCATATTATATCATTTCCTCAATAAGCGTGCATGTTCTAACAACTAATGTTCAAACTAGGCAGCTGTTTAGCAAAGAACGAAAGTCAGTCATGTTATCAATAATCATTTGTTTGTAATATTAATGATATGGGTAAGAGTGTCAATACTAAACAAATATTCTCGTTTATTTTGTCAACGAAAAAAAACTACCAGGCGAAATGGAAGGTCTTAAGATTAGTCAGATCGTATGTCTTAACAACAGTGAGATTATCAGATATGTGATGTAGTATCAAATAAAGTGAATAATGTGAGCTCCCCTTATGAAAACTGAAAGACTAGAAAAGATTATAGAAACATATGCACTTTAAATTAAAATTGATACAAACAGAGACGTTAACAAACTAGTTTGTTTTATAACTTTTTGAAGATTTGGAAGATTGTAAAGCAATGTACACTGTAGCTAAGTCGCTGAAATTGAACTACGAAGGTTGTCCCAAAATTGCGTTTACAAGTGGTGTAATTCAGTTTATCGAACAAAAGAAATAAAACTTGTGCAACAAATAGGACAATAATTTGCATAAACCACTGTTATAATAACACATATTGTATGAAGTCAAAGTGGTAAATTGAAAGCATATTAATCTAATTGTAATAATCGTATCTAATCTAATCATAACTACATCTCTTCTGATGTCGATTTAGATGATCACGAGTACAGGACAAAATCATTTAAAATATACTGAGCTTTATATGGTTATAATATAATGCAATATGATTTGATAATTATGAATGATTACGATTTGAAAATTAATTGTGTTGATTGTAGCAAGTTTTTTAACAGTTAATTTTTTTTCTGATTTACATTATTGCCACAAGAAACCTCAAGATCTGTTGAGATATAGTTTGATTTTTTCGATTTAGACAGCGATAAAAATTGCACAGCGATTCGTAATATTGGAAGTGTATTAATAGTAGGGCTGTTTATTTATGACGTAGCACATTGCGTCTCATCACAACACGTGCCATTACTTTTTTTTCATTTTCTCAACAACAAAAAATTTAAAGCACGTTTTCTATAGGTTGGTATTGTTTGACGAAGTAACGTTGAATAAAACTTACTAGTATAATAAAGTTGCATTAAATATATTTGGTCTTCTTTGATTTGCCTATATTTTTTACAATCCTAAAATTTCACACACACACACACAAAATAATCAGCCGTGTTAGTCTTTCAGACAGTCATACAATTGTATAACTGTCTAAATCGCCGACCTTGCTTTAAAATGTTATATTCTCTTTAGTTATATAAGTATTTCTATACCTGTTATACTGTATGTTTTGTATTTCAGATGATAACAATATTACAACATTAAATTAGTTTTGACAATTATGCTGAACTCTGAAAGGAAATACTAGATATAACCCTGATCTGATTAAACACTTATTTTGAGTGTTTCCTCTACCGCCATTATCAATATATTATTGAGCAATCTATGTGTGTAAGTGGGAATCAATGTGAAGAGAAGGAAACATAATTAAACCAAATGCTAGTTACACAATGATATTATCATTCCCTTTATCAGGATGAATTTTTAATAAATTCATGTTAATCTTACATGAATACGTTTGTTCAGTGATTAACAATACTTAGTACCAATGTAAACTTGTTTAATGGTTGAAAATGAAAAAAAAAATTAAAAAAGAATGAAATCTAACAAAACGTTTTCTAGTTTTACAAGTTAATGATGTTGTTTACTCAGGATTTGAGTTCTCAAATTAGGAGTGTTATAAAGTTCAAAGTTATGAGTATAAATTTGTCTAAACACACAAAGTATTTATGAAATGAATAATTATTGACATAACATTCGATATTTCACTATATTATGGAATAGGAAATTCGGACTAAATTTTGCATGTTTTATTTTACATTGTTTGCAGTTCTTTAATATTAAATGTTATGATTTCATATTTTAGTCAATCTGATTTTGCAAATGTTGTGTTGGTTTTATTTCACTTATTCATTTAAAAAATTGTATGGCTCGAACTGCAAAAATATTGAAAAATGCTTAAAAACAAAAAAAGACACCATATCTAAAAATGTTGATCATTGACCTCATATAAATTTTATGCAAACAGAATAAGGTCAATATAAGTAGTAATACTATAAATGTTTATGTATTATCATTATTCAATTTTTTTGTAAAATTGGATCAAAAATGCATAGGGATTGGAAAACTGATAGAGAAAATTCGGACTGGAATATTTGTAAAAATTGTTTCCAAAATCTTAATGTTTTGTTTCTATTTAGTGCCACTACCATTTATGAACTGTTTTTCATTTTTAAAGCGTTCAATGATTTGAAATATTTTCACAATGGAGAAAATCTCAATTGTAGTGTAAAACTTTAAGGGTTTTTTCTTGATTTTTTCAAAAAATATTAAATGGCCATTAACTCAAAAAGTAGGTCATTGACCTAATTTTCTAAAGTGAAAAATAACACTACAATCAAAGGTTTATAACATACAATAGATGGGTTTTCATTATCATCAGTGGATTTTTTTTTTCATTCTGAGTAAACGTCATCCTTAAAAGTGTAATTAAAATACTATGAAAACTTAAGCAAACTATTCAGTTATATCACTTTGCGAAGATTTTGACTAAAGTTTTAACATGCAACATTTACATCCTAAAGATTACAATTATAAAACATGATTATACTACATGTACCTACATTAAAACCATACACTTCATTTTTTCCTGTACAGGAATAAAAACGCATTATCGCTCACATATTAATAGAAACATTCTTCCCGGACTATATAATTTTCAGGGTTTTTTCTACAAATCAGGCAATTATTTATTTAATTTTCGTTGAATGTTAATACAAGATTTAATGTTTTTCTATTAATATTTAAAGTTATTTCATGTGTTAATAAAGCCCCTTTTCACAATTGGCGCATGAACACTTTATTACACTTTGCGATCGGAATTTTATAGCTTCGCACAAGCTCTTGCATACGTTGCACGAGCCCTCGCTTACGTTGCACGAGCTCTCGCATTCGTTGCATGCGTGTTTTGGTCGCATCAAGTCTCCGCAAAATAGTGGACATGCACACAGTTCAGTTCAGACGCGATCCAAATTATTGCAATGCAACGCACAAACATTAGTACGAACGTTTTACAACGTTTTGTGTACTTGCAAGAGCGATGCACGATTTTTAAAGATGGTAAGATAATCCGCAGCTATTTACGCGTGTGTTGTGCGGCCATGGGATTGTTGCTCAACGTTACTATGCAACCTTGCAACGTTTTACTATCAATGCAAATTTATCAGTTTCAGTTTACATGTTTTGCCACTACAATGTACTGGATACAGTGTTATTTTCGCCCCGTGATATTTTAGCTTCTACTTACGGTTTTGTCTTGTCTTGAATTCGCCCAAACAATGTTGTGGTAAAAGAAAGATGATATGAGACATTAAAATTCGCTGACAAAAAGAGCAAAATGAGCGAAAATAAAAAAATAAAACTGAGGCGTATAGTTCCCTTATATAGTATTCACTGTATAAGTATATCTGTTTCAGGCCACAATTGACCTTGATTTTGGCTGCTGCTTTTGTCATCTTCTTGGGCGGTATCTTCTCTTGCTATCAACTATCGGAAATGGGCAGTATACAGTATATACCCCCTCTGACTCGTAAGAGCATTCTTACGATGAAAAACATGATCGGACGAGCGTCGTTCGTCCTATCGCATTAGCAAACGTTCACTCGTCCGATCATCTGGTATTTCGTGCGATCTTGCATATAGACGCAAGATATATCGCAAGATTCAATGCGTTTACATCGCACAACTGTCGCTCTAAATAGTGCAAGTTTCGTACGAGTACTTTTTCATATGCAATTATTTTGGGAACAGTTTACGAGCCATATCAAATTTTTTCCGTTCGGTCGCACGAATATTTTTTCGCTTCTGCTCGTGCGCCAATGCGGCTTTAAGTACAACAAAAATAATCGGTCGAAATTACACCACTCTAACCAATATAATCATTAGAGCCCTGCCCTAACACCAGAACCCCTGACCCAGGGGCCATGAAATTCATAATTTTGAAAGAGGCACTCTTCCTCATAATACTTAATTCTCGCATTAATACACAGGAACATAGAAGACGATGTTCAAAGAATTACTGCAATCATTAAGACCCCCACCCTATCACTAGATCTAGAACTCCTGACCCAGGGGCCATGAACTTCAAAATTTTGGAAGACTCATTTTTCCTCATCATAACTATATCTTTATAGTTCATCTGCTTAATATTCAGGAGCAAGGGAGAAGATTTTTAAAGAATTAATGTATTTTAACTATATAATCATTACAGCTCCTGACCCAGGGGCCATGAAATTCACAATTGTGAAAGAGGCATTCTTCCTCATCATAACTTAGTTCATCTGTTTAATATACAGGAACAAAGGAGAAGGTTATCAAAGAATTCATACTTTTCCTTTATTAATCATTACAGCCCCACTCTAACACAAGAACTCCTAACCCAGGGGCCATGAAATTCACAATTTTAAAAGAGGTACGCAGGTATGTTAAGGCATACCAAAGCGATGAGTAGAGAGTCACTTGTCTGTACTTCAATCAATATGACGCCATAATTAACTTTGACGTTACGATCTGCATTCCTTTCTATAGGTCTCAGGGAATGTATCGTAACGTTAAAAGTGAATTATATTGAAACTGTAATAAAACCGCTTGTTTCCTTTGCATAGATGCTGTCGTTTATGCTAGTTATACAGAATTCATTCATATCAATAATCAGTATTAAGTAATCAGTAGATTGAAAGCTTCATTTAAAGTAAAAGAATATTTATAAATAAATAGTTTTGAGACTCTCTCTTTAACCTGTAAACAACTAAATAAGGAATTTTAATGCTTATAAAAAAACAGATTGGCGCAGGTTAAAGATCAATACAGTTTTCGAATATTTTAAGTCAAATTGATCGAGAATACATGTACCAAAGTGACTCGTGCTTGGGAAACCTACAGATTTATCCCAACTTTATGTAAATCGCTTTTAATTAGTGAAAATGTGCCTTATTTTGATGATTTGGCGAAATGTTTCAACAATATATTTAATAAACGAAATATCTATTCGAAGCCCAAGCAAGAACTTCAAAGTGTATGACATAGCAAAGGAGTTTTCTTAAAAATAGTTATTATTTAATGTCTTTAATCACCTACGCCAATGAGATTTAATCAGACAATATGCAATATTAATAAACGCACGTCACGTGACAACGAAGTACATATGACGTCACACAAATGCACTAATTATTATGTTTGACATCCTTGTCAATATATGATATTAAACATTTTAAGAAATACTCCCGGTCAAATTATTTCTTCGTTCAAGAATATCGTTTTTCAGTCGTATTTTGCTCCGGGACACCTTAACATTTCTGTGTATCTTTCCTCATCGTAACTATTTACTTAATTCATGGGCTTAATACTTGGGAGCAGATGAGAAGATTTTCAAAGAATTAATGTATTTTTACTATATAATCATTAGATCTTCACCCTAACACAAGAACCCCATACCCAGGGACCATGAAATTCACAATTTTAGAAGAGGCATTCTTCCTCATCATAACTATATACCAAGTTCATTGGCTAAATACCTGGGATCAGAGGGAAATATTTTCAAAGAATTGATGCATTTTCACTATAAAATCATTAGAGCCCCACCTTTGTGCCAGAACCTCTGACCAAGGGACCATGAATTTTACAATTTTGGTAGAGAGCTCAATGCTTATTTCAATCATGCCAGCAGTTTGACTGCTTGATGTCCATGAGCAAAAAACAAGATTTTTTAAAGATTGCAATAATTTTGATGGTTTTAGCCCCATCCCTCAGACCCCAGACGTGCAGGGGTACTGAATATCACAATTTTAACTCCCCTTAACTCATAGATGCTATATGCCAAATTTGGTTGAAATTGGTTCAGTGGTTCCAGAGAAGATGCAAAAAAAGTGTTCAAAAGTTTACGAACGACGACGGACAGAACCAAATAGCAATAGGTCACCTGATTAACTAAGGTGACCTAATAGGTCAAAGTAAAAGAATCTCATTAGGTTTACATTAATGTTAATATTTAACAATATTGAAAGTATGTAACTATTATGATTGGAGATTAACAGGAATATTGTGTAGAGAATATTGTTGAGTAAGAACCATATTTAAGAAATTTTATCGTTTTAAATACAGAAATGACAAAACAGAAATCTGTACAATAGAGTAAAGCGATATGTTTGCATCAATAATTTTAATAAAATAAAAGCTAATAATTATTCAATGTTTAATTTAAAAAAAAATGTACAGCATGATTAAATTACAATCATGAAATTACATTTTATTTGAATTCGTACAATACACAAGTAATTGAACATCATAAATGTAAAGGAAGGTTTTTAAGCTTTTGAACTTGTGGTGGCAGTTGTTCTGATATGAATAAGGAATCTTACCATAGGACATAGGTATCAAAAAATGAACATTTTGAATGGATATATAACCGATATTTTTCAAGCTACTTATAAATGTTATTGCCGCCCTAATAAACTACAATTTCATTATCCAAACTGTAGGTCTAGACTCGAAAAATAACTGCGTCAGTTAAAAAAGTCACTTAATTGGAAATACATGAAAATGTGAATCTTCATTGTAAAAGGGTCATACAAATTTTTCATAACAAAGAAAAGTTGTATGATAATCTCACTTGTTGCACAAACATAATGAAATAACAGATATAACACAATAAAACATTCACTGTATATATAGTACAAGCAAACATTGGCGTTAAAAAATTATTTATATATCGAAATTAAAATTAAAAGGTATTTATCAATAACATAAATCCATTCATAATTTTGATCAGGGTAAAAGCTGGGTAAGGTGAGTGTGTGCTTCCTTGTGTAATTGAACAAAATGTTTTGTTTCCTGCTATATCAGTCAAGTGACGCTATTATGAGTTACGTGAAAAGTACAATTTTCTGATTGTTTTGCTAAAACAACATTAGACGCCATTTGTACAATATAAAACTCACGTTTATTAACTTAGACCTAAGAAAACAATATGTAGTTTCACAACAAAACCACAATGATAACATAAATGATATTATTCAGCAATAATGCTGTATTATGTAATATTATTTTTTGCACAAATTGACAATTAATTCGGATGCGTACTAGTTTTGGAACATGCGAACATGCAATAAAGCATTTAGTGTAACCGATAAACAATTAAAATTCCATTCTCAAGACATGGATATATCCCGTAATTGCGTTTTGTGTTAAAATGTGAAAGTGATTTTATATTGGGGGGGGGGGGGTATTAATCTTAACAAGAAGGAAAAGTCTTACTGTATTAATTACATTATGGAAAGAATTAATGTTTTTACACTAAAAACCAAATTTTAGTTTGCTCTTGTAATCATCCCGTATTATAATTTAATTTTAATAAATATATTTGATTTAATATAAAAGTTTTTGATATTTGAGAAGCATTTGATTGTGAATAATGTATAGGCACTATAAAGGTTGTACAAAACTTTTGCGCAAAAAGAAATCGATTTGTACAGCGTAAAAAAACCTTCGAACGGAAATCAAAACGTTAATTCTCCGGTTAATTCGTGTTGAACTGACAATTATTTGCAGCTTATTTAAAAGCATTTTATCTTATATAAATGGATACATAATTTGCCACTTTCTGTGATTAAATGATAAAATTATAACATTATTATGTTTTTAAGATATTTAGTCAGTTTAATCATGCTAAACTGCATGTACAAAATTGTGAATAAGTGGACTACATTCAATTTCATAGTATTAAAGATTAGTAGCATTTCAAGTAGAAATCTATTTATATTAGTTATTATGTCCTATTTATTATTGTTTAACATTTATTAAGATGCCCACAAAAAAAATAATAATAAAAAAAAATTAGTAAAAACTCCAGCCAAAGCACAGTACTCCAAATAAGTTCATTCACTATATATAACGATTTGACAAAGAATCCGGATGCGTAATAGTTTTGGAACGTGCTATATATAAAGCGTTCAGCTAAACGCTTAAAAAACATTTATTGTTGCAAAATTTCAATTTGAAAATTATTTTTTTCATGGAGAAAACCCAGGCCAGTTCTCAAGTTAAAAGTAATCAGCGATGACATGAAAAGTTTGAATTGTTTTCTGGTGCGGTACATTAACAGCGTATACATATAGTACTTTTTTCCGTTAATACTGCCACAAATACAATTCGCATTTAAATGTGAAATCCACTTCATATACGGGGGGTTAATAAGCGTTACGCAATTTTATGAGGAAATGTTGAACTTTGATAAGTGAAGTGTGCACTTAACAAGAAGGAAAAGTCATAGTGCACTAATTAGTTACTAAACAGACTTAATGATCTAACACTTAAAATAAATTTTATACCAGTTTGCTTTCTAATAATCCGATATACATGTAATAATTTGAATAAATACAATTATTATAATGTCAACTTTTATAATATTTGAGACGCATTGTAATGTAAATAAAATATAGGCACTTTTAAACTACATGTATTTGATTTTTAAAATTCATTGTCTATATTCAAAATGTCTAATATTGTATAAGTAAGAATGTTTACCCATCTTAACGATAATACCGTTTCCAAAAGCGATATAAAGATATGCAATATATAAAAGAGATAGATAAAATATAATAAGAAAGGAAAAATTTACTAGAATTCAAGTTTTAAGGATTTTTTCAAACTTTGTACAGGCTGATATTTTTCATCTACCATTATTTAAACTAATATCAAACTAATTAAAAATAATTGTTTAAACATAAAACACATATATCATGTCAATCAATTGAGATCGATTTGTTTAGTATAAAACGACCTATTCAAATGAAAATCAAAACTATAATTCTTGGGGTTTTCCTTGTTGAACTAACAATTATTTGCAGCTGTTCATAAATCCTATTCTATATGAATGCTTCATTAACAAAACAAATGTTCGAAACGTGTTCACGTACATCAATAATAAAACATTTATAAATGATTACACTATTTGCCTTATGCTATGATTTTTTTCGAATGAATCATAGTGACATAGTGTTTTTAGGAATTTAGCCATTGCAATTATCTATGAATGCTGTGCAAAATTGAGCAGAAGTGAACGATATTGATACTTTCAAAGAGTGTTTTAGAGAAAAAAATCTACTTATATCAATAATCATTAAACATTAATCTCTAATATACGACATCTTGCATATGATAAAAGATATTATAAACATTAACAATAATAGGTTTGCTGCACATTTAAGGAAAAAGAAAGGTAATATAATAGCATTGAGCTTGATTTAAAGTACTTCCTGATTTGACAGAGGATATACAATTAAGCTACGGAGTAAATAGTCGACGTGATAGTTGGAATCACATTGAAAACAATAAAACAATAAAATCATAATACAAGCTTTATAAATGTGTATTTTTGTCATAGTTTGTTCAAGCTTTCCAACACTGTCACAACACTAACACAACATTGCCACCTCTAAATAAAATAATTGCTCTTTTTATAAAAATACACACACCCTTAATCTAAATTTCTATTTAATTGAAAATGCGTATGGCTGCTCTTTTTTTATGTGCCTTTAAGCTTGATTATTATTACTAGCAGTATTTGTAAAATATAAACAGAGTTCGGTACCGACCAGACACAATCTAACACCAGAGCAGACTCTAAAAAATGCGTCTGCTCTGGTTAAGCTATGGATTTGTTATAGAGTTTTAATAAGCTATTACGTTTGAGGATCTTATGTATAGCAACAACAAAAGTAACATTTCTTTATTGATAATTAGTCAAACTTTCTAATTGTTTAAAATAAACGTGTTAAAAACGTGTTGTATAAAGTCATCTTCTAATTGATCAATTATGATCTATCTAAACAGCATATTATAATTTGATTAAAAATAAACTGCATAACTCTGTTTTATTTATAAAATATGGGGATATAAATACGGGTTGGTTATGTAATAAGTATCCCCCCTTCGAAGAAGCGAAATCACATTGTTTTGTTGCTGTCTGTCTGTCGGTCGGTCGGTCAACTAACAATTTCCGTTCATTTCCTTTGCAGAGGTTGCCTAAATCAAATTTGATATACAGATTTTCTTTAGAATATCAAGCTGTAGTTTGATGTTTGGTACGATCGAGCAATTTTTGTCAGAGGAATGTCTTTTGGACTTTGGAAGAAATTTCAATTATTTGCAGTTTTCATGTATTTCCTTCCAAAGATTACACTTAATAAAAATGAAATGTGTTATGCAGATTTATCATAAAAATATATAGAAACCTAATTCTAAAACCTTTTAGCTAAAACATGTCATACTTTATAGGTTGATGTATCTCAGCTAGTACCGCCTGGTCAGGTAAATGACCCCTATTGATGCTAAGTTCAAAATGTCAATTTAATTACCATGTCCACTGTCCATAATGTATAGCGCCCACGATGAACGTTTGTGCACCCCCTAATGTATATGAAGGAGAGGGACATTAGTGTTTCACAATCATTTCTTGTTATTTGAAATTTTAAGATTGCTTACTACACCTTGAAGTAGATTCACAAATCACTATTAAATCAATTGATTATGAAAGATAGCATTATGCATATACGAGACAGTACAGTATAAAGGTCGATTTGCAAGTCTGGATTTACAAAAAAAAGTGATTTTCAAAAATTGTATTCTATACTTGTGTATGTATCAGTACTTACACTAACGACAGAATATTCTATTATCTTTGTAGTCAGGTTAAAAAAAAAACACGTTAAAGCTTACTAATAGGACATGTAATTTTACTTAAGTTTGTAATTAAAAATGAGGCACATCTCAATTTTAAGGAAATATATCTGTGTGTTAAAGAAATACCTATAATATTTTAAGAATTCCTCTAACTTTAATGCAAACTATTTAAAACTTTAAAATCTTCGCCATGACAAACTTAACTTTGTCTTTCGAAGAAAGATGAAGTTAAGTTTACTTTATGACAAACTTATCATTTTTTGTCATAAATTTCATAACAAAGAAAAGTTGTATTATGATTAGATTACCATTAGCATAATTATATAATGATTAGAGGTATATGAGATTAGTGATTTATGAGAATGCAAACACATAATATAATTGATTTCTCCGTATAATTCACCGTTTGGTATGTTTTTTACCTTACACACTGATTGCTGCCCAGTAGTGATTCTTTAAATCTCAACGTTTATATATACAATGTACACTTGTTAACACAGAAATAAACCCAGTTGTATAAAAGTCGGAAGCGGCAAAATGGCTGAAAGCGCTTGGGGGACATTCGATATTTATGTTTAATTTAGATTGTAACATTCTGTTTTATTTATCAATGTTCATATATACCTGATACACCATGTCGCATTTATTGTAATAAATATCAATTACATACATTATGTAAGTAGTGATAATAATTTGTAAAAATGTTTAGATGATACAAACATTTCAGCGTTAAATGTTAAACAAAACATGGATTTTATAATAGATTTGATTCATTCTCTACTGTCACAAGTAATTTCAATGTTGAGATACACATGTGTGGCCGTGAAAGTCGGAACAAATGATCGATGTGAAATGAAATCAAACAACAACTGCTAGTTATAAAATAATGTTATCATTTCCTTTTATCTAAACTTTTTATTTTAAAGCTAGACAGCTGTGCGGAATATAAACAATATATAGTTCCAAAAACAAAAAATAAGACTGAAATCAAAGCAACACTTAACAAAATAGTATTTCGTTCTTATATAAATGTAATAATCTTCAATATATTGCTTTCTTTCATGTAGAAAAAAATCATTGATATAATATTTACTGATAAGGAATTTTCCAGATCTTATGTCCATGAAAAACGAAAAAAAAAATCAATTTGCGGAGTACTCTCTGTGACGAACGAAATTAACATAATTCAAACAAAACATGTTAAACATATTTTCCTGCAAAGGTCTATCCTCCCTAAACTATTGGTCATTCAAGTCACTGCCAGTTCGAAGATCTCGTTGAGAGAAGGTCGGGTTTTTTTTTGTCTCGAGACCGGAAACGGAAAAACGGAATTTCTCAATGAAATTAAAAATTAGCAGTTCTTGTTAAGTTACTTTATGTATATTATTCTTTAGCAAGCTCACTAAAATTGTAAAAGAAAAACAGTTTAATTTATTATAAACTTGATTTTTTTGAACGCTTCCGATGAGAACCGGTATTGACGGTTAACAAAATGACACCCGTTAAACACACTTTCAGTCAAACGTATATTATCCACAAAAGTGTTGTGTCTTGATCACTTATAGTTTCTGAGACCTCACGGGTACAAAATGTGAAAAAAGAAAGCTACTGATATATTTAAGATATTTAATCGGAGGGAGAATTATTTTGTTAACATAACATCGCATAGATTTAAGATTTTATACAAATCTATTCACTTTTTGTAAAATGACACAAATAAAAAAAAATCATTTTTTGAAGCAATTCCTGTGCCAACCAAAAATGCAAAAAGAAGAAAAGAAATTAAAAGTAAAAAAAAGGAAAGATAGAGAAAGGGGAAAAGTAAAAGAGTGTGAAATCACGTAAGCCAAAGTAATCTGTCTTATACAGTATTAGAAAGTGTTCGGCACTGTTTGTACTTATTAAATATATTTGATTTAGTTGTTCAAAGAAGGATATATGTTCTTACTTATATTACAGAATTTTTGTATCTTTTCTGAGAAAGTAAAAAAAAAGCTTGCATGATTACAGATAACACACTGTAGGGTTTAACGTTTGGTCCAAATAAGTGTATTATATTAAAAAAAACCATGTCCAGTAAAGGCAATAAGACGTTTTACTTTTTTAAATAAAAGAAATATTGATGATAATAAAAAAAACACTTTTGTTCATATTGTTCAAGCCTATGGATAATGTGTTTTTAACAGACGTGTTTTATAGAAAAGAAATATATAATACCATCATTTTAAAAAAAATGATATCATTTGGCGAAATTTAAGAAATACTGTTAATTTTTAAAATTAATTACTATGTTTTGCTTTGTATTTTTGTTGCTTTGTTTGTTTTTGTTTGTTTGTTTGTTGTTTTTGTTTGTTGTTTTCGTTTTTTTTCTTTTCGGGGGGGGGTGGTGGTTGGGAAGCTTAAAACCAAAGATATGAACTTTCTTTACTATAGTTTATCTCAGAAAAAAACCAAACAATATACCCCCCTCCCACAAAAAAACCCCAATAAGTGATAAACCATGGCAACAAGGTCATGGACATAAACATTGTATACATTGCATAAACTTTCATTCAACAAAATGTCAATGACAACTCTAAGAAGCAAGAAATTAAAATGTAGATTTGGCTGTACATCATTCAGTAGGACTAAAGGCCAGTGCACAATAATAACTGTCTTAAATCGGTTGCCTTCTAGCGGTCAATAACATCTACCAAACGTGGTTTCCGAAAGATTCACATGGAATATAGTTTCTCAGAGAGATCATTTAATCAGAAATTTTATTCATATTTTGTGAACCTAATATACATCTTAAAAGACTCTTTTCCCACAATAATAGGATATGTTTAACAACTCGTAGACAGACTACGTCCTTGTAATTAAGGGGATATGGTGAAACAATGCCAGCATTCAATTCTACAAACGGTGATACGCTTTTGTAATGGTTTTCGTCTTCTGAAGCATTAAATGATACCTTAGTTCTTAAAGGTGCATTCGTTTTAGAAAAAGTCATTTTACCAACATGAACACCAGTACACTTATCACATCATGAATACCCGGTGAGACCCTTGATACACTTAACAAATGCTTTTGCAAGTGCATCACAGTTTACAGAGTCTAAAACTACATTAAAATGTTTGTCATTTAGGTCAGAATTATTGTCAGTTAGTTCTTTGAAATCGTCAATAATTCTTTGCAAAAAATCATTCAAATTACTTGGTTTGATTTGCCTAGTAAAAATACTAATTACAAAGGGTGTTTCATTACATAAGTTGGTAATTTCTCCAAGAATTGCTCAAAACTGATTATTTGTACTCTTGAAAAGTGGTGAGCCATCAATATTTATTTGAAGAGAAAAGCCGAATCTGCCGTCAAGTAAATGCAACTGTGACTCAGCTTTCTGTGCCAGATTTGATAAAAAAAACCAAGGCGATAATATTGCCTTCCTGCTTAATATGCCACATCATAGGTCAATTGAATGTGTAAGAGAGTTTTTAGATATTTTGGCAATGTTTAAAAATACTGTCTCTAAAAATCAAAATGTTTAATAGTGCAACATTTGATATCGTATCTGTAAGCTTGTTAAACACTCCCCAAGCTTTTGAGAAAGCGGTTTTTCCTGTTCGGCAGAGTCACTTTCATCCTCTGTTTCACTACATACATTTTGTGGATGAAACATATGTTCAAGATTATCTGCTTTTTCAGGCTCAAAACTTTCGTTTGCACCCTTTTCTGTTGTATATGTCATGTCAATATCACTATTGATAGCCATGTCACTTAAGTTAATATTACTTGTATAAACCATGCCAGTACCATAGTCACTAGCACCACCTGAATTCTGCACATTATTTTTTTGTAGTTTATTTATTGTTTAAATACAAGCATATACACAATTAAACCCACAAAAACCACACACAAACACGCCAACTCTCACACACACAAGCATATTTTAAATAAAATACTGGCAAACTATATATGCATTTAATTGTGTGATGCTAAGCAGTGGTTACTTGTCTAGAAAAAAAATATAAGTTAACAATCACAGAATGAAGCACTGCCATTATTCAACTGAATGTCAATTGAAAGGTCTGGAAAGGTGACTGAATGGCATAATTATGCCATTCAGTCACCTTTCAGTTACCTTTCAATCACATTTCAGTTGACTGAATGGCACAGTTTTATCCTGTGAATAATAGTAAGGAAAAGGAATAATAAATGTAAAATAAATAACAAGTAATAGCTTTCCAAAAAGCTTGTCTGACTAAACAAAATTATTCAGTGGAAGCATGCATGTATCAATTCGGCTTTCTTACAAGAAATGCATTTTAATTTTTCGCTGCTGATCCTAACTTTTGAAAAACGGAACGTGCAAATTTAAGAAATTTCAGTTCTTCGATCTAGTAGGTACATGTATATCACTTGAAATTAAATTATTTCATTAATTCAAATTATTTTAGGAATGTGCACATATCAAATAATTGCATGTTAGCTTGAAAGCGGAAGATAAAACAGTAAATTTTTAATAATTTTATTGTTAAATTAATTAAGATGCAAAACCAGTTTTTAAAAAATTCCAAACAAAGGAAATTGGAAAGGATATTCAAGCACGTATCATTGCTTTTTAAAGTGTTTAATTTGGGGCGGCTATATCCAAAATATTTTGACAAACAATTTAAAAAAGGGTAAATTCTCAAACTCTTGAAATAAAATAATAATTGTAACTTCAATTCAATTAGAATTCCTTATTTTTCAGTTTCATTTACTACATGCTGCGACAAAAGTGAAGGGGGGGGGTGAGGAATGCATGATATTTCCATTTGTTATAATATGTAAATATCAAGTTAAGAAAAGTGCCTGCTGCAAAAATGGTGGGCAGCTCCCCCTTCCCCGATGTTACGTGCCTGTAATGTGTACACCCGGTGTGCTATGGAGTATTCTCATAACCCCAATTTGGACTCGTCCACTAATCGGCGCGTAAAATCTATAAATGAGACATTATGGCGCGAAGTCCCGCTTTACATTCACGTAACGGCGGAGATCTCGACCCGATGGTTTGAATAAACTCATCCATTGGCAATGATCAATGAGGAGGGGGTCAACTATTTTTTTGACATTTCTTTTGTAACAACTACATATATTATACTTTGGATCGAATGTTTTGGAAGAAATCTTTTGAATTAACACACACACTTGGCTATAGTAATTTTTTAATGTACATTTAGTAAGACACGCGAATTATGTACCCTTTTCAAGATGAATGAAATCGCCCAATTGATCGAAAATCGGGTCACATCCCGCTTCGGCGATATAGTTTCTTAGGTAAACATTCCAGCTATATTAATATATATTTGTTTTAATAAAAAATGTTCATTCTTTGGTAATGATGATAATCCAACACCAATTACTTACACTGTACCGTAATAGACAGTATGTAACAACTTGTTGCGACCCTCCTCCCCTCCTTTCCACCGCTCAAATATGGCTAATCTATTTTTATATCAGGATGACACACATCCATGGTGAATAGTCATTTTACTTTAATACTATTGCTCACTGTTATTATGACATCCCACATAACATTTTGATTAATTGTGAATGCACAAATGCTGACACATTAAACATGCAACGGTTAATATTTTCTGTAAAAAATCTTGATATTGCTGGCTTCCATTGTTCGCACTGTGTCGGAAAAGAAAACTTTTAAACCTTAGATATGCCTGACGTCATGACATCAGGCAATAAACAAGATAACAAAAAAGAAAAAAGTTATCAATCAAATATATCTGTCCGAATATCTAATTGTTTTTCAAATTTCTGCACTTTGAAACTTTGAATTGCAGCATATCTTTAAACATTAAATTTTACTTTTAAATAACCAAGAAAACCAATCAGAGTTGGCACCTTATTCAACATCAGACAGGAACATAATTATTTTTTTATTAATAAAACAATAAAATTAATAATGCCAATGGACGTTTACAAAATATAATACGTTTAATCCATTCCGTATAAGTCTTTCCAAGTCTTTCTGTAAATATGAATACACAGTTCACTCCACAAAGTATAAATTTTATCACAAGAAAAACATATTGACTATGGCTTCTACATTTTTCTTACAAAACCCACAGCTGTCAAAAGACTAAATATTAATTTTTTAAAGATAGTACCCAACTGGAAGACCTCTGTGTAAAATTCTAAACTGTAAGCAGTGAACAGAAAATCATTGGTTGTTTTAAACACAACTTAAAAACACCCTTTACTGAAATATCATCACCACCATATGCGATTAGTTTTGTCTTTTATTTATTAGCAGTTAGGACAACCTCTATCTCAATTTTCAATTGTTCGGGTCAATAGCCATTTTTAGTTCTTTATACATATGTTAAACATAAACCATAATTAGTTAATTCGATTTAAAAAAACAAAACAAAAAAACTAATTGTATAATGCCGTCTAATGAACAGACAGATTTTCTCTTACAATTTTATCCATACTCATCAATTAAATTTTAAAATGTCCCAGATTTCTCTAATTTCTATTTATTAAATATGGTTTAAATACATATCATGATTGAATATATATTGATTCAAAGATTACGTGTATTTGGCCATCATTGAATCAAAGTAAGAGGCCCAGATTTGTTCTCAATTCGTTTATTTTTAGTTTTTGTCTTTTTATTACAAAAACTCAATAGTTTTCAAAAACATTTCTTGCTGAAACACATTATGCTTTTACTTAACATGTCAAATTAGTCAAGAATCATTGAATTCTATCCCATTGGGTTGATGTTGGTCTAACACTGGCGGCCGAAATAGATTAAATAACGACATAACACAATAAATCCAACGTTGGCCCAACGTTGGCTCGAGCTAATTAGGCTAACCTAAATATTGTTACAGTATCTCTTTTAAGAGCAACGTTGGGCCTATGTTGGCCAAGTGTCGTGTTTCCAACTAACATTGACACTCAACTTAAATATGTCAAGTGTACATTGGTCCAATGTTGGACCAACGTTGTCCAGCCAACGCCAACCTTACAACCCACAGCCAATATTGGTCCAACAAAGTTATGTTATCTGAGTAAATATTAATCACTCGAAATGCCCAACGATACACGTGAATAAAATTGACAAGTTTTCGTCACAACCAGTCCCTCCGATTCTTAGGGAAAAAGAGAGTTATATCAAATAGATATACGATATTCATTTTGTTTGTTTGGGTAGCATTCTGTCTGCGATATCGTATAAGTGAAACACGAAATATTCGAATGATTGACAAAAGTTATGTTATGTATTTTCCATAAAATCACGTACTTTGTTATAAATGAAAACGAATTATATTCAAAAATATTATTTTTATTGTGAATATTCTACACATCTTATGTTTATGAATTATATTTACTCATGTTAATACAGCAAATGCTCAGTTAATTCCTGAAGCGGGAAAAAAATTATTTTCAATATTTTCGTAGGTGGTACTGTGTTGATGTAAATTTGACGAAGGCGGCAGAAAGTCGATGGTTTTTTCTTGTCGTGTTCGATCAAAGATGCACAAGGCCAGATAAGCAGATAAGAAAAGAGTGTCCAAACAGCCGATAATTTGTATGAAGCGAAGCAACATTTCGTTTGTATTGGATGATTTAGCTAGAAATATTTCATATAATTAATTGTTACATGTTTGCTAATAATTGTTTTTAAGTAAAATTTATTTTTATTAGAAAAAAATGTCAATTATCGTAAACAAGTCATTGCAGTTAAGGTTAACTTCATTGACTTTATATGAATTTTATATGAATCTGTTAAAAGTCATTCAATTTGATTATTCAAAATCACGTACCAATTGTGAGAGCTGGAAGTGTTGTGAGATCTTTACAACCTGTAGACACATCACATGTCGCATTGCTGCAATTACACTGTTTCTTACAACTCTCTCCGTAGAACGGAAAAGTGCATTTTTCGGAACAATTGAGTCCAATGTATCCGGGCATACATTCTTAAAGTCAAGGTACAAAATAACAAACAAATTAAATGTTTTGATGATAATTAGCATTCATGTATTCGTCTAAATAAAATGGGGTAAATAAGAATTGTAATTTATATTATCGTCATAATCGTTTTAAAACGTATTTGAGATATTCGAAAATTCGTATGAAGAGAACTAACATTATGTTTGTTTTCGTTGGTTTTGTAATTGATTTACTTGTTTCTAAACATTCCGTTTTATATTATGAATTATGATAGTTGTGCTAATAATTAATAATTAACTTGTTTTAAAGTTGGACTTCTTCCTATCTGAAAAACGTCCAAATATTGTGAATAAATGATTGCATTACAGATAAACTTCATCGATTTGATACGGATTTGCTTACAGTCAATCAATTTGATTATTCAAAATCACGTACCCGTTGTGAGGGCTATGAGAGTTGTGAGATCTCTACAACCTGTCGACACATCACATGTCTCATTGCTGCAATTACACATTCCGTTACAATTCTCTCCGTAGTACGGAAAAGGGCATTTGCCGGAACAATTTAGTCCAGTGTACCCAGGCATACATTCTTAAATTCAAGGTACAAAGTAACAATTAAATTAAACGTTTTGATAGCATTTGCAATTTATATATTCATCGGACAGAAATGAGGTAATAATAATCGTTTTTAAAAGATTTTAGATATATTTCAGGAATAAGATTATATTACTTACTCTTGCATTGGTTGTCTTCGAAACTCCAGAAGAAACCTATACAACACCCATTGAGAGTGCTTAATCCAAAACAAGAGAAAGAGAGAGAAAAATTAAAAACAAACAGTGGAAAAAAGCACCGTGTCATCATCTATGTAAAAAATAATAAAAGGTATTGACTTACTCATTGCACACTGCCTGCGACGCAACGGTAAAGTCGAATTTGGAAAACATAAATGATAATATCATCCAGCTACATGTGTATTTTGATTTGAAATACAAATCATCGACAGAAACAAACATAGTTTGCGTTTTCCTCGAAATTAATGTTTAAACTAATACAGTCAGGTTGGAATAACAGGAACGTAATGAATGTGGTAATGACGATTTGAATAATAGCAGTATTCGTCAAAACAGATGTTTTTTTTTTATTTTTGAGTTTTGGATAAACTATACAAACTCAATGAAGGGGGTTTGCGTCGGCATCCGGTTAAATTATTTGTTTTAAGCAAGTCTAATATCAAAGGTTAAATCTAAATTATGCAGCTTCCCCGATTGCTTAGAAGGCGGCTATAAGGATATCCATATGATGAGTTACATCATCATATATGAAAGGACTACTCAGTATTGGATATGAACTAAAAACAAAATATCTATAAGATACCATATACATTAATAGAATAACTTGTATATTAATAGTTTTAAGATACGGAAATGTGTCCGTTTCTTTTGCCAATCACAAAATGTTATAAATCGATGTGAAATCACAGAATAAAGACATAATATGAATTGTATTGTGGGCGATGAGTGCTAAAATTAGGAAAAAATTACTGAAAAATTGTTGCTCTCTGCTTGGTACATGTATAAAAAATAACAAGGAAAATGCACTTCATATGACTTTATAATTCTTACTTGTATCCCTAAAGAGGTAATTCTGTGTACACTGATGTTTTATTTCCTGGTATGTCTGTGCAAACACACATACTATTTTCATATATCGTTATAGTTTGAAAAATAGCTTAAAACTACATAGAGTATTTTTGAAAATATTGGGCTTTTTGTTGATCATTACAGATAAGGGTACCTTTAAACGTAAAATTAAGTTACAAACTACTATCAGAAAAGATTATGTGTAAACCTGCTAAAATGACATACGATCAAATTATGTTTATAGTCCATAATTTGTACGTTTAATAGTGCTTCTGTAGTTTGTTATGATTTGTTATTGAATAGTGGTAGTTCATAACTGATATATAAAAGTATAAATCAAAGCGCATTACTTTGACAGGTAGTTTCTATTTTTTATTAAACACGATATATCTTTGTTAACATACGTTTAATGTCTAAAATTAGAAATGTAATTGGATAAGATTTCAATAACATCAGCATTGTATAATTAGTATTACTGGAACTTGTACACGTAGTAAACTATTATAAAAATTAAAATTGACCACAAATAAATCCAAAACCAACTGCAACGTAGATTCAAAATAGAAACAAAACAGAAATGTTTTCTCGAAACGTTTATCTTGCATACATAATATATTTTCTTTTAGTTATAGCTCCTAAAGTCTTTATACAAAGCGAAAGTTTCATTATGAACACATAGGGAAAGACCGCATGTGAGATAATTATAACGCCTTGCTTATTATATATTCATTTGTAAGTTACAAAAAAAAATTAATCAAAACATCGTATATTTATCAATCAAAATTAAATTTCCATTCCTATGTATAATTATTACTAAAAACACTGTTGTCATTGGAATACCAGAAAAAATATTCAAAAAAAATGTATGTAAAAATATCAAAAAGCAAACATTTAATTTTTTTTTTAATGATTGAAATGTTATTCAGATTAAAAATTGAAATTTTGAACAAAAAAAAATGCTTTAAAAAGATGTTTATCAAGGGTCATACCAGCCAGCAAATAATTTTGAATCATAAAAATTCTAAGTTTAATATTAGTTTCAATCACTCAAAATTGTACAAAATTTTGGAATATAATGTTAATTGTAATACCTGTGGTATGTTTATTAATGTCACGGTCAGCTATTCGCAACTCATTAAGTAATAAGTCATTTTAAGACACATAATATATACGAGGGTTGTCCAAAAAGTTCGTGGACAATCGCGTTTTTGTCATTTTAAATGGGTTTATATATACATATTGTATATCGAAATAAAATTGACCACAAATAAAATTTCAAATCAAACTAAAGTGGTTTTGAATGTTTTCCATAAAATGAAACTAAAATTTTAATGTATCAAAGGGTCGCGGAAAGAACGCACGGCCCAGTGTAAAAATTGTCCAAACTTTGTAATTGAGTTTTTAGATATGAATATTTACAGTTTTTATAAAACATGTCAAAACTTTATAAGCTTCTATTGTGATGTAGTCTGTATGGTCTACGTCATTTTCATGCGTCATTTGAAGCCGTTTTAAAACTAGCAGAGGACTTTTAAAAGATATTACGGCAAGAACATGTCTTTGAAAACGCCAAAGAAAGCGACATCGGCATACCGCACGGAACAGGGCGCCATCTTAAAATTATATTTCGACTGAGGTAAAACACCGATAGAAACGAAACAGATGATGAAGGAAACAGGAAAAACATCGAAATAGTTCGAGTTTACTTATCTACAAGTGACACGAGCGATATTTTTGATGAAGCGTGCGATTGTATTCTCTGGCCAGTCGGTGAATGCAGCATATCACTCTCGGGTAAACTCATGACTACGACGTTATAGAAACGGCGTTACAACTCAACGTCAGACTGGGCCGTGCGGCCTGTATATGCATTGTAAATATAATGATAACTCCAGTATAAAAATGTACATTGGTCTGATTTTTATACATATATATTATTATACTCTATATTAAAATATTATAATACTTTCCTGAAAATGGCGTCGTTATTTTTAATAAAATTATATGTGTCCACGAACTTTTTGGACAACCCTCGTATTGTTGTTTTCCCTCAGAATAAAATGTCACAGTTTCATTAGTTTAAACATAACACGTGACTGCCAGATGTATTTTTAAGTCCGACTGGTTGGATACGGCAATATGTTCGACGCTTCACCGACACGTTTCGACATTTCATATAAGTTAATACAAAAACCCCATTCCATATAAGTTATTTTTTTTAAAGTATTCCCCTTTGAAATTACATTTAAATAAGAGTGGTTGCCTTTTGAAATGGTGTCACTTTGTTGTGTCTGTAGCAGAACAAAATGGCAGCGTCGAAATTTATTCAATCTTCTACGGAAGAAAGAGTGAAAACGTTTAAAAATAAATAGAAACATAGTATTGATAGTAAACAAGGTGGCAGCGAAGAAAAGGTGAGAATGAAAATATTGAAGCGCTATGATTTTGTAATATTGGACGAGATGTAAGACAACTTTTACATGTATTTGCGTAGAGCTTTGCTTTTTGTATCATTGGATAATCCTCAGAAAAACAAAACACTTACTAGTTTTGTTACTGACTAACTAAGAAAATATATTAAGTTGATGAATTTTATAAACGGCGAGGCGAAACAATTAATACAGCTTTATTTTTTAACAGAGTACTTTACGCATCTTGCATAATATAATCATATGCGACTCCTGTTTCTTCAAAAACCTAAGAATGGGATTTTTTTTCTTCAACATAATGCATTGTCCAGTATTACTTTCATGCACGGTTTGAACTTAAAAATAGACAAAGCTGATGTCAGACAAACGCGATTTTGAAAGATCATTTTTGTGCAAAAGTGGAATATTAATTCCAATTTTGAAAATTTCAAATTGTAAAAGTACTATCGGTCTAGATAGATAGACTAACAAAAAGAAAGTTAACAAAATATCAAATTTTGCAACGTTGTTAGAAAACAAGATCTTTTAAAAATAGAAGCCATTAATTAATTGTAATTGTTTGCTAGATATGTTTGCAATATAATGCAAATCTATTGAACATACATGTATATTAACGTAAGCAACAGTAATAAAGCTTATTTGACGGTTTTGATTTAACCTTTAAAATCCTAAGCATTTAAAAGCTTCTGAAGATGTCGCCCGCTGGACCCCCTGGACCCCCTGAATATAACATAGGTCTCTAAGCAACCATACCAAATCCCCTCCCTCTGAAATAAAATAATTGCAAACATAAATTAAATTTACTTCCATTGTTGCAAACTACGCCTGATATGTACGATCCTCTACCAACTACACCGCTATGCGGACCCCAGACCGTGGTTTGAGACAGTGATGAACTTTATGCCACCATATTTCTTCTCAACCCTCCCCCCCCTCTTTTTTAAAAACATTTCGGCACCTAAGCATGTAGCCCGATTTAGTTGTTATCAATGGTGTTTTGATGTAATAACTGGACCTTTGGCTGAGCGACAGCATTTGAGATCATGAGCAGCATTTATGTGACGAATAGTATTATTGATGACATGTCTCCGCTGAATTTTTATGGTATGTTGGTATGTTTAGATCGGTGTTCCAGTATTAAATCGATCTTGTATGTGTTGATAAAAGATGTATTGTGCCTCAGGCTGTCGTCCAATAAATTGTTCACGTTGCACCGGGGTAAGGTGCAGCATCACAATATAAATTAAAACAATATCAAAACCAGAATTTGTTATTTGTTTTGTTTTGTTTTGCGTTTTTTTTTTGTTTTTTTTGGGGGGTTTTTTGTTTGTTTTTTTTTTTTTATATATTTCAAATGTGTTGCACGAACCGTGAAAATGCAATTCAGAAAATTTTAAAAAAGAATTTGTTCCGACTTCTGTTTGTTTAATCTTTTTTCCAAATCAGAGTTTGGGTAGGTTCGTTTCTTTGACGGTATAGTACGTTAACTTATTTTCCAAATCGTATTCAAAGAGTTGAATTCGCGACTGTGGAAGTGTAAATCAACCAAAGTCAATAAAAGCGTGTAATTGATTTAACCGGTAATCTGAGACAAATTCAGATTGAATGTTATATTCAGTTTGAAAAACTTAGTCAAACTTAAAGCAAGGCAGTTACCACTTTTTTTTTTATCAATCAAGATTTCTCGTAGCTAGAAAATTGCTCAGGATACAGGGGCCTGGAAAAATCTCTTCAGCGGAATATGTCCCAGAAGGGGTAGCAGGGATAGGGAAGCATGATTGCAATGAGAAAACCATTTTATTACAAACGTTCATGTCTTAAAGGGTACCTGCAGTGTCGGTAATTTTTTGATATTATGGGGATCTATGTGAAAAAAACATCATCCTGAAAATTTTACTGCGATCGCATAAGTACTTTTCGAGATATTTGGGGAAAACCCAATTTCACACCTGAAGGTTTTTTAATCAAGCCGATTTGGCGTGAGATGAACTGTGACGTCACGGAGTCAACGCCGCTGCATGAGAACCAAGAAAATCGTATGAAAACTGTTCGTTTTCTTCCATTGTGTTATCGATATATGAACAGTTGTTTCTGTGTTATTTCCTTTTCAACCCAGTATGACTAAATAAAATGTTGTTTGAATTTAAACTCCTATTTTACCGTACAAAAATGCCGAATTCGGAAAATTGTTTGATTGATGATTTAAGTCAAATTTGTAACACATCGTACATATAAATTCACAGTCTACATGTATGTAGCAAAATGACAATCAATCAAAGCACTACTGTTATTAGAAACATATTTTCCTATTTTTCTAGGATGATTTGTCCATGACGTTTTTAATAATATTGATAATAGTACATATTTTGTAAAAGGTATTATAACGCGGGGTCTATTCCTCGTATGAGACATAAAATTACCACTATGTCGTCTGATTATTCATTTGTACTAATTTAAAACCAATAACAATCAAAACAGCATTCATATAAAATAAACACAGGATTAATTTTAAACGGATCAGGGCGAAATTCCATGCAAGATGACTGCATGATGAAGTCTGTCTTGTATTCTTTAAAAATACGATAGTGGAATTTTATTTTATACTTATTTACATCCTTTGTCATAATTTTTTAAAAGATTTTATAATGATTTGGCGTCAGTATTACAACTTAATTAATCATTTAGAGCTCGAAAGAAAGTTGCACTTTATTAATATTAGATAAAAAATTGAGACTCAATTAATGATCAACCTAATTACTTCCGAAATAATTACTTAATTACGTTTCTTAAAAAGATTAAAACGGCTGAATGGTAAATTTTGTCATTTTAAATGTGAGTAAATAGGTAACAATCAATGCATTTATTTTGAACTTTAGCAGGTTAGTGGTTACGTTTTGATAGTCTGATTGACAGACTATACACATGTATTAACTAATGAACACCTGAATTTACCCAGTGTAATTTTATTTTTTTGATTTGAGTAGCTTATTATACACAAATCAATTTACTAGTCTAGAGGTGTGAAACCCCCCTTTGTTCACCAGACATGCATGTGTACCATGTGTATACATACCCCATATATACACGTGTCCGGAGCAGTAGTTCCGTTAGTTTACCTGTTTACTTGTGTCATTGTCTCGGATCATTTGCGTGTGAAGTGATATTATGTAATCAAAAACTGAATAATGAACATATTTAGCCCATGCAAGTGTTTTAAGATATCGTAATCATCGGTAAAGAGGCGAGGAGGATAGCAAATTTTAAAATCGTTTAAAAATAAATCTGACCGTAACAAATATATACGGATACAAATTTCTAAATCTACAATACTTAAAATAACCTAATACGTCAAAACATCAGACCTACATAATTATATATCAATCATGTTGGCTGTAAAATCGAATTTATTTTGCAAAGCTTTGTATGTAAGTTTGCCTCCTGTTGACCTCGTGACGTCACTTCCGCTTAAGCCTCGTTATCGCTTAATTCTATTTTCTCTCGATTGGATTTCTCAAAGCAGGTAAAATAGCCACTTTGAAGCGGTGTAACTCTGTTATTTTTGCATCGATTTCGAAGTGGTTTTTTGCATTAAATTCTGGTAAATAAATTATATAACATAAGTTTCACATAGGTCTGGCTGCAGGTACCCTTTAATATAACGTTTTAAACTTTGACTCACTATAGATAAAAATACAGAGCATGGTTTTTATATCCAATAACATTTATAGTTCCCTACAATGCATAATGCAGTATTTCTAACATATATTACAATAAACAGTGAATTTCAAGGCAAATGGCGTACCACAAGATCTATCTTTTTACACAGATACAAATATTAAGATCGATGTTATTTTACTATCGTTTAAGCTATCTATTGTTTGTATTACATGTATGTGTGCAGGATAATATTGAAAATAGAAAATTTATTACAAAAGTTTCCTAATTAATTAAAGTAAATCCGAAAAAAAGTTTGGAAAATAAAAATGTAACATATGTTTTGCATGATCTGAGACTAAATACATATATCAGTCGCACAGAAAAAAGTAATAACTTTTCTACATAGAGATAAATGTAAGAATTATAAGAAATAAAGCTTACACCAATAGTCAATTTATTATTCTTCATGTTAATGATAAAAAGAAAGTAACAAACATGATGTAACATACAATTATATTAGATTAAATTGAATGAAACATAAAAAGTGACTTTCCGCTGACTGAATAGAAATGTCATTGTTACTCAATACTGGTAACTGGGCTATTCTAGATACCCATCATTGACTATTCACTGTAGTTATGAAAGGTAATAAACACGAGAATTTTCAATTTAAACAATTATTAATACAAGTTCTAACGTTTATCATGTAATTTTTTCCTGTGTAATTTTTTTTCTCAAATATATTTCTTAAACGTCCAAGGAATTCTTATGTTTTGTTCACATTTTCAATGTTATTTAATTAGTTTTGTGTATTACACAACTATTATCAATATGAACTACTAATTGCATGATGAAATATGAAAGATACGTTACAAGCAGTAACGTATGTTTCTTTCTATCTAAAATTTCATAATTATGTTTCAGATTGTAAAAAGCTTGAAAAAATTAATACACACATATTTATGAATTATTGTCAAAAAGCTAAATATAGAAGAACAAATTCTAAGCAGTCTTTCCACCCATCTATAACTTTGAGAAAGATAGAAACGTATGTTACACACTATTGATTGCAAGGAAAGACGAAAAAACTTCAAAGCCTTAATTAGAAGAGGATGAACGGTGAGAGTTTGCCCGAGAGTATAATTGCTCTTCGATTTCTTGATAATTTTCTTTATCTGATTATATCAATGTATCATTAAGCAAAATTTTAGAAAAGATTTTCTAGCACAATTTTGTTCTTTACTTTTTATCTCTTTAAATTTATGCTTTAAATTAATTAAGATGAAATGGGTTTTTAAAAAACCATGTTCTTACTTAAAAATACGTTTGTATCCTTCAGTTTACGTTTGTTTGATCTAAATAAAAAGAATTTAATTGATATGGATTGCAAAATGAATCAGTTTTATTTTTGTTTTGGGACAAATCATTTTATTTTCCGATCTTCATCAACTATCGTTAAATGTGTTCAAACTTAAATGTTATAATTCATTTGAAACAAAGTAGGACACGTTAAGAAAGTTTTGTTATATAAGTTTGCCGTACAAATATGTCTCCAATAGTATATATATATATATATATATATATATATATATATATATATATATATATATATATATATATATATATATATATATATATATATATATATATATATATGCTTATTATATATTATCCCATAAAGTAAAAACACCCAAACAAAAGCTTATCAATAGGTTGTGTTTCGCACAATCAGAGATAAGGCGATAAATAATCAATTACCGATCATTCGGAAAATGACGAAAATGATAGTGCATACATGTGCAATAGCGTTGCAATTTATTTGTGCAGCTGGTATATACATTTGGTATAATTCGACGAGTGTACTTATATATATCATTATTTGAGATGTTTAAGTCAGATATCATGAAAGTGTATTGACAAAGAAAAAGGTCCATTTTTGTGTTGTCGTTTCTTCTCGTTTATCCGAGTCACGTTTCTCTTTTGATCGCTTTGGTCGCAGCATGTTTCCATATTAAAATAAAAGTTTGTTCTTATTTTTTCTTGAAATGTGCATTTCATTTTAAATCAGCAAATATATAAGAAAGTATTATCAACATTAACACATTACACTCGTTGACTATTGAATTTGATATCCATCCTAGTGCTTTAGCGTGCAATCAGATTTAATATTATTATAAATATCTATAATTTCATTACTAATACACTTAAACATAAATCACTTGAAATGGTAAAGAAAATTTTAAAATTATCTTGACAACCAGTCCCTTTCTTCCCTATCATAAACCAATTACAATGTAGTTACAACAATTTCATAAAGAAACGATATTTATTGTGTTCTTTTAGTAGCATCCTGTCCGAGATCTTGTGTTTCTAAGTCAAGAAATAGTAGAACCTTTGAGAGAAGGTGTTATCGGATCAAATTTTGTTAACACGCACTTCGCTAAATACAAGGGCTGATTCAAAAGTAATGTCACACTATGCACCGCGCTTCTCACTGGCGCTGTATTGTATAAAATAATACATCAAAATTTTCCTTATCAAAATTCTATTCCAAATTAAAATTTTGATTAAATTTCGTTAAACACTTATCAAGATATTGATGTTTATAGCATGATATATACGTGACATCGCCGCGTCATGAATTTACGTTTTTTTTTAGGTGTGTATTTATGAATAAATTACATGCTTCAAAGTTTAAAAAAGCCCCAAACAACATAATATTTTAAAACAGATATACCATATACTTTTTTAAATATTTTAAAACAAAAAAAGGGAACGTTACCGTCCATTTTGGATATCTACACAATGCCTTTTGTCTCTAGATCAAGGAATAAAAAGGCTGGACATGCGAATAGTTATACGATGCATTTTTTGTTTCGATGGATAGAAATCACTAGAAAATCTACTGGAATTGATATATCAACCTAAAACTGAGAGCGGGTGAACAGGGCACCATTAACATAGTTCAAATATCTCATAAAAGCATATGTCATGTTAATAAATAAACTAGATAGACAGAAGATATACGCTCTGAAGTAAAGTTAAAGCTAGGTTATTACGTCCAGAGCTATATTATAAAGATACAATCATGACTTCTTAAAGAGACCTCGACAAACTGATCGCAAATTAAATAATCCAATATACTACTCAATCGATTACAAAAAGAGTAATTAGTTAATTTATTTTTAAAAATGATAAATAAAATCTAAAATAGGGCATCGTAGCCAATTTTTAATAGAGTTCTAAATTACGAAATTCTACCAGAACGCCAAAGATCTAGAATACTTCGCTAGCCTGCGGCGACTATTCTTACCTCACGCTCTACAAAATTTATTTCTTCAGAAATATTTATGATAATGCATTAAAATTTTCAGATCTGAGTTGAAATAAGTGGATATCTCACAGCACGCATTTTTGTCACTTTACGCCGATTTTTCACGATTTTATTGCATCTGTGACATTACTTTTGAGTCAACCCTCGTACATATTTGTTTTTGATAAATATGATTTTTTTGTGAATATTCTACACAGCATACTTTTATGAAATCAAATATTCTGAATGTTTGGTTTAAAAAAAAATGCAATTTCAATAAATCATTGTAATAGGACAAATGCTGAGTTACTCCCTGAAGTAGGAAATAAATCATTCTCAATATTTTCGTACACAGTACTATGTTGTGGTAAATGTAAAGAAAGCGGCACAAAGTCATCTGTTTTTTCTTGTCCTGGTCGATCAAAGATGCATACAGCCAAGTAAGAAGATAACAAAAGAATATCCAAACAGCCAATAATTCGTATGAAGAGAAGCAGCATTTCATTTGTTTTCGGTGGTTTTGTAATTGGTTTACTTGCTCCTAAATATACCCCAAAAATAAATATTTTATATTATGAATTGTAATTTATTTCCTAAAACAAAATTGTTTATTAGTAGGACTTATTCCTATCTGAAAAACGTCAAAACATTGTAAACAAAGTATTGCATTTAAAATAAAACATCGCTGATTTTATACGGATATTTTAAAAGTCAATCATTTTAATTATTCAAAATCACGTACCCGTTGTGAAAGCTGTGAGTGTTGTAAGATCTCTACAACCTAAAGACACATCACATGTCGCATTGCTGCAATTACACATTTTTTTACAATTTTCTCCGTAGAACGGAAAAGGGCATTTGTAGGAACAATTGAGTCCAGTGTATCCAGGCATACATTCTTAAATTCAAGGTACAAAGTAACAATTAAATTAAACGTGTTGATAACAGTTGCAATTTATACATTGGTCGGGCAAACATGAGGTAAAAAAAAATCATAATCATAATCGTTTTTAAAAGATTTTAAATATATTTTAAAATTAAGATAACGTAACTTACTCTGGCATTCGCTGTTCTCAAAACTCCTGTAGTAACCTATACAACATCCATTGAGAGTGCTAAAGATAAAATAGGGAAAAAAAAGAATTGAACAAAAAGTACAAAAAGGAACCACGTCATTATCAACGTAAAAAATACGATAAGTTATTGACTCACTCATTGCAAACTGCCTGCGACACAACGGCAAAGCCGAATTTGGAAAATATAAATAATAATGTTATCCAGATCAGTGTGTATATTGGTTTGTAACACAAATCACTGACAAAAACAAACATAGTTTGCGTTTTCCTCGAAATCAATTGAGAACTAATATAGTCATGTTGAGATTGAATGTGGTAATGAAGGTAAAACTTCCCTCTTCCTTTGTTTACAATTTGAAATTAATATAATAATATTCGTCAAAACGGATGTTTTTGACTTTTGAGTTTAACAAAGTCAATGAAAGGGGTTTGTGCCAGCGTTCGGTTCAAGTTTATAAAGCAAGTTCAATAGCAAAGGTATATCTCAGTTCTGCAGGTCTCCGCTTCACCACTTGCTGTGAAGGCGGATATAAATATATTTACATTAGATACATATTCATAAGTGAAAGGACTTTTTAGTTGTTGGATGTGAACTCTCATCAAAATAGTTAAATTGCCATATATAATGATAGAATGTCGCAAATAAATGTATCCGTATCTCTTGCCAATGATAAAATGACAAATAACAAAATGTTATAAATCGATGTGAATTCACAAAATGAAGATATAGTATAAATTTCGTTGTGAGTGATGACTGCTAACTTTAAACATAATTTACTGAACAACTCTTGCTCTCTGCCTAATGTCAGAAAAAGGAAAATACACTTTTCATTACTTCAATATTATAATGTTAATTTGTAAAGAGGCAATTCTGTGGATACCGATGTTAAATTCTCTAGTATTTCTTTGCAAACACACATAATATTTTTATATCGTTAAAGTTTGAAACGTAGCCTTTAAAGACATAAGGCATCTTTAAAACATGTTGAGCGTTTTGTTAATTATTATAAATGACCTTAACTACATAATCTTTTTTTAAAATTGCAGAGAGGGTACTTTAGTTGTGAAATTAAGTTAAAAACTACTAGCAAGAAAGAGGATGCGTAAACCTGCCGACAGGACACAAAATACTAAATTATGTTCATAGTAAAAAAATCCGTACGTTTGAAAGTACTTTTGTAGTTTATGATTTATTTTCGAAAATACTTAGCTTATATCTGATATATCAAAGTATAAAATTAAAGCGCATTGTAGTTTCGCTTCGTTTTAAACAAGGTATACATTTATTTACATGCAACAATATTTATCATAAAAAGTAAATACTATACAGAAATAAAACAATAACTAAAACATATTATACAAATGTAATCAACAAATGTATTCCATTGATATTTGTTATTTGAAATATTTTAAAAGTAAAAATAATAAAACTTGCTAAAATTCTACTCAGTTATGCATAATGATAAAAACAATCACATATTTATTTTATCTAGAAGAAAAAGTGTCGTCAATTATATGGTATTATATGAAGTGTCGTTCATATATTGGTAAACTTTTTAAGTTGCTGTTCATGTCTTAAAGGGGCATGGTCACGATTTTGGTCAAATTATAATTTTCAGTTTTAATTATTTACCATGCTTTAAAAATGCATTTTTAATGATCAACTGAAATTTGAAAGTCATTCATGGAATTATAAGAAAGATATAGAGCTCTTTGTCATGTAAAACAAGGCTCGTGCCCTGTTTTTGTTTACATAGGTTCAATTTACCAGTTAGAAATATTTTTCAAGCTGATTTGTCTATCTTTTTATTCATTTTAATCATAGATAAACAGTTCCTAACGTTTAACACATTCATTTTTGGTCTAAAACTGGAATTTTCACTTCAACATTCAAAATGTAAACAAACACTTTGTTTACATAGCAAAGAATTCTAAGCTCTGTAACTCGCTTATAACTCTACGAATGACACTCAAATTTTTATTGAATATTAGAAATGCCTTACTGAAGCATTGTAAACATTAAAATCGGAAAAATATTTTTTGAGCAAAATCGTGACCATGCCCCTTTAAACTAAACAAAAATAATTTCCTATTTTCGAGGGTGTTGTACTGTTTGATTTTCTTTCGTTCCATTCTGCTCACACAATTTCTTTCAAAAGATATTTCATTTGAAAAAAAAAATCTTTAAATAGATAATTTATACTTTGAAGGTAAGTTAAGTATATTTCTTGGTAAAGATGAATGACCTTAACTACATAATCTTTTTTAAAATTGCAGAGAGGGTACTTTAGTTGTGAAATTAAGTTAAAAACTACTAGCAAGAAAGAGGATGCGTAAACCTGCCGACAGGACACAAAATACTAAATTATGTTCATAGTAAAAAAAATCCGTACGTTTGAAAGTACTTTTGTAGTTTATGATTTATTTTCGAAAATACTTAGCTTATATCTGATATATCAAAGTATAAAATTAAAGCGCATTGTAGTTTCGCTTCGTTTTAAACAAGGTATACATTTATTTACATGCAACAATATTTATCATAAAAAGTAAATACTATACAGAAATAAAACAATAACTAAAACATATTATACAAATGTAATCAACAAATGTATTCCATTGATATTTGTTATTTGAAATATTTTAAAAGTAAAAATAATAAAACTTGCTAAAATTCTACTCAGTTATGCATAATGATAAAAACAATCACATATTTATTTTATCTAGAAGAAAAAGTGTCGTCAATTATATGGTATTATATGAAGTGTCGTTCATATATTGGTAAACTTTTTAAGTTGCTGTTCATGTCTTAAAGGGGCATGGTCACGATTTTGGTCAAATTATAATTTTCAGTTTTAATTATTTACAATGCTTTAAAAATGCATTTTTAATGATCAACTGAAATTTGAAAGTCATTCATGGAATTATAAGAAAGATATAGAGCTCTTTGTCATGTAAAACAAGGCTCGTGCCCTGTTTTTGTTTACATAGGTTCAATTTACCAGTTAGAAATATTTTTTAAGCTGATTTGTCTATCTTTTTATTCATTTTAATCATAGATAAACAGTTCCTAACGTTTAACACATTCATTTTTGGTCTAAAACTGGAATTTTCACTTCAACATTCAAAATGTAAACAAACACTTTGTTTACATAGCAAAGAATTCTAAGCTCTGTAACTCGCTTATAACTCTACGAATGACACTCAAATTTTTATTGAATATTAGAAATGCCTTACTGAAGCATTGTAAACATTAAAATCGGAAAAATATTTTTTGAGCAAAATCGTGACCATGCCCCTTTAAACTAAACAAAAATAATTTCCTATTTTCGAGGGTGTTGTACTGTTTGATTTTCTTTCGTTCCATTCTGCTCACACAATTTCTTTCAAAAGATATTTCATTTGAAAAAAAAAATCTTTAAATAGATAATTTATACTTTGAAGGTAAGTTTAGTATATTTCTTGGTAAAGTTGAGTTAGAATTTTTCTCAGCGTCAATACTTTGGTAAATTTATCTGGGGAAAATGTTTTACACAATTTCTGATGTTCTCGATAGGTATTCTTGGTATCCGTGCATCATATTAAATGTGCTAATAAGGTGTTAACTTTTCTATTTTTAAAACACATGATTTTGAAAAGAGCTATAATCGATTTCCTATTTTGAATATACAATTAATGTCCAGTATTTTTTAATAATAATTTTTATAGCAAATATGTATTGTCGATTCTGGTGTAAAAATATCAAAGCATCGAATATGGCAAGTGATGAAGTTGATAGTTAGAATTTTAAAACTTGTTGTTTAATATTTAGAATTATAAAACTTGTTGTTTAATATTCTTAAACCAAAGTCCTAAAAATTAATTTTGGGAAGCATTTAACTCGTACGTGACAGCTTTTTGTTTCAATCCAGAACTTAAGTGTCTTGAAGAAGGTTAGACATAGTTTACGTAACTGGCGTACATAAATGTATATACATATGCATGAACATCAAAACCAAGCGAATATAGAGGTTGGAAATATAAGTCAGAGTCAAATTCTTCAAAAATGACAGGAAAGTAGATAGAGGTTAAAATGTTCTACGGAATTAATTATGCTACAGGGCAAACAACTTTGTTGATTGTTAAAGTTTGATTATGAAAGTTTGAATGTTTTAAATATGCAGTACAATGGCAAGGAAATTTAATTCCCTACTGATAAAGGCATTTGTTCATCAAAAACATTGGATTTTTGTAAAATGATGTTATATACGACTTTTATGACACCGGAAGTATGATAACAAGGTTTATTAAAGCGGACGGTTAGAATACTAATTTTAAAACCCATGGGTTTTTCTTTTTCAGTAATACAACATGAATTAAATCACAATTTTTCTTCAGAGTTTTTTTTTTCTCAAACCCTCATAGATGTTAAAATGTTTGCGTTGATTTTTGCGTTGTGGCGTTAATAACTAGATTAAATTCAAATGTATTCGGAGAGTCGCAGATAATAAATGTGGGTTTTTTTTTTCAAATAGATTAATATCATTTAAAATACGATTTAGCATCATTTTTGTAATCCGGGCACGTCAAAAACAACTACAACCAACGTAAACAATGATCTTTAGATTCGAGAGGATCTTCCAACAATAGTTTCACCCCTGCGAATGTTATTGTCATTTAAACTAGACCACGTGGTTTTACTTGACCCTTTAAGTTTCGCAGTAAAAATCGTGCCTTTTGTTTATGGTCTATTTTCAAGAATCTATAGGTACTTGTAGTCAAATGTAAAATCTAGACGTTTATTGATTTTAATCTTATCTTCATGATCATTAATTGGTGTATAAAATGAGTTCCAGAAATAAATGCAGGGGTGATTTTTTGTCTCTGTAAATCGTATCTAGAAGTTAAAGTATCACAAATACTAAAATAGTTGTATCCGTTCGTGATGAAATACTTTTTTTATTTTATTTTCATTCTGACTTATTTAAGACGCAATATGTTACCCGGTGATGCACCAAGTCCTTTCTGAATAGCCCTTGTTTCTTGCTTAAACAAACTCAAAATAAATAATATCAACATTTAATTGAAATCTCTATTATGCGATAAGTCATTTAATCATTATTTTTTGCTCTCTTTCAACTTTAACGAAGGAAGGACAATACTAATTCATAAGACTTTTTTAAAGCTCTTCCTAAGTTTATCTAAAGTAAGAAATAATAGTAAACCTTTTTGCTCTATATTTCTAAATTTACAAAGTAACTGAATAAGACGAGTTTGACGTTTCTTAATGTTATATTCTGTACCTCACAGGATTAAACTCCGATTTCAGTCAACTGCAAGTCTGGAAAGGTGACTGAATGGCAGAGTTCTGCCATTCAGTCACCTTTTAGTTACTAGTATCTCTTAGTTGAATAAATGAAAGAGTTTTATCCTGTCAAGGTTAATATACATATCCATGCCGTTTTATAGTTAACAAAGCATTCAAGTGAATGTGTATACACTCTGATTGGATAACTTGCTGAAAAAAATGAATTTACATTTAAATCTTATTCTTTATGTCAAGATTATATTAATTACGATATTTGGTGAAATAAATGTTACATGTTCGAATATATATATATATGTGTGTGTGTGTGTGTGTGTGTGTGTGTGTGTGTGTGTGTGTGTGTGTGTTGATTGTCAATGAAGTTGACGAGGAATATCTAATTTGGATTTCCGTGATCACATACTGATATGAGTCCATTTATTCGATAACATTAAATATATTGTATATTCTTGTTTTGACGTCTTTTTACAATGCGAGCGTTTATTTTAAACATGTTTTGTCAAAGCGTTTATTTTTGCAATTTCAATCAGATATTTGATAAAATATTTGTTCTTTTCACATCCTTTCTTGGGCACATTTTCTCTTAGTTAAAACTCTCGAAGTGGTGCTTATACAGTCCTTGGGACGTTCTAATTTCCCACATGAACGGTAAGTGAACGATGAACACACTCTGAACGAACAACGAACAATGAGCAAACTCAGAGCGCATGGTAAGTTCGAGAAAGGTTGCTTTCAATTTAATGTAGTTTAAAAAAATGGTCAAACATTGAACCCATATGAAAACAAACATTTTCATTATAATAAATGAACTGTTAACGTAATCTATACTCAATTTATTGTTGATTGATTATTTAATGAATAAAGAAGTTATTTATAGCGAGCAGGGATAATGTTTTGAATTGCGTAAAGATATAAATAAAATGAGATAATTATCTAACTTTTTTCGATTTGTGTAGGGAAAAGTTATCATGTCGTTAAAATTAATACCATAGGCATGACATAGGGGATTTTTTTCTTGTAATATTATGCATAAAACTAAACCGTCTTCTCTTGCTTTGTTACACTGTTGTAAAAATAACGCACTTTTGTTATTAAGTCTTTAAATATTTTCCCTAAATTTCCTTTTGCTGACATTATAAATCAATATTCTCAATAAATGTCGATTATTTGAATGTCACAAGTTGACCAGTGCCCCGTAAACGTATAGCAATCCAACAAATACAAGTCAATGTTATTCTACATTCTATTAAACTAACTTTAGTATATACCTTATTTGATTTAGAATTATAAAATACTAGCTAGTAATATATCTAAGAATTTGGAATTAGTTATTGATACCAAAAAATCGAAATTCTTATGAACATAATAAAATACTTACTTGTGTGTTAAAAATATTAAATCGTACGCAATTGACTTTTAATATTGCGTTAACATCAACTTGTACGTCTACTTGTAACTTAATTTGTTTATGTTTTACATTTGTATTTCTTTATATAAAAGTTTAAACAATTTCCCGTGCGATATTTAAATGTCGGTCTAATCTTTTGGTGATCGACCATGCTGTTTTGAAATAAATACAACTGAAGAATACTTGTAGTTTCTAAAAATTATTTCGGCCTATTATTTTAAATATTTGAAATTTATTTATTTAAACTGGTCATTTGCGTTTATTCTTACTACTTTCACAGCGAAGTTTAATCTTGTCAGAGATATCAAGATTAATAATGAGGTGACCAGGTATCACAAATAAATAAAAGAATCAATTCATAATGAGTTTGTTTACTTTCTGCCGATAATATTGATACAATCTGACACATAACTACCTCAAGATTGTATAAACTGATATATAGTATATAAGGATACTATAAGAATCCTGCATAGTATAATCATTTCCGACATCTGTTTCTTAAAAACAAATTAAGAAGGGGATTTGAATTTCTACAACACTATTGTGGAATCATTAGATTCCGTGGTGGTTCAATTTTCGTGGAATTCGTATGTACCTCTCATCCATGAATTAGCATCCTCCCCGAATTAACCTCATCCACGAATTAACATCCTCCCCGAAATAACATTCTCCCCGAATTAGCATCCTCCCCGAATTAACATTCTCCCCGAATTAGCATCCTACCCGAATTAACATTCTTCCCGAATTCATAAATAGCATGGGGTAATAAGTTTATATTTTTTTAAAGTCTCCTCGAACATGTAACATCTACGCAATCCATGAACACTGGCCACCAAGAAATTTAATGATTCCACAGTATGTTTGCAGCCCTTGTGTTTGTGGGATCAGTTGACCAATTTCTCGTATAGTCTACTACGTTATTGCATTATTTGTACTTAAAAAATAAAATCAAAAATAAGACGTAAGTATTTAGGTGATAGCAGACACACATATGATTGTAATTTTAATGACTGTACGATTCTATCCCACCTATAAGGTTACGCGGACTCCAGACCGTAAGTTGAGACGATAATGTACTTTATGCCACCAAACTTCTCCATAACCCCCTCCCCCCCCCCCCCCCCCCCCCGTTGAGTCAAGTTATGACCGCCGTCACGTTATGTCCGCCATCACGAAATGTCCGCCACTTTTAAAAAAAAAAAATTTATCACGTTATGTCCACCTTTTCAAAAATTCCATATATTCCCCATTACCATATGTCCGCCACCTTCAAATTTCTGGGAAATTGTACTTCATGTATGTACGTCGCTAAAAAATGTCAGCTTTGTTGTTTAGGAAAATGTATTGTCTAATGTCCGCCACCAATGCTGAACACACTACTTTATCGTTTTATTTCTAAATATCATATTTGCTATCCCCTTGTGTAATATTATGTCTGTCTTCATTGATCTGAAATTATTTTATGAATGAAAATTTAATATATATTTTTTTTCCCTGCAATTTACACTGGTCGTATTAAAAAATATACATGCATATATACTATCTCGAAACGTTGAAACATATGACTGTAAATTATGTCATAACATTATGTTCGCCATTCAAAAATATTCCCCTTTTTTCTAAAAGTCGTAATATTATGTCCGCCTTTATATTTTAAAGAGATTATATAATGACTACGCTAAAATTGAAAAAAATCGCATAATATCTGCTAACACGAATGGATGTTTCAATCGTAAGTCGTAACATTATGTCCACCATTAATTTTTTTTTAAAGTCGTAACATTATGTCTGCCATTTTGAAATTTTAGGGAAATCGTACCATGACCACGCAAAACATTGTGAACATTGTGGGAAAATGTCCGCCGACTTGATTGTATGTCGTAGCATAATGTTTGCAATTTAAAAAAGATTCCCTAGTTTCTAAAAGTCTTAACATTATGTCCGCCGCCTTTAAATTTTGAAGAAATCGTATTATGCCCACGCTAAATATTGTGGATATTTGTGGCAAAATGTCCGCCAACAGGAATATTCGTTTAAATAAAAAAATATATATAGTTATAAAGAATTATATATGGCAAAATCTGTATCACGTCGTACAAGGACCTGAGGGCTGATATTGGTGTCTTAAATATTATGAAATGTACTTTTGATTTTATTACGAATTTGAGATTTGTGTAACTTGATGTGTATGTCATTTTGGGCCATTTTCAGACATGTTCTGATTGCTGTAATGGGGTTGCTTTTCGAGAAATGTAAAAAGCCCTTAAAAGGGACGTTTATTGTCTACCCCAAGGAGCTACTCTTTACTGTCTTGCTTATAGAAAGCAGAAATATGACAGTCCCAGCATCGGTGAAATGGATTTCGTCTGGTAGGTTGTGTCTGGGAAACCTGACATCTATTCTGATGAAAGTTCTGTCAAGGATTTTCTTCATCTTATTGTTGACGGTTCTCCTCTTTGTGTCAAATTCCTCTCGATGTAGAAAAGAATTTTCCCCTCCGTGAAGAAAATCTTGGGTTGTCGGGGGGCGAAATCTCTAATTCTGCGGAAGATGCTTGTCAGACAGTCGATGACAGTAGACGGCTCTGCTCCACTGGAAAGGTCGTTACCCCCCAAACAAATGACAACGATGGCCGGGCTGTATCGCATCATCTTGGAGATAATATATGTTTGGGCAGGGCTGGGAGGCTGTCATACCACCAACTCCAAACCATTTTACTGCAAATGGCAACTGACATGGCAAAGTCTGCGAAATAAGAAGCTCGCTTCACATATGAGGATTTGAAGATGACTCCCATCGTTAATATAAAAAAATGCATGTTTCATAGTTATAGCAAACGTGGGGCAATACAAGCGATTGAATAATTATCACCTCACAGTTATCTCCTCATAAGTAAACAGTAACGACTAATTATAGTATCACACGGTGACACTTATTACATTCTAAATTATTGGTGAACGGGTGTTGATATTATTCATTTCACTTCTCCTTAATTAAATAATAAAGATTAGTTAGACTGTGTACTGTTACTCCTGACATATAGAGAAATTCCAACATTACAGTTGTAAACAAAGAATCTCAACACAATACCGCCTCTGTTTATTCGAATATTTTAAAATTTAAATATAATTATATCTTAAGTCATTAACACCCCCCTTTGAAAAAAAATCTGCGAATGAGCATGTAGCCAAATGAAAGTGATATTGATGGTGTCTTGGTGTAATGATTTGACCTTTAACTGACCGACGGCATTTGGGATTAAAGATACCAATTCTGCAACGAATAGTATTATCGATGACATATATCGACTGAAATTTACTAATCTGTATGAATGTTTGTGTTCCAGTACCAAATAGATAGTGTAGGTTTTGACAAACGATGTATCTATAAAGATTTTGCGTTGTTACTGTATGACAATCGCTTCGCAGACGGTCGAAGGTGCTGTGTGTTGCATTATAACGTCTTTAGAGGCATTGAATAGTGCGTACATTACAACTAAATGCGTCAGCAACCACTTGTGGCCTCAGGCCATTTAATTGTTCACGTTGCATCGAGGTTAGTCGCGGCATTACAATCCGAATAAAATCGGTAGGTATGAAAACCAGAACTTTTTTTTTAGATATTTCAAATCGATTGACTTTGCTCAAGCTCTTTTTTTTCCATTGGGTTTCCATAGATGTACCAGGACTGTTTACCAATGCATTGTTATAAACAAAATATCAAAGAACATTAAACCGTAAACTGGCGATTGGATCAAATCATGCAATAGAAAAATATAATGAACATTTTCTGGTGGCTTTTTTTTCAAATAAAAGTTGCAGTAGCGACTTTCTTTTGCTGTAGGGTACATACATTTATTTCCACAATCACAATTTTCAAAGTGTTGCATTGGCTACTGTAAACATGTGCAGCCCCAAAAGTCACAGAAAGTGTATAATTGATATAGCCGGCATTTTTTTGAGACAAACAAATGCAAATTTTGTATTTTGTTTATCTTAGAAAACTTAGCCGTACTTAAAGCGACTCATTTGCAATTTTTGTTTCTTGATCTGGCATGAACAATTTTCGAAGCTAGTGTGCAATAAATAAGTATTTTGTAAGAAACGTTTTTATCTCAAAACAAGATTTCAAACTTTGACTGACTCTAAACAAAAACATAGAGCATGGTTTCTATAAATACATTCCAATAAATTTTAAAGTTTTAAGTTTCATACAATACGATATTTTGTATTTCTAACATATATTACAATAAACATTGACTGAATAGATAGATAGATAGATAGATAGATAGATAGATAGATAGATAGATAGATAGATAGATAGATAGATAGATAGATAGATAGATAGATAGATTATATGTACATGATATTTTTGAAAATACAAAACGTATTTAAATTCTTTTTTTAGTAGAAGAGATAAAATCTTAAGGAAATAGAAAACAATTCAGTTTGCAGAATAAGAATGTATCATACATTACGCATACAGACATCTGTAGTTATACATTTGTTCTCATAATAAAGAACATATTCCCTCTTTCTAATAATACACAATATACCCATCACCGCCATCTTATTGAAAAATGTTAAATCAGCTAGACGTTTCGCTAAAATCTCACCGTTAAAATTATTTTCAGATCATATCCGTCTCCCGTCTTCAAAATCAAAGTTATAAATCTTATCAAGGTGAAACGCAATTTTATCAAACTGAATAATTCAATAATTTAAGCCCGATATGATAGTGTATACAAAAGCATTGCAATTAAACTGTGAAGCTTGGTTTTGAGTGTGTACCAAGTCATTTTGTATCAAAAACAGTAAACATTGTATATTGTTTAACGAGTAAAACGTGTACTTATGATTGTCATCATTTGCAGATGTTTAGTCAAATATCATGAAAGTGTATAGACACATAAATATTAAATTGGATACTACTTTAATTTTTCTTTTGTCTTGTCTTGTCATTTTTACCGACTTCCGTGTCTCCTTTAGTTGCAGCATGTATGAAAAAAGATGTAAATTTTTACTTCTAAATTTGCATTTCATGTGAAATCAACAAAGATATAAGAACGTATTATCAACATAAACATATTAAACACTGCAACTAATAATTTGTATTCCCTCTATAGATTTTTTAGATAACTGACAGTTTGTTATTGTCATTTTTCAATGCAACTAATTATTTGGATATACATTCTTGTGCTTTAGTGTGCAATCAAATTTAATTCTATTATTAATATTCATTATGTCATTGCTGCTACACTAATACATAGATTACTCGAATGACCAACGACGCAGGTAAATTGAATTTTCAATTATCGTGACAACCAGTCCCTTCCATACTCAGGACAAACCAGATAGCTACATGTACATCAAATTAATAAATTTAAGATATTTTGTTTGTTTGTTTCATTAGTTTTCTGCGTACGATCTAGTGTTTGTGATACAAAAAATTGTTTTATCTGTGTGAAAAATTGTTATCGTATACAATTTTGCAATGTCAGCGCGTACTTTGATATTAATGGAAACATTTTTTGTCCCTTTCGATCATAGATGCACATAGCCATGTAAGAAGATAAGAAATGAATGCCCAAACAGCCGATAATTTGTATGAAGTTAAGCAACATTTAATATGTTTTGGGTGGTTTTGTTATTGATTTACTTGTTTCTAAAAGATATCACCTTAATAAATGTTTTATATTACAAATTAAGACTAAGACAATTTCCTTATTATGTTTTAGAAGAACTCATTCTAATCTAAAAAAAAACAACGTTAAACCATAGTAAACAAATTATTGCATTTAAGATAAACTTTATTGATCTTATACGAATCATTTAAAAGTCAATTGATTTAAATATTCAAAATCACGTACCCGTTGTAAGAGCTGTGAGTGCTGTGAGATCTCTACAACCTGTAGACACATCACAGGCCTCATTGCTGCAATTACACATTTCCTTGCATTTCTCTCCGTAGAACGGAAAAGGGCATTTGTCGGAACAATTGAGTCCGGTGTTTCCAGGCATACATTCTTAAATTCAGGGTACAAAGTAACAATTAAATTAAATTAAAAGTTTTGATAATTGTTGTAATTTATATATTTGTCGGACAAAAATGAGGTAAATAAAAATTCATAATCATTATTGTTTTTTTTAAGATTTAGAAATATTTCAAAGTTAAGATAATGTAACTTACTCTTGCATTTGTTATTCTCAATATTCCTGAAGTAACCTATACAACATCCATCGATAGTGCTAAAAAACCAAAAAAGGGGTAACATTAAAAAAAAACTACAACAATGCACTGCTTCTTTATCCACGTAAAAACATAGGTAATCACAGATTACAAAGCTCACCGAGACGAGACATCACCTTTATGAGGCATCACCTTTATGAGACCACCTTTATCATTTTATATGAAAATCATAGTTAATGAATTTGGATATTCATGTAAACTGTTTCGACACAATATCGTAAATCATATGTTAAAAAATTGTATGATAATCATATGCTAATTTCATACGGTATTATAAGATACAATTTTTATCAATACAATAATATAAAATACGATATTGCATCCTATGATACTTACAATATGGCATCATATAATACAATATAATACTGTAATTAATAATGATGCAATATAATATTGTAACATGATATGACATTGTATTATGTCATACATTATTGTATTTGATCACATAATACAATATCATTATATAATATATGATACAATATAGTATTGCATGATACAATATCATATCATATAATACATCACAATATTGTAACATATGATATTATATTGTATAATATAGTATGATATTGTATTGTATGATATTGTATCATATTTGATACATAATATGATATTGTATCTTATGATTTAATACAACATTGCATCATATGATAAAATAGCATGTGATATAATAATATTTTATCAATCTGATTAAAATCAGCCGTTCTGATACGCTACCGCTCTCGAACATCTGAAACAAGCCGCTTAGAGGTCACGTCCGAACGACCCGACAATCTAAATATTTAAATATAAGGTCGTGACCTTTTTGACCAATGAGAATTCCCGTCTCATAAAGACTATCAGGTGAAGTAACAGCAAGGTAAATATAACCGCACAGATTTATGGGAAATTATCTGCTGGCAGAGTTTTGCTAGCCACAATTTGATTGGCTTATCGTAAGGTCGTTCGGACGTGACCTCTAAGCGGCTTGTTTCAGATGTTCGAGAGCGGTAGCGTATCAGAACGGCTGATTTTAATCAGATTGATATTTTATAATACAATAACATATTTTACAATATTGTATCATATGATTCAATATTATATATTACAATATCATATAATACAATTTATATGATATAATTATAAATCATATAAACAAAATATCATATTATACAATATCATATCATATGATATTATATATTTTACAATATCGTATCATATGATACAATATTACATATTGCAATATCATATGAAACAATATCATGTGATAAAATTTCAAATATATAATACAATATCATATTATACAATATTGTATCATAATATACAATAATATACATAACAATAACATGACACAATATCATATCATAATGTACAAAAAAATTGATATAATATCTTATTGTATCATATAACTTTTTACAATATGATATAATATTGTATCATATAAAACAATAGTGTATCATATCATATACATGTAATACTATATTATAGGAATCATGTTATATCATTAAACAACAAACACATCTATCAAGCAGGTTTAAGTGAGGTAGGAGATTTTTCTAGCATCCTTGATAATGGAGATCAGGCTCTGCATCTGAAGCTACCTCTGCGATTCATTTATATTAGTGTTAAATCAACTGTGCAAGTATGAAATAGTACTAATATCTATAAAAGATGTGACCTGTTCCAAAAAACTAAACCTCATCCAGCATCCGAAACCTATGACTCAGATTCAGCATTCAAGCCTGGCAGGTGCATCAGTATCATAAGACACATCATCCATGCAAGTTTTGTGAAGTTATGACCAATAATAACTAAGATAATAGAGCAAAGTTCGTTGCAAAGCAACGAGTGGGTCTTCCGTTAATGTCTAGAGTAAAGCTAGATATATACCTGTAAAGAGGAACGTACTTAAACCAATAACAACAGTAATTAAAACAAAAAAATAAAAAATCGAATAATTCTGGGTACGACTTAACAAAATCCGAGTGATTTTTAGTACGAATTAACAAAAACCTTTACAATTTCAAGAACGACTTAACCAAAAAAATACGAATGTGTCAAAGTACGACTTAACAAAAATCGAAATATTTTTGGTACGAGTTAATTTCACTTTGAGCTTTACGCTATTTTTTAAACCAAGAACGCGGAATCAAAATTTCCGGAAAAGTCAATTTTTGAACCCAAATATCTCTGCAATGCATCGTCCGATTTAAAAACGGATTTCAGTTTCGTATTCAGCATTATAAATTCTACAAATAACATCAACTTTTTAAATTAACACAAAAAAATGAAAACTTCGAAAATTTTAAGACTTCCGGTTTGGACCGGAAGTGACGGAATGTAAATACCAGCCTTATGTCCCAATACAAATGATAAATGTATAAACACAGAAAATTTCAAATCTCTATCTTAAAGCGTTTTTGAAAAACGCCCTGGACAAAATCACTTTTTGAAAATTTTAAAATTGACGTAACGTAAAAACGGAGGTGACGTTGTAATTGAAACTTTAATATCTTTGAGGGACGACAATGCCAAATAAACTCTGAAAGTTTCATGGAAATCGGTTGAAAACTTTTAAAGATATGAAGCTTCAAAAAAGTCAGAAAAATAAAGAAAAAGAATAATAACTAGAGCAAAGCTCGTTGCAAAGCAACGAGTGGGTCTTCCGTTAATGTCGAAAGTAAAGCTAGAAGTTCCTGTAAGAAGCAGAATTTTTAAACCAATATACATGAGAAACTAAAATCCGAATGATTCTAAGTACGAATTAACAAAAACCTTATCAATTTCAAGAACGACTTAGCAAAAACAAATCCGAATGTGTTTGAATACAATTTTACAATAATCAAATGATTTTAGGTACGAGTTAATTTAACTTTGAACATAACACTATTTTCTTAACCAAGAATGTGATATCAAAATTTCCGGAAAATCAATTTTTAAACCCCAATATCACTGTAATGCATCGTAAGATTTTAAAACGGATTTCAGCTTTACATTAAGCTTAATAAGCTCTTATTTTTTGCTCTTATGATTAATAACAAATTATCGCTCAAAAAAAATCTTAAAAAGATTTTGAAGCCTTTCTGGCCCCTAATTTGAGGGGCCAGAAATGCTTTTCAAAATATTTCTCCTTTTCTAGCTATTAATGATCAGAGTTTTGGACTTCTGGCCCCTTGAAACCCCTAATTACGTAACATATGACTTAGGTATGGTACTGTATAGATAAACACCTGTACAATAAACATTTTTGCTTCTATAATTAATAACAAATTATTTTTCAGTAAAGAGTTATTATTAAAAGACTTTAGAGCCCTTTTGGCCCCTAATTTGAGGGGCCAGCCCTTTTTTCTTGATATCAAATAAAAGGTCTTGTAAATATAAACATATTTTGTTCAACAAGTGTTCAGGAATTGTTGACCGTTCTTATTGTTCAGTAAAGAGTTATTGCAAAAAGATTTTAGAGCCCTCTTGGCCCCTAATTTGAGGGGCCAGCCCTTTTTTGTTGATATCAAATGAAAGCCCGTGGAAATTGAAACAACTTTTGCATTACATGTTTTAACAAAATATTTATACATCAAAAGATATTAGAGAAACTGTTCGGAAATTTCGTGAAAAAATTTGGTTCTAATTTTCAGGTTCAGGCGAGCTTCGAGGCCTTGCGCAATTTTAATAATTGGAAGCAGGGGGGTACAACTTCAGACTTTAATCTACAATCCTGGAAAAATTTCAAGCTTCTATCTTGATTAGTTTCGGAGGAGTTGCGTGGACAAAATGACCCTTAAAATTTCAATAAATCGTCAATATCTTAAACCGGAAGTGACGTCATCAAAAAATGTTACTAAAAACATGTGTCCCCTCCGATGCTGTATAAGTCCTGAAAATTTGGTGTAAATCGGATAAATAGTTTTCGAGAAATAAAGCTTTAAAGAAGGCAGAAAAAGAATATTAAGAATAATAATAATAATAGAAAGAAACAGTAGAAAAACAAGAGGGTCTTCCGTCGGAAACGGAAGACCCTAATAATAACTAGAGCAAAGCTCTTTGCAAAGCAACGAGTGGGTCTTCCGTTAATGTCAAAAGTAAAGCTTGAAGTTCCTGTAAGAAGAAAAGTTCTTAAACCAATAACAAGAGACCCTAAAACAAAAATAACAAAGAATCGAATAATTCTTGGTACGACTTAACAAAATCCGAATGATTTGAAGTACGAATTAACAAATTCCTTTACAATTTTAAGTACGACTTAACAAAAAAAATCCGAATATGTTTAAGTACGACTTAACAATTATTTTTGGTACGAGTTAATTTCACATTGAACTTAACGCTATTTTTTAAACCAAGAACGCAGAATCAAAATTTCCGGAAAAATCAATTTTTAAACCCAAATATCTCTGTAATGCATCGTCCTATTTTAAAACGGCTTTCAGTGTTAAATTCAGCTTGAAAAGCTTTACAAAACCAATATACGTTTTTGATTTGATCAAAAAAATTCAAAAAATTTGATTCACTTCCGGTTTCGAACGGAAGTGACGGATTTCTGTTTCCAGCCTTATTGCACAGGTAAATTGACAAATTCATAATCATGAAAAATTTAAAGCCTCTATCTTAAAGCATTTTTGAGAAAAGCCCCGGACAAAATGACTTTTTAAAAATTTCAAAAATGACGTAACGTCAATACGGAAGTGACGTTTTTATTGACACTTTAATATCTTTGAGGGAAGCCAACTTTCAACAATCGCTGAAAGTTTTATTAAAATCGGTTGAACACTTTTTGAGTTATGAAGCGGAAAAGGAGTCAGAAACGGAAACGGAAGACCCTAACTAGAGCAAAGCTCGTTGCATAGCAACGACTGGGTCTTCCGTTTATGTCGAAAGTAAAGCTAAATGTTTCTCTAAGAAGCAGAGTTCTTAAACCAATAAACATAACTAAATAAAACAAATAGAAAAAAAATCGAATTATTTTTGGTACGAGTTCACAAAATCCGAATGATTCTAAGTACGAATTAACAAAAACATTATCAATTTCAAGAACGACTTAGCAAATACAAATCCGAATGTGTTTAAGTACGATTTAACAATTATCGAATTATTTTAGGTACGAGTTAATTTACCTTTGAACATAACACTATTTTCTTTACCAAGAATGTAGAATCAAAATTTCCGGAAAAGTCAGGTATCACATTGTTAAGAACATTATTTTGAGCAACTTTTATTCAACATTGCCTTTCAAAATATTTCTCCTTTTCAAGATAATAATGATCAAAGTTTTGGACTTCTGGCCCCTTGAAACCCCTAAATACGTAACATATGCCTTTGGTATAGTTCTTAATAGATGAACAGCTGTACAATGAACATTTTTGCTTCTATAATTAATAACAAATTATTTTTCAGTAAAGGGTTATAATAAAAAGACTAAAGAGCCCTCCTGGCCCCTAATTTGAGGGGCCAGCCCCTTTTTCTTGATTTTAAATAAAAGATCTTTTTAATATAAACATATTTTGTTAAATAAGTGTTCAGAAATTCTTGACCGATTTGGAGATATCTGAGCAACAGTGTTTTAGGGGCCGGCCCTTAAACTCCTTACTGGGGCCATAAACCATAAATTTTAAGGTACCATGTTCTTAAGAACATTATTTTAAGCAACTTTTATTCAACAATGCCTTTCAAAATATTTCTCCTTTTCAAGATATTAATGATCAAAGTTTTGGTCTTCTGGCCCCTTGAAACCCCTAATTACGTAACAAATGTTTAAAATAAGGTACTGTGAAGATAAACAACTGTACAATGAACATTTTTGCTTCTATAATTAATGACAAATTATTGCTCAGTAAAGAGTTAAAATTAAAAGACTTTAGAGCCCTCCTGGCCACTAATTAAAGGGGCCAGCCCCTTTTTATTAAAACAAAACAAAAGCTCGTGTAAATCTTAACACCTTTTGCATTACATGTTTTAACAAATTATCTACAGGTTAAAGGATATTTTGCAAAACGTGTTAAAATTTTGCCAAAAATTTTGGTGCTTATTTTCGACCTCGGACGAGCTTCGGCGCCGTGCGCATTTTCCACAATGTCAAATACAGAGGATCATTTACAGACATCCATCTACATATTCCTGAAAGTTTCACGTTTCTATACCCCTTAGTTTCGGAGGAGTTACGTGGACAAAATGGTCCTTAAAAATTCACAAAATCTTCTAAATCTCAAACCGGAAGTGACGTCATCAGCTCAAAATTTTGTAATCGCAAGCACGTTGTATGTTCTATCAGTCCTGTAAATTTGGGGAAAATCGATCAAATAGTTTTTGAGTTATAGCTCTCGAAAAATGTCAGAGGAAAAATAATATAAAATAACTAGAGCAAAGCTCGTTGCAAAGCAACGAGTGGGTCTTCCGTTAATGACGGGAGTAAAGCTAGAAGTTCCTGTAAGAAGCAACATTCTTAAACCAATAACTGGAGTAACTAAATCAAAAAGATAAAAAAAAAAATTAAATACTTATCGGTACGACTTAACAAAATCCGAATGATTCTGAGTACGAATTAACAAAAACCTTAATGATTTCTAGAACGACCTAGCCCCAAAAAATCTGAATGTGTTCAAATACGACTTAGCAATTACCGAATCAGTTGAGGTACGAGTTACTTTATCTTTGAACTCAACACTATTTTTTTTAACAAGAACGCGGAATCAAAATTTCCTGAAAAATCAATTTTTTAATCCCAATATCTATGTAATGCATCGTCCGATTTTAAAACGGATTTCAGTGTTAGGTTCAGCTCATTCAATAAGCTCATTTTTTGCTTCTATGATTAATAAAAAATTATCGCTCAGTAAAGAGATATTATTAAAAAGACTTTGAAGCCTTCCTGGCCCCTAATTTGAGATTGCAGCCCCTTTTATCATATCAAATAGAAGGACTCTTAAATATAAACATATTTTGTTAAACAATTGTTTAAGATTTGTTTACCGTTCTAGAGATATCTGAACAACTGTGTTTTAGGAGCCAACCCTTAAACCCCTAACCGGGGCCACCAACTAAAAATTCTTTGGTAGGATATCGTTTAAAACATTTTTCTGAGTAACTTTTGTTCTACACTGGTTTTCAAAATATTTCTCCTTTTCTAGATATTACTGATCAAAGTTTCGGATTTATGGCCCCTTGAAACTCCTAATTACGTAACATGATTTAAGTATGGTACTGTATAGATAAACAGCTGTACAGTGAACATTTTTGCTTCTATAATTGATAACAAATTATTGTTCAATAAAAAGTCCCTTTTTCTTGATATCAAATGAAAGGTCTTGTAAATATAAACATATTAACATATTCAACATGTGCTCAAGAATTGTTGATTGTTCTTGAGATATCTGAACAACTGTGTTTTAGGGGCCAACCCTTAAACTCCTTACTGGGGCCAAAAACCAATAGTTTAAAGGTAGCGTGTTGTTGACAACATTATTCTGAGCAACTTTTCTTCTACACTGCTTTTCAAAATATTTCTCCTTCTGGCCCCTTAAAACCCCTAATTACATAACATGTGATTTCAGTATGGTACTGTTTAGGCCTAAACAGCTGTACAATGAACATTTTTGCTTTTATAATTACCTGGTAATAACAAATTATTGCTCAGTAAAGAGTTATAAAAAGACTTTAGAGCCCTCTTAGCCTCATATATGAGGGGCCACACCCTTTTGGCTGCTATCAAATGAAAGAGCATGTAAATCTTAACAACTTTTGTGTTACATGTTTTAAAAAAAATTTACACATTCTAAACTATTTCAGAAAATGAGCAAAAATTTCGTAAAAAAAATTTGCTGCAAATTTTCGAGCTCGAGCAAGCTTCAGCGCTTTGTGCATTTTTCAAATTATCAAATAAAAAGGATCATCTACAGACATTTATCTACTATCCCTGAAAGTTTCACGTTTTTATCTTAATTAGTTTTGGAGGAGTAAAGATAAAGTGGACAAAATAGTCCTTAAAAATTCACTAAATCCTCAAGATCTCAAACCGGAAGAGACGTCATCAGCCCAAAAATTCTTAACATCAAAATCTTTTAATGTTTTCTCAGTCCTGGAAATTTCATGAAAATTGGTCTAGTAGTTCACAAGTAATAGCGATGCACGACACATGACGATGGGTGAAGACCAATTGCAATAGGTCACCTGAGTGACTCAGGTGACCTAAAACCTTTTATTTAGCATTTTGTTTAAAACATTATTCTGAGCAACTTTTCCTCTACACTGCTTTTCAAAGGGTTTACCTTCCTACTGTGTGCTTGTTGCACCATAACACGTCAGAAACTTACTGATGTATAAATTACTCTATTACACCTCTGTGAATATTTTCTATGTAAAATTACAATGAATAAACATGCTATTCTATCTAACCGTGAAATTGTTTCCGTGCTATCTGCCCATGGTGAACAGTCATCAAAACTATTCACCGGAGACATTTGATTTCCCTCCTTTTTAAACTCGGAACACCTCTGACGTAATCCAATCGCTGCATTAAGTTCAAAGTCCGATAACTCTTATTTGTTTATCATCAAGAAATTCTGCATCGCCGACAAATAAAGTTTTCTTTGGTATAATAAAATACCTATTTACTCAAACCCAGTAAATAGGTATATAATGTCCCATCCACCTACATTTCGAGTTATATAATGTCCCGTTTGTAACCTGTAATTTCACAGTGTACAGTCAACACAACAGTCATAGTCGCAAGTTTCACAATTTACTTCTGCTTCTCATGTACTTAACATTAGGTGCCTTCATATTGCATACCAATTCCAACAAGAGACATCCCTCTAACTAATGATAATCATCAAAATTCATTTCATGAATCTTAGCAACACTCATAAGCCTTCAAGTACAGCAACTCTCAATTTTACAAAAATATTAATGGGTACTTTATCCAAAACCTTTAACTTAGTACACTAACATTTTATGAAAAGATGTTTTGTCTTAGAATTAGAAAGCTAATACAATTCTGAGAAAAAGTATACCACATATTGCCAATTCCATTGAGGTTTAATAAAAATATGGCCATTTAAGTGAACCCACCATTTCCACTTTCCTCTATTTAACACAGATTCATAGAGTTCTTCATAGTAAAACATCTTTACCTGACCTTGTTGTTCAACCTCCTTTAATAAGAAACCTTATTCAATATAACATACATCTACATGATATTATCATTATAAAATCATCATATTACTTAGAAATGCCCTTACATGTATACCCTCCCACTATCTTTTGATTTTCATAAACAGTCATGGTTTGAAATCTTTTACCTGAGGTTTTTTACCTAATTTTATGAAACTTGTGGCTATTTCTTTGAGTCATTTCTCACACATATTTGAAAACAATCATCAATCACTGTATCAATGATAATAAAATTTGATCTTTTTTTGTTTATTGAATGATTTGTAGCATTTTAATTAATGAATAGACATGCCACCCTGCATGTGATTTCTTGTTTCCATGAAAAAGAGTAAGCTAACAATCATATTTAGTGAATATCTTATCTATTCTGGTTTCTCGTCTCCTTTGAACCATGCTAAAACAGTAAGACCTACAAGTTAGACAATCTGCCTTAAATTAAAATTAAATTTAAACACACCCAGGTAGCTGGAGACGGAGGAGAATTCCATGAAAAATGTTCAAATTTGACATGTTTTCCTACATTTTTTTTATGCATATATACATTAACATACTTGCCAACTGACCCGATTTCGTCGGGTCACACCCGATTTTTCAACCCTCCACCCGATTATTTTTTATGACCCGGCGGGTCATGCTTTTCACCTGATTTTTGTCGAACAACCCGAAAATCTCCCGATTTCCGGATTTGGTTCGTAAATAAGGTTGCGCATTGGACTTCCAGTTATGAACCCAAGCTGAGCTTGGATTTACGTAAACAATGCCGATGGCTATTACAGCTAAGTAACTGTTAGGCTTAATTATTATCGTGAATTGTTTTGACAAACAGAGGGTTTAAATCATTAAGTGCGATGACTTCCAAAAGGGAGATCGAGATCTTTATCGGGGCCAGCGGAATCAAAACCAAAAACGATATTTTTACCATACAGTATAACGTCATAAAATAATCTGATGACCGAAGCTTTTTGAAAAGTAACATTTAGAAGAAGTGTGATTTTAAAAACTCATGGGCTTTTAGAAACAATAAAAAAAATAATATAAAAAAAACTTGCACTCAGAAGCCAAAATTTAACATACTTGCCAAATTAGCAAAGACTCTTCTTGTGCTGCCAAACAGTAATACTGATTCAGGAAGAGCTTTTAGCATTGTTAAAAAAATTACACTGAATTTCGCTTGGAACTTAACAGTGAAAATTGAATGCCCAACTGTCTTGTAAACTTAACTGATCTGTTGATTGCTTTGAGTACATAGCAACATAGGAAGTATTAAACAATTCAAAATCAGTAACTGTTAGTTACAATGCTTCTTTGCAACAAAATATTACACATACATTTTAACACACATTTCTGTTGTATATAACTTTGAAATGCATGGTAAATATGTCGTGAATGTCGTTACGCGCTATGACCAGATTTTTTACTTTCCAAATCTGGTCATGACCAGATTTTCACATGTTGGAGGTTGGCAAGTATGTACATTAAAAGGGTAAAAATATATATGTTGTTTCTTGTTCATTTCAAAAGTAATTATCATAGGCATTAGCAGATATTATTTTAAGGTCAAATGTACAATTAAATATCCTACATGTAATCTTAATGGTAACAATTGAAAAGGAGGGGGGTGATTTTACAATTATGTAAACACATCTAAATATTATCATAAAATACAAAATAAATAAAACATAATTGCATACTTTTATTGAAAAAAAAATTTTCACAACTAAAAATTGTAGATTTCTTTAAACAGCCTTAATTTTGTTTGTCATAATTTCTTATCAAACACAAACCACAAGGCATGATGCTTTCTTAAAGTTCCATTATTGTTCATGCATTATCCGATTTAATTTGAATTACCAGTAAATAGTCTGTAGAACACAGGGAATATGCATGTGGGTAGAGGTGACAGGTTAACCTTAAGAGCTGAAACCACAAGAATCAACAGGTGCCTTGTGACTGCCATGTTGTAACAAGAGTCCGTTTTGAGCTGAAATTAAAAAAAAAATCAATTAGCTGTGTTAACATGCATGTACTAATAATAGCTGTGTTTACATTAACATATGCATAGTATCATACATGTTAACCTCCAGTGATGAAAAATAGGTAGATTTTGAATCGAAAAGCGGTAGCATTGCGCGCGGCCGTTTTCGCGTATATTTCAAAGCACAGATTTTTATGTAATACATTATGTAAAAAGGGTTTTCAATTAGTAATTAACAATATCAACTAAAATATAAAAGACTTTTGAAATTTAGTACATGTAATATCAACACATGCAATAAAAATGTTTGTCATATTGATTGCCGGTATAAATGCTATTTTGGGGGGAGGAAAAAATATTTGAGTGCAGAAACTTTAACAATTGCCTTTGTTTAGAAAAAAATAAGTTAAGTTGCCAAAATTTAACATATAAGAGAAGTAAGGACTAGTAGAAAATCGTATATTCTTTTTCAATATCAAAACGATGTTTACATGCTTATCACAAATCATGCAGCTTTGCAAGTCAAGTTTACTGTTATGGTCAAGTTAAAACATATATTCAGTCATCGATCGTTAAAGCCACGTGTGGAATTGCAAAGCTTCTCTTTCCTTGGCGAGGATAATATCGACATGTCTTGTAACTAATGTAATCACGGGAAGTGTGGCTTCTTTCATCGTTCAATGTAAAACACATGCTTGAAAACTTGTCATTCACCCGACTTAAAAAAGCATTTGTGTGCGTCCGATTCAAAGTCACGCGCTAATTTCAAACCCGACGAGATTTTTTGACCACAATGGCTTCTTAAATGGCTATCTATCAAAACAAAGAACGTATTTTGAAGAAAAGCGGTAGATTTTTAAATAAAGGCGGTAGGCGGGAGAAAGAGCTAAAAAGCGGTAGACTTCCGCGTAAATCGGTAGAGTTAACATGTATGATAGTATTCCTGGAAAAAATACACTGACCATGCAGTTTAATAAGTATGAGATATCCCAATACATGTACATGACATTAACATTTAGGCAGTACAAAAACAAAATTTTGCATATTAAGTCATAATATAACATTAAAATTTTTAATCCTTTTTTTCAGGTATAGACACATATCAAATCAACAGAGAGAGAGAAAGAGAGAGAGAGAGAGAGAGAGAGAGAGATTTACTCGTGCGACAGTCAATATTTCTATTTGTAAACTACAAAGGAATATTATACCCATCCGGACAGCGTCAAAGTATAAGCTTCTGCTATACCATGTTTTATCAATTCTACTGGGTTTTGTTTTTTGCGAATAAATTTAGTGAGGTTTTTTTCTTATTAATTTCATGTTTTAAACACAATACTATGAATAATGCGAATAAAAATCCATTAACAATTTTACAAAGCTTTGCATTTTGGTTGCACATTCAAAAAATAAGGGATTGATAACATGCTCATTTTAAAATTCAATGCACTGTTGATTTCTTTTACTAGACAAAGATATTTTTGTTACAAAATTTAGTTGCTCTATGATGCTTTGCCAAGACGAAAAGCACGAGAGAGAGAGAGAGAGAGAGAGAGAGAGAGAGAGAGAGAGAGAGAGAGATCTGAGGCACATGCAGTAAAAATTATTACATTTGTCTTACTTTAAAAATTGTTTACATACAATGTAGATGTGATATGCATTGTATGTAAACAATTTTTAAAGTGAAATAATTAAATCTTGAGAAGAATATTTTATAGATATCAGGGAACATTATCATTACATTAACCTAAAATCTGAGCTTGATATAATGTGATTGCACTCTGTTTTACATGCTCTTTCCCCAGCTATAACAATATATAACAGCTAGTAGCCTGACGAAAGGTCTAATTTTAGTTAGATTGAATGTTTACCATGTCAAATATCTTTATTTAATTACCGGTAAGCACAAGCCTGTCCATCTTCGCTAGCCAAGGGTTTTTGGTCCACATCGCTCCCCGTTTATGGGGAACGGAGTGGACCGTAAACCCTTGGCTAGCAAAGATGAAGCCTGTCTGAGTTTTTTAATTTATAAATTAAGTGAAAGGCGATATGGTTAAGATCTGCTATATTCAAATATTTAAGGTAAAGTTATCATGCAAACATGCACTCTTATTACAGCATTCTACTCTTGTGTACCTTGGGACCCCCACCCATTTTAATTGCACTGTTTTACAGTGTACATATGGTGTGTTGGTCAATAAACAATAAGATATACACATACATAGGAAAATAATAAATAGAAATTCGAAAGAGTGATGTGCAAAACATACACGTGAAAATATACGGGACAGAAAATATTCCGAGATTCCTCTGACTCTAACATCCGCTTCAATATTGGGACGCACGTCAAAAGCGAAGTTTTGGGTCAGAGGAATCTCGGATTAGATTGAAAATACAAATACTGAAAAGAAAAAGTCAACACGACATATCCTGTATTGAAACATACCTTTATAATCTCTCATACGATAGTTGAGCACCAGAGTCAAGCTAGCCAGCACTAACTCCAACGCACTAACAAAAATTTAGTTAAAATTATCGGCTATTTTTCAAGCGTTTTCCGATCCCGATGTTAAACAACTGAAATTATTAGGCCACCTTGCAACCAAAATAGGACTTGTGCTCATTAGGTGAGCCCGGATTCCTCGGGGGACGAATAATCCCTCGAGGATTCCGGCGCTAAATTGGACACTAGTGACACCGATTTCCGGCGCCAGGGCGCAGAGTAGACCTTAAGTCCACAAAGTATTTCTGTAATGTAGCGTTCTAAACAAGGCGCCCTGCGCCCAAACTAGGACTTGTGCTCATTAGGTGAGCCCGGATTCCTCGGGGGACGGGTAATCCCGCGAGGATTCCGGACCCAAATTAGGCACTAGTGACACCGATTTCCGGCGCTAGGGCGCAGAGTAGACCTTAAGTCAACAAATTATTTCTGTAATGAAGCGTTCTAAACAAGGCGCCCTGCGCCCAAACTAGGACTTGTGCTCATTAGGTGAGCCCGGATTCCTCGGGGGACGGGTAATCCCGCGAGGATTCCGGACTTAAATAAGGCACTAGTGACACCGATTTCCGGCGCCAGGGCGCAGAGTAGACCTTAAGTCAACAAAGTATTTCTGTAATGTAGCGTTCTAAACAAGGCGCCCTGCGCCCAAACTAGGACTTGTGCTCATTAGGTGAGCCCGGATTCCTCGGAGGACGGGTAATCCCTCGAGGATTCCGGACTTAAATTAGGCACTAGTGACACCGATTTTCGGCGCCAGGGCGCAGAGTAGACCTTAAGTCAACAAAGTATTTCTGTAATGTAGCGTTCTAAACAAGGCGCCCTGCGCCCAAACTAGGACTTGTGCTCATTAGGTGAGCCCGGATTCCTCGGGGGACGGGTAATCCCGCGAGGATTCCGGACCCAAATTAGGCACTAGTGACACCGATTTCCGGCGCCAGGGCCCGGAATAGACTTAAGTCAACAAATTATTTCTGTAATGTAGCGTTCTAAACAAGGCGCCCTGCGCCCAAACTAGGACTTGTGCTCATTAGGTGAGCCCGGATTCCTCGGGGGACGGGTAATCCCGCGAGGATTCCGGACCCAAATAAGGCACTAGTGACAACGATTTCCGGCGCTCGGGCGCGGAGTAGACCTTAAGTCAACAAATTATTTCTGTAATGTAGAGTTCTAAACAAGGCGCCCTGCGCCCAAACTAGGACTTGTGCTCATTAGGTGAGCCCGGATTCCTCGGGGGACGGGTAATCCCGCGAGGATTCCGGACCCAAATTAGGCACTAGTGACACCGATTTCCGGCGCCAGGGCGCAGAGTAGACCTTAAGTCAACAAATTATTTCTGTAATGAAGCGTTCTAAACAAGGCGCCCTGCGCCCAAACTAGGACTTGTGCTCATTAGGTGAGCCCGGATTCCTCGGGGAACGGGTAATCCCGCGAGGATTCCGGACCCAAATTAGGCACTAGTGACAACGATTTCCGGCGCTCGGGCGCGGAGTAGACCTTAAGTCAACAAAGTATTTCTGTAATGTAGCGTTCTAAACAATGCGCCCTGCGCCCAAACTAGGACTTGTGCTCATTAGGTGAGCCCGGATTCCTCGGGGGACGGGTAATCCTGCGAGGATTCCGGACCCAAATTAGGCACTAGTGACACCGATTTCCGGCGCTCGGGCGCGGAGTAGACCTTAAGTCAACAAATTATTTCTGTAATGTAGCGTTCTAAACAAGGCGCCCTGCGCCCAAACTAGGACTTGTGCTCATTAGGTGAGCCCGGATTCCTCGGGGAACGGGTAATCCCGCGAGGATTCCGGACCCAAATTAGGCACTAGTGACAACGATTTCCGGCGCTCGGGCGCGGAGTAGACCTTAAGTCAACAAAGTATTTCTGTAATGTAGCGTTCTAAACAAGGCGCCCTGCGCCCAAACTAGGACTTGTGCTCATTAGGTGAGCCCGGATTCCTCGGGGGACGGGTAATCCTGCGAGGATTCCGGACCCAAATTAGGCACTAGTGACACCGATTTCCGGCGCTCGGGCGCGGAGTAGACCTTAAGTCAACAAATTATTTCTGTAATGTAGCGTTCTAAACAAGGCGCCCTGCGCCCAAACTAGGACTTGTGCTCATTAGGTGAGCCCGGATTCCTCGGGGGACGGGTAATCCCGCGAGGATTCCGGACCCAAATTAGGCACTAGTGACAACGATTTCCGGCGCTCGGGCGCGGAGTAGACCTTAAGTCAACAAATTATTTCTGTAATGTAGCGTTCTAAACAAGGCGCCCTGCGCCCAAACTAGGACTTGTGCTCATTAGGTGAGCCCGGATTCCTCGGGGGACGGGTAATCCCTCGAGGATTCCGGACTTAAATTAGGCACTAGTGACACCGATTTCCGGCGCCAGGGCGCGGAGTAGACCTTAAGTCAACAAAGTATTTCTGTAATGTAGCGTTCTAAACAAGGCGCCCTGCGCCCAAACTAGGACTTGTGCTCATTAGGTGAGCCCGGATTCCTCGGGGGACGGGTAATCCCTCGAGGATTCCGGACTTAAATTAGGCACTAGTGACACCGATTTTCGGCGCCAGGGCGCAGAGTAGACCTTAAGTCCACAAAGTATTTCTGTAATGTAGCGTTCTAAACAAGGCGCCCTGCGCCCAAACTAGGACTTGTGCTCATTAGGTGAGCCCGGATTCCTCGGGGGACGGGTAATCCCGCGAGGATTCCGGACCCAAATTAGGCACTAGTGACACCGATTTCCGGCGCCAGGGCGCAGAGTAGACCTTAAGTCCACAAAGTATTTCTGTAATGTAGCGTTCTAAACAAGGCGCCCTGCGCCCAAACTAGGACTTGTGCTCATTAGGTGAGCCCGGATTCCTCGGGGGACGGGTAATCCCGCGAGGATTCCGGACCCAAATTAGGCACTAGTGACACCGATTTCCGGCGCCAGGGCCCGGAATAGACTTAAGTCAACAAATTATTTCTGTAATGTAGCGTTCTAAACAAGGCGCCCTGCGCCCAAACTAGGACTTGTGCTCATTAGGTGAGCCCGGATTCCTCGGGGGACGGGTAATCCCTCGAGGATTCCGGACCCAAATTAGGCACTAGTGACAACGATTTCCGGCGCCAGGGCGCGGAGTAGACCTTAAGTCAACAAAGTATTTCTGTAATGTAGCGTTCTAAACAAGGCGCCCTGCGCCCAAACTAGGACTTGTGCTCATTAGGTGAGCCCGGATTCCTCGGGGGACGGGTAATCCCGCGAGGATTCCGGACCCAAATTAGGCACTAGTGACACCGATTTCCGGCGCCAGGGCGCAGAGTAGACCTTAAGTCAACAAATTATTTCTGTAATGTAGCGTTCTAAACAAGGCGCCCTGCGCCCAAACTAGGACTTGTGCTCATTAGGTGAGCCCGGATTCCTCGGGGGACGGGTAATCCCGCGAGGATTCCGGACCCAAATTAGGCACTAGTGACAACGATTTCCGGCGCTCGGGCGCGGAGTAGACCTTAAGTCAACAAAGTATTTCTGTAATGTAGCGTTCTAAACAAGGCGCCCTGCGCCCAAACTAGGACTTGTGCTCATTAGGTGAGCCCGGATTCCTCGGGGGACGGGTAATCCTGCGAGGATTCCGGACCCAAATTAGGCACTAGTGACACCGATTTCCGGCGCTCGGGCGCGGAGTAGACCTTAAGTCAACAAATTATTTCTGTAATGTAGCGTTCTAAACAAGGCGCCCTGCGCCCAAACTAGGACTTGTGCTCATTAGGTGAGCCCGGATTCCTCGGGGGACGGGTAATCCCGCGAGGATTCCGGACCCAAATTAGGCACTAGTGACAACGATTTCCGGCGCTCGGGCGCGGAGTAGACCTTAAGTCAACAAATTATTTCTGTAATGTAGCGTTCTAAACAAGGCGCCCTGCGCCCAAACTAGGACTTGTGCTCATTAGGTGAGCCCGGATTCCTCGGGGGACGGGTAATCCCTCGAGGATTCCGGACTTAAATTAGGCACTAGTGACACCGATTTCCGGCGCCAGGGCGCGGAGTAGACCTTAAGTCAACAAAGTATTTCTGTAATGTAGCGTTCTAAACAAGGCGCCCTGCGCCCAAACTAGGACTTGTGCTCATTAGGTGAGCCCGGATTCCTCGGGGGACGGGTAATCCCTCGAGGATTCCGGACTTAAATTAGGCACTAGTGACACCGATTTTCGGCGCCAGGGCGCAGAGTAGACCTTAAGTCCACAAAGTATTTCTGTAATGTAGCGTTCTAAACAAGGCGCCCTGCGCCCAAACTAGGACTTGTGCTCATTAGGTGAGCCCGGATTCCTCGGGGGACGGGTAATCCCGCGAGGATTCCGGACCCAAATTAGGCACTAGTGACACCGATTTCCGGCGCCAGGGCGCAGAGTAGACCTTAAGTCCACAAAGTATTTCTGTAATGTAGCGTTCTAAACAAGGCGCCCTGCGCCCAAACTAGGACTTGTGCTCATTAGGTGAGCCCGGATTCCTCGGGGGACGGGTAATCCCGCGAGGATTCCGGACCCAAATTAGGCACTAGTGACACCGATTTCCGGCGCCAGGGCCCGGAATAGACTTAAGTCAACAAATTATTTCTGTAATGTAGCGTTCTAAACAAGGCGCCCTGCGCCCAAACTAGGACTTGTGCTCATTAGGTGAGCCCGGATTCCTCGGGGGACGGGTAATCCCTCGAGGATTCCGGACCCAAATTAGGCACTAGTGACAACGATTTCCGGCGCCAGGGCGCGGAGTAGACCTTAAGTCAACAAAGTATTTCTGTAATGTAGCGTTCTAAACAAGGCGCCCTGCGCCCAAACTAGGACTTGTGCTCATTAGGTGAGCCCGGATTCCTCGGGGGACGGGTAATCCCGCGAGGATTCCGGACCCAAATTAGGCACTAGTGACACCGATTTCCGGCGCCAGGGCGCAGAGTAGACCTTAAGTCAACAAATTATTTCTGTAATGTAGCGTTCTAAACAAGGCGCCCTGCGCCCAAACTAGGACTTGTGCTCATTAGGTGAGCCCGGATTCCTCGGGGGACGGGTAATCCCGCGAGGATTCCGGACCCAAATTAGGCACTAGTGACAACGATTTCCGGCGCTCGGGCGCGGAGTAGACCTTAAGTCAACAAAGTATTTCTGTAATGTAGCGTTCTAAACAAGGCGCCCTGCGCCCAAACTAGGACTTGTGCTCATTAGGTGAGCCCGGATTCCTCGGGGGACGGGTAATCCTGCGAGGATTCCGGACCCAAATTAGGCACTAGTGACACCGATTTCCGGCGCTCGGGCGCGGAGTAGACCTTAAGTCAACAAATTATTTCTGTAATGTAGCGTTCTAAACAAGGCGCCCTGCGCCCAAACTAGGACTTGTGCTCATTAGGTGAGCCCGGATTCCTCGGGGGACGGGTAATCCCGCGAGGATTCCGGACCCAAATTAGGCACTAGTGACAACGATTTCCGGCGCTCGGGCGCAGAGTAGACCTTAAGTCAACAAAGTATTTCTGTAATGTAGCGTTCTAAACAAGGCGCCCTGCGCCCAAACTAGGACTTGTGCTCATTAGGTGAGCCCGGATTCCTCGGGGGACGGGTAATCCCTCGAGGATTCCGGACTTAAATTAGGCACTAGTGACACCGATTTCCGGCGCCAGGGCGCGGAGTAGACCTTAAGTCAACAAAGTATTTCTGTAATGTAGCGTTCTAAACAAGGCGCCCTGCGCCCAAACTAGGACTTGTGCTCATTAGGTGAGCCCGGATTCCTCGGGGGACGGGTAATCCCTCGAGGATTCCGGACTTAAATTAGGCACTAGTGACACCGATTTTCGGCGCCAGGGCGCAGAGTAGACCTTAAGTCAACAAAGTATTTCTGTAATGTAGCGTTCTAAACAAGGCGCCCTGCGCCCAAACTAGGACTTGTGCTCATTAGGTGAGCCCGGATTCCTCGGGGGACGGGTAATCCCGCGAGGATTCCGGACCCAAATTAGGCACTAGTGACACCGATTTCCGGCGCCAGGGCGCAGAGTAGACCTTAAGTCCACAAAGTATTTCTGTAATGTAGCGTTCTAAACAATGCGACCTGCGCCCAAACTAGGACTTGTGCTCATTAGGTGAGCCCGGATTCCTCGGGGGACGGGTAATCCCGCGAGGATTCCGGACCCAAATTAGGCACTAGTGACACCGATTTCCGGCGCCAGGGCCCGGAATAGACTTAAGTCAACAAATTATTTCTGTAATGTAGCGTTCTAAACAAGGCGCCCTGCGCCCAAACTAGGACTTGTGCTCATTAGGTGAGCCCGGATTCCTCGGGGGACGGGTAATCCCGCGAGGATTCCGGACCCAAATTAGGCACTAGTGACAACGATTTCCGGCGCCAGGGCGCGGAGTAGACCTTAAGTCAACAAAGTATTTCTGTAATGTAGCGTTCTAAACAAGGCGCCCTGCGCCCAAACTAGGACTTGTGCTCATTAGGTGAGCCCGGATTCCTCGGGGGACGGGTAATCCCGCGAGGATTCCGGACCCAAATTAGGCACTAGTGACACCGATTTCCGGCGCCAGGGCGCAGAGTAGACCTTAAGTCCACAAAGTATTTCTGTAATGTAGCGTTCTAAACAAGGCGCCCTGCGCCCAAACTAGGACTTGTGCTCATTAGGTGAGCCCGGATTCCTCGGGGGACGGGTAATCCCGCGAGGATTCCGGACCCAAATTAGGCACTAGTGACACCGATTTCCGGCGCCAGGGCCCGGAATAGACTTAAGTCAACAAATTATTTCTGTAATGTAGCGTTCTAAACAAGGCGCCCTGCGCCCAAACTAGGACTTGTGCTCATTAGGTGAGCCCGGATTCCTCGGGGGACGGGTAATCCCTCGAGGATTCCGGACTTAAATTAGGCACTAGTGACACCGATTTCCGGCGCCAGGGCGCGGAGTAGACCTTAAGTCAACAAAGTATTTCTGTAATGTAGCGTTCTAAACAAGGCGCCCTGCGCCCAAACTAGGACTTGTGCTCATTAGGTGAGCCCGGATTCCTCGGGGGACGGGTAATCTTTCGAGGATTCCGGACTTAAATTAGGCACTAGTGACACCGATTTTCGGCGCCAGGGCGCAGAGTAGACCTTAAGTCAACAAAGTATTTCTGTAATGTAGCGTTCTAAACAAGGCGCCCTGCGCCCAAACTAGGACTTGTGCTCATAAGGTGAGCCCGGATTCCTCGGGGGACGGGTAATCCCTCGAGGATTCCGGACTTAAATTAGGCACTAGTGACACCGATTTCCGGCGCCAGGGCGCGGAGTAGACCTTAAGTCAACAAAGTATTTCTGTAATGTAGCGTTCTAAACAAGGCGCCCTGCGCCCAAACTAGGACTTGTGCTCATTAGGTGAGCCCGGATTCCTCGGGGGACGGGTAATCTTTCGAGGATTCCGGACTTAAATTAGGCACTAGTGACACCGATTTTCGGCGCCAGGGCGCAGAGTAGACCTTAAGTCAACAAAGTATTTCTGTAATGTAGCGTTCTAAACAAGGCGCCCTGCGCCCAAACTAGGACTTGTGCTCATTAGGTGAGCCCGGATTCCTCGGGGGACGGGTAATCCCTCGAGGATTCCGGACTTAAATTAGGCACTAGTGACACCGATTTCCGGCGCCAGGGCGCGGAGTAGACCTTAAGTCAACAAAGTATTTCTGTAATGTAGCGTTCTAAACAAGGCGCCCTGCGCCCAAACTAGGACTTGTGCTCATTAGGTGAGCCCGGATTCCTCGGGGGACGGGTAATCTTTCGAGGATTCCGGACTTAAATTAGGCACTAGTGACACCGATTTTCGGCGCCAGGGCGCAGAGTAGACCTTAAGTCAACAAAGTATTTCTGTAATGTAGCGTTCTAAACAAGGCGCCCTGCGCCCAAACTAGGACTTGTGCTCATTAGGTGAGCCCGGATTCCTCGGGGGACGGGTAATCCCTCGAGGATTCCGGACTTAAATTAGGCACTAGTGACACCGATTTCCGGCGCCAGGGCGCGGAGTAGACCTTAAGTCAACAAAGTATTTCTGTAATGTAGCGTTCTAAACAAGGCGCCCTGCGCCCAAACTAGGACTTGTGCTCATTAGGTGAGCCCGGATTCCTCGGGGGACGGGTAATCCCGCGAGGATTCCGGACCCAAATTAGGCACTAGTGACACCGATTTCCGGCGCCAGGGCGCAGAGTAGACCTTAAGTCAACAAAGTATTTCTGTAATGTAGCGTTCTAAACAAGGCGTCAAGCATTTTTATTTAAATTTTCATAATAGTTGTATATATTCTCTGCAAGTATAGGAACTATTTTGTTTAATGGCACTACTTTGTTGTCCTACCGATTCTAAAAATAGTCAGAGGGATATACCCAATTTTAACCGCCAAAATATTTCATGGGTATTTATTCATACAATGCACGTTTACACATAGAGCAGTATGATTGAAAGACAATTGTTATCCCTTTTAATTCTTTAATTAAGTCAAATCAATTAAAAATAAATAAAAACAAAACAAACATTCAGACTACATGAATTATCAATAATTTGCAGAAACCTTAAGCAAGCTCATTTTACCAATATAACATTTAATTAAATTTTAATTTATCAAATCCAAAAACTTTCGGACGGCATGTAAAGTTACATAACTAATGCTTTAATTTTCAATTATCTATATGTATGTTCAGGTCGATTGTCTTTTCATTCATTAAGAATTCAATTATTTTAGTACATATAAGGCTTCGATGGAGAGATATTATTAAGTAAAGCATAAATGAAAGAAATACTATTTTTATATAATGGTAAATTTTGATCTATCATACGTATATATTGACGTAAATATTATTATCTAAAGCTTAAAGTCGTCGGTATTGTTTAAAGATAAATTCAATTCAATTTCTTTATTGATAACTAAGGGCCCTCAAAAGGGTAACAGGAAGATTGTACAATAAACATTCATAGTGCATAATAAACACATCCACAAGAGGGAACGAGTTGTATGATTGAAAGGTTACAGACATAAACTTTTATTTAGCATACATATATATTTATATACTTAATATGTATATTTTATATATGTATAAAAAACACATATATTAATATGTCAAAATACATACAAATACATACAAATTTTAAATAATTTATCACATGATGAGAAAGTGATAATTGACTCAGAAATACAAACTAAGGCAATGTCCAAGTTTAATTTTACATTCGTACAAATTTCGATATTTAATAGTTGATTTATAGTAAATAGTAAGATCAACTTAGAAAGAAATATGTTTGTTACAAATTTATTATATCTAAAACAAATTGGGAAAGGCAGTTTCTTCCAGTTCAGCGGTATTAAAGCACAACCAAAGCATTTTAATGTTCTGTAAAGATGTTAGCAAGCTTGTTGGACGTATTGTATTTGCATTAATATTTTCATTCTTTCTCCGACCAATGAGGGTCGTTTTTTTTATTCGTGGTTTACGTGGTGTTAATCGGATGAAAATCATAGATTCCCTTGGATGGGACACCGGTCCATCGCAGATTAACTTCCAGCCTGAATCGGGACCCAATTATATCTGTGTGGACTAAGACAAATGTAGATAAAGTGCCTTGTCTAAAGACACAGCACACATCAAGTGGACACACCGGGGCTTGAACCGTCGACCTTTTCATATTTATATATACCACTCACATAATATATAATACATCATATATCATACGAATCGTTATGAAATAGCACACCATGTGACCTCCGGTATATGTATTGATAGAAAGCACAAGTCGACCAAAGACCCCTATTGATTTAAATATTTGATATAACTTTGTTCACGTGATTAAAGAACATATTACGTAACATCTTGTTTCGTTATCAATTTTTAACACTATTATAATATAAATTTAAAAAGTACTAAGTTCATATAAATGGTATCTACGAAAGACGAATAAGGCCACATAAAAAATATTCCTATCTCGTAATTACGAGAAAAGATCTCGTTATAAAAAGTTAATTATTTCGTTATTACGAGAAAAGATCATGTTATTACGAGTTAATTATCTCCGGAATCCTCGAGGGATTACCCGTCCCCCGAGGAATCCGGGCTCACCTAATGAGCACAAGTCCTAGTTTGGGCGCAGGGCGCCTTGTTTAGAACGCTACATTACAGAAATAATTTGTTGACTTAAGCCTACTCCGCGCCCTGGCGCCGGAAATCGGTGTCACTAGTGCCTAATTTGGGTCCGGAATCCTCGCGGGATTACCCGTCCCCCGAGGAATCAGGGCTCACCTAATGAGCACAAGTCCTAGTTTGGGCGCAGGGCGCCTTGTTTAGAACGCTACATTACAGAAATACTTTGTTGACTTAAGGTCTACTCTGCGCCCTGGCGCCGGAAATCGGTGTCACTAGTGCCTAATTTGGGTCCGGAATCCTCGCGGGATTACCCGTCCCCCGAGGAATCCGGGCTCACCTAATGAGCACAAGTCCTAGTTTGGGCGCAGGGCGCCTTGTTTAGAACGCTACATTACAGAAATACTTTGTTGACTTAAGGTCTACTCTGCGCCCTGGCGCCGGAAATCGGTGTCACTAGTGCCTAATTTAGGTCCGGAATCCTCGCGGGATTACCCGTCCCCCGAGGAATCCGGGCTCACCTAATGAGCACAAGTCCTAGTTTGGGCGCAGGGCGCCTTGTTTAGAACGCTACATTACAGAAATAATTTGTTGACTTAAGGTCTACTCCGCACCCTGGCGCCGGAAATCGTTGTCACTAGTGCCTAATTTGGGTCCGGAATCCTCGCGGGATTACCCGTCCCCCGAGGAATCAGGGCTCACCTAATGAGCACAAGTCCTAGGTCGGGCGCAGGGCGCCTTGTTTAGAACGCTACATTACAGAAATAATTTGTTGACTTAAGGTCTACTCTGCGCCCTGTCGCCGGAAATCGGTGTCACTAGTGCCTAATTTGGGTCCGGAATCCTCGCGGGATTACCCGTCCCCCGAGGAATCCGGGCTCACCTAATGAGCACAAGTCCTAGTTTGGGCGCAGGGCGCCTTGTTTAGAACGCTACATTACAGAAATAATTTGTTGACTTAAGGTCTACTCTGCGCCCTGGCGCCGAAAATCGGTGTCACTAGTGCCTAATTTAAGTCCGGAATCATCGAGGGATTACCCGTCCCCCGAGGAATCCGGGCTCACCTAATGAGCACAAGTCCTAGTTTGGGCGCAGGGCGCCTTGTTTAGAACGCTACATTACAGAAATAATTTGTTGACTTAAGGTCTACTCCGCGCCCTGGCGCCGGAAATCGGTGTCACTAGTGCCTAATTTAAGTCCGGAATCCTCGCGGGATTACCCGTCCCCCGAGGAATCAGGGCTCACCTAATGAGCACAAGTCCTAGTTTGGGCGCAGGGCGCCTTGTTTAGAACGCTACATTACAGAAATAATTTGTTGACTTAAGGTCTACTCCGCGCCCTGGTGCCGGAAATCGGTGTCACTAGTGCCTAATTTGGGTCCGGAATCCTCGCGGGATTACCCGTCCCCCGAGGAATCCGGGCTCACCTAATGAGCACAAGTCCTAGTTTGGGCGCAGGGCGCCTTGTTTAGAACGCTACATTACAGAAATAATTTGTTGACTTAAGGTCTGCTCTGCGCCCTGGCGCCGGAAATCGGTGTCACTAGTGCCTAATTTAAGTCCAGAATCCTCGAGGGATTACCCGTCCCCCGAGGAATCCGGGCTCACCTAATGAGCACAAGTCCTAGTTTGGGCGCAGGGCGCCTTGTTTAGAACGCTACATTACAGAAATAATTTGTTGACTTAAGGTCTACTCTGCGCCCTGGCGCCGGAAATCGGTGTCACTAGTGCCTAATTTAAGTCCGGAATCCTCGAGGGATTACCCGTTCCCCGAGGAATCCGGACTCACCTAATGAGCACAAGTCCTAGTTTGGGCGCAGGGCGCCTTGTTTAGAACGCTACATTACAGAAATAATTTGTTGACTTAAGGTCTACTCCGCGCCCTGGTGCCGGAAATCGGTGTCACTAGTGCCTAATTTGGGTCCGGAATCCTCGCGGGATTACCCGTCCCCCGAGGAATCCGGGCTCACCTAATGAGCACAAGTCCTAGTTTGGGTGCAGGGCGCCTTGTTTAGAACGCTACATTACAGAAATAATTTGTTGACTTAAGGTCTGCTCTGCGCCCTGGCGCCGGAAATCGGTGTCACTAGTGCCTAATTTAAGTCCAGAATCCTCGAGGGATTACCCGTCCCCCGAGGAATCCGGGCTCACATAATGAGCACAAGTCCTAGTTTGGGCGCAGGGCGCCTTGTTTAGAACGCTACATTACAGAAATAATTTGTTGACTTAAGGTCTACTCCGCGCCCTGGTGCCGGAAATCGGTGTCACTAGTGCCTAATTTAAGTCCGGAATCCTCGAGGGATTACCCGTTCCCCGAGGAATCCGGGCTCACCTAATGAGCACAAGTCCTAGTTTGGGCGCAGGGCGCCTTGTTTAGAACGCTACATTACAGAAATAATTTGTTGACTTAAGGTCTACTCCGCGCCCGAGCGCCGGAAATCGGTGTCACTAGTGCCTAATTTGGGTCCGGAATCCTCGCGGGATTACCCGTCCCCCGAGGAATCCGGGCTCACCTAATGAGCACAAGTCCTAGTTTGGGCGCAGGGCGCCTTGTTTAGAACGCTAAATTACAGAAATAATTTGTTGACTTAAGTCTACTCCGCGCCCTGGCGCCGGAAATCGGTGTCACTAGTGCCTAATTTGGGTCCGGAATCCTCGCGGGATTACCCGTCCCCCGAGGAATCAGGGCTCACCTAATGAGCACAAGTCCTAGTTTGGGCGCAGGGCGCCTTGTTTAGAACGCTACATTACAGAAATACTTTGTTGACTTAAGGTCTACTCTGCGCCCTGGCGCCGGAAATCGGTGTCACTAGTGCCTAATTTGGGTCCGGAATCCTCGCGGGATTACCCGTCTCCCGAGGAATCCGGGCTCACCTAATGAGCCCAAGTCCTAGTTTGGGCGCAGGGCGCCTTGTTTAGAACGCTACATTACAGAAATAATTTGTTGACTTAAGGTCTACTCTACGCCCTGGCGCCGGAAATCGGTGTCACTAGTGCCTAATTTGGGTCCGGAATCCTCGAGGGATTACCTGTCCCCCGAGGAATCAGGGCTCACCTAATGAGCACAAGTCCTAGTTTGGGCGCAGGGCGCCTTGTATAGAACGCTACATTACAGAAATAATTTGTTGACTTAAGGTCTACTCCGCGCCCGAGCGCCGGAAATCGTTGTCACTAGTGCCTAATTTGGGTCTGGAATCCTCGCGGGATTACCCGTCCCCCGAGGAATCCGGGCTCACCTAATGAGCACAAGTCCTAGTTTGGGCACAGGGCGCCTTGTTTAGAACGCTTCATTACAGAAATAATTTGTTGACTTAAGGTCTACTCCGCGCACGAGCGCCGGAAATCGGTGTCACTAGTGCCTAATTTGGGTCCGGAATCCTCGCGGGATTACCCGTCCCCCGAGGAATCCGGGCTCACCTAATGAGCACAAGTCCTAGTTTGGGCGCAGGGCGCCTTGTTTAAAACGCTACATTACAGAAATACTTTGTGGACTTAAGGTCTACTCTGCGCCCTGGCGCCGGAAATCGGTGTCACTAGTGTCCAATTTAGCGCCGGAATCTTCGAGGGATTATTCGTCCCCCGAGGAATCCGGGCTCACCTAATGAGCACAAGTCCTATTTTGGTTGCAAGGCGGCCTAATAATTTCAGTTGTTTAACATCGGGATCGGAAAGCGCTTGAAAAATAGCCGATAATTTTAACTAAATTTTTGTTAGTGCGTTGGAGTTAGTGCTGGCTAGCTTGACTCCGGTGCTGTTGTTCGCAGTCAAAACACGGCGAGTTGACATGGTGAATCGTACGATTATTATTTCGATTGAAGCTAATAAGTTTGTGTTTAATATGCAGAACACAAATTAGCATGCATTACATTAATGCATTTATTTTTCAAGTAAATAATTACAATAAATACATATTCATATTTGAAATTTTTCCAAACTCAATATTCTGTGACCCAATCAACATTAATTGTACGTGTTGCGACGATTAAGCTAGGCTTAATATTGCGATTTAAATAACACTTTTACCAAATTTTAGAAAAGACTTTCGATTGCTTTTCGCTGTTAGAATCGGGATCTGTGTCTTCAATTCCAGCTGCTTTGTTTTTGTTATGATTCGTGTTGACAAAATTTTCTCTTTTTCCAAACGAAGTTTACACATTCAGCGTAATTATCAAACGAAATTGTTTCAATAAACACTCAGATATTAACTATTTAAAAAACAGAATTCGGTTTTATGACCTGTACGAATTGTTTTCAGCAGGAGTTACTTTCAGTGTGAATTTTGCACTATTTTCTAAATCTTGACTGCGAAATCAAAATTTCCGGAAAAATCAATATTTAAACCCCGATATCTCTGCAATGCATCAGCCGATTTTAAAACCAATTTCAGTTTTGAATTTAACTTTGCAAACTCTACAATATGCATATAAATTTATGTTTTCATATATAATTTTATGACCAGTACGAATTGTTTTCAGTAGAAGTTACTTTCAGTGTGAATCTTGCACTATTTTCTTAATCCTGACTGAGGAATCAAAATTTCCGGAAAAATCAATTTTTGAACCCAAATATCTCTAATATGCGTGGTCCGATTTTAAAACGGATTTCACTGTTAGATTCAACTGATTGTGCTCTACAAAACACATATACTTTTTGAATTTGATCAAAAAATTCATTTTTTCGACAAATTTGATTCACTTCCGGTTTCAACCGGAAGTAACGGATTTCCATTTCCAGCCTTATTGCACATGTAAATTGACAAATTCATAACCATGGAAAATTTCAAGCCTCTCTCTTTGAGCGTTTGTGAGAAATGCCCCGGACAAAATGACTTTTTTTTAATTTTAAAAATGACGTAACGTCAAAACGGAAGTGACGTTGTCAATGAAACTTTAGCATCTTTGAGACACGCTAACTTGCAACAATCGCTGAAAGTTTCATTGTAATTGGTTAAAGACTTTTTGAGTTATGAAGCCGAAAAGGAGTCAGAAAAAAAAGAAAAAGTATAATAATAATAACTAGAGCAAAGCTCGTTGCAAAGCAACGAGTGGGTCTTCCGTTAATGTTGAGAGTAAAGCTAGATATTCCTGTAAGGAGCAACGTTCTTAAACCAAAAACAACAGTAACTAAAACAAAAAGATAAAAAAATCGAATAATTCTTGGTACGACTTAACAAAATCCGAATGATTTTTAGTACGAATTAACAAAAACCTTTACAATTTCAAGAACGACTTAACAAAAAAAAAATCCGAATGTGTCAAAGTACGACTTAACAAAAATCGAATTATTTTTGGTACGATTTAATTTCACTTTGAACTTTACGCTATTTTTTAAACCAAGAACGCGGAATCAAAATTTCCGGAAAAGTCAATTTTTGAACCCAAATACCTCTGCAATGCATCGTCCGATTTAAAAACGGATTTCAGTTTCGTATTCAGCATTTTAAATTCTACAAATAACATCAACTTTTTAAATTAACACAAAAAATTCCGAAAATTTTAAAAGACTTCCGGTTTTGACCGGAAGTGACGGAATGTGATTTCCAGCCTTATGTCCCAATAAAAATGATAAATGTATAAACATAGAAAATTTCAAATCTCTATCTTAAAGCGTTTTTGAAAAACGCCCTGGACAAAATCACTTTTTGAAAATTTTTAAATTGACGTAACGTAAAAACAGAGGTGACGTTGTAATGGAAACTTTAACATCTTTGAGGGACGACAATGCCACGTAACCTCTGAAAATTTCTTTGAAATCGGTTGAAAACTTTTAAAGATATGAAGCTTCAAAAAAGTCAGAAAAATAAAGAAAAAGAATAATAATAATAATAATAACTAGAGCAAAGCTCGTTGCAAAGCAACGAGTGGGTTTTCCGTTGATGTCGAAAGTAACGCTAGAAATACCTATAAGAAGCAGAGTTTTTAAACTATTAACAAAAGTAACTTAAGTACAAAAGATAAAAAAATCGAATGATTCTTGGTACGACTTAACAAAATCCGAATTGTTTTAAGGACGAATTAACGAAAAAACCTTAACCATTTCAAGAACGACTTAACAAAAAAATCCGAATGTGTTTAAGTACGACTTAACAAATTTGACTTCATTTTAGGTACAAGTTAACTTTAACTTGAACTAACATCTATTTTCTTAACCCAGAATGCAAAATTAAAATTTCCTTAAAAATCAATTTTTTAACGCTTATATCCCGCATTCAATCGTCCGAAATTTATATGGATTTCAGTTTTTATTGAGCTTGATGAACTGTTTTAGCGTTTATGATTAATGACAAACTATTGCTCCAGAAATAGTTATGAAAAGCTTTTGAGCCTTCCTGGCCCCTAATTTTAGGGGCCAGTCGTATTTTTGATATCAATAAAAGGTCTCGTTAATTCAAACATATTTTGTTAACAAGTGTTCAAGAATTGTTGACCGTTCAAGTTATATCTGAAACACTGTGTTTTAGGGGCTGAACCCTTAAACTCCTTAACAAGGCCACCAACAAAAAAATTTGTTTAAAACATTTTGAGCAACTTTTCCTCTACACTGCTTTTCAAAGGGTTGACCTTTCGCACTGTGTGCTTGTTGCATCATCAATTGTCAGAAACATATCGATGTATAGTTTACTTTTTTATACCTCTGTGAATATTTTCTATGTAAAATTACTATGAACCAGACAACACTGATATTGTGAACATTTCAAAGGGCCCCGCTTATATTATTTCAGAGAATTTTGCTTTGACCTTGACCTATAAATTAGAAATATTTCCAGCTGGCATAGAATTTCTAATTCAATCTCATTCCCCCTAACATACAGGCATTTTTGTTCAATCTGACCAAGATTAAGCATATCTGGGAAATAATCTACGGTCTAAAACTAATTTTAAAGAGATCTGCTATGACCTTCACATTGACATGGTTCAAGGTCACTGCACACCATTAACCAATAAGCTCTGTTTAGGTAAAGTATTAGCCAAATAGGGGCTAAAAGTAGAGTATATATATGCTCTTAAAATATGGATTTTTGTGGAATCCGATATGACCTTGACACTTGATCTACAAATATCATTCGAGGTCATTGCATATCCTTTGATCAAAGGTAGCATGTGGGTGAAGTATGAGCCTGATTGGAGCAAAGGGAGAGAAGGTATACTCCGGACAAGGATTTTTAAAATATAATTCTGCTATGACCTTCACAGTTTACCTTGAAAATAGGTTCAAGGTCACTACACACCCTTAACTCAAAAGCTCTGCTTATGTGAAGTCTGAGCCAAATTGGACTAAGTGGAAAGTATAAATGCTTTGAAAAAAGTATTTTTTCATGATCAGATATGATCTTCATCCTTTACCAACAAATTTCATTCAAGGTCACTGCACATTGTTTAACCATAGAGACACTCTGTGAGTATTAGCCAGATTGGACCAAAGGGAGAGAAGATATGCTCCAGTCAAGTATTTTATATATAATTCTGCTATGACCTTAACCTTATACCTAAAAACATGGTTCAAGGTCACTGCATATCCTTTACCCAAAGGAACCCTGTGGATGAGGTATGAGTCAGATTGGGCGAAGGGGAGAGAAGCTATGCTCCGGTCAAGCAATCTCAGATGGACAAACGCACAAACTGATCACTAGAAGGCGCCCCCATAAACATGCTTATTTTTATCTAATTTGAAATACCCGGTAGTATCCATGCTTTCTGCCCATGGTGAATAGCCATCAAAACCATTCATCGGCAGAATTCGATTTCCCTCCTTTTTAAACTCGGAACACCTCTGACCTAATCAGATCGCCGCATTAAATACAAAGTTCGATAACTTTAATTTGTTTATCATCAAGAAATTCTGCATCGCTGACATATAAAGTTTACTGACTATTCGGACAATAGCAGGTTTATTGTCCCCTCCACAGCAACTTTTTCCCTTGGCTTTGCCTCGTAAAATAGTTGCTGTCTTGGGGGACAATAAACTTGCTATTGTCCTCATACCCAGTAAATAGGTATATAATGTCCCATCCACCTACATTTCGTGTTATATAACCTCCCGTTTGTAACCTTCAATTTCACTGTGTAGTCAACACAACAGTTATAGCCGCAAGTTTCACAATTTATTACTTCTTCTCATGTACTTAATATTAGGGGCCTTAATATTGCTTACCAATTTTAACAAGAGACATCTCTCTAACTAATGATAATCATCAAAATTCATTTCATGAATCTTAGCAACACTCATAAGCCTTCAAGTACAGCAACTCTCAATTTCACAAAAATATTGACGGTACTTTATCCGAAACTGTCTCTTGTACCTTTAACTTAGTACACTAACATTTTACATAAAGACGGTTTGTCTTAGAATAAGAAAGCTAATGCAATTCTGAGAAAAAGTATACCACATATTGCCAATTCCATTGAGGTTTAATAAAAATATGGCCATTTAAATGAACCCATCATTTCAAATTTCCTTTAGTAAACACAGATTTATAGAGTTCTCCATAGTAAAACATCTTTACCTGACTTTTTAGAGGTCAATTGTTGTTCAACCACCTTTAATAAGAAACCTTATTCAATACAACATACATCTACATGATATTATCATGATAAAAGCTTCACATCACTTAGAAATGTCCTTACATGTATAACCCCCCCCCCCCATCTTTGATTTTCATAAAAAGTCATGGTTTGAAATGTTTTACCTAATTTAATGAAACTTGTGGCAATTTCCTTGAGTCATTTTTCACACATATTTGAAAACAATCATCAATGATTTTTAAAATTCATTTTTTTGTTTGTTTATTGTATGAATTGTACCATTTTAATTAACAAATAGACATGCTGTCCTGCATGTGATTTCTTGTTTTCATGAAAAAAAGTAAGCTAACAATCATATTTAGTGAATATCTAATCTACTCTGATTTCTAGTCTCCTTCTAACAATGCTAAAACAGTAAAACCTACAAGTTAGACATCTGCCTTAAATTAAAATTAAATTCAAACACACCCAGGTAGCTGGAGACGGAGTTGATTACCATGAAAAATGTTCAAATTTGACATGTTTTTCTAATTTTTTATGCATATATACCTTAGAAGGGGAGAAATAGGTTGTTTCTTGTTCATTTCAAAAGTAATTATCATAGCAGATGTTATTTCAAAGTCAAATGTACATATCCTGCATGTAATCTTAATGGAGACAATTGGATAGAGGGGTGGGGGGTGGGGTGGGGTGATTTTTCAATTATGTAAACACATCTAAATATCTTTATAAAATAAACAAGAATAGAATTCCTGGGTCCCCCGCCGTTCAAGCAGTATACTAGTATACTGTACTGTGGAATCATTATATTTCGTGGGGGCCAATTTTCGTGGATTGCTTAAATTTTACAGGTTCATGGGGACGTAATTTCGTGTATTCTCTAAAACCTACAAAGGAAATATGATTTTATTACCCTTATTTATTAATTCCTGTAGGATGTTAAATCGTGGATGAGAGGTACCCACGAATTCCACGAAAATTGAACCACCACGAAATCTAATGATTTCACAGTATATGAAATTGCAATATTTTTAAACATTCAGGGCTGTTCCAGAATTAAATGTGTGGGGAGGTTGGGAGGAACATTTTTTTACCCCGACCACCCATTTTTTCCAAAATTTGTAGGCATGAGAGCGCTTACAAGGTCAATTTTTGGATAAAACGGAGTCATTATTGTGGTCAGAGTCCCATAACTCCAGCAAAAAGTATCGACCAATGCTGATTTTCGAACTTGACCAAGGTATTAGGTGTATAAACATTTGGTATAAATTTAATGAAAATCCGTCAAAATTTGTAGGCATGAGAGCGCTTACGAGGTCAATTTTTGGATAAAACGGAGTCATTATTGTGGTCAGAGTCCCATAACTCCAACAAAAAGTATCGACCAATGCTGATTTTCGAACTTGACCAAGGTAATAGGTGTATAAACATTTGGTATAAATGTAATGAAAATCTGTCAAAATTTGTAGGCATGAGAGCGCTTACAAAAAAGTGTGACGGACGGACGCACGGACACACGGACCCACAGACCCAAGGACACACGGACCCACGGACACACGGACACACGGACACACGGACCCACGGACACACGGACGGACGCCCGGCATTTCTATGTCCCCGCTCCGCGTTGCGGCGGGGGACAAAAATAAAGGAAACATAACTGCATACTTTTATTGAAAAACAAATTTTCACAACAATTATGAATTTCTTTAAACAGCCTTAATTTTGTTTTTCATAATTTCTTATCAAACACAAACCACAACAAGGCATGATGCTTTCTTAAAGTTCCATTATTGTTTATGCATTATCCGATTTAATTTGAATTACCGGTAAATAGTCTGTAGAACACAAGGAATATGCATGTGGGTACAGGTAACAGGTTAACCTCAAGAGCTGAAACCACAAGAATCAACAGGTAAAAGCCATGGGGTGCCATGTGGTAACAAGAGTCTATTTTGAGCTGAAATAAAAAAAAATGATTAGCTGTGTTAACATACATACTAGTAATAGCTTTGTTTACATTAACATAATGCATAGCATTTCTGGAAAAAATACACTGACCATGCAGTGTAATAAGTATGACATATCCCAATACATGACAATAACATTTAGGCAGTACAAGATCAAAAATTTGCATATCAAGTTGTAAGGCCACACCAATTTGATTTCTTGGTCGCCGGATCCGCGCGCACGTGCCTAAGGGCTTTCCAAAAAATAATATTAAAAAATAAATCCCGCATCTGAAAATTTTCGTTCCGTTTCCCGCTCCATTTTTGGTTCTATTATTTTTTTTACTAGTCATGATTGTGCTTTTTCTTTACATTGATCATACAAAAAAAATTCCCGATAGATTGTCAGCACGGTTTACAAGTAAATAATTCCAGTATGTGTGGATAGAATCAGTGATCAAGAGGGGTCTGATACAATGGCGTATACAGTCACCAAAATTTTACTGCTTTTCACATGTATTTTAAACGAAAAAAAATCACATTTTAAAATAAAATGTAATCGCTCGCCTCTATTTTTTCATGTCGCCCCAAAATTTTCAACTTTCAGTTTTTTAATTTTTAAATTAACAAATCACTCGCTCACCCCAATATTTTTTTGCCTAGAATCCGAAGACCTAGGTATAGACACATATCAAATTGAGAGAGAGAGAGAGAGAGAGAGAGAGAGAGAGAGAGAGAGAGAGAGAGAGAGAGAGAGAGAGAGAGAGTGGGAGCGAGTTTATAATACTTGTAATACAACAGTCTATATTTCAATTCGTAAACTACAAAGGAATATTACCCATCCGAACAGCGTTATTGTTTTTTGGCAAATACATTTAGTGAGGTTTTTTTTTTCTTTTCTTAAAAATTACATTTTAAAACAATACTATGTGTAATAAGGATAAAACATGTATAAGTAAACTTAATGAAGAATTTTTAATAGATTATTTTTACAGAATGTTGTATGATACATGTATGTCAATCTGTTTAAAACTAGCATATATTTCGTGCGCCATAAATTGCAAGTTTTTCGTAAATATCGTTTACTTGCGTGGTGACTATATATGGTCTAACCCAAATTTTCTTCGTAAAGCTACGTACAGCTTTATGTACCACATATATGTTTTGTCACAAGTATACATTTTAAAAATCAAAGGCCTGAAGGGCCATAATGGCTTACAGGTTTGATATGACCATATTTACATGTACATGTATCGAATATGATTCCCTCTATTTCTTACGGAAACTTTAGTTTATTTATAGCTTTATAGAAAGTAACTAATTAATTTATAGCTCTATGGAACTAACAGGACCGATATCAACATGCCCCGTTTATTGATTTGTCGAACCTTAGTGACCGAAACTTACAGGATTGAAATCTAGACGCCTCTTTTATCAATTGGTTGAAACCACCATTGATTTAAGGAAAATCATGGACTGCATGAAATAATTATGATGTTGTCAAACTCAAACTCCAATACCAGACAATTTGTGTCTTTCTTTTATCCAACGACTGAAGTACATGAACAGTAAATTCATTCAACGATATAAGACACAAAAACGCTTTAAATCAACATGCTCTTGAATATCAGTATACCGTGTATTCCTACGCACTATGAACTGGTACGAAAATGTCATGACATTTGCGTTCTTTGTCCTTCTTTTCATACTTGACTTAAGCATGGCGCTGTTGAAATTTCAGTATTTTCCCCAGAAAATTTTTGATGCATGGAGGGACGTAACAGCGCCATAGCCAGCGCGAAATTACTGCACGTAAAAATAATATAACCATATGATGAAATGTACTGCATGTTATGTACTATAATTAATGCTTTCTCATGAAATCTACATCAACAAGTATTATTTCATTTTATTTGTAATTCATATATTATATTTTTTCTGGGTTTTTTTTTTAGCAAAACTAACAGCATTTTTTTTTTCAAAATAATTTTTTTCCCAGAGACCGACCTTCACAAGATTTTACAAGAAATATTATAGATCCACAAGGCAGTTCTAACACCTTCTGTTTTATTCTTTTACCTTAATACAGAGATAACCTTTATTTTTAAGGGGGGGGGGTCAAGAAACAGGCAGAACTATGCAATTACAGGAAACTTGTTTCAACTTATTCTGACAATTGATATTTTTTGTTTAAATGTGGGGTTTACATGAAAAAATCTGTGATATTTTGACACCAAATTTAATTAAAATTAATTACTGCACTATAACTTTGCAGTCATCAGTCTCTTTACATGACGTGCACACAGTCATTTTTCAGAGGTCTCTATATTATAGTCATGTGGCATCGCTTCCGTGTATGATTTGCAATGTTCTGTAATTTTTTTCTTATTTGAGTACATTTGCTCAAGTTTCCAATATTTTTACGGCAAATAAACCAAGCTAACGTATAACGCCATCGAATGCACATTGTGCTATTTTTAGATCTTGGAAAATCCACAACATTCGATAATGGCGGAGATGTCGAAGAAGGCACATTATATTAAAACATGAAGTAATCACCCCTCTATTTATGCATTTATTACCTAATTATAATTTCAGTTTCAATATATCTCAACCATAAGCTCAGTCCTTTAACCGTTAACCACTTGTGCCCCCTTGCTGAGATCGATGTCGAAGTTAGCGACGCTCTCTGCGGGTGCAAGCGTTTTTGTGAAGATTGACCAGAATAACGACAATTTTACATCTACTTATCACTGTTAAGATGTGAAATATTTGGAAAAAGATTTTTTGCTTTATAATAAGTATGCATAGTGGGAAGCATGGCGACACTGTGTGATGCATGGCGGGGTTTGATCGCCGCTGTGCAAAAACGGCCTGGGGAAAACACTGCATTTAATATTCATTCGCGTAAGGTTTCAAGTTCATTTAAATTTAACAAAGTTAATTCATATTGGTTACAATAACGTAAGTGAACATTAACATACGGAAAAATATTATCTTGCTTAAAGATATTTATTACAAACAACAAACAGTAAACTTTACAACATTTGAATAGAACTATTTTGTGTCGCCCATGTTCAGATTATTGTGAACTCTTTGCCGTAAAGATTATCCGGTAACTAGATGGCTGTAAGCCATAAAAACCCAAAACTCCAACCGACCCAACTCCAACATTTGAAAATACATGTAACTCGATATGAATTTTTCATTCTTTGATAAGTTCAGTGTTGTTTTTTTTGTGCATATATTATTTGTCTGCTGCAACAGCAGCCAATCAGCGGTAAGCTGAATCCACTAATAAGAAAGTTTGTGGTTTAGGAGCGGGTAAATTGTTTATGCATAACGTAGCTTGATTGCGAGGCTGTCAAGAAAACCACACCATATAATTTCATGAAACATAAATTGTCATTTAAATGTATTGTGTTGTAAAATAAAGGTTTTAATACACTTATTGCATCTTGCAAAACATGTGATGACTCTTAATCATCTGTTATATATCTGAATATATATGTACAAGATGGGAGAAATAATAACGGAGCAGACTGGGATTCGAACCTGGCCCCCTGAATCTCTAGTCAAGTGCTCTACCTACTGAGCTACATTTATTTGTCGCCGGTATTCAAACCAGTCTGACCGTCACATTCTCTCCTCTTCACCCTCGAAGATCACACCTGGCTCTTCCCCTGGCAGGAGTTAACATGTCAGTTCCAGGGGTTGGTCACAGCACCAATATTGTATGTGATGGGAGAAATAATGAAAGACCGAATCAGGATTTGAACCTTGGCCCCCTGAATCTCTAGTCAGGTGCTCTACCAACTAAGCTATCTGGTGCCAGTATTCAAACCGGTTAGACAGTCACATATATAAAGAATTTTTTTAAACAATGGTGTTCAATAAAAAATAACACTCGCTACCTTCAGTTTTTGTCTGTAATTAATCGTGCGACCAGTTCTCACCAAGAACCATTTCTTACCAGTGCATTGTTACGTCACTTTATCAACACTTAAAATTATATACGAAAAATGATGAAACAATGCACTGGCAAGAAATGGTCCTCAGCGAGAACTGCTCGTACGCCAGTAGGCCTACTGCCAGTTGTCAGATTGAAAAAAGATTATATAAAATTTACATTTAAAACACTAACAAGGACAACGAAAGTATACATCATAACTGCTAAACAAGAAATATTATGTTAACTGGTAAGGTGGAACGCATAGTTCTAACTTGTAACATACATGTACAAGTACATGTACCGGATACCCGTTGGTCTGCTAAACCTCTCTAATGATACAATGATCAGCATCATCAAAATATTAAAGTCATGTTTTAACTCTGAAGTATACAATTTTATTTACTTGATATCATGTTTACATTTGGACTTAAAAAGTCTTCCTCACAAGAATATATGTTTCTAATTAGACCCTGCTTTGAAAATTTTTCAAGGTAAAACATTTGGGAGTCAATTCTGTTCAAAAGATTTATAGATATTGTCTGGACTAAAAAATAACTTATATCAGTGACAGTGTGCATGTACTTACATCCAGGCTAAATGTTAACCAGTTAACATGCCGACATTTTAACCACTAAAGACAAAGAACTTAAAAATGAGTAAAAAGACTTACCTTTATCAGTAACATCCACATTAATAACACTTTTAAATGTCCAACTTTTCTCCTTTATTACTCGTAACTCTTCATCAGTTTATCAACAGTTGATCAGTGGAAACGTAAACATCTGCCGACAGTACTGTGACTGTTAGAATTTCCTCGTAAACGATTTATACAAGTCTGAAGAATATATCCCTCCTTATACAAATACGAAGTAGTGTTCCCTGTGCATGTTAATGTGCTTCACTGTGGATTGAAAGTGCATGTGAACGTACAAGAACGTACAACATGTACGGCGAAAAAATACACAACTAGCTAGTCCACCTAAAATTTAAAAATAAAATTTTCTTCAATAAACTTGCAAAACCTTGTTTGTTTGTCCATATCTTGACTAGAACTAAACAGCTTTTCATTGGTTGTTGGTTAATGAATATGCAAATCATCTATAAATGTTGGTCAAATTAAATTGGCCTTGTGACCAAAGGGTCATAACTCCTACTTTTTATCATAGTGAAAATACCTATGAAAGACAACTCCTCCTTTTATAGTCTTTTTCAAATGTAGGAATGATCCAATCTAGTGGCTGTGTCTATAATAAATGAGATACCGGTTATGAGTTTTTATTAATAAAATGTAATAGTATTAAATATACCCCAATAGATACATTTAACGTTAAAATACCTTTAAAGAATAAATTTCCGTCTTCAATGTCTTTGTTTATTTCTTGTTCGGTTAAGTCAAACTCACTGCTGTCGGTCTTTTCTTTATCGTTCCAATACAAAACCTGAAATATTTAAATAATTGTAATGTCTGTTCTTATAAAGAAATATTATGAATATTAAAATCAATAATTTAATAATAAAATTCATTTATTTCTTGTTTTGAATATGATTATGAAAACATATATAAACATTTACACAAACACTGACATAGACAAACACAAACATGAAACATTGAACAGTTTACTAAATTTCAAGGATCTTTTAGATTCAGTGTTTAATATTATTACTCTTTTATTATTACTCTTTTATTAAGTTTATATAAAATTTAGTATCATATCAAATAATTTGATATTAATATAAATCAAGACACAAGTAAATAAAATGCTCACCATTGTACCATTCATGATTAATGAATTATATATCGGAGTAAATATGCTAACTTTTTAATGACATTTTACATAAAATAAAAGTTATTATTTGTCTTGGTTAGGGGAGTAGGATACCAGTTACACCATTTTTGTAATAATCATGCAGTGCAATTTTGTGATTAAATTACTTTAAAAACTACATTTGCATGGCTTAATATTTTTCCCTCCCACTGTACATCCTCTCCATCCTCGGACCACGTATGTATAATTTCTCTACTTAGCAGGTCTTTGGGGAAAAAAGTGTTTTCACAGACAGTGGTGCATGTATTTATAACAGTATTTTCTTTTCTTAAATTCATTAACATTAGTAAATTGTTTCGTAGTGTTCCTTCGTCAAATATTTTGCCTTTCTTGCTAAAGTTTAATAAATGTTTGTGTTCTTTACTTATTTGAAACACTTTCTTGTGGATGTTGATTTGCTTTTTCAAGGCTAATAATCTGTCTTTTTTGGTTTTCAATTTCTGGAGTTCACTATTAATTTTACTTTCACAGTCCCATAGTCCGTCCTCTCTGATGTGATCTATAACTTTGTCAAGTTCATCTTCTTTTTTCTTCTTCTTTCTCTTTATTTCAGCTTCTTTCTCCTTTAAGTTGGTGAGATGTTTCCTTAGTAAAGTTTCTTTTCTATATTTCTCTAAGTTCATATATGTCCTGTTCTTTTTAATGATTTGCACAGTGATGTCTTTTTTCTCTTCCTCACTTTTGTTGTTGAACCATTCTGATGTCTTGTTATTTACATATAAAAGTTTACTTTCTACAGTATTAGTTGAAGACATGGAAGATGATTGTACATGATAATCAACCTGCCCCATCAACTGTTCCACACAAATATTGCTCGTGGGGCAGGATGAACACTTCAAATCAAAATTTTTTTGTACATTAAAATATTTACCATCCTTTAAAAAATCAGAAAATAGTTTTTCAACATTGGTCTTTAAAACAATACACAAACGTTTGATAAAAACACATGTTAAGTCATCATTAATAGGATATGTAAATAAAAAATCAGACACAGTATCTTGTAATTCTGGTCCTTCAAATAATCTAATTTTCTGCCTTAAAGCTAAAATAGGTTCTTTTGCACATAAATCTAAAACATGTAAAAATCTTTCAAAAACTGACCCCATAGTTAAAATATTGTTTACTTCCATTGTTTTTAACCAATATGGTCCTGTTAATAATTTACATAAAATACCAAGTGCTCTTAAAATTGTTAAAATACATTTGTTTTGTAATGATAAAACAATAATATTCTGGACAAAATTAAAAGAACTCTTTGACGATAAAATGTATTGAAGTAAAAGTTTGTGTATAAAAAAAGTACCAGCAGCATTATAAAAACAAACATTAAAACGATTTCCTCTGATATTCATTAAAGGAATTTTATCAATGCCCTGGCTTTTAAAATACAAATGTGAAATGTTTGGATCTCCAGTGCCATCTTTAAAAAAAAATTTGGATACACATCTTAAAATAAACATTGTAAATGGCTCTTTAGTAGAGCTAGTGTGTCCATCAAAATGAATATTGAGCTCTTTTTCAATATGAAATATTTCTTCTAAACAGACCTCAGAAAATTGGAGAAGGGGATGAACTGAACATTTAAAAGATTGAACATCATGAGATATATCCTGACATAAAATATTATTCACCTTTTGCTCTGTCGAACTCCTATCCGTCATAAAACATGAAAAAGAATTAAAAATTTGATCTTTCTCCTTCTCGTTATTCACAATATCATTAAAAATTTCCTTTGTAGCACTCACATACGTCTCTCCCTTCCCATCACTCACTTCTCTCACACCTGCTGTCAAAACTTTCTCCCCTGTACTAACTTGAACAGCATAAAAATGATGTCCTTTTTTTGTAGTTGCATCTCTATGCATTGTAATATCACTACTGTTCAAAAGTTCCTCATTTAAGTGACATCTACTTAAAACACCCATTTCACTAGTTAAAACAGAAGCAGTGCTCTTACTTGGTAATTTTTTTACACTTATATTAAAAATATCTAAAACAGCTTCTAAAACAGGACCAATATGGTGAACTCCAATATTTCTACTTCTAAAAAAATAATACAGATTTCTTAATTTATAATTATAAGGACAACCTTTAGCATTTTCTTTAAAATCTAAAATCTTGTTCACACGTACATAATCATCTTCATCTTCTACAATACATGTATTATCTTTCTCAGCAATTAAATTGTCAATTTCACATTTCAGTTCTCTAATATAAGTATTTAGAGTATTGCATTGAACTCCTTTATCCACTTTCTTATCTTTTTCTTGTTTTTCCTTCCTCTGAAAGACGTTCAGTTTTTCTTGCAGTTTCCTCACCTTTTCTTTAGATCTTTTAATTTTTTGGTTCATTTCTTTAATTCTGTAGCTTCGGATTTTTTCTTTAAGTTTAATATTTTCCTTTTTTAATTGGGATATGATAATGTCTTGTTCGGTTCTTGTTGTAACTTGTTCAGTCTCAGTATTTGATGGTACACATGTGCTTGCTGGTTCTTTATTTGTTTTTGTTGGAATTTTGAATTCTTTCCTCTTATATTGCTCATATATTGATTTCTTACTGATAGATTTATTAAGTCTTTGAAATTCTTTTATAATTTTTTTAATTTTCCAATGTAAGCTGCTTTTATTAATATGAAATGTATCCACGTGGAGAGTTTCACAGATTTCCTTATGGACTCCATTCATGGAACCATTATGATTTTTATATATTTGAACAACATTTTCATTTGTCAAAGACATTGTGAAAAATGTGATGTAATACAAAAAGAATTTTACCACATATACGCTGTTTGAAGTTAATAAAAGCATAATTATTTTTTGATGTGACATACACAAATACACATAGACATAGACAATGTACAAATACGTAGACACACAACATAAAACACATATATTAATATATGTAAATTTACATGTAGTAGGATTTTTTTTTTTAATCCATCAATAATTGTTTAATATTTCTGTAATGAATACTGGCATGCGACCAGTTATGGCCGAGTACCATTTATCGCCAGTACATTGTGACGTCATTTTTCGTATATAGTTTTATGTGTTGATAAAATGATGTCACAATGTACTGGCGAGAAATGGTACTCGACAAGAACTGGTCGCATGCCAGTAGTGTAGTTGCATGAAACATAGAAATTTACCTTCAAAACACATGCATATGAATGTACAGTTGTACATGTACACTCATGAAAATGCTTCATACTACATGTAAGATACATATATTACAAGATATTAAATAAATTAACTTACATTATATGGAAAATTCTATTCTTTCAATGGAAACTTCCTTGACAAGCCTTTAAAAAAAACATACAAATGTTAAAAACAGACTATAACAAGGGGGAGGTAATAAAATGCAATTATTGATATAGAGAAACCTTTAAACTGCTATCGCAGAAAAGCGCAGCATTTAAAAAATAAATCTTTCGCACGGTTACGTAGGTAAATATTAGTAGAAGTTCATATAATATCCAACTAATTCCAATCTATCAGCAAATACATATAAAATTAAAAAAATACATCACTGGTAACAAAAACAATATTTGTATTTTAACTGTCACACATTGTGTTATCCAAATTTATTTCACTTTAAAAGTATACAAAGTAAACATTAGTCTTTATGTATTCATCACATTAAATCCAGTTGTCATTGTTCTAATCTATACTTACAGCTATTTTTTTTTTAATCCACTATCGTGGTCGTCTCTGACCATCAAATATGGCCGTCAGGTCACAAGTAAGAGTTATCGTTCTTACAACAAAATGGCGTTAGCTGGACTAGCTAACACAACTTCTCTTCTGCGTTTCGGCCTCCATGGCTCTGTCTTTCCCACAATGCCGTTCGTTACTGTTTATGTTTGGGGTTACAGACAGGGAGGCCCCGACAGAAATTTGCTCTGCGCGGACACATACACTGTAGCATGTTTAAATAAGTAGTTATATATGTTCACTGTATTTATAAATGATATAGATAAACAGAATAAAACCGTGAAATTTAATCACAACAATAACAATAAATGCTACACCCTAAAACGGCATTGTTCGCTTGTGTGTCTATGTAAACAATTAACTCGTTCATGTACGATTCTCGCATATTTGTTTTATGAAATTACAAATAAATATAGCACATAGCTTGCCTAATTTCATACCAAATGACGAAATTTAATTTATTAAAAGTAATCTAATTCTTTTTTTTTCATAAAATGATAAACATTTTTAGCCATCAGAAAAAGACGTGTATGAACTGCTGACCCTTAATTATAGGGGCCAGCCCTTTTTTCTTTATTTCATCTGAAAGCCCTCATTATTCTTAACAACTTTCCTTCTATATGTTTTAACAAAATATTTTTAGTTTAAAAGTTATAATACAAAAAGCAACAAAATTTCAGCCCCGAAAAAACCTTAAACTTTGGCGATATATAGCTCAAAAACTAAAAAAGAAATTTGCATAACTTCCATGCTAGCACAATTTCAACACGTTGGCTACAATTTCGCCAAATTTCATGCAACTATCATGTGTAGTTCCCGAGATCAACTCTGGACAAAAGACCCCCCAATTTTCAATTAAAGGGCAATAACTCATAACCGGAAGTAAATTTTAAAAATTTGAAAAAACCGTTTTTAGACCTTAACATTATCTACAAACCCTGAAAGTTTCATAGCAATCAGTCAAAAAATCTTCGAGAAATGGGCTGCACAAAATTTGCGGGAAAAAAAAAAATAATAATAAGAAACAGTAGAATAACAGTAGGGTTTTCCGTTGAAAACGGAAAACCCTAAAAAGAAACAATAGAATAACAAGAGGGTCTTCCGTTGGAAACGGAAGACCCTAAAAAGAAACCGAAGAATAACAAAAGGGTCTTCCGTTGGAAACGGAAGACCCTAATAATAAAAAGAAACCGTAGAATAACAAGAGGGTCTTCCGTTGGAAACGGAAGACCCTAATAATAATAAAAAGAAACAATAGAATAACAAGAGGGTCTTCCGTTGGAAACGGAAGACCCTAATAATCATCAGAGGTCACCTGCTCAGTAAACTTTAACCAGCTCTTTAAACCTTAAACTCCTCCAGCATCCGAAACCTATGGCTCAAATTCAGCATTCATGCCTGTCAGGTACATCAGTATCATAAGACGCACCATCCATGCAAGTTTGGTGAAGTTAGGACTAGTAATAACTAAGATATATACGTCAATTTTAAAATTTTCAAAAAGTGATTTTGTCCAGGACGTTTTTCAAAAACGCTTAAAGATAGAGATTTGAAATTTTCTGTTTTTATACATTTATCATTTTTATTGGGACATCAGCCTGGAATTTGCATTCCGTCACTTCCGGTCCAAACCGGAAGTCTTTTAAAATTTTCGAAATTTTCAATTTTTAGTGTAAATTTAAAAAGTTGATGCTTTTGTAGAATTTATAATGCTGAATACGAAACTGAAATCCGTTTTTTAATCGGACGATGCATTGCAGAGATATTTGGGTTCAAAAATTGACTTATCCGGAAATGTTGATTCCGCGTTCTTGGTTTAAAAAATAGCGTAAAGTTCAAAGTTAAATTAATTCGTACCAAAAATAACTCGATTTTTGTTAAGTCGTACTTTGACACATTCGGATTTTTTTTTTGTTAAGTCGTTCTTGAAATTGTAAAGGTTTTTGTTAATTCGTACTAAAAATCATTCGGATTTTGTTAAGTCGTACCCAGAATTATTCGATTTTTATCTTTTTGTTTTAGTTACTGTTGTTATTGGTTTAAGAACGTTGCTCCTTACAGAAATATCTAGCTTTACTCTAGACATTAACGGAAGACCCACTTGTTGCTTTGCAACGAGCTTTGCTCTAGTTAGGGTCTTCCGTTTCCAACGGAAGACCCTCTTGTTATTCTTCGGTTTCTTTTGACATATTATTATTATACTTTTTCTTTTTTTTCTGACTCCTTTTCGGCTTCATAACTCAAAAAGTTTTCAACCGATTTCAATGAAACTTTCAGGGATTGTTACAAGTTAACGTCCCTCAAAGATATTAAAGTTTCAATGACAACGTCACTTCCGTTTTGACGTTACGTCATTTTAAAAAATTAAAAAAAGTCAAAATGTCCGGGGCTTTTCTCAAAAACGCTTTAAGATAGAGACTTGAAATTCTCCGTGGTTATGATTTTGTCATTTTACCTCTGTAATAAGGCTGGAAATGAAAATCCGTAACTTCCGGTCGAAACCAGAAGTGAATCAAATTTTTCGAAAAATTAAATTTTTTGATCAAATCAAAAACGTAGATATGTTTTGTAGAGCACATTCAGTTGAATCTAACACTGAAATCCGCTTTAAAATCGTACCACGCGTATTAGAGATATTTGGGTTCAAAAATTGATTTTTCCGGAAATTTTGATTCCGCAGTCAAGATTTAGAAAATAGTGCAAAATTTACACTGAAAGTAACTTCTACTGAAAACAATTCGTACTGGTCATAAAACTTTTTAAAGAACATACAATTATATGCATATTGTGGAGTTCGCAAAGCTAAACACAAAAGTGTATCTCGTTATAAAATCGGATGATGAATTGTAGAGATAACGGGGTTTAAATATTGATTTTTCCGGAAATTTTGATTACGCAGTCAAGATTTAGAAAATAGTGCAAAATTCACCTTGAAAGTAACTCATGCTGAAAACAATTCGTACATGTCATAAATTTTTAACTATTTATCTGAGTGTTTGTTGAAACAATTTCGTTAATTCGATTGATAATTGCGTTGAATGTGTAAAATTCCTTTGGAAAAAGAGAAAATTTTGTCAACAGGAATCATAACAAAACAAAGCAGCTGAAACTGAAGACACAGATCCCGATTCTATATTTAACAGCGAAAAGCAATCGAAAGTCTTTTCTGAAATTTGGTAAGAGTGTTATTTAAATCGCAATGTTAAGCCTATGTATGGCCTAATCGTTGCAGATCTTTCAGTTGTTGAATAATAGAACAACACGTGCAATGTAGATTAAATTGGATCACTACATTAAATATGAGTTTGTTAAGATTTCAAATATGAATATATATCTATTGTAATTATTTACTTCAAAAATAAATGCATTAATGTAATGTATGTTAATCTGTGCTTTGCATATTAAACACAAACTTATTAGTTTTAATCGAAATATTTATCGTACGATCCACCATGTCAACTTGCCATGTTTTGACTGCGAAGAACAGCTGATAGCGGTCTGTGAACATTTTTAAAAGAGGCATGGCTTGCAATACGTCGATAGTGGGAAATTCAGCTCAACTATCGTATGAGAGATTATAAAGGTATGTTTCAATTCATGATATGTCCTGTTGACTTTTTCTTTTTAAAGTATTTGTACTTTTCAATCTAATCCGAGATTCTTCTGACTCCAACCTCCGCTTTTGACGTGCGTCACAATATAAAAGCGGGTGTTAGAGTCAGAGGATTCTCGGAATATTTTCTTTCCAGTGTATTTTCACTTGTATGTTATGCACATCACTCTTTTGAATTTCTATTCATTGTTTTGCTATGCATATGTATGTCTTATATTGTGTGTTGAACAACACATACACTGTAAAACAGTGCAATTAAAAGGGGTGGTGGTCCCAAAGTACAAAAGAGTAGAATGTTGTAATTAGAGTTCATGTTTGCATTATGATAACTTAACCTTTATATTTGAATACAACAGATCTTTATCATATCGCCTTTCACTTAATTTATAAATTAAAAACTCAGACAGGCTTGTGCTTAATTAAAAAAATATAATTGACATGGTAAATGTTCAATCTAATTAAAATTAGACCTTTCGTCTCGCTCTCTGTTAAGTGTTATATATGGTTGTCGCTCGTGAAAGAGCATGTAAAACAGAGTGCAAGATGAAAAGAACTTCATATTATATCAAGCTCAGATTTTAGGTTCATGTTCCCTGATATCTATTAAATATTCTTCTCAAGATTTAATTATTTTACAGAAGCATAGTAATTTGTTTGAGATTAGTTTATCTTTTATACATATTCATTCGTTTTAGATAAACTTTACATGCATATCACATCTACATTCAATCTAATTAAAATTAGATGTTAGATCCGCTCGCTTACTCGCTACACAAACATCTAACAACATCCCATGCAGGGTCACGTCAGTGTGACCTTTCAAATATGAATAAACATTTCTGAATTATCCAATCAGATTCGTGTTTCTAAAATCAACTCGGTTGAAGTTTCAAATTGGCGTATAAAGAAGTGCTTCAGTTATTCAACGTTATAAAGCTTAAAAGAGAACAAGAAGAGATATTGGGGTGCATTTTGGACGACATTTCTGAAGCATTTCCTTCAAACGCCCGCGTTACACCCTTCGAGATCGAGATCCGATCTTTTGGTTACTTTCCGTATACAATCTATCCTTTCTGTGTTCAGTTTTAGTTTATTTTGATAGAACTTGTGAATAATATCAGTCCCATCAGCTGTCTTTTCGTATTGGACAAACGAAAATCCACATATAATACAGGCATCTCCTAAAACACAAGTTTTCCTCGTTGTCATGGGCTGTACGTGCCATTTTTGTTTTTCTTTCGCTTTGAACACCTCGGTCATCTACGTATGTCAATAAAAAAAGCAGAGGAGTTCTGTGCCCTCAGCCAAAGATTTGGAGTCGTGATTTCATTGGCTAACTGAAAGGTCACACTGACGTGACCCTGCATGGGATGTTGTTAGATGTTTGTGTAGCGAGTAAGCGAGCGGATCAAACATCTAATTTTAATTAGATTGCATCTACATTGTATGTAACAATTTTTAAAGTAAGACAAATATAATTATGTAATAATTTTTACTGCATGTGCCTCAGATCTCTCTCTCTCTCTCTCTCTCTCTCTCTCTCTCTCTCTCTCTCTCTCTCTCTCTCTCTCTCTCTCTCTCTCTCTCTCTCGTGCTTTTAATCTTGGCAAAGCATCAGAGAGCAACTAAATTTTGTAACAAAAATATCTCTGTCTAGTATACGAAATCAACAGTGCATTGAATTTTAAAATAATCATGTTATCAATCCCTTATTTTTTGAATGTGCAACCAAAATCCAAAGCTTTGTAAAATTGTTCATGAAATTTTATGCACACTTTTAACATAGTATTGTTTTTAAAACATGAAAAGAAGAAAAAAGACTTTCACTATATTTATTCGCAAAAAAAACCCTCAGTAGAATTGATAAAGCATGGTATAGCAAAAGCTTATACTTTGACGCTGTTTGGATGGGTAATATTCCCTTATTACAGTAGTTTACGAATTGAAATATTGACTGTCGCAAAACAAGTAAAACTCTAATATCTCTCTCTCTCTCTCTCTCTCTCTCTCTCTCTCTCTCTCTCTCTCTCTCTCTCTCTCTCTTAATTTGATATGTGTCTATACCTGTAATATAATAATGTTATATTATGACTTGATATGCAAAGTTTTGTTTTTGTAGTGCCTAAATGTTAATGTTATGTATTGGGATATGTCATACTTATTACACTGCATGGCCAGTGTATTTTTTCCAGATATGTTAATGTAAACAGAGCTATTTCATGTATGTTAACACAGCTAATTGATTTTTTTTTAATTTCAGCTCAAAACGGACTGTTGTTACCACATGGCGACCACAAGGCTTTTACCTGTTGATTCTTGTGGTTTCAGCTCTTAAAGGCCGAACATTTTTACCGGGTGGTTAATCTCAGGTGAGAGCGGGGCTTATTTTTTAGAGGTGTGAAAGCCTCCGGGGCTTGCAGTCTACCTGCGGTCGTGAACGCTGCTAATCTCTATACACAGGGAGCCAATTAATACACAGGAAATAAATAATTAGTCAGAATTGGTCTTAGCTGGAATATCTTATTGTTCTAAATTAATCCCATATGAAGCGATTTCATACGGAAATGAATCCAATCTAACAGTTGGACTGTAACGTTCCACATCGACGTCCTGTGTCGTCCGAATTTTCTCTAAAAACACTTGTGTAAAACACAAGTGAATAATTGCAGTAAAATAATTCTGCTTTAAAAATATAGCTCAGTACATTGTGTTTAGCACTTGAAATTGTTAAATGTAGTTAATTTTAACAAATTATAGCATGTTAAGAAAACCATGCGATCAATAAGAATGTTAAATGTAGGCAGCCATGTTACGATGACGATGGAGTTCGTTTCCCAACTCGTGCACCAAGTGCCAATTGCCTGTTTTACCAGTAAATAAAACTTTAGTAGCTCATACGTTTGTTTTAAAAAGAAAATTTGATATATTTTGGAGCTGCTCATCTTTGTGGAATTTATAAGGTCACGTATATTCAAATATAAATTGTGTATTTTCAATTACTAAATGATTATTTTCATAATCAATTTCGGTAATGTTAAAAATCGAATTTTTATTCTCCTCTTTAAATACGAGATGGAAGATATCAAAGATAATGTTGTTAATTGCTAGTAAACAGAATTCCACGGACCTGGCCAGATCACGCTCGGACGATCACGTCAATCAAACTGGGCGCTATTGTTTCAAAATTGATTGCATGGCGGCATCGTTTTGAAGTTTGTACAGGTAAAAAAGGGGGCGTTTGTAAAATGTTCGGCCTTAAAGGTTAACCTGTCACCTCTACCCACATGCATAATCCTTGTGTTCTACAGACTATTTACCGGTAATTCAAATTAAATCGGATAATTCCTGAAAAAATAATGGAACTTTTAGAAAGCATCATGCCTTGTTGTGGTTTGTGTTTGATAAGAAATTATGAAAAACAAAATTAAGGCTGTTTAAACAAATTTACAATTGTTAGTTGTGAAAATTTGTTTTTCAATAAAAGTATGCAATTATGTTTCCTTTAGTTTGTATTTTATAATAATATAATATTTAGATGTGTTTACATAATTGAAAAATCACCCCCCTCTTTTCAAGTGTTACCATTAAGATTACATGTAGGATATGTAAATGTACATTTGACCTTGAAATAACATCTGCTATGATAAATACTTTTGAAATTAACAAGATACAACATATTTTTACCTTTTCAATGTATATATGCATAAAAATGTAGGAAAACATGTAAAATTTGAACATTTTTCATGGAATTCTCCTCCGTCTCCAGCTACCCTGGTGTGTTTGAATTTAATTTTGATTTGAGGCAGATGTCTAACTTGTAGGACTTACTGTTTTAGCATGGTTAAAAGGAGACTAGAAACCAGAATATATTAGATATTTACTAAATATGATTGTAAGCATAATTTTTTTCATGAAAACAAGAAATCACATGCAGGAAAGCATGTCTATTTGTTAATTCAAATGCTACAAATCATTTAATAAACAAAAAAGATCAAATTTAAGTATCATTGATGATTGATTTCAAATATGTGTGAGAAATGACTCAAAGAAACTGCCACAAGTTGCATAAAATTAGGTAAAAGATTTCAAACCATGAATTTTTATGAAAATCAAAAGATAGGGGGTGGGTATTCATGTAAGGGCATTTCTAAGCAATGTGATGCTTTTATCATGATAAGATCATGTAGATGTATGTTGTATTGAAAAAAGTTTCTTATTAAGGCAGGTTGAACAACAATTGACCTCTTAAAGGTCAGGTAAAGATGTTTTACTATGGAGAACCCTATGAATCTGTGTTGAATAGAGGAAAGTAAAAATGGTGGGTTCACTTAAATGGCCATATTTTTATTAAACCTCAATGGAATTGGCATTATGTGGTATACTTTTTCTCAGAATTGCATTAGCTTTCTAAGTCTAAGACAAAATGTCTTTTCATAAAGTGTTAGTGTACTAAGTTAAAGGTAGCAAGGGACAGTTTCGGATAAAGTACCCGTTAATCTATTTGTAAAATTGAGAGTTGCTGTACTTGAAGGCTTATGAGTGTTGTTAAGATTCATGAATGAATTTTGATGATTATCATTAGTTAGAGGGATGTCTCTTGTTGGCATTGGTATGCAATATGAAGGCTCCTAATGTTAAGTACATGAGAAGCAGAAGTAAATTGTGAAACTTGGGGCTATGCCATTTGCGTTGACTTTACACAGTGAAATTGCAGGTTACAAAGGGAGTTTATATAACTCGAAATGTAGGTGGATGGAACATTATATACCTATTTACTGGCTATGAGGATGATAGCAAGTTTATTGTCCCTCAAGACAGCAACTATTTCATGAGGCGAAGCCGAGTGAAATAGTTGCTGTCTAGGGAAGGGGGGGGGGGGCAATAAACTTGCTATTGTCCGAATAGTCAGTAAATAGGTATTTTATTATACCGAAGAAACCTTCATTTGTCGGCGATGCAGAATTTTTTGATGATAAACAAATTGGAGTTATCGGACTTTGAATTTAATGCAGCAATCAGATTTTATCAGAGGTGTTCTGAGTTTAAAAAGGAGGGAAATTCAATGCTGCCGATGAATGGTTTTGATGACTATTCACCATGGGCAGATAGCACAGAAACCATTCACGATTAGATAGAAAAGCATGTTTATGCGGGCGCCCTTTAGTGATCAGTTTGTTCATCTATCCGTCTGTCTGTCCATTTGAGATCGCTTGTCCGGAGCATTGCTTCTCTCCCCTTGGCCCAATCTGGCTCATACCTTATCCACAGAGTGCCTTTGGGTAAAGGGTGTGCAGTGACCTGGAACCATGTTTCTATGTAAAAGGCTAAGGTCATAGCAGAATTACATATACAATCCTTGTCTGGGACATATCTTCTCTCCCTTTGGTCCAATCTGGCTAATACTTCACTCACAGAGTGTCTATGGTCAAACGGTGTGCACTGACTTTGAATGAATTTTGTAGGTAAAGGGTCAGGGTCATATCAGATCACGCGAAAATTCATTTTTTCAGAACATTTATACTTTCCACTTAGCCCAATTTGGCTCAGACTTCACATAAACAGAGCTTTTGAATAAAGGGTGTGTAGTGACCTTGAACCAATTTTCAAGGTCAACTGTGAAGGTCAGAACAGAATTTTATAAAAAAAATCCTTGTCCAGAGTATATCTTCTTTCCCAATGCTCCGATCTTGCTCTTACTTCACCTACATGATGCCTTTGATCAAAGGATATGCAATGGTGTAGATCAAGTGTCAAAGTCATATCAGATCACACAATAATCCTTATTTCAAGAGCATATATATACTCTCCTTTTAGCCCCTATTTGGCTAATACTTTACTTAAACAGCGCTTTTTGGTTAATGGCATGCAGTGACCTTGAACAAAGTCAATGTAAAGGTCATAGCAGATCTCTTTTAAATCAGTTTTAGACCGTAGATTATTTCCCAATGGCTTAATCTTGTTCAGACTGAACAAAAATGTCTGTATGTTAGATTGAATTAGAAGTTTTATGCCAGCTAGAAAAATTTCTATGGTGTAGGTCATGGTCAAAGCAATCCTCTGAAATAATTTAAGCGAGACCCTTTGAAATGGTCACTATCTCAATGTTGTTTAGTTCATAGTAAATTTATATAGAAAATATTCAAAGAAGTATAAAAAAGTAAACTATACATCAGTAAGTTTCTGACAATTGAGTTGCAACAAGCACACAGTATGGAATTCGAAGGTCAACCCTTTTAAAAGCGGTGTAGAGGAAAAATTGCTCAGAATAATGTTTTAAACAAAATGCTACCTAAAAGTTTTTTATTGGTGGCCCCGATAAGGAGGTTAAGTGTCGGCCCCTAAAACACAGTTCAGGTATAACTTGAACGGACAACAATTCTTGAACACTTGTTGAAAAAAATATGTTTATATTTACAAGACCTTTTATTTGATATCAAAAAAGGGGGTTGGCCCCTCAAATTAGGGGCCAGGAGGGCTAAAAAAATCTTTTCATAATTACTATTTCCGGAGAAATAGTTTGTTATAAATCATTAATCATAAACGCAAAAAGAGCTCATCAAGCTAAATTTAAAACTGAAATCCGTTTAAAAATCTGACGATTTATTACGGGATATAAGCGTTAAAAAATTGATTTTTTACGGAAATTTTAATTCTGCATTCTAGGTTTAAAAAATAGATGTTAGTTCAAAGTTAAGTTAACTTGTACCTAAAATAATTCGAAATTGTTTAGTCGTACATAAAAACATCCGGATTTTTTTGTAATGTCGTTCTTGAAATAGTTAAAGTTTTTGTTAATTCGTAATAAATATAATTCGGATTTTGTTAGGTCGTACCAAGAATCATTCGATTTTTTTTTATCTTTTTGTTCTTAAGTTAATTTTGTCACTAGTTAAAGAACTCTGCTTCTTAGAGGTACTTCTAGCTTTACTTTCGACATTAACGGAAGACCCACTCGTTGCTTTGCAACGAGCTTTGCTCTAGTTATTATTATTTTTTTTTTTCTGACTTTTTTTCGAACGCTATTTCTCGTGAACTACTCGACCGATTTGCATGAAATTTTCAGGACGTATTAAGCATCAAACATACTTGATATTTTAATGTTTTTGGCTGATGACGTCACTTCCGGTTTGAGATTTTGAGGATCTAGTGAATTTTTAAGGACCATTTTGTCCACGTAACTTCTCAAAAACTAATTGTGATAGAAACGTGAAACTTTCAGGGATAAGTAGATGAATGTCTGTAGATGATCCTATTTATTTGATATTTTGAAAAATGCGCAAGGCGCCGAAGCTCGCCCGAGCTCAAAAATTGGCACCATTTTTTTTCATGAAATTTTTGCACATTTTCAGCCCTAGCTTTTAATGTATAAATATTTTGTTAAGACATGTAATGCAAAAGTTGTTCAGATTAACAAGGACTTTCGTTTGATATCATGAAAAAGGGGCTGGCCCCTCAAATAAGGGGCCAAGAGGGCTCTAAAGTATTTTTGCAATAACTCTTTACTGAACAATAATTTCTTATCAATTATAGAAGAAAAAATGTTCATTGTACATCTGTTTATCTATAGAGTACCATACCTAAGTCATATGTTACGTAATTAGGGGTTTCAAGGGGCCAGAAGTCCAAAACTTTGATCATTAATATCTAGAAAAGGAGAAATATTTTGAAAAGCATTGTAGAACAAAAAATGCTTAAAATAATGTTCTCAACAATATGCTACCTAAAAAAAATTTGTTGGTGGCCCCAGTAAGGAGTTTAAGGGTCGGCCCCTAAAACACATTAGTTCAGATATCTCTAGAACGGTCAACAATTCCTGAACACTTGTTGAACAAAATATGTTTATATTTGCGAGATCTTTCATTTGATATCAAGAAAAAAGGGCTGGCCCCTTAAATTAGGGGCCAAGAGGGCTCTTAAGTCTATTAATGATAACTTTTTACTGAAAAATAATTTGTTATATATTATAGAAGCAAAAATATTCTTTGTACAGTTATTTATCTATACAGTACCATACTTAAGTCATATGTTACGTAATTATGGGTTTCAAGGGGCCAGCAGTCCAAAACTCTGATCAGTAATTGCTAAAAAAGGAGAAATATTTTGAAAAGCATTGTAGAAGAAAAGTTGCTCAAAATAATGTTTTTAATAATATAATACCTAAACCTTTTTTGCTGATGGCCCCATTAAGGAGTTTAAGGGTCGGCCCCTAAAACACAGTTGTTCAGATATCTCTAGAACGGTTGACAATTCGTGAACACTTGTTGAACAAAATATGTTTATATTTGCAAGACCTTTTATTTGATATCAAGAAAAAGGGGCTGGCCCCTCAAATTAGGGGCCAGGAGGGCTACAAAGTCTTTTAATAATAACTATTTACTGAAAAATAATTTGTTATATATTATTGAAGAAAAAATGTTCAACTTATTAAGTTTAATTCAAATCTGAAATCCGTTTTAAAATCGGCCGATTCATTACAGAGATAGAGGGGTTTAAAAATTTATTTTTCCGGAAATTTTGATTCCACATTCTTGGTTAAGAAAATAGTGTTATGTTCAAAGTTAAATTAACTCGTACCTAGAATGATTCGATATTTGTTAAGTCGTTCTTATACACATTCGGATTTTTTTTTGTCAAGTCGTTCTTGAAATCGGTAAGGTTTTTGTTAATTCGTACTTAAAGTCGTTCGGATTTTGTTAAGTCGTACCAAGAATTATTCGATTTTTTTTTATATATTTTTGTTTTAAAACTCCTGTTATTGGTTTTAGAGCTCTGCTTCTTACAGGAACATCTAGCTTTTCTTTCGACATTAACGGAAGACCCACTCGTTGCTTTGCAACGAGCTTTCCTCTAGTTAAGGTCTTCCGTTTCCAACGGAAGACCTTATTGTTATTCTTCGGTTTCTTTTTCTTCATTATTTTTCTTTTTTTTCCAACAAATTTTGTGCAGGCGATTTCTCAAAAACGACTCGACCGATTTTCATCAAATTTACAGATATGATAGATACTGATCTGAACGTTATACGCAATTTTTTATTTTGATGACGTCATTTCCGTTTTTGAGATATTGACGTTTTAGCGATTTTCAGAGGGTCGGCTTGTCCTGGGATCTTCTCCTTAACGATTCAAGATATTGAGTTCAAACTTTCAGGGATTGTAGATAAAAGATTGAAGATGTGTCTTTAGGCTTTCATTTTTGTCCGACTCAAAAGGCGCTGAAGCTCGCCTGGACCCGAAAATTGAGATTAAAAAACGTCATCATTTTTCGAGGTTTTCTTTGTTTATCTCTTTTCTTGAAAATATTTTGTTAAAACATGTAATGCCAAAAAAGTTAAGAATTACAAGACCTTTCATTTGATACCAAGAAAAAGGGGCTGGCCCCTAAAATAAGGGACTTAGGGGGCTCTAAAGACTTTTATAGATAACCCTTTACTTAGGGATATTTTGTAATAAATTATAGAAGCAAATATGTTTATCTTACAGTTATGTAGCCTAACAGTATTATGATTTTCTCATGTGTTACGTAATTAGGGGTTTTTAGGGGTCAAAAGTCCAAAACTTTGATCAGCTATAACTCAAAAAGGAAAAATATTTTGAAATGCAGTATAGAAGAAGAGATGCTCAAAATGATGTAATGAACACTATGCAATCTTCAAAATTTTGTTTAGCGGCCCCAATAAGGAGATAAGGGACCGGTCCCTAAAACGTTCTTTCTCAGATATCTCAAGAACGATAACGAATTTCTAAACTCTTGTTGAACAAAATGTCTGAAATATTAAATGACCTTTCATTTCATACCAAGAAAAAGGGGCTGGCCCCTCAAACTAGGGACATAGAGGGCTCTAAAGTCTTTTATAGATAACCCTTTACTTAGGGATATTTTGTAATAAATTATAGAAGCAAATATGTTTATCTTACAGTTATGTAGCCTAGCAGTATTATGATTTTCTCATGTGTTACGTAATTAGGGGTTTTTAGGGGTCAAAAGTCCAAAACTTTGATCACCTATAATTCAAAAAGGAAAAATATTTTGAAATGCAGTATAGAAGAAGAGATGCTCAAAATGATGTACTTAACAATATGCAACCTTCAAAATTTTGTTCAACGGCCCCAATGAAGAGATATAGGACCGGCCCCTAAAACGTTCTTTCTCAGATATCTCAAGAATGATAACGAATTTCTAAACACTTGTTGAACAAAATGTCTGAAATATTAAATGACCTTTCATTTCATACCAAGAAAAAGGGGCTGGCCCCTCAAACTAGGGACATAGAGGGCTCTAAAGTCTTTTATCTATAACCCTTTACTGAGGGATATTTTGTAATAAATTATAGAAGCAAATATGTTTATCTTACAGTTATGTAGCCTAGCAGTATTATGATTTTCTCATGTGTTACGTAATTAGAGGTTTTTAGGGGTCAAAAGTCCAAAACTTTCATCATCAATAACTCAAAAAGGAAAAATATTTTGAATTGCAGTATAGAAGAAGAGATGCTCAAAATGATGTACTTAACATTATGTAACCTTCAAAATTTTGTTCAGCGGCCCCAATAAGGAGATAAGTGACGGCCCCTAAAACGTTCTTTCTCAGATATCTCAAGAACGGACTCGAATTTCTAAACACTTGTTGAACAAAATGTCTTAAATATTAAATGACCTTTCATTTGATACCAAGAAAAAGGGGCTGGCCCCTCAAACTAGGGACCTAAAGGGCTCTAAAGTCTTTTATCTTTAACCCTTCCCTGAGGGATATTTTGTAATAAATTATAGAAGCAAATATGATTATCTTACAGTTATGTAGCCTAACAGTATTATGATTTTCTCATGTGTTACGTAATTAGGGGTTTTTAGGGGTCAAAAGTCCAAAACTTTGATCACCTATAATTCAAAAAGGAAAAATATTTTGAAATGCAGTATAGAAGAAGAGATGCTCAAAATGATGTACTTAACAATATGCAACCTTCAAAATTTTGTTCAACGGCCCCAATGAAGAGATATAGGACCGGCCCCTAAAACGTTCTTTCTCAGATATCTCAAGAATGATAACGAATTTCTAAACACTTGTTGAACAAAATGTCTGAAATATTAAATGACCTTTCATTTCATACCAAGAAAAAGGGGCTGGCCCCTCAAACTAGGGACATAGAGGGCTCTAAAGTCTTTTATCTATAACCCTTTACTGAGGGATATTTTGTAATAAATTATAGAAGCAAATATGTTTATCTTACAGTTATGTAGCCTAGCAGTATTATGATTTTCTCATGTGTTACGTAATTAGAGGTTTTTAGGGGTCAAAAGTCCAAAACTTTCATCATCAATAACTCAAAAAGGAAAAATATTTTGAATTGCAGTATAGAAGAAGAGATGCTCAAAATGATGTACTTAACATTATGTAACCTTCAAAATTTTGTTCAGCGGCCCCAATAAGGAGATAAGTGACGGCCCCTGAAACGTTCTTTCTCAGATATCTCAGGAACGGAATCGAATTTCTAAACACTTGTTGAACAAAATGTCTTAAATATTAAATGACCTTTCATTTGATACCAAGAAAAAGGGGCTGGCCCCTCAAACTAGGGACCTAAAGGGCTCTAAAGTCTTTTATCTTTAACCCTTCCCTGAGGGATATTTTGTAATAAATTATAGAAGCAAATATGTTTATCTTACAGTTATGTAGTCTAGCAGTATTATGATTTTCTCATGTGTTACGTAATGAGGGGTTTTTATGGGTCAAAAGTCCAAAGTTTTGAACACCTATAACTCAAAAAGGAAAAATATTTTTTTACAATATGCAACCTTCAAAATTTTGTACAGCGGCCCCAATAAGGAGATAAGGCCCCTAAAATGTTTTTTCTCGGATATCTCAAGAACGGTATCAAATTTCTTAACACTTGTTGAGCAAAATGTCTTTAAAAGTAAATGACCTTTCATTTGATATTAATAAAAAGGGGCTGACCCCTCAAATAAAAGACCAAGAGGGGTATACATGCTTTCAACTAAACATCTGAAACAAAATAGTATTTGACCCGTAGAATGTAGACCATTTTCTTCTATTTTAAATCATGTTTAGCTGTTAAATAGCAAAATCAAGGTAGTACATGTATCTCAAATTCTAAAATCAGACGGAAGACCTCCTCGTTGCTCGCAACGAGATCGTGTCTAGTTATTATTATTATTCTTTTTCTTCATCTTTCTGACTTTTTTGAAGCTTCATATCTTTAAAAGTTTTCAACCGATTTCAATGAAATTTTCAGAGGTTACGTGGGATTGTCGTCCCTCAGAGATGTTAAAGTTTCCATTACAAAGTCACTTACGTTTTTACGTTACGTCAATTTTAAAATTTTCAAAAAGTGATTTTGTCCAGGGTGTTTTTCAAAAAAAAGATAGAGTTTTGAAATATTCTGTGTTTATACATTTATCATTTTTATTGGGACATAAGGCTGGATTTCACATTCCGTCACTTCCGGTCCAAACCGGAAGTCTTTTAAAATTTTCGAAGTTTTCATTTTTTTGTGTTAATTTAAAAAGTTGATGTTATTTGTAGAATTTATAATGCTGAATACGAAACTGAAATCCGTTTTTAAATCGGACGATGCATTGCAGAGATATTTGGGTTCAAAAATTGACTTTTCCGGAAATTTTGATTCCGCGTTCTTGGTTTAAAAAATAGCGTAAAGCTCAAAGTGAAATTAACTCGTACCAAAAATAATTCGATTTTTGTTAAGTCGTACTTTGACACATTCGGATTTTTTTGGTTAAGTCGTTCTTGAAATTGTAAAGGTTTTTGTTAATTCGTACTAAAAATCATTCGAATTTTGTTAAGTCGTACCCAGAATTATTCGATTTTTTATCTTTTTGTTTTAATTACTGTTGTTATTGGTTTAAGTACGTTCTTCTTTACAGGTATATATCTAGCTTTACTCTAGACATTAACGGAAGACCCACTCGTTGCTTTGCAACGAGCTTTGCTCTACTTCTTATTATTATTATTCTTTTTTATTTTTTTTTCCAACTCAAATAACTCAAAAACGCTTGCTTCGATTGTCATGAAATTTACAGGTTTTTTATGCCTTTAAAAGATCTCTATGATATGAAAAAATAAGCTGATGACGTCATCAAATTCGTCACTTATTGACGTTTTTCACGTTTTAAAAAGTGATTTTGTCCGGAGCTTTTCTCATTTATGTTTAAAGCTAGAGCTCTGAAATTTTTAGACAAGTTAGAACTATCATTTTACTTATGACATAAGGCTGGAAATTCGATTCGGACACTTCCGGTAAAAACCGGAAGTAAAACCAATTTTTTGAAATTTTCATGTTTTTCAATTTTAAAAATAAAAAATACGCATATGATGGCAATTTATATGCTGAGTACGAAACTGGAATCCGTTCAAAAATCGGACGTTGCGTTACAAAGTTATTAGGGTTTGAAAATTGATTTTTCCGGAAATTTTGATTCCGCGTTCTTGGTTTAAAAAATAGTGTTATGTTCAAAGTGAAATTATTTCGTACCAAAAATAGTTCGATTTTTGTTAAGTCGTACTCTGACACATTCGGATTTTTTTTTGTTAAGTCGTTCTTGGAATCGTTAAGGTTTTTGTTAACTCGTACTGAAAACTATTCGGATTTTGTTAAGTCGTACCAAGAATTATTCGATTGTTTATCTTTTTGTTTTAGTTACTCTTGTTATTGGTTTAAGAACTTTGCTCCTTACAGGAATATCTAGCTTTACTCTCGACATTAACGGGACCCACTCGTTGCTTTGCAACGAGCTTTGCTCTAGTTATTATTATTATTATTATTATTATTATTATTATTATTTCGAAAAAGGCAAAAACAACTACAACCAAAGTAAACAATGGTCTTTAGATTCAAAACGCTGTTCGCGCAATATTTTTGTCTCGGTAAATCGCATCTGGAATTTTAAGTATCACACATACTGAATAAGTCTTATACGTTAGGAATTACTTACATGAAACTACACATTTAACTAGTTTGAGTTCAATCCAACTTGTTTATAAGAAGAAGTATTTTACCCGATGATGCACTAATATCTATCACAATAGCCCTTGTTTGTTGCTTAAACATGTCCAAATAAACAATATCGACATCTGATTGAAAAAAAAAGTATTCGATATTAATCTTATTTTAATCACTCCCTTTTGCTATTTTTTAACTTTATTGTAGAAAGGACACTATCAATAGAAAACTTATAACTTTTTGAAACCCTTTTCTAAGTTTATTTACAGTAACAAAGATCGGTAAACCGTTTTGATATATATTTCAAGCAAGTAACTAAATAAGACGAGCACAATAGTTGGCCATGAATGAGTTCGCAAAATGGCGGCGTTTGTAAATACTGTCCGCTTGGAAAGTTGAGAGTAAAACTTAACCGTAAATCTTGAACGTATCATAACCAATTTCAATCGAATAATTTTTTTTTAATTTTTGCATTTTTTTTTTATTTTCTGGATTAGTCCACTTTGATGCAGCGCGTGTTTATCAAAAACAGACCTGATTTGTCAGGGCGTCTATTTTACATTTTCAATCAAATATTTGAGAAAAATGTTAATTCTTTCCCATTACTTTTTGAGGCACATTCTTTTAGTAATAACTCTAAACGTTTTTTCTAATACAAAGCATAGATCGTGTCAAACTATACAGTGCTGCTATCGCGAAAGTTGACAAAACAATCCCATCCTTCATGTAAATCCTGTTCCCTGCATCTTATCCTGCAAATAAACTATATCCTATCCTATCATATCACTTACTGTCCACATTTAGAAATAAAAGTTTAATAAAACGGATTGTGTTTATTGATGATCAAGACGAAATTTTACCGTTAAAAATATTGAATCATATGGCCATAAAATTCGAATAAAGTCTGTCAATTCTTTCCTCATTAAAAAACCGAAAATTATGGAAGCTTTAAATTTATTTGCATGACAAAATACAATATATAAACATATCCACAATACAGTGTATAACATTCAGAGGAAAATAAGGCAAAAATACAATAATTCATGTTTTTACTACATATATTGTATTTAACATTAACCATGTCCAATAACTTAAAAATAAAGTGGAAGTGATTCATGGAGGAAAAAGTGATGTTATAAATGAAATTCATTGCCTATGAAAATAACGAAAACCCGCGTATAGAAATTTAAATTGATTGATTTTTCAGAAAAAAATAACACAAAAACCGTATATCTATATCAAATATCAATTGGATCAATAGGTTGACCATCAAATGACACATGAACAAAAATACAGATAAAATCCTCATTCTAATACATACATATCTGAGGGTACATTAAAACAAGAGGCCCATGGGCCACATCGCTCACCTGAGCAACAATAGGCATGATAAAATCAGCTTAATGGAGATCGACATAATACAAAATATCTGGACAATGTAGTAATGCATGTAGATATTCTTATGTTTATAATCATGTCCCTTTTCTAACAGGATGATTTTATATTCATATCACATGTTGAGCATCGCAGTTCTCAACAACATCCTAGACAATTGTTTATACATGGGATATAAACCTACATCAAACTCTGAACCCCTTGTGAGGCCCAAGAATCGTCCAGGGGCAAAAGTCTTAACAATTTTAAAGAATCACAAATTGGCAAAATGTTTGCATATAAGTAAAACCATATATATTATAACATTTCAGTTTTTGTGAATTAAAAATGTTTTCCTTTGTAAAATTGGATCCCGAATGTGGCCCCACCCTACTCAAGATTTTTATTTAAACGAATTTGAATCTACACTACCCAAGGTTGCTTTTACTAAAGTTACAGATTTTCTAGACAAATGGTTTTGTAGAAGATTTTTCTCCATATATTCCTATGTCTCCCTCTCCCCTCCCCGTTGTGACCTCATCCTACCCCCGGGGATCATGATTTGAACAAACTTAAATCTACCTAGTCCTTACCTGAGGAAACTTCCACATAAGTTTCACCTTTCCTAGCTACTTAGTTTTAGAGATTTTAAAGATCTACTCTATTCCTATGTAAAAATTCTATCCCCATTGTGGCCCCACCCTACCCCCAGGGATCATGATTTTCACATCTTTGAATCTACACTTATTGAGAATGCTTCCACATAAGTTTCAGCTTTCCTGGCTGATTAGTTTCTGAAAAGAAGATTTTTAAAGATTTACACTATAAATTCCTATGTAAAAATTTGACCTCCCCCATTGTGGCCCCACCCTACTCCCGGGGGTCATGATTTGAACAAACTTTGAATCTACACTAGCTGAGGATGCTTCCACATAAGTTTCACCTTTCCTGGCTGATTAGTTTCTGAGAAGAAGATTTCTTAAGATTTACTCTATATATTCCTATGTAAAAATTCAACCCCCCATTGTGGCACCACCCTACTCCCGGGGGTCATGATTTGAACAAACTTTGATTCTACATGTACACTAGCTGAGGGTGCTTCCACATAAGTTTCACCTTTCCTGGCTGTTTAGTTGCTGAGAAGAAGATTTTTAAAGATTTACTCTATATATTCCTATGTAAAAATTCAACCCCCCATTGTGGCCCCATCCAACCCCCGGGGGTCATGATTTTTACAACTTTGATTATACACTAGCTGAGGATGCTTCCACAAAAGTTTCAGCTTTCCTGGCTGATTAGTTTTTGAGAAGAAGATTTTTAAAGATTTACTTTATATATTCCTTTGTAAAAATTTGACCCCCCATTGTGGCCCCACCTTACCCCCGGGGGTCATGATTTTCACAATTTTGAATCTACACTAGCTGAGGATGCTTCCACACAAGTTTCAGCTTTCCTGGCTGATTAGTTTCTGAAAAAAAGATTTTTAAAGATTTACTCTACATATTCCTATTTAAAAATTCAACCCCCCATTGTGGCACCACCCTACTCCCGGGGGTCATGATTTGAACAAACTTTGAATCTACACTAGCTGAGGATGCTTCCACATAAGTTTCACCTTTCCTGGCTCATTAGTTTCTGAGAAGAAGATTTTTAAAGATTTACTCTATATATTCCTATGTAAAAATTCAACCCCCCATTGTGGCCCCATCCAACCCCCGGGAGTCATGATTTTCACAACTCTGATTCTACACTAGCTGAGGATGCTTCCACAAAAGTTTCAGCTTTCCTGGCTGATTAGTTTCTGAGAAGAAGATTTTAAAAGATTTACTCTATATATTCCTATGTAAAAATTAAACCCCCCCCCCCCATTGTGGCCCCATCCAACCCCAGGGGGTCATGATTTTCACAACTTTAAATCTACACTAGCAGAAGATGCTTCCACATAAGTTTCAGCTTTCCTGGCTGATTAGTTTTTGAGAAGATTTTTAAAGATTTACTCTATATATTCCTTTGTAAAAATTTGACCCCCCATTGTGGCCCCATCTTTGCCCCAGGGGTCATGATTTTCACAATTTTAAATCTACACTAGCTGAGGATGCTTCCACATAAGTTTCAGCTTTCCTGGTCAAATGGTTCTTGAGAAGAAGATTTTTGAAAATTTCTCAAAATTTTCCAATAATTGCCAATTATCTCCCCTTTAAAGAGAGCGTGGGCCTTAATTTTCACAACTTTGAATCCCCTTTGCCTAAGGGTTTCTTTGTGCCAAGTTTGGTTGAAATCGGCCCAGTGGTTCTGGAGAAGATGTTGAAAATGTGAAAAGTTTACGGACAGACAGACGGACAGACGGACGGACAGACAGACGGACGACAGACAAAATGTGATCAGAAAAGCTCACTTGAGCTTTCAGCTCAGGTGAGCTAAAAAGTTCTTTGGCCAAGTCTCAAATGTATAACTATGCAAGATAAGTTTTGTTTCATATTTCTAATTTTCAAAATATTATCTTTTTTATCAAGGGATAGCATATCAGTTGTAAATAAAATACACTCTTAAAATCAGTAATAAAAATTTTACATACACGTGTTAGCGCATTACTATTGTATTTATTAAGAACGTAACGTAAATTACAAAAAAGATAAGACAGCTGTATACGATATATTTCAATAGAATCACACACAATGGGTACAAAATAATGCCTTTTTAAACAGTTGATTTCTTTTCCTGGTACATCGACTATAAATATTAAAGCAAGTGTGTTTTCTCTTAGAATTTTTTTTTTATAAATAACGAAGTTTAACGTGTAAATACATTAACGCAGTTATGAATGATATCAGCATGCAAGAAATGCATTTATGAAAAAAAAATGTTTATTATTGCACATTAACATGAACGCTTCAGATCTGGTCTGGAATATTGGAACACAAATAGTAAATAATTGGTTTGAAAACATGATTAAAATCATGCTTTATAAAACTCAAAATTTAACACCCTTACAAAAATGTTTCTGAAACATTTACATTATCAAATCGCATAAGATTTGGAGATTACGTATTTCACTTTTAACAGAGGGTATGTGGTATTTTTACCAACTAAAGGTCTAAAGAATTTTTTTTTTCGCAGAGAAAGCGCAAAAGGCATACATGTTATTTTCTTTGATTCCATGAACATAATATGCTTAGAATAATTGTAGTGATTTCTAACCATCGCATAATTATATTACAAATCACATATACTTTTTTCATCTACTTAAGGCAAATAAATATAACAAAGGAAAACCGTGAAAATCATTAAGCAGGGAAGGTAGAATTTTTCAATTTTAAAGTATCTTTAAATATATAAATTCCTATTATAGCAAAAGCAGTAAAGAGGTATAGCGCCTTTTCCCAGTATTTCGCCTACACCTGTGTTTGGACGGAAAGTACATGTTACTAAAAATAGCTTCAGGTACCAAGCTGTCGCAATATGATTTTCAAAACCCAAATACACTGTACTGATTTTATAATGGTGTCTGTAACAACTTATTTGTCATAAATTATGGAAACTCTGTGTATAATAGTAGTTGATATTCTGAACTTTGATAAGTTAAAGCAAAATATAATGGATCTTACTGTAAATATAGTACATGTATAGTGTTAATGAAGAGATCTATATATATTGGGTTTGCTCATACTCAGACCCAATTACACAAGATAATTTTACAAAAAACAGAAGAACAGATACATGTAACTTAACCTCTCTATTCGTTTTATGTTTCAATCTAAGTGAAAAAAAATATTTACTACTTAGTGGACTCGATCCAGCGCCCACAAAATCAAAAAGACCTCCGCGTTACCACTAGGACACGCATCTAACATTTTTAGAAGATGCATTTTCAATATGTATGGCTATAAATATGATTGTATTAGAAAAGACACTAATTGAAATATTTGTCTCATTTTCAGTACGAAGACCACGTTAAACCAAAACTAATTTAATGTAAACGTGTACTACAACGTGTAGAACATAATTTTAATCGGATGTCTTTGGTTTAGAATGGTTCAAATAGTCAAATATCCAATTTTTTATCGCATACTAAGTACTTTCCTATATATCCCTAACAAAACCTGAATATTTTAATGATGCCGTGTAAGATAAATAAGACTCTTAGAGCATGGTGATTGTGTACTATGCGTTTCTTTGAATATATTTAAACTAAATATTGTATAATATTGAAAATGTCTGATGTTTGCAAAAGTTCTATATTTGAGGCCAAATCGTATATTTATTATTAAGTGCGCTATACCTCTTTTATAAATACAAGTAAGTATTTTTTCATCCGATTTTTTTTTTAAGTTATCTGTGTCTTATTCCTTATTGGTATTAAAAAAAATTAAATGGCAAATTCTTCATCAACTCCATAATTTTCATCAACAACAGTGCTGGTAGTATGAACGAACATCTTCCCTTTTCTTCAAACTGTTACTTATTTTTCTGTATTTTCCAAGGAATTGGCATTGAACTTTTATATTTTTTGTTGTGCATATAAGTGATCACCGGTACGGCATTTCAGGCGCCCACAACTGGTAGACTGACTGCCCACTAAAATAAGTCTTCCTTAAATTTGTACATTATTTCCCGTTCCATTCAAGTGTTGTGTTGTTTCTTCTTCTACAATAACCAATTGAAATAATATATGAGGCAATGTGTGATTTATGTTTTGCTTAAACAATTTTAGTGCTGTATTCAATATCAAACAAGCGTTCAATAAATATATACGCTTTCAAAGGTCTATGCGATGTATTACACAATGATCTTCCTAAAAAGTATGCTTTAGTTGCCAAACACATTATATACATGTACCTGTATTATGTCATTGCATACTATATACAATTATTGTCATTACCCTATGCAATATTTTATGACAAATGGCATTGCATTTTGCACAGAACAGTAAACAAGCCTATCTGAATTCTTAAAATCAATTCAATGGTGACTATTAAGTAAATAATATAAAAATATAATATTAAATGACTTTTTTTTTTCTTAATCATGCTTAGTAACTATTACCTTCTTGTTTGTTTTCATTTTGTGATTTTCTTCTAATTTTTTTAAAAACAAAAAAGACAGCAACCAAGACGCTCAAGGCCAATACAACACACGTAACAATAATTATTGTTTGGGTTGAGTTATTATTTTCCGTGTTTTCTTCTTTTCCTAACCTAAAACAAACACGTTTTCAATGAAAGTTAAAGCAACATAATCTGTATTTTTTTCACACAGCATTTTTTGCTGGAAAAGCTTGTTAATACTTTATGATAAATTAGAATAAAATAAATCTTTATTTTGTTAGAAGAAAGATTTATCTTTAAGGAATCTATAGAAAAAAATAAATGTGCAGGACAATAAAATGTAATTTTGGCTTCATTCTCTTTTTACAAAATGTCCCTTCTGATGACTTACATATCTACAGGTGTGTTAGATGACAAATTAAATCTTGTAAAAACGCTTGCAGAAGATAAATCTGTCGTAAACGTTGGGTTTTCTGTTACTGTTGTTGCTTTCTTCGTCAGTCGATAGCAATCCGGGTCTGAAACGGTTCAAAATAATAGTAAAATGTTATAAGTCCCTTTAATAAAGCGAGGACTCCCGAGCTGTTCATTCATGTCCAGTACACATTTCCTTTTCGATAGCGTCAACATCGCGATGAATACAATATTGATACGAAATCGATTTTACATTGTCAACATTGCCGAATACGGATATTTCTTTGTCGTTAACATCGTCAACATTGTCTACATCACAACGTTGACGATGTTTATCAAGTTTACATTGTCCACATTGACCTCATTTCTTCGACGTTGAACTAATATCGAGTTTACATTGTCGAGATAGCCGATACTTCTTTAACGTTTACAACGACGACATCACAAAACGTTGACGATGTTGAATCGGTATTGAGTTTATATCGTCGACATTGTCGATATTTTTTAACGTTAACATCGTAGACATTGCAACGGCGACGATGTTGAACCAATATCGAATTTACATGTCGGCGATGTCAACGATGTAAACAAGAAAGAAAGCACACGATGTAGACACAATGTCGACTCATTGTTGGTCAACATTGCAATGTCGACGATGTAAACAGGATATAGAGGGCACGCTGCAAATTATGCGAATATGATATTAGCACAGTGTCGACTCGATGTTTGCCAACGTTGCGATGTGGACAATATTGATAAAACATCGTGCATTGGACATACATCGCCGACCACGTATAAAAAGATATGTTGCTCTACAGTACTAAGTAACAAAAATATTTTACCGAGAATTTTGTTTTAAATGATAGCAATATAAAAAATTAATAAAAATCATAGATGACATCATCATACTTGACCTTTTGATATGACCTTGAAATTTATTGGGTATAAAGTCTGAACACTAGGTATAGTTGTGACCAAATTTCAGGTCGTTACCATGAAAGAAACACAAGTTTCACATTTTGCAACGATATAAGGCTGAATTGCAAAAAATCACGCGAATTCAATTCTAATGTAGGTTTCAAAGTAATCAAAATCCTTTTTACCTCAATATTTTTTATGCTATGAGTGATTGCTTGGTATGATTGACATTATTTTCTTAAGATAATTGATTGAATTAAACCTTTAACTAATATTAAGCCATTACTTTGCCTTTTTGAGAAAATATTCAAAATATTGATTTCACTTGTGTTTCGTACTACCTTAATTTCTACAAGAACGACAGTTCGTTTTCATTTCTTATGGTGATTCACGCGGGATGTGATGGTGGAAACATTGCAGAAAAAATACATAACGCGCATTAGTAAATGTCTGTTAATTTATACATTCCATTACAAGCCTGCACCTAAATATTCTACATTTCCACAGAATGAAGTATTTTATAGGCCAAAAAAGCTAAATGAAAGACGATCCCTCCTAGCTTCATCTTCGAGATGGGGCGGTTATAAACCTACAATTAACTTTTGATAGTTTCAAAAAAAAACCACTTACACCTGAATGCTTCATCTGAATAATAATAGCTCGGGCACGAATTGTTTTTAAAAACGGCACAGTCTGTTCTCCAGTTCTGTTGTATCACATTTCCACTGATACTGTAGCCTGTACATTTACCTGTAAAAGACGTACTGTTTTAAAAAAATGGTATCTAAAGCAACCAATTCGTCAAACAATAAAGAGCCAAGTATCCGGATATGAAAATACCATGCATACGAACATCTTCGCTAGCCAAGGGTTTTTGATCCTCACGGTGCGGATCAGAAACCTTTGGCTAGTAAAGATGGCATAAGAAGACCTGCGTAAAAGTCATTAGTGTTCCAAGTATTGACAGAGAGACACACACTGCAGTTAAATTGAAGAAACTATATTAATACTTTACTTCCATTATACTATATTGAAGTATATTCGGCTATTTTAAATAATGTACCGGTATACATGTAGCCTGGCCTCGGGATCATGAAAGAATTTCAGACTTAAGTCAAAATTTCAATAAGTTATAAAATAATGTTTATCATAAAATGACAATTTGTAATCAATAACGACTATATCAAGACACTTTTAATAGGAATAATTTCAATTTTGTCAGTGTTTGAATCAAGAGACATTAAGACAGTGTACACGTTTTGACTAAGTCTAAGTTTGCTTCATGATCCTGGGGCCTGGTCGTTTTGCTCTTTCCTTCAAAAGAATTTTCATTTATCTTAATTATCAAGTTATGAATGATTAAAATAATATACATGTAACCAAATCCTTTTGTTTTTCTCAAAATGGTGATGATTACGGGATAACAGGAGGAGGGGTGGGGGAACGAAATCATGTATTATATATTTATCAATGAATAACCTTCTTACCTAAAAAGATATACAGTTTATAAGCACAGATCTCTAGTGTCTGGTTGACATACTCATTGATTACACAATGATACACAAATCTGTCAGGTTCACTACACTGACTGGCATTAGCTGCACAGTTCTTCCTTTCTGCAGCCTCCTTCCATTTCTCCTCACTGTCTGGACAGTCATCTACAATCTGTATTGTTGACTTTGTTATCTCACAAGAGTCACTGCAACTCACCGATGTCTGAATTACAAAAAAAAACAAACAAAAGAATAAGTAAAAATCTAATCTAATATTTTTTTCACAAAAACATGTATTTGTTCATTCGTACAATTGATAAAATGATCTTGATTATTCTCAAAATTTGTTGTCATTTAAATGAAAACATTTCTTGCAATAAATTTGGCAAAATTAATCATAAACATCCACATGATGCACACAGTTGTTTGAGGACAGAATGACGAGGTTGTAGTAATGTAAACAAATCGGAGTGGCATACCTTTCCTCTTTTTATATGCGGGAGGGGGGGGGGGGTTGGGTTACATTAATCTTTTTTGTTCGTTAATTTTTAGATATTTAAAATGGAACATGTTGTGTACATGACTTTAAAGGAATTTCGATCAACTACCTCGGGAGTTTAAATCGGGGATGGGGATGGGGTGGAGTGGGGTCCCGTCCTCAAGCATCATTAAGACATCCACAAAGACGAAGCCCAATACCACCAGGTATACCACGCATGTGGGGTGTGCACTATGTTGTACACGGGTTGTAAGCTTTCGAAGCGGCGAAAAGGAGGTCAAGCTACGATTTTTGTCTAATTTCTTAACTCAGTGATTTATTTCACCGGTCATAATGTACTTACGTCCGATTCCATCGTACACGTTCTAGTTTTTTCAAACACCTCAACACGACGATCAGAGCGAATTTGACCATGACGTATGTTTATGATCAATTATCAGGACGAAGCTTCTGTTTGCTTATCATTTCGTATATATATTCATGCAAATCCAAACCGTGTCTTTGACTACAGTATACAATTCGTGATGTTATCACAAAGACATTGGAAAATGAATTATGCACATCAATACATATATGTACTCTTCGAAAGCTGCATTAATATAAAGCTCACTTTTCGTTCACATTTTTTTAAAAGGTTTAATAATCGTCTACTACCCGTATCCAAACAATATAACACAGTAGCACGGTTTTGTAGGGTTTAAATATCGATGCATGGGTTTTGGGGTTTTTTTCCACTGAATACCATTATACTGCAATATTTACATTAACTTTCTTTTCCCCTATTAAATTGCATTGATTGATTTGCATGATATTTACGCATAACACATAAGACCCAATCACCAAATCTGTTGCGAATCAATACATTCAGTATTCCTTCAGTATTTCTCGAAGAACATGACTGACTCTCTTCGCGACTTAAAACCGGGTCACGACCTGATATTATACTTATCTGATTTTAAATATTTCATTGATGTAAATATTTTTTAACAGTTAAATAAATTCCGTTGATTAATTCCTTAGTATACCAAAAGTAAATTCATCAAATTACAGAATGAAAAATAAAACTGCGTTATTAGATTTTAAAAGGCTGTGCACTATTTTTGTCAACATAATTCGGCTGTTCCAATGGCTCGTCCGTTAATTGCGTATTACTCGTTGAACAAGTCAGAGATTTTTTAAAATAAGTCATATTTGCGGAAGGAGAATAAATGTTAAAAAACGTGAATATGAGCATCTATACTACTATATTAAAATAACAGACTCGAATTTTTGGGCTTTAATACCGATTAATCGGAAGAGTACTGTCTTTTGTTTTATATATCTTAAACATAATTGGTACTTGAAGATTACCAATTTGTTCTTATTTTTTTCTCAATCAAGCTTTGCTAATTAATAATCAACGAAAATTCCTCAAAAAATTCCGGAAATCATCTGAATTTTTTGGATTTTACAATCTTGCGCATGCGCATTGCATTTACGCTAAGTCACGGGAGGCTCTTTATTGTGATCGGCTTCGGCCGATCACAGTTGTGTCCATATGAGGCATCCGGCAAATTTTACTATTTGCGCACGCATTGCGCCTTGCACTACTTTATTTACTGTGCAATGACAACCTCATTTAAATCTTTTTATATACGTAGATTACTAAAAACGTTACTCTTATCCGTTTGACTTGAAAATAAAACATGTATACAGTTACATACATAATGATTAAAATCAAGTTTTTCTTCACATATGCGTAAGAATATTTATCGGAAGTATAATTCGCCTACTATAAATAAAGCTTATTCATGCCTTGCTTTTTCAGAAATCAACAAAACGGTGCTATATATAGCATAATGTATGTAGCGTAATGCTTTCGTATTTCATTAACAGATCTGACCAATGATATTACATGCCGATCATTCCTTTAAAAGGAATACTTGTTTTATGTTTCCACAATATCACATTTGCATGGATAAACCCAGAAACGATCAAACAAATGCGTGTAAGAAAATACGGGAGATAACTCTGATACAGTGCATTTACTATGAAAAAAATCCCGAGAGTTTCGAATGTCTACATGGTGTGTAAAAATCGTTGTTGAAAAAATGTTGAATTCTGCAATTATAGAATTAAACTTTTCGAAGAAAGGTATTTACAGCTTCAAAATGGTTTGTTATGAACAATTTGACTGTTATTTTCAATGTAACTTTATCAATTTTCTCCAAAATCGTTTTGGAGCGAATCTGCAATTTTCTGCTACATTACGGGTATATGGGAGGCATTTTAACTGTGGTGAATTAAGGCCTTTCCCGAGACACACTTAGATGATTCCAACTCAGCAGAGTGTAGTGAAATTAAGAGCATTATTGTAGCCTTAAAGCTTGGTAATGCAAATGTCAACAATATACGGGGTGTCGATGTATCTATTTCGTAAATTATGTCCGATAGCATATGCAATGTCAACCCGTGCACGCACGGGTCAAAGTCTAGTTGGATATTAAAAATGTAAATATAAGCATTGAATCTCATAACTGCAATGGTGTCATCTTCCCAAGTCAAGGGTTTCTGATCCGCTCCGCTCTACATAAACCCTTGACCAAAAAGAAAATACATATGCGGGTTAACGATAACGCCATCTAGTGAGAGTACTCATTTTTGAACATTTGTGACCTCTTGTTCTGACCAATCAGAGAATTTGTTTTAAACAGAAACAATATAGCAATAAGGCTGCTCCCAGTGGCGTAGCTTTCATTGAAGCACGGAAGCACGTGCTTTCACATTGTTTTGTGAAAAAAAATAAAGGCAAATAAAAATATTAATTACTTAAAATATTATAAATAATGAACACAATTTCTGATCATTTGAATTTCTATTGATATTCTCATATCTTTTTTCATTTTGAATGAAAAATGACAATAACGATCTGATAAATGAAATTGGTGAGTAGAAACCAAATAAAATAAACTATAATATATGTCAGCCTGCAGTGCTGGTGAAATCTGTTTTCGTACAATTTACCTTAATCACCTTCAGAAAATATGCAGATAATAAGAGGTCTGATCAATTTCTTTTTTCAGAGAGTAACGGGATTTCTTCTTTATCGTAAATTTTATGATGATGATGAAGTAAGCATTTTACAAATTAAAACCTGGGGTTATTTTAATGAAGCTCCTTTTTAAGATGCTCAAAATTAAGTGTCTGAAATGCTAAAACCTCGCAAGCTTCCGGAGGCTTCGCCCCCTTGGCCCAAACAGGGCTTCGCCTTGGACCTATTGGGGGCCTCAAGGTGGCCCCAAACCCCCTGCCTTAATTTGCTTCCACAATAATCAAGCCTTAGCTACGCCCCTGGCTCCAATGAATACAATCAAATTTGTAGAAAAGATGGATTCACTCTGGCTAAAAACCGATAGCAGTAAGTCAAATACTTACTAGTCCGTCTCAAGTTTATTTGACAACGGTTCAACAATGATTAATGCACACATTAATATCATTATTGAAACAACGTTTCTTACTGGATCATGCAAACTTGTATGACACCAACCAGCACGTGAGGTTTCTAACCCTATCAAACTCTGCCTATTCGGTCAAGGGTTTATGTAGAGCGGAGCGGATCAGAAACCCTTGACTTGGGAAGATGCCACGGTGTGTACAAACAAATTTTCATAACGCGCTCGCGCGTTTTTCAATTTGTATACACTCACCTTTGCAGTTATGAGACCACATCTTTTAAAAAAAACAAAAAATAATGATTCAATGCTTAAACAACGATACCAATATTTCACTTCTGGTCTCACCAAGTTGCAAATTTGCAATAGTTCTTTGCATTTTTTCACATTTTTATTCTAATTTTCTTTGTGTTATACAGGTGTCGCTTTAAACTGTTTAAACAATATTTCAACTAATGTCGACTTATGCTAACTCAATGTCAACGCCTTTGTAAAATTTGATTAGATATGGCAGTAGAGCGACAGATGATTTGGGACAGACTTTAATATAATATAAAGTTCTTTGAGCACCTATGAGAAAGAGATACAGCGCGAAAAAAAAACCCTGATCTCTAGCTTTTAACTCAATAAATAGCCAAAAGTCTAAGATCATACAAAAGGACCGATGTTCCCATAAAAATAATGGAATCGGAATTTCCTGCAAAACTATTTTTTTTTTATGTACATGTACAATGCTTTAATTCCCATTTATACCCATGATTGTATGGTAATCTTGAGAGTTGATCCCTTCTACTTTCTCAAAAATAACACGCAGAATGAGCATTTATTAGTACCGTTGCACTGCTCATCTTAACAAAAAATATGACAATAATTGTAAAATTATCTTATTTATAAATAGTTAATCATCAAAAGTCATGTACTACTTAAGAGATCAGTGATTCTCAAGCATGAATATTCTTTTTTAATTATCAGTATACTTGCTATACATGTAAAGATTTTAATACTATATTTCTGTTTTAACCAAACTACTTAAGAGATCAGTGATTCTCAAGCATGAATATTCTTTTTTAATTATCAGTATACTTGCTATAAAGATACACGCTCCCCATCTGCGCGTCTAACCAGAAAATCACAATCAAAGTACTGAAGTACTGACGGGAGTTAATTTGATCGATTATTATTTAATATCAACGATATGTTATTTTGCGTGACAAGTAGTTTATAATCTGTATTTGAATTACGCACATTTTTATAATATGAATTCTCGGACTTTTCCCGACAAGAATTTCGGGAAAACCTCTTATGAATCATGTTGTGTAATATTTAAAATTAGAATTGATTCCATCAAACTATGTATCGGTATTCAAAATATTTCAAAAATTGTATGGATCCAACCAATAATGAACTCTAGTCTCGTTCAACCAGATGCTCGGCTGTCTCCGTTAATCTCCAACAAGTAAGAGATACCAGGTCACGTGATAGCTTGATGATATAGACTGACTCTCTGCTTGTCGGAGATGTAAGGAGACAGCCGGTGGATGAACGAGATTATAATGAACTCTGGCGTAGGAATACATACGACTGCAAAAAATTTCTAAATTGTTCGTACTATTTAAAATCTGACTATTTTCAAGGTATTTAGAAATAAGTTTCCTTTTAAAAAATGCTTCAGAGTACATTACATCGAATTTATCGATTATTTTCAAGAACTAAGTCCTGTCAGCGGTGATGATTTGTGCTTAGGTCCAAACACTGTTTCGGTTTCGGTTTGCCATGCAGAGTAACTGCATAGGAGAGTTGATTAATATCAACTCCCAAAAATTGTAAAAATCAACTGTCATGTGTTCAATTTTTACGTGCGTACAATGCAATACGTGCCCATTCAATGTGACATAAACAGTCGCCATGTTACATGTAAGTTTGTTCTTAAGACATCGATTTATTTGTCTTAAAGTTGAGGCATATTAACTAAGGAATTTCTAACACAACTGAAATAGTAAAACGAAATTGTGAAACGAGTCCAAGGTATTTAGAAATGCAAATATTACTTTTCCTAATTTATTTATGACTGGAGCCAAATTCGTTGAGGAAGTGATTAACTCGCGCACCATCGGAGACCCTGTGTTGTTTTGCCACTTTGCCCTACCCCTTTCAAAACATAGGTAATCACAGATTACAAAGCTCACCGAGACGAGGCATCACCTTTATGAGGAATCACCTTTATGAGACCACCTTTATCATATTATATGAAAATCATAGTTAATAATGATCTTGGATATACATGGATACTGTTTTGACACAAAATCGTATAACTATATCATATGTTAAAAAATTGTTTAATAATCATATGTTCATTTCATACGGTATTATATGATACAATGTTTATCAATATAATAGCATAAAATATAATATTGCATCCTATGATACTTACAATATATATCATATAATACAATAAAATACTGTTATAAATAATGATGAGATATGGTATTGTAACATATGATATGACATTGAATCATGTTATACATTATTGAACTTGATCATATAATACAATATCATAATACATAATATATGATACAATATAGTATTATATGATACATCACAATATTGTAACATATGATATTAAATTGTATAATATTATAGTATGATATTGTATTGTATGATGTTGTATCAGATTTAATACATAATAGGAAATTGTATCATATAAAACAATATAATTAGATACAACATTGTATCATATCATATGATACAACATCATGTGATATAATACTATATTATATCATACAATATCATATTATACTATATTGTATTATATGATACAATATTATATTATACAATATCATATAATACATTTTCATGTGTAATATATTCTATAAATAAATATTATATTATACAATATCTTATCATTTGATATGATATACATTATACAATATCATATCATATGATACAATATTATATGTTGCAATATCATATGAAACAATAGCATGTGATAAAATAGTATACAATACAATATCATATTATACAATATTGTATCATAATATACAATACTATACATAACAATATCATGATACAATATCATATCATAATGTACAAAAAAATTGATACAATATCATATCGTATCATAGAGCTTTTTACAATATAATATATGATATAATATTGTATCATATACAATTGTGTATCATATCATACAATACTATATCATAGGAATCATATTACATCATTTAACAACAAACACATCTATCAAGCAGGTTTAAGTGAGGTAGGAGATTTTTTTTAGCATCCTTGGTAATGGAGATCAGGTTCTGCATCTGAAGCTACCTCTGCAGTTCATTAACATTATAGTTAAATCAACTATGCAAGCTATTATCTCATGTATCTATAAAATATGTGACCTGTTCCAAAAAACCAAATCTCATTCAGCATCCAAAACCTATGGCTCAGATTCAGCATTCAAGCCTGCCAGGTGCATCAGTATCATAAGAAACATCATCCATGCAAGTTTGGTGAAGTTAGGACCAGTAATAACTAAGATATAATCATCAGAGAGCACCTGCTCCAAAAACACGAGCTCTTAAAACCTTAACCTCATCCAGCATCCGAAACCTATGGGTCAAATTCAGCATTCATGCCTGTCAGGTGCATCAGTATCATAAGAGGCACCATCCATTCAAGTTTAGTAAAGTTAGGACCAGTAATAACTAAGATTTATTTTTTAGCATCCTTGATAATGGAGATCAGGCTCTGCATCTAAAGCTACCTCTGTGATTCATTGATATTATAGTTAAATCAACTATGCAAGTTTGAAATAGTACAAATATTTATTAAACATGTGACCTGTTCCAAAAAACTTCACCTAATCCAGCATCTGAAACCTATGCGTGATGGCTAGCTCAGATTCAGCATTCAAGCATTCAGCATTCAAGCCTGTCAGGTGCATCAGTATCATAAGACGCATCATCCATGCAAGTTTTATGAAGTTTAGACCAGTAATTACTATGCAAGTTTGAAATAGTACTAATATTTATTAAACATGTGACCTGTTCCAAAAAACTTCACCTAATCCAGCATCCGAAACCTATGGCTCAGATTCAGCATTCAAGCATTCAGCATTCAAGCCTGTCAGATGCATCAGTATCATAAGATGCATCATCCATGCAAGTTTTATGAAGTTAGGACCAGTAATAACTAAGATATAATCATCAAAGGGCACCTGCTCCAAAAACTTTAACCAGCTCTAAAAACCTTAACCTCATCCAGCATCGGAAACCTATGGCTCAGATTCAGCATTCATGCCTGTCAGGTGCATCAGTATCATTAGAAACACCATCCATGCAATTTTGGTGAAGTTAGGACCAGTAATAACTAAGATATAATCATCAAAGGGGACCTGCTCCAAAAACTTTAACCAAAAACCTTAACCTCATCCAGCATCCGAAACCTATGGCTCAGATTCAGCATTAAAGCCTGCCAGGTGCATCAGTATCATAAGACACACCATCCATGCAAGTTTAGTGAAGTTAGGACCAGTAATAACTAAGATATAATCATCAAAGAGCACCTGCTCCAAAAACTTTAACCAGCTCTAAAAACCTTAACCTCATCCAGCATCTGAAACCTATGGCTCAGATTCAGCATTAAAGCATGTCTGGTGCATCAGTATCATAAGATGCACCATCCATGCAAGTTTGGTAAAGTTAGGACCAGTAATAACTTAGAAATTTCTATCAAAGGGCACCTGCACCAAAAACTTTAACCTGCTCCTAAAACCTTAACCTCCTCCAGCATCTGAAACTCACGGCCCTGATTCAGCATCCAAGTCTTTCAAGTCCATAAGTAGGTCCAGATGCATCATCCATGCAAGTTTGGTGAAGATAGGACAAGTAATAACTTAGATACAGGACCTGCAACAAAAACCTTAACCAGGTCCGGACGCCGACGCCGAGGGTATAGCATAAGCTCCCCCCGACTTCGTCTCGGTGAGCTAAAAAAGGGGGAAGATGGCCCCATCACTGAGGCTATTTTATTTTATATTTTGGTATGCAACAAAATGCGATGGAAGAGATTTGAAATACATGAATATAATCCACGGTCGAGTCCGCTAATCAAAATGTTCAATATATTTCTTACCCTAAAAGCATATTTCAAATTTCTCTCTCTCTCTCTCTCTCTCTCTCTCTCTCTCTCTCTCTCTCTATTCAGCAGCATTGAGTTAATCATGATCATCCAAGTTGCTACATTAAATTCAATGTCAAATAACTCAAAATTCTTAACAACCACCAACTAACTCTGCATCTGCGACAAATAAGGTTTTCTTGACGTTGGTATAATAAAATACTTATTTATTTACTTTATAGACAATAGAATGGTTATTGGTTCCGAGACAGCTGCTTAAATTTACAGAGAATACTAAATGTTGTACATTAATTTTAATTCGCCAGATTCCTCTAATGTGACCTATCTTAACTGTAATTTAATTAAAGGAAATATGGCGAAATCATTTGGATCAAGATAAAATCAGCAGTAAATATGACGTCCCGGTTTGTGAAGCATAAACCGTTTATTGTAGTTTATTCTGGAATAAATTACATTGTACATGTATGTACATGTATATTGAATTAATTCCTACAATGAAACACACAGTATTACTTAAGAAATAGCAGGGGAAATATTCAATGGATGTAAATATACATGAAAAAAATTAATATAAAAATATAAAAATGAAACTTTAAAAAAAAAATTGATGGCAGCCACGCACTTTACGAAGTTGTTGCAATTTTGGCCATGATGAATATGATAAAATAAAACAAGTTGATATCAAATTAGAAAAAAATAAACCATTGTACCGCAGCATCCTTGGCTCGAACCCCTTTACCTTTAAGCAATTATAGGTCTCCGCGGAACCACTAAGTCATATCAAGCAGTTTGTTGAATAACAGATCGTAATATATTGACACTACAATGCTAATTAAATTTGTCTATATAGAGGCAGATTTATGGTACGAATAAAAAAATTCCGGATAATTTAGAGTTATCGAACATTGCTGAGGATCGGAGATCGTTTTAACAGTCATTGGATTTTAACGGACGGAGGCACAAATTAAATTAATTCGCGGGAAAAGTGTGTGTTTGGGGGGGGAGGGTGTAAACGCCTCTCTTGGTTCAATTCAGGGAGATATAATAAAAGTTGATTTTGCTGGATATTTATCAATTAAATCTTGAGAAGAGGAGTTCGAACGAGAAATTTTCTGACAAAAATATTTTCAGAAAAGCATACTAGAAAACCACAAGCACATGACATTATTCATTTTGCTCGTAATTAAAAAAAAAATATTAAACTCTGTATAGCAAATATTATTATAAGACTTGTTGTAGTTTTTATTATGAGAAAAATAAACAACGTTAGGTGCCTTTGGTGAAAATCGATTTCAGAGGCGCCAGTTTATTCCTCGTACCCTTTGATAAGTTTGATAATAATTTAACCATTTTTAGAAGAGAGACCCTTCGTTCCCTTGGGGTCCAATACTTGAGTGATTGACATTTATTAGAAAATTTATATAAATCCATGAGGGGGAGGGTCTAGACCTCATTACCCCTTTAGTTACCAATTCTGTAGCTATCGGTGCAATAAATTTGATCAAGAGGAATGAAAGCAAATTTCACATTAATACATGAGCTAACTCGTTGGGGGGTATTCTAGAAAATTATGATAAACATTGCGTACCTTTATATTTGTAATAATTGCTGCATAGTTTAGAGACCCCCCCCCCCCCAATAAACAATAATAATATAATATATATATAATAATATAAACGTCAATAATAATATGGTCATACAAATGTTTTTATGTTTGAATTATCATTATTTCTTTCCTTATTCCATATCTAAAATCCCAGTTAGCACTGATTGTGTGTAAAGTCCATACCCATGCCTAAGACTAAATACCTTTGCAATCTAAAAAAAAATAATTCTTAAAAATAAAATTCATTTCAAGAGTATAAACAGTTTGATTCATTAAATTCCAAAACACAGTGCTTGACTTAAATTCAACAAACCAGCTAAACTTTTTTTAAGATTTGGATTTTGTGACCCATGTTTAGTGCATAAGTTCCTATATTGAGAATGATTGCATAATTTCTCCAAAAGTCAAAACCCTTAGTTACTATAGAATTAATAGACATGTATCATGATCTTAATGGCTTTAAGCAGCTATGCAAGCTTGCATTTCCAAAACTAAGTCAAGACTAGGGCAAATATTGGGGAATAAATCAATACATGGCGGAAAATCTTAAATGTGGACACCTCTTTTGATCACTAGCATCTTACTATTCCATAAAAATATTTTGTAAGGTTAATGAGTTATTCTTTTCCTATTATGCATTAGAGTTGTCTTTCTTTGAATATTAAATAAAAAGAATAAACAACATATACCCTTTACATTTATCTATCAATGGCTTTAAACTTGAATATCATTATTCTACTTGATCAATAATATGTTCAAAAATTTTTCAGGCACCTGTAAACTTAAGCAAAAGACAATTCTTGTCTGAACATGACAGCCAACTGCTTGGACATTTAAACATATCGACTAGCAATTTGCTGTCTTCATAGTGTTTTTGAAAATAATATTGTTTCATAAAATAAATCGAAGCAAAAACATTTAAATCAAGCTTCAATCAATATCAAATAAGTCAAAATCTATTTAAAAACTATTTTCAGGAAATGATTTCTTAAAATCTGTTGATCTCTATCAGATTTAAGCTTTGATCCATTTTGAACCCCCCCCCCCCCCAAAAAAAAAAAAAAAAAAAAAAAAAACTACAATCAAATGCTTCAAAAGGAATGCCAATATTTTGTTCACATTTCCGTTACTCACATAGAGATACAGACATGTAATCTTTAGGGGGTAGTATATCTATAAATTATCATCACATAAACAAGCCTGAGCCATACAAATAAGTTTATCTTATCAACAGTCTCATAAGTACAGTATACTAGTACATGTACATGTATATGGCAGAGTATGTGCAACTGTCATATTCTAGAATTTTATGATTAGAATTCAAATGTTTTGTAATCAAACAAGTGTTGGTCTCATAAATCTTAAATCAGATCCAAGCATGATGACTCAATCATTTTCTAAACAAATATACCATATAAAATAAGTTTCAGGTTGACATCTATGAAAAATCCTTTCAACAGTTTGTGCGGTACAAGTACAAGTATGTGTGTCTAATCAAAAACCAGGGTGCGCTGTAATGACAGGGTTTATTTAAGTATGTATATATTATATTCAAGAAAGAAGATTTACCCATTTTATTGATTTATCAAGCTAAGAACTAAAACCTGTAAAAAGACATGCCCAAACGCTGTATGCTACCGAGCTCAATTCTGGGTTTTAAACTATCTTTATTAATTCTTAGAGTGGTTCAATCGTCAATACAGATATTAACATAGGTAAAGGCTTGAAAGAAATTTAAATCTTTACCATTGTCTAGTTAGCAAAAGGCCACAACCATTAAGTATATTTAAGAGCAATCTAGCAATTCTTAACATAAACAACAAGTTGTCGAGGACTGATAAAATAAGTTTTTTAATCAATTTTAAAGCGCTTAGTGCAATCAAACACTCAATACATATTATGTACATAAACGTAAGTAAAGATTTCGCAGAAATTTAAATCTTTCACATGTGTAGATAGAGAAGGCCCACAATGAGTGTGTACGGTAGCGCATTGCCATCTGAAACATGTTGTTTCATGTACAACAAATATGCAAGCTATCGGCAACTTAAAGCTGTTTTAACAGAGCTTATAGACTTTGGGCAGTCCGTGTCAAACTCTTATTTGATGAAGGCAGAGTCTAATCATTGTTAACTCTCCTTTCATTGGCTAATAGATATGAATACTTTGAACAAATCAGAATAAAAAAATAAGTACTCAATGTTTGAATGCTTGTTCTAATGTCAGCAAATCTTTTTACTATTGTATAAACATTGGTAGATAACAAGATATATTGTTGTTAATCTTATTTTGTTCGCTTTGCAGTTTCTAGGGAAGGAGGTGGGGTTATATATGTACATGTAAAACCTTGACATGTATCTCCAATGAATATTTCCCTTAGAAATTTAAGAACTTTGTCAAACAATCACCTTCATTCCATGGAAGACAATGCACATCACAGCAAGGAGTCGAAGTAGTGAACAGTTGCAAGGATGTACCATAGTAGCTGATATTGTTTTAACAATGTTTGAAGATTTTCTTGGTATTTCCCTAAAAATAAAAAAATATTTGCTGACTTGTTTTTTGCATGGTTTATTGCCCCCTGTTTTAAGATTTCAATTTGCAATTTAATTACGGATATACAGATATATTTATACAAATAACCCCATGTATACCTTTTCTTTCCTTATATTGAAAAAAAATGCAGTTTCTCGCAATCTGCTGGATTGCTAGGGTTTCGGTTTCATTTTCATTTTAAAACCACGTCTGCGTACAGACGTTTTATATCCCAATCGCAACTTCTCGGGCCTTTCCGGCAGAGCTCGGAAAAACACCTCGAATGTATTACCTAGGCGTCCATGACAACCCCCCTTTTTATAAAACTTGATATAAATACACCACATTTTACGATTTGTTGCGATGTAAACTAGACTTAATTAAAGTCAATAACATTCCTTAAAATATACCACAGAAGCGACATTCAAGAATGTCTAACCGATATTTATTTTTATGGGAAGCGACTCCATTTTGTATAAAATTCTAACATCCGGTTAATACATTCGAGGTGTTTTTCCGAGCTCTGCCGGAAAGCCCCGAGAAGTTGCAATTGTTTATATCCTTGACTGGTCCTCTGTCTCTATCGATATATTGTACGATATCGCGCAAATATTAGACCATTCTCTCACCAGAGGGCGTGCTACACAAGTTTCGCTTACACCTCTGTCAACGCCGGAAAAATAGTCTGTCACATGATCAAAACAAGCATGGCGAGCACATGGCATTGTTGATTCGTTTCTTCTGTACAATCAGCTTGAAGGGGAGTCATCGACGGGTGAAGACTTTGATGACACGTTATAAAACATCACAGGAGATGACATTGCTGCTGATTTATGTAAAATCATCGATAAATCGGTAGCGTACAGAAACTGATTTTTCAAACATCTGTCAAACTAGATCATGTGATCATATTTAAATTTTTACCTCCGCAAAATAGTTCTTCCAGTAACGTTGAAATAAAAGTAAATAAAGGCGTTAAAGATTTATATTTAATTATTTATAATTATATTCATAGATAAAAGGAATAACTACATAGATTTTAATTACATTTTGCCCATCGTTTAAATTTGTACAAGAATCTTGTACATCGGGCGTTGACAGAGGTGTAAGCGAAACTTGTGTAGCACGACCTCTGGTGAGAGAATGATATTAGACAGGAATCAAGCCAATCGCAACCTCTCGGACCTTTCACGCAGGCTCGGAAAACACCTCGAATGTATTACATACTAGGCATGCGCGGATCCAGAAAAATTTTCCAGGGGGGTCCGAATTGAAAGTAGGGGGGCTACACTAATCATCAGAAATGTTGACAAGCAAAAAAAAAAAAAAAAAAAACACCCTAATTTCCCAAAATCATGAAATTCCTAATCCGTAGGTGTGTGTGGGGGGGGGGGGGGGGTATATACCTCGAAAAAAAATTGTCCCTCTCAAAAAATTTTAGTTTCTTATATTCATGAAAATCCGAATCCGTGGGTGTGGGGGGGGGGGGGGGCGAATACGCCTAGTTCCAGGGTGGGTCCGAGTCATCTTTGCGATAATTTTACTATGTAAATTTAATAAGTTCTCATTTTCCAGTTGGGGGGGGGGGGGACCGGACCCCCGCCCCCCTCTAGATCCGCGCATGCTAGGCGTCCATGACAACCCACTTTTAAATAGAACTTGATATAATTACAACGCATTATTTTATCTGTTGAGATGCGAGTTTAGACTTCATTAAAGTCATTGATACATGATGTATATTCTAAAATATGAAACAAAAGCGTCATATACAAGGCTGTCTAGCCGATATATTTTATTTTAAAATTGGAAGCGGCTCCACTTAAATTTATATAAAATTTTAACACCCGGTACTGGTTTTTTTTCCGAGCTTGCTGGAAAGGCCCGGGATGTTGCGATTTGGTACTCTAAAACACAAAGGTAATACGCACTGGACTATATAGACTCCAAACTTTTCCGACGACTAGCGAAACTTCTTGCATTCTACATAGTATGTAAATATTGAGCCAAACTTCAGCTTTAATTAAAAAATAAATGCATTGCTCTCGTAGAAAAGGGGCTTAATTCTGATGATGAACTTTTTTATTATTATTGTCGATGTTACATTGTACATTTAGATATATATAAAAAAAATGTTGATTTAAAATCAACAATTTAATACCATGATGTGATGATTTTTGTATATTCATATTTTCTAAGTGTAACGCTAACACTTTGTCAGATAATTATTTGACAAAGTTTCAAAGGTTAATGCATGCAGTTTTTTCATACCCAGTGTTGAATACGATTACATGTACGATTTTAAATGAAGTTGAAAAAAAATACAGATAATATAATTTATTTCCAATTGTGGGCCTAGAGGGTATACAAGTTTACAATTATTAGAGAGAAAATCCTAAATGAAATATTACACATACAAAATAGTCTGTACACATACATGTACGTGAACATGAATGTGCAGCAGTTAGGTAAATGTACAACACAAGTATGCCATTGGCATTAACATATAAAACAATATACATATCTATGTACACAGTCAGAAAAAAATATTTAATACAAATGTGAAGATAATATCATAATATGTGTATAAGTATTCCACTAGTGCACTTAGATTTCAAAGAGTTTTGTCTTTTTTGAAAGCATAAATTAATCAGAAATTCACTTAACTTTGTAATTATTGTTCTGTCATCATTGGAAGACTGATTAACCGGATAAAAATGTTTGTTTCTTTGACCAGTATTATTTTTTTTTTACATGTAATAGCCTAGAAAAATGCTCGATAGTATTGTATGTATTTTCAAACGATCGATAGTAATGAAACTGCTAATGAGTAAAATTCAAAGTTCGTAATATATAACTAAAGATGTGAAACTAGACTACATAATGAAATGTTATGATAAATTTTGAAAAGGAGTCATTTTTTTCAGAAAAAAATCATAACGATGATAATAACATTTCAGATGTCGGCATGTGTTTGACGTGAGCATTAGAGACTGAAGAAAAATTCTCTGCATATTATCTAAGCGTGAGCGACAATTTTTTTTACTTAAACCAGTATACTCAATCCTAGCCTGTTACTCATTTTTCTTCATCGCTAAACTATTACATCTTTGATATACCGTTCAGATCCGCCACCATAATCAATATACACTACATGTACATGTATGTTGACTTATGTGTCAGCTAAACCGGGATAGAACCTAGTCGGTCAACTCTTTAACCGCATGATGAACATGTACAATTCAGTCAACCGAATGTCAACTGAGTTATGCCATTTAGTCATTTTGCATTTACCATGACAGAGTCTCATCCTATTAATTTTAAAAACTTCCATTAATTGTTTAACTTATTAGAGCTTGTTCACCCAGTGGCTTAATGTGTTTTGAGTATTTCCCCCAGTATCATTTGTATCTTAAAATATGCACACAATTATTGAATTTCTAAATTCTATAATAAGTAATTTGTATAATAAAGGACATACATGTATGTAACGTTCGAATTCATGTTAAGACACACAGGTTGTATCACCAATGGTGCTAGACCCGTTTTTGAGCAACAAAGCCTTTTTTTAGCAAGAACGTTGTGTTTGGCAAAAAAATCGAAAGTCTCTGTTCTCATGCAAGTAGTTCCCAAAGAAAATGTTTACACCCAGCGCATATGCATATACATGTATACATCTTCAGGCGGTCTCCAAATGATTTTTATTATTTTTTTTTTTGCCGCCAGTAAATTATTTGGCGGTCATCATTATACATGTATGCATGGCGGCCGTTAAAAAATGTTTAATGAATGTGAAGTAATATGAGGCGACCTTCAGCCAGATACATGCAATATGTTGGCGCCATATGAATTATAAATCTATTATGGCACCAACTAGCCTCCGTAAAAACCTGTATGTATATTGATGTATTTCTTTGTTTGAGATACGTTTGTGTTTAGAAAATTGATATTGTGATATGCTGCCGTTAACGGATCATTATCTCTTGATGGCAGTCAATTCTGTTGATCTCAAATATTAAAATAGCATGTAGAGTCAGGACCCCCTAGTAATATTAACCCAAAAAATGCCTTTAATCCCCCCTGCCCTGGAAACCTCAATATTACTAACACCCTTTGGAACTTTAATTTGGATTGCGCATTTCATTGCTTTTGGAAGCTGATCAGGTCGCTGTACTAACTGTCGGTTTTAGAGAAGGCCGCAAGGCTGCATGAATTGCACTTTATCTGAATCATACCCGTAGCATCGTCTTTGAAAAAAGGGGGGCGCACACTTATCCGAATTTTTCACAAGCAAGAAAGTTTTAACAAAAGGGGTGCATTGTAAAATTTAGAAGTAGTTTTAGAATGCTACTGCTTTGGTTATTTTTTCCTGATTGTAACACAATTAGTAGGTGAGGGGGCTAATCCGCCATGAAAAAAATAATGAACTGTAAAATTCATTCCAGTTCTCAACGAGAGAGATAAGATATAGAGAGATAAGAAGAGGTAAAAAGAACTTGTAAATTCATCATAGATTTCTTAAGATAACACAATGTACACTATATGTCTATATTTATACAAATGCACGATAAGGTCAACAGACACTTAATATGCAGTGTAACTCGCGGTGAAAAATATCGATTTCAATCATCTTACAATCGTCTTACGTTTATACGCAACAAACCTTAAGCTTAATAGTTACAAGTAATACAGAGACAAATAAACATAATTTTCATCGGGTTTTGCAAAGGCAAAATGAAGGGTTTTTTTTCGCATCGATATAAATGAAATTATTCGGCTGTGTACAATAATGCAGCACAGGTTACCACTGACATCGGCGTAACACCTGTTCAAATTAATTCTGTATTTGTTTTCTTTAGTTCTTCAAGCGCCTCTTTGGTCCCAGTAGCCAATAGAAAGTCAATTTTTAAGACCTTTAGTGCGCGGAACACAAACGAGTTTGTTAAACCTACACATTGGTCCATATTTTTTTTAACTACATCCCGGACTTCCGCACTCCGGTTAAGCTATGCCTAAATGGATAACAATGCTAATCTAGAAGGGGAGGGAACCCCCCTCTCATTTGAAAAACAATTAAATTCACTAAGTTAAATTACCGAAAATAAGCCTGGGAACTACCATCCCCAACCGGAAACATAAATATCTGTCAACCTCCCCCCTACCCCATCTAGAAGTTTTCTTTCTGGATCCGCGAATGTTTACGGTTTCGTATGACTTATCGCACAAGCTTTTTTAAGGTGGAATAACACATCATCACAAAATTGCTGACTTCTGATTGAAACGACATTTCGTTTTGTTAATTAAAAGAATTTTATCGACGGCAACATATAACTTACTCCAAAGCCGAGTGGATATGAAATGTTAGACTTGGTGATCCGTACATCCCGAGTTCGAATCCCGCAGAGGCTTTTGTTGTTACTTACTAAAATTGATTATTTCAGATATTAATTTTTTATCCCCAAACTGCAAATTTTTAGCTTATTTGTCATATGTACAGTTTATTTATCCTTATATCTTTCATAATCAAATAATTTACTGTTAATTTGAGTGACTCTTTCCAGGTGTGTTATTCCACCTTAAGAACAAAGAGAGATTAATTTTCGATCCGCGCCTGACCTAGTAATAGCATCTATAGTGAAACAGACTATTAAATACTATTTTATGCAGAATGTTCCTTGAAAATGGCTCGATATATTAAGTTTTTATACAAAACAGACAACCATTCTTTTCTTCTTTTTTAAAAAGCATGTATTGCACACCAAAAGCATGGCTATGATTTTATCAAGCAACTAAATGTTTATATTTTCAACTACGTGTAGTGTGATTAAACACGAACGATAAGTCTGTTCTGAATACATGTATCATCGTTTTATGTAAATAACCGTTAGATAATGAAAAAAGACATATATCTTCATGGATTTTCATGTTTTAACATAAATCAAAGTAGGATATGATATGAAAACGACCAGTACTTTCGTATACTGAGAATATTTTTTTCTAACACTTATACTTCCCCTCGAAATTTCACAGGAACTGGACAAATCTCGGTGAAGTCTCGTGAACTTTCATTCAAGCGCCTCTGGATTTATTACATACTTAGCATCGATAAAGAAATTTAAACATTCCGAACACATTCGCAGGGGTGTACGTAGAAGACATTTCCAGCGTAGAGCGACATCGAACTCGGACTCGAACTATGTACGCTAATAAATATGATATTTTTGTTATTCTGTATTAATAAAATAATAATAACTCTTCATGAAATTTAGCATAGAAAAATACAGTCATCATTTGTTTTCTTCTTCATGATAATTGATAACGCTATAAATGGGCAGAGCCACATCGAACTCGGACTCGTGTTATGTACGCTTATAAATAAGGGGTCGTATGAAAGGTTTAAAAAAATGAGTTGAAAACTATTATCAGATCTTTTTTTCTGCATTATTTATAACACGTTATGAAATTTAGTATAGACTGTTTTAGATTCATTCATTAGTTTCATTTGTTTTCCTCTGCTTGATAGAGCGGCACAACTATTGACTGTCCACAAGGTACCAATAGCGTGGTACAGTTTCATTTCCCAAATGACATGTTTATTTATTTTCGCACGAGTGTATGCATTGATAAAAGGGTCTTTATTGGAATTTTTTTTTTAAATCATGTCTCCGAGGATGAATCATTCGTTTGGAAAGGTCAGTCCTTGGCTTTGGCCTATTGCCGGTATAGAACTCAGTATATGCATGATATGTGTATCAGAACCCGCTTGTACAAAGCGTAATGTACTAGAATTATCAGTGATATAAATCGTGTGGACTCAATAAAAATAATGCCTATATCAACTATAATAAAGAGCCTTTGGGTCGGTTTTAGGTACATGTATGTAGATGTGTGAAGTCCCATCGATTACTGCAACTGCATTTTGTAAATCCTCCCACTGCACGGATCCACATTTTCAGGAATGGGGGGGGGGGGGGGGGTGGTGTTAAATTTGCAAAAGTTCTGAGGCATGTTTTCAGTAATTTTTACCATGTAAATATGCGCGCACGCTCCCAAATACCCATGTTCCATTCTAATTCAATCAGTTACTGAACGTTTAATAACATAAGTGTTGTTCAACATATTTAAGAACAAGAGACCCATGGGCCACATCGCTCACATGTGGAACGATACAAATGTAGGTATGATAAAATCAGCTTAATGGAGTCCTAATACAAGTTTTCTATACAATGTATAATAATACATTCGATCCTGTATAAATAAAAATGCATTTCCCCCTGGATGTTTTATTTTTTAATATCATTAGTCCCTTTTCTAACGGGATGATTTTATCGTAATACAACATTCTGAGCTTTGTATTTCTCAAAGGCATCCCAAACAATTGTTCATTTATAGGATATAAACCTACATCAAACTCTGAACTTGTGAGGCCCAAGAATCGTCCAGGGGCCAAAGTCTTAGGATCAATTCTCTGTAAATATCAAAATTCGGTGGCCACGCATAGTCACCGATTTTCTTCATATTTCGTATTTTGATACTTATTGGGGAATAAAGATGCAAGACAACCTTAACGGGTTGCTATGGGGAACGGTTGCCATGGTAACGGAAGCAAAAGATTGAAAAATGGCCATTTTAAGCTCTTTTGAACACAAATTGTAAGTGATTGCAGCAGTTTCAGCTATACAGAATAAAATAATCGCATACTAAATACTGTGAATTTTTGAATTATTGAATATTTTTCATGGGCAAATGAATAGTTTAATAGTGTTACCATGGTAACTAAACAGCATTTCAAAAATAACATTTTTTTCCTTTTATTCGAACATATATACATGTAGTTTCAAATGGAAAACAATTAAACTGTTGTTTTCCTTTGGCAACAAAGATAATATAACTGAAAATTGGAATTCGTTGCTATGGAAACAACAACTAAAAATCACAAAAATCTGCGTAATTTGAGATACTTTTGAAGACTTTTTACTCATACCTGGATCATGATACTTGAAAATAAATTGATCAGAATGACTAAACAAGTCTTCAACTTTAATGCAATATCAGTTGATGTTGTATTTAAGCAAAAGGAATGACCGTTGATATGACGTTTGTACAATTAGGAATTTTTGTATAATTTTCTTAAGTCCACATTTTTCCTTAGCAACGGCAGTTTTAGGATGCTGAATAATGCTTGAATATATATGATATGAAAATTTGGCATTTTTCTCACGAATAGCAACAAAAAATGGTTCTAAATTGTGTTTAAAACAAGCATTTTCGCTTGACAGAATCACTATGGTTTTCTTCATGTTTTCTTATTTTTAGCCTTGTTACCATAGCAACAAGTGTCAATATTTTATCTAGCATGTATATTTTAAATACAGCTGTAAATCTATGAGTTTGGTTCAATGATAACTTCTATGATATTTTAAAAATATGAAAAAATCATGTTTTGAAAATAATTTTCGGTTTCTATGGTAATATTCTTAAGATTTTGATTTGCCCACCAATGTTTTTCTATAATTTGAAAATTGGCCATATAGTTAATTCATTATATTTCATAACTTAGATAAGCTGAAATTACTTTCTATATTGCTTTGAAGTTGCTAAGATTTGCCATTTTTCTATCTTTGGTCTCCGTTACCATGGCAACGGTAGCCCTTAGTAACAAATTAATGGCATCTCGCTACTTATTACATCAATACGTATCATTGTATGCAATATTAAGAAAATTGGTGACTAGGCGTACCGGAACCTCTATATACAATTTTGATTTTTACATAGAATTGATCTTAACAATTTTAAATTATCATCTGGCTGATTAGTTTCTGAGAGGAAGATTTTTAAAGATTTACGCTATATATTCCTATGTAGAAATTCGACCCCCTTTGTGGCCCCACCCTACCCCTGGAGGTCATGATTTTCACAACTTTGAATCTACACTACCCGAGGGTGCTTCCACACAAGTTTCAGATTTCATGGCTGATTCTGAGAAGAAGATTTTTAAAGATTTACTCTTTATATTCCCTATGTAAAAATTCGAATCCCCCCTTCATTGTGGCCCCATCTTTGCCCCAGGGGTCATGATTTTCACGACTTTGAATTTACACTACCTGAGTATGCTTCCACACAAATTTCAGCTTTCCTGACCAAATGGCTCTTGGGAAGAAGATTTTTTAAAAACTCTCAACATTTTTCAATAATTCCTTATTAACTCCCCTTGAAAACAGGCGTGGTCCTTATTTTTCACAACTTTGAATTCCCTTTGTCTAAGGGTGCTTTGTGCCAAGTGTGGTTGAAATTGGCCCAGTAGTTCTTGAGAGGATGTCGAAAATATGAAAAGTTTACGGACAGACAGACGAGTGCCAGACAAAATGTGATCAGAAAAGCTCACTTAAGCTTTCAGCTCAGGTGAGCTTAAACTTATTTAAAGTATATTTTCGGCTATCTCTAGCAAAGATTCAAATAATTTTTTCGTAGCGCCGGAAAGAATTTATATGGATGCCATGCAGAGAGATGTAACACATCCCTCCCTAACAATGGGTGCCCAGGATCATTGAGTCGATTACTTCGAAAAATTTCTTGGAGTGACATTGATAAAACCACCAATAAATCTTAAAGCATGTCATGGAATCATCACCACGAGAGGAAGGTTTTAAAATAATAGCAAATACCGCCAAATTAACACTCAAATTAAAAGATATATTTAAGTTTTTGAAATTCTCTCTCTCTCTTTCTCTCGGTCTCTCTCTCTTTACATAATTGCGACTTATTCTGTAAAACTATGCGCAATGGGGAAACCATATGTTTTAACTGATTGAAAGAGGGGAGATTTGCGTGTTGATTGATATACAATCATACTTTCATTCCCAAGTCAAATCGTTCGGATAGATGAAGCGTCCGGATATCTGAAACGTGTCTATATTGGTGTCATTAATGATAATGTATTTGTTTATAATGGCCCCCGTTGATGATTCTGTTTTGTTTGCCGTTTGTATTTAATAGCGAGCTCTACCGGCAAGGCGTGTCTGAATAGAAAATTCAGACCAGTTACACATTCATTCAACGGATATTTTTTTGGCGTCAGTTACTTGGACCAGTAATGCCCTGTTTTTATCAGACAAGCACTTCCCTGTAAATATGGTTTTTCATTTCACGCTCTCACGAGAACAAGCAAGATAAAATAATTAAAGACTTTGTACAGGCATTGTAAAATATACTGCTGACACAACGTACACGGATAAATGTACATAAATCCATTACATAAGATTAACGGTGTTATCGCCCTTTAATAAAGGGACATATGGTCACGATCTTGGTCAAAATTATTTTTCCGATTTTAATGTTTACAATGTTTCATCAAGGCATTTTTAATTGACAACCAAAAGTTGAGTATCATTTGTTGAGTTTTAAGCGAGTTACAGAGATTACAATTCTTTGCTATGTAAACAAAACTTTTGTTCACATTTTGAATGTTAAACTGAAAGTTCCAGTTTTAGACCTAAAATGAATGTGTTAAACGTTAGAAACTGTTTATTTATGCTTAAAATGAATAAGAAGGTAGACAAATCTGCTTGAAAAAGATTTTTTACTGGTATATTGAACTTATGTAAACAAAAACAGGGCACGAGCCTTGTTTACATGACAAAGAGTTGTGAGCTTTGTATCTTGCTCGTAACTCTACGACTGACTCTCAAACTTCACTTGATCATTATAAATACATTCCTAAAGCATTGTAAATAATAAAAATATTAAAATTGAATTTGACCAAAATCGTGACCATGCCCCTTTAACCTCTGTATACTTTCAAATACAATCGAGTGACGTCACAATGTTTTTTTTTTTTTTTTTGCTTAAGAAATGAAGGTAATAATTTTTCTATTGATCGACGTATCAAAGAAAAAATTGACCGGAAAACTTTTTCATCAATGCGCTACTTTGATACGTCGATCAATAGAAAACTTATTATCTTCATTTCTTATCATTTAATTAAACATTTTTAAATCTTAAATTGTGAAGTGTCATTGATCAAAAATGTAAATAAAGTAAATGAAGCGGCGCGTATGAATACAAAACAACAACAGCAACAATATTCAAAATGGATGCGCCTTCAGCTGATGCAGAGCTATTTAATGAATTAAACACAAATAGTGAGTTAAAATCTGAATTAACTGAATTGAAATCGAAAGGAAAATACATGCGATAGCTTGTGATGTTATTCAATTTGCAGAAAGATTCGTTAAAACTGTTTTTCATGTGAAATCGCTGGAATATGCAACTGGGCAAAGCCATGCACGGAGAGGCGATCGTGGACGAAACTAGTTGATATGTCGATAAAGTATACATAAGCGACTTTTGTAAACGTTGTGGTAACTAGATAGCCAGTGATGTACTTAAATGGTATATCTACCGCTTGGAATGCACCGAAGGAGTTGACGCACTACGATAGCTTTGCTTTACGATGGTTATTCTGATGACCGATCATGTACGTGTGTAAATTTAAAACTCATCGTTACCAATTTGACAGTGTTACCGTGAAAGTGAATAGGCCTATATGTTCATTATAATTATTCCTTGAAAAAGAACAGCCAGCCTCGCTGTAAATGTTGATTGATCTCAAGCAGACAAAATCACGAGAAGACGCTCAATTTTCTATTTAGTGAATTAAGTAATGTGTATTGTTTATATTTGATGGTTAAACTTTTAATTTTTTATATTTATAAAGTTGTATTTTGTTTGCTGACAAGCATTGCAAATGGCGTCCTCACGTTATCGCGAGAATCAATGTAGAACTTTTGTGAACCAGATAAAGTATGTAATTGCAAGAATGTCATACCTTTTTAGGTAAATAAAACATAGTTTTCATTATCAGGAGGGAGTTTTTAAAGAGCCAGACGACACTAAACCGATGTGAACTCTGACGTCACAATCACGTTCGATAAGGGGAAATAACTCTAACTGTAATTACTTTAATCGAAATCTGAAATCCTCTCGATATATGACAGAAGCTAACAAATGAGGATATTTCCTCAGAGGTATGAAATAACTGTAACTTGCATTCATTTGAATGCTCACAGTTAATAGATTTTGAGAGGATTCCGGTGATTTCCGCAAATTTTGAGTATACCTGACCCTTGATTCTCGGGGAAGGTTTTACAAATTAAGACTATAACACTATAAAACCAAAACTGCCAAACAGAATTGGCTATACAATCATTTCTAAAAGGAAAAAACTATTCATTGAACATTATGTTAAAAGCTTTATTATTCAATGACACTGTATCCTAGATTAAAAATCATAAATCAATAAAAACTCGAAGTATTACATGTATATTGCATCGTAAAAATTATGAATAGTGAAAAGAAGATAAATTGTATTTTATTTGTATTCGAATTCATTATTTTTTTTGCATCATCTGTAAAACCACACTATTTTTAATTAATTGATTATATTGATACGTATAGTTAGTTAATCATAAGCTGCGCTCGTCCCAACGGTCGCACCGTAAAACATATTAGCAACACATTAGATTTGTCCGTTAATATAAACGTTTTTAAATAATAAAAACCCTCTTTATATTGTAATGATGTTGGGAAATTTTAACCGGACGATAATAGGAAGTAAATCTAGATAAATTCTTTGTGTTCAAGTATAAAATGTGATTATTTACTGCACGTTATGGTTTTATTTTTTTTCCTAGGCACGCCAATTTCAACGACTTAGTTATGATTTTTTTCTTTAAAAAGAAGTTTATTTCATTTATAAAATTAAGTTTCACTGGCTTGAATATTGAAAGATCCAACAATGCACCTCCAATTAGTTGACATGCTTTCATTTTGTTTTCTACCTGTACTTCCGGTTTTGACTTAATCTAACAAGGCATTCGTGAAACAATTCGTTTTAAATAACTTTGAATACGGTAGATACACTACAAAGCTATGTAAAATTTTCCAGTTTTTTTTTTTATTTAGTAAACACATTTTCTTTTAAAAGTGATGGCTCTTGACAGACGCACAGGTTAAAGTACCCAAGCCACGTGCAGTAAAGTATGACTAATCCTATCTGGCCAAGACTGTCGGTAATTTGAAAGTGATTTGGGAAGTCAAGGTGTTTAAACAAGCCGCTCATGAGGGTCTAACGCGTGAAAAGGTGTGAAACTCAATTGACAGATGCAATTTTGTAAAAAGTGCGGTATCATCAAATTTTACTGTCCGGTTAAATGAAGCAAGATTGATAGTAATGGACGCATTTGCAATTTAACCTCTGACTACCTTTTTCCCGAAAATGCTAAGCTTCCCGAAAAAAATGCCATGTTTCGTTTTGAAATTCATTTTCAATTTGAAACTGAAGGGCGCGCTTGATTTTCCAAAAAAGTGTACTCCGTGTACACTTGTAAATCGAATGCAGTTGTGTAGCGTTTTGGTGTACACCAGGTGTACACTTCTCTACACCGAGTCAGGGTCGAGTGTTGTTGGTTGTACATGTAGCACTGAAACCAATATGACGGACGAGTGATATTATTGGGTGCGCTTGAATTAGCTTAACTTGGTGTACACCAGTGTACACAGGTGTAAACATTTCGTATTGTATATCAAGTGCACCCAAATGGTGTAGTGAACATGGTGTAGGCAAGTTAAGATAAATATGGCGGAAAAGGATGCAGTTTTAACAGAGAATCTGATCTTCAGCGACAATCCGATGGGTTTTTTTTCTGATATAAATGCAAGAAAAATAATCACATTTTAAATGTAATGGCTTTCACACAAAAAACAACTTATATGCGACTTCTAATCCGTTATAGCGAGCGCAGAGCTGGCGAGCAAAGCGAGCTCTACCGGCAAGGCGTGTGTGAATAGAAAATTCGGACCAGTTGCACATTGATTCAACGGATTTTCTCAGACCAGTAATGCCCTGTTTTTATCGGACCAGCAGTTCCCTGTAAATATGGTTTCCCATTTCACACTCTCACGAGAACAAGATAAAAGACTATGTACATACATTGTAAATATACTGCTGACACAACGTAATTCCATAACATAAGACTAACGGAGTTATCGTCCTTTCGAGTGACGTCACAATGGATTTCTTACACATTGATCCGACAGAATTTTTCGGCGTCAGTAAATTTCGACCCACAATGCAATTCATCAATGGCGTTCGATCTCACTAGACTGGATGCCTTCTCGCGGGAATCAAAGTAAAACTTTTGAGAAACAAATAAATCGTGTAATTTCAAGAACATCATGCTTTTTAAGTAAACAAAACAGTATATTTTGCGTAGTTTTTTTTTCCAGGGTGTTTTCAAAGAGACAGGCGACACTTGACCGACGTGAACTTTGACGTCACAATAAGGGGAAATTACTCTAAGTAGTTATTGTAAATCTGCTGAAATATAAATACCAAAATCTTCTCAAAATCTTGCAGAGCAAACGAATGGGGACATTTCTTCAGAAATAGGAAACAATAATTGTAACTTACTCTCGTTTGGATGAATGCTCACATTTATTTTATTCACTATATTTACGGAAATTTCCAGGAACGTTTATTAAAAGGGCGCGTGGCAGCATCATTCAAAAAATCTTCACAAGCAAAAAGACAAAGAAATTCTCAAAATCAGGAAAATTCTAATTCGGGTGAGGAATGGAGAGTGCGTAGTATGCCTTTAAAAAAAATATTATTTATTTTTAAATGGGGGGGGGGGGGACTCTATGATAAGTCAATTTTTTATATGTAAGTTTAAGAAAAATGTCTGCTGCAAGAAAAGAGGAAATAAACTGCAATGAACATTGTATCTGAGATAAATTCTATTTATAAATAAATAAAAATTCTTATAAATTATGAATTATGAAAATTTACTGGAACAAAATAGGTATGTTTATTCTATTTTGCATTCAAATTCATTTACGTTACGTTGATTTATCATAATTCATTATTTGATCACATGCTGCGCTCGCCCCAACGATCGCACCGTAAAACATATTATTACTTAAAATCATTTGTCAAGTTTCCAATCATAACATTCGTCCGCCATAATTGGTTTCAGTGTATAGGTGTACACCTATACGCTACACCTCTGCATTTGATTTACAAAGGTGTACAGGGTGTACACCTTTTGGGAAAATCAAGCGCGCCCATTGGAAACTTGACAAATGATTTTAAATAATATAACGGATATAAGTTATCATTTGTTTGAAAGCATTAACTTTGAAATGTTATGGTCTATTTTATTGCCTTTATATCAGAAAAAGCCTCGGATTGTCGTTGAACATAAGATTCTCTTTTAAAATTACATCTTTTCTGTAATATTGATTCTAATTTTGCCTTCACCATGTACACTACACCATTTAAGTGTACTTACTATACAAGTTTAGCTTTTAGAAAAAAGCTTACCGTCTTTAGAGCAAACTCTAAACAGCAATAAATCATCAAAAAAATTCAATTCTTTTTTATATATTTACATTTAGAATATATTTCCCCTTATGTTTGCATTGGAAATCTGCGACGTTCATTTTTCTATGAATACACTTTGCTAATTCATGCGCCATGATCTTAAATATAAACGTCTCCACGTGTTTTGGGTATATTTATTTTTTAAGATTAAATGAAACGTTCAATCTTACGTAACCAAATTGATATGTACTTTTGAAAAACAGTCATTGATATATATCTATCCTTAATAAAGAAGATTTTTCTCCACGAAGTTTCTGGCACTATATTTTTTGTCGCGGAAGACAAATAAATAACATGTTTATATGGCTGTTCCATGTATGTTTTTATATCCCTGACATAGAGCGTAAATTATGGCTTAATAACGGCGATACACAATATTTCAACAAATAGACATCAGTATAAAAATATAAATATAAGCATTGAATGCTTACCGTCGTTAGAGCAAACTCAAAACAACAATAAATCATCAAAGAAAATTCAATTCTTTTTTATGTATTTGCATTCAGTATATATTTCCCCTTATGTTTGCATTGGAAATCTGCGACGTTCATTTTTCTATGAATACACTTTGCTAATTCATGCGCCATGATCTTAAATATAAACGTCTGTACGTGTTTTGGGTATATTTATTTTTTAAGATCAAATAAAACGTTCAATCTTACATAACCAAATTGATATGTACTTTTGAAAAACATATATATTGATCCTTAATAAAAAAGATTTTTCTCCACGAAGTTTCTGGCACTATATTTTTTGTCGCGGAAGACAAATAAATAACATGTTAATATGGCTGTTCCATGTATGTTTCATATCCCTGACAAAGAGCGTAAATAATGGCTTAATAGCGGCGATATACAATATTTCAACAAATAGACATCAGTATAAAAATATAAATATAAGCATTAAATGCTTATTTTTTGATGTCGTCGGTCCTATGACACACCAAGCAGTGCAGACAAATTGAATACCGCGCGTTAGCTAACGCTTGGTGTTTCATAGGACTGACGACACCCAAAAATAAGCATTCAATGATTAAATAAATGTCGCCTTCCTCTACATGCACAAGTCTATGGAACTTTTTATATGTGCCTTAAGCGTGCGTGCCTAAAATTGAAAAATGCATACCACTTGCTTGTTAGTTGAGATTTACTATAGTAGGGAAAAGAGATCTTAGGAAGGGTAGTACTATTTAAATAAAATCAAAGTTAATACCAAAACATTCCACAACATTCAGCATCTTGTTTTACTGATATAAGTTTAACCGTATCTTATATGCAAACTTGTTTACTGATATTAGCTATACCGTATCAATTTTTTCACAATTTTGTATTTGCATAAACAATACAAATAGAAAAGAGCAAAAAAATTAATAATATGATAGAATATCGTTTTCAACTAGTTGTACTGAAAAATTAAAGCCTGCATTTTTTCATATCAATTTTTATCATTTTTTCGTTTTCTCACTTTTTAAGATTTAAAATCTACGAAAACTGTTAAGTCGTACGTAAAATAGATCATCAAAAAATTATCTTCCTTGCGCAGAACAGTTTTTCAACCAATGAAATAAATGTAAATTTTCACATCATGTATTGTCTTCCAATCACAATGGAGAGGAATACTGTAAATTATTTCAACTCTTTATACCGTATTCAAAGAAAGACGGTAACAAAACAAAAATCAAAGTTTACACCTGTGTACACCCAGGTAAGCTAAAATAAGCGCGCCTTTATTTGCGCCATCAATACGTTTGAGATAAATTCGGCCCCTAGCGGGTAAACACAAACGTCTCGAAGATTCACACTGGACTAGTATGTATGTCCCGGCTTTTGTTTCGGTATATTAAAATGCATGATTAGGTATATCTCAGGCATGAAGCATGAAAGTGAGGGTGGGGACATTTATCAAAAATAGGGGAGGGCTTGGCTATTTTTAGCTGTTGCTAGAAAAGGGGGCACCCCTCTTTTTTTTCCGGTATATGTGTCTGAATTTTGAGCCAAGATTCAGCTTTAACTTTTATTTTTTTTAAAGAAAGATGTACATATAGACAACAAAATGATAAAATGCTTTCTTAAGTGATTCATTCAAATTATGAAGGTAGCGATCATTACAGGAAAAATATAATTTAACCCGCATGAATTACCAAAAAGAACATTTTTTTTGGGGGGGGGGGGGTTAGTTATACCTATCATGACCATGTACATAAATATGAATTAAAAAATCGAGTTTTGAACATTCTATATTGAGTATTTAAAAAAAGCGTGTTCTATATATTAATGTATGTAAAACAAAATAAAAATACTTTCAGCTATGTAAACTCATACAGTTGTACATCTAAAGTCTTAAAAGCTGACATAGCTTTGGACTGTAATATTGGATTATATTAGACAATCATTTATCATAATTTTTATTGGCTGATAGTACATCATGTGACGTTCGTCCGTTTTTTATAAAGACGAGAAGACATACAATTATATCATTTTATCTTAAACCATCAAAATATGTGTATCATTGTATTTGTCAACTGAAATGTATTCTTCAAAGTTCACATCACAGTCTGTACGTCCATTCATACAATTAAACATGTAAGTATCCTTATAACCACCTTTTCATCAAGTTTACCGTAGCGTTACTTAGATTGGACTTGCTTTAAAACACCTTAGCAAGACGTTACTGCAATTCCACCTCCATTGACGTCGCCTCGTTGAGTCAAAACTGAGAATTGAAAAACATCCGTTTTGACGAATACTTTTGTCATGATGTTTATTTGAAGTCGTCAACACAGGAAGAGGGAAGTTTTACCTTCATTACCATATTCACATCATTCCTGTTGTATTTGTTTATTCTTTATTTCGTACTATTCAAACTATTTGTTTCTGAGTTGTATTGTAAATTACAGTACACAAATAGTTTAATTACATTGGCGTTTATATTCATCAATTTCAGCTGTGTTGTTGTATCGCAGGCAGTGTGCAACGAGTGAGACAATTATTTATTAATGTTTATTCTACATGAATAATGGAACGGTGCCTTTTTTGTTGAAATTTAATATGCTTGTATAGATTTTTTGTTCTATTTTGTGTTTAGCACTCTCGATGGGTGTTGTATAGGCTACTTCAGGATTTCGGAGAACAACAGATGTGAGAGTAAGTTAAACAATTACATAATCTATAGGAAACAATTATAACCAAATAATTGTATTGATTCGGACGAATACATAAATCGACTATTGATGATTAAACCTTTAATTTAATCTATGTTTTACATTTTGAATTTAAGAATGTATGCTGGGATACATTGGACCCAATTGTTCTTACAAATGCCCTTTTCCGTTTTATGGAGAGAATTGTATGAACATGTGTAATTGCAGCAATAAGGCATGTGATGTGGCGACAGGCTGTAGAGCTTTCACAAATCTCAAAAATCTCACTATGGGTACGTGATTTTGAATTTCTATTAAAATATCTATTTAAAGTCAATTAATTTTAAATGCAATAATCTGATTACCCTGATTTGACGTTTGTTTCTGATAAGAATAAGTCTTACTTAAAAACATTTACTAGCAAAAAATGTTACAACTCATAATATGAAATATTTAGTTCAGGGAAATTTTTAGGAACAAGTAAGTCAATAATAGCAGCACTCAACTACTGAGCATTTGTTGCAATATACAATGAGTAATTAAAATGCAGTTTTATTTCCAAACATTTAATATACTCCATGACATAAACAGTTTCTAATGTAGAATTTTCATCGAGTTTGGGTCAATAGCGATAACGATATGGTGAAGTAGCAATGATGCGATGGTTTAATGGCGATGAAGCGATGCTCTATCGTGTCTTTTGTGCTCTATCGCCCATTCTCGTCGTAAAATCGCACGTTTGCTACATTGATATATATATATATTTCTTTAACGGATACGATAATAATATTTCTTCTTTGGAGGAATCATGGCATGAAGACAAGGTATGTCTGCATGCAGGAATTGAATGAATTGTCACAATAATTTAAAAAGGCTGATATTTACTCCGTGGGTAACAAAGTAACGATTCATAGTGTCAAGTTAAGTTCTACGTATGTGTGTGTGTATATATATATATATATATATATATATATATATATATATATATATATATATATATATATATATATATATATATATTATTATTATTATTATTCTCATCTTGAATCGATTGATAAACTATTGAAAAATCTTCTATTAAATTTGACAGCTCATTTTCTTTGGTTAGTCATACAAATAAGTTTTTCAACTGAATAACATATAATTCTAAAAGGAGTACATGAGCAGAGGGCCGACTTTTCAGTTTCTCTTGATGAAACAAAGACTTCTTCAGAAACCATGCATATTTATTGAATATTGCTTTCTAGTGTATTTTAGACAATTAAGATAATAATAAATATATTTTTTTTATTCAAGTTCTTGTTACAATTCAAGGTTTATTTTAAAATCAGTGATATAACGAAGCTGTTTCAGGGAGACGTTTTGTGTTGCTTAAGATTAATCGATCCAGATTGAGTTGATCTGAGTAAGTCGCTGCTTGACAAGAAGAATGTACCGGTATGTCAGCAATGGACTCAGCGCTGTTTACATAAATAAATGCAATGAATTCTATAAACAACATTTACTAGTTACATGTAGAATTATGTGTCTCGGAAACGGCCCTCATCACAGTCAGAATTTAAGGTGGGTAAAATTTATTGTAACACTAATTCGCTAAAATTTTGAGTCAAGATAGGAGCCTCATACCAGCGATGGTAAGTTATGCTAATAACTTATTTTTAAATTTCATTAAGCTTTTTTTTAACACTCATGTTAAGAAGTCAAAATAAATTGATCTAAGTAGGCTTAAATAACAAACAACTTGTACTTTTTTTTGTCAAAAGGACGAATTGCACTTAGCGGTTATCGATGTTCGGTGATGATTGTATCCTCATGAGTTGTCCTTAAAGGTGTTGTTAGTTGACGCAGATAGTCACAAAGACAGCTAATGTCCCGATGTGGCTGACTCTAACAACTCTAGAACTCTTCTTAATTTTTGGTTGGTTTCAGCCTGGTTTTAGCAATAGTGCCCAGTGTATACCGAGGCATCTCCAGCGATGGACGGTAATAGACATCCATCTTTGACCGGGACAAGTTTCCAATGGTTGCTCTTTGAATGCCTCCTTTATCTGTTTATCGTCTCTTAGCACTACCATTGAATCTGCCTTGTTCCATAGCTGTTTTAATGTTGCTCAAATCAAAAATTATTATGAATTAAATCAACAAAAACCCGTTTTCTATGCAAAAAAAGTCCTTATTTAAACGAAGGAGATCACAATGTAATTCAATGTAATGAAATTATATATATTTTACCCGAATTTTTCCTGAAATATATTAAATTGCCCTGACTTTATGAATGAAATTAAAGAAGTGTTTAGTTTTAAATGTATTGATTCAGAATGTGTTATTTTAAATGATGAGATAAAGCAGTGTATTTTTTTGTAACTGTTGTAGACATTGGAGTGGTTGCTTTTGATATTTTATTATATCTGAATGTATCAAAATGCATTGTAGTTTTTTTTCTTATCACGTTAAATAATAAATGCTCTATTGAACAAAGGTCATAACGAAACACTTTTTAAGTCAAACTGATGTATTTATTATGGAAATAATTTAATATATGTGCTAAAAATTGAAAGGAATAAAATGGGAAATAATACTTCTCCATGCTAGTATTAAACAAATATGCATAAAATTTATATGGACATACATGTATCATATCTTAGTTAAGTCACCTGACACTTATGTAGTGTAACTACCGTCTCCAGGGCCATTTAATAAGGATAAATAACAGTCATGGCACATGATTACAATACAATCGTGTGTATTGTTTTTTTTTTTTCATGACATTGCATGTCGGTAATTTTCCGAACGTCCAATCATGAACTTAAAACCTGTATATGTCTATAATATATAGCTTCTACATCGTTCCCAGGACAAACCCAGTAGTTGCAAAAACAAATATTGTTAAGATAGGAGGACACAATTAAACCATTTCATCGTCATACATTTTGTACAAATACACGGCACAGATTGGAACTTTTCGCTCTTAATGCTAGCTTGACTGTTCATTTTTTCATTTTGTGATTTCGCTCAAGATTAGTTAGTTATTAAACTGCATCTAAGACCCGATTCCATTGTGTCTATTTCATAATGGAATAAGAGAGACGTTTGATACGGATGAAAATACATATTTTAAATATAATCAATGTATAAGCATCTTTTATTACACTTTATTTAAATATTATTTAAAAAAGTTGTACATGATATCAAAGCCCAAACGTAACTAATTCAACCAAACACTTACATATCAGTGTTTTTATCGACTGATCTACATCGACTACAAATATGTGGAGGGTAAATTATGAAAAGCTACATGTAGGGTTAATAATGTTAATTTTAAGAGGAAAGATCACAAAGTTTGGTTATTCCAAACCTCTTTATATATGCGTTAGCTCTCTCTCTCTCTCTCTCTCTCTCTCTCTCTCTCTCTCTCTCTCATAACTCACCCCTCATTCACTGAACAAATTGTAATAAAATGTAAATCGAATCTAAATAAAAAGTTAATTATTAACATATTTTGTAGATGCTTATTTGAGGTTAGTCAATATAGGAAAAAGGAGGGTTTTTTTTCATTACCGCATCCATTACAATTTGATTCTTCTAATCTGACTGTATCAGTGATACATTGGTATCGAAAATACAACATTTCGACTAATAATTGGCTTCTTTGCAGTTCAGTCTGTATTTACTGTCTCTTTAGTCATCTATTATTTTGCATTTGTTGTTGATTCCCAAGGCCTGTGTAATGATTAAGACATTTATTCATTGTTTTTTATTCATTTACAAATAGTTTCATGATGTTGTTGTTAAATATGCTTTTTTTTAAAAATAAATTTGTTTTCTTTTCATGTTTAGGACAATGGATGGCTGCTTGTACAGATTATTATTACAGTAGTTTTGAAAACAACAATTGCCAGAACAAGCAATTTTTTAAATAAGGGCCTGATTTAGCCAACGGACAATTATTTTCAAACCTAATTTTGTTTCTATTTCTTCTAGAATGTCTGCCAGGATATTGTAAAGCTATCGTCTTCTTATTCACATTTATTCTATTTATAGCGTGATCGTATAAGTTTTACAAATGTTACAAACTCAATTCTAACAGCAAAAGTCTGATCTCAAATTCCAAATCTAAATCAAAATTTGTCTAAAAACATTTTACAGGAGTCTTATATATATCTTTTTTACTTATGACCGACAGTTTTGATTGGTTCTGTCCACCTGTGATGATCATGAATGAACATTTAGAGCTTAAATTCCGAAGTTATATTCTACTTAACAAATCTGTCAAATTTTCCATCATAGAGTATTGGGACGCGGGTTCTGAGCCTCCCGTATGGTTATGAGACATGGCTTACGTGAAAGGTCATATATAGAAAAATACAGGAGTACATGGTTTTAAAGGTTACAAACTAAGATTATATAACGTATGCAATACACGACTAAGTATATAATATCAGAGATATCAATGCAGACACAGGTTCGCCAAGTATGACAACTTGTTTATAAACTCTACATTTGAATATTATTGTGCCCGCATCCTGCACCTGGTTGCAAAACATCATTTAGGACAACTGCGCAATGTAATTTAGCTGTGCTTACAAAAACCATTGTTAGGTCATAACGTTTTTTCTTTCCCTCTGTATTAAATCAACGATTGTGTATTATATTGGTATCAAAGCATTCATGACTTTATATTGGACTCAACTGTACAAAAAATGTCCTTATCTGTCATACTGCAAGATTTGTCAGGAATACAACTTCACCGGTGATATGCTTTAAAATTTCAATTTCAGGTATGCTTGTTTTTCACACAATCGTTGCAGTGCCGTTATACAGCATTATTGTTAGATAATAGCATTTACGTAATCATTGTGTATTTTCTGCTGCAATTGCATATATAAATAAATCTTTCTGTTCGTCCGAATTATATCGTGGGGTTATTAGTGCTACCTTTTAGTGCTATCTTTGATTATGACATCATCAATAACGGTATTTATATTACGTGCCGAAGATACGTCACGCGGCTATGTTAAGGCTGCCCGAATTGATGTGTAGAAAGTCACTTGTCTGAACTTCATACGATATGACGTCATAATTAACTTTGACGTCACGATCTGCATTCCTTTCGATAGTTCTCAGGGAATGTATCGTAACGAAATAAGTGAATTTAACTGAATATTATAAAACCGCGTGATTCCTTTACATAGAAGCTGTTTTAAATACTAGTAATACTATATTTAATTTTATCATTAACTTAGTATTAAAAAAATCGGCAGTTTTAAAGCCTCGTATTAGGTAAATGACTATTTATAAACTAATGGTTTGGAGACTCGCCCTGCTAAGTGTAAACTAATGAATGGATATATTTTTATGCATGTAAAAAACAGCCTGGCACAAGTGAAAGATCAATACAATCTTTGTATTTTTTGCGTGAAACTGGTAGAGAAAATAAGTACCAATGTGAATCATGCTGGGGGAAACCTACGAATTTACCCAATGTTGTGTAATTCGAGCTTAAAAAGTAAAAATGTGCCTAATTTCGATGATGGGGCGAAATGTTTTGACAATATTTCAAATAAACGAAATATTTATATGAACCCCCAGCAAGAACTGCAAAATACATTACTTATCGAAGGATTTTTAATTAAAATATATTTGATTTAATGTCATTTATCACTTGCACCAATGCGATTTATATAGATCATACGTTGTGTTAGGATACACACGTCACGTGCTTAAGAACAACATATGACGTCACAAAAATGCATCAAATATATTGTTGGATATCGCTGTTTATTAATGTAACAAAGATTTAAAGAAAATCGCCCGGTTAAAGTGTTTATTTGATAATTAAAACAGTATCGTTTTCCGATATAAATTTAGCTTCGGACAGCCTTAACATAGCTGCGCATGCACTTACACATTTTTGTTTGTAAACAGCTGATGCAAGTATTTGATTTGATTTGAGCAGTGGATATTTGACGATATTAGAAAGGATTCGCTACATGCAAATGATAAGGCTGTTTTCTTGACGTTATTTGTGATTTAGAAGTAAGTGCAAAAATTGTGATTTTTCTTAAAATTTCAGGATTAGGCAGGCTCCGATCAAATATACGATTATAGCAGACGGTCAAAAACTGCACGTAAGAATTGTTGGGCATTCTTACATCCGTCGCTTAGGGGAATTCATCAATATTAACGAACACTATAAAAACCTACTGTTGAATGAGTCCAAATATTATGTAGACTTTGAATCTCGAGGAGGTATGACATTTAAACGTCTAGCTAATTATATAATTGCCCAGGATTCACTAATTTCCCCAAACCACCACCGAATGTTTGTTTTATTCAAATGGGCGGCAACGACCTATGCAAAAGACCACCGGGAAAAGTAACGGGCATTCTCTCATATGCGAAGTTCCTACATGACGGGGTTGGAAGACGGCATGTGATAGTTGACCAGCTTCTGCTGCGTCAGCCTTGGGCGACTCGACCAGGTTACAACGACGACGTCGTAACAGTTAACACCACACTAAAGAAAGAAACGGCTTCGCTGGAAAATATCCATTTTTGGTCTCATAGGGGCTTTTGGTCGGACCAGTCCTACCTGGGACGTGAAGGTGTGCACATCGATGGTAACTCAAGGCATATGAAAAAATACCTGCACAGCATACGCTTTGCGGCCCTTCATCATTCCAGATAGGCCAGTGTTATTATTTTCTAGCTTTTATTGGTTTTAATTGGTCCAAAAAAATAGTTTGGCAAACGTTGATATTTATTTGAATATATACTTTATATATCTTTGTAATCTCAGTATAAAGCTATTGAGCTAAAGGTACTATATGTATATAGATAGGATGAAAAAGGTATAGAGGCAAAATACACATCATGCCTATGTAGCTATTATAATTTTATATATACTGTGTATATATATATTAGATGGCGTAGGGAGCTATTAAACTACACGTATATCAAGCTCATTACATGTTATATGGTCTCAATATATTTCATATAGCATATTTATGTGTTGCTGCTAATATCTGTTTATTAATACATCTAAAATGAAAAAGTAATGTACCTTATTTAAGATGTAATAGAAGCAAGTTAGACATAGTTACATACATACTGTATTTGTATGGTACAGCTTAAATTTTGCACATATACTAATTGGTATTCACATACAGATTAGTAGTCACAAATTGGTTACATGGTAGTATGCATTTGTTGTAGTCTCACACAGAGTAGTGTGTAGTTGTAGTCACACTTAAAGTGTATATTTTGTTGTATCACACACAGAGTAGTGTGATGTTGTTTTGGTCACATGCAGAGTAGTGTGCATTTTATTGAAGTCGGAGAAGTGTGCATTTGTTGGGTCTCATGCAGATTAGTGTGCATTTCTTATAGTCAGGAATATGCACTTATATTTACTGTATTCACACACAAGATAATGTGCATTTCACATGCAGAGTAGTGTGCATTTGTTCTGGTCACTTGCAGAGTAGTAAGTATAATTATTAGTCACTAGTGAGTAGTGTGCATTAGTTCTTCTCACACACACAGTTGTTCGTAGTCATTATAGTCACAGGCAGAGTTCTGCACGCCAATTATTGTTGCATCCATAGAAGTGTGCAGTAGTAGTAGTCACATGTTGTGTATTTCCTTAAGCCGGTATATTTTGTATATATACAGCAGAGCCTGCATACTGAATGTTAGTAGCTGCAAGCATATTTTGTATGTAACTCATGTCTTCCTACTACTTTAACATATTGAGTATATTTTTGCAGAAATCATGCCCAGAAGAAAGGCACCAAAACAAGTGGAGTACCAGAATGTCCAGACTGCTCCGGTTAAGAAAACAAAGCAGATGACCATGCCAACAATATATTACCAGAAGCTTGCTTCTGAAATAATCAAACAACAAGGAACAAGTCAACTCACAGACCATAGTTATCTACCACCGAATGATACCCCCGAGATTCCAGCAATACTAACCATAATATGGAAAACAACCCAACAGTAATAGCTCCTGTCTTGCCATGTACTCCATTAGAAAATGACCAGGCTGTTCATTAAACCCAGGGAACATCATCAGAGTCCATTTCTCAACTGGTTGGCAGGATCTTTAAAGGTGAGCCAGTAGGCACAGCACCCAATCATAGTACCGGCAGTAATTGTATTTCTATCACTAATGGTATTCCTCTTGGTGCAGCTGTCTCAAGTAAAATTAAAACTAAAATTTGGTCAAATAAATTTGTAGATCTACGTTGTCTGTTATCGCACCAAGAGGAAGACCCAGTGACCTTGTTGACTACACCTGGTGTTATTAATCTATAGCATTGTCAAAAATCAAAGTATCAAAGGACTGATGCATTTCTTGTGTTTATATGCAATGTATTACAAAAGAACCCCAATGAGGCTCCCCACTTACTAAAATATATGTCATTTGTTAGGGAGCTACAAAAACTTCATTGTGATTTATCATGTAGAGTATACGATGAATCTTTCAGGAAATTGAAGGAAACAGTTAATATTCTTTGGCAAAAGCCAGTAGAAGAATTTCGGGGTAAGGCTATAGCACTATCTTCAAAACAGTCATATGGGCAGCCCATTCGAGGAAAACAGGTTGGGGAACTAGTGGGGTTAGATTCTGCTATGCCTATAATCAAGGAAACAAATGTAAAACAACCCCGTGCCAGTTTACACACTTATGCCAATCCTGTAGGAGACAACATCCAAAATTCAAATGCAAATCTCTTGAAAATTCTGAACGTGACAGAAATCCCAACCCCAGTAAATTCAGCCAAGCTAACTTAACAACTATTTGGATATGATGATGATCTGAGAAATTACTTAGTAAAAGGTTTTACTTCTGGATTTCGGTTGAGTTGCATATCTACCCCTACTGCCTCTTTTCCCAAAAATCATGGTTCAGCATTAAACCACCCAGATATTATACAAGCTCATGTAAAAAAGAGCCTTGAGCTTGGTCGTATAGCAGGTTGCTTTCCCCATCCCCCATTCAATTCATGTGTGTCAACCCCATTGGGTGTTGTACCAAAATCAGAAACTGGTAAATTTCAAATAATTCATGACCTCTCATACACAGAATCTAATTCAGTCAACACGTATATTCCAAAAGAGAACTCAGTAGTTCAGTATGACTGTGATTAAGTTGAATTCAGTTTATTTTAGCTTTGAATTTTTTTGTGTAAATAGTGGACTTTTTGGACTAAGTTGTGTTCCATATATCCAATCGAGAGTGTTCGGTATTAGGGTTTTTTTTAGTATAACCGGTTTGGTGAGTTAGAGTCGTAGCTGCTTGTCAAGTGTGCGGCCACGTTAGTAAAGGATGACTGCACTTAAGGGCATGCGATATTTGCGAGAAAATAAACTTTTAAAACAAGAATTGTTCTTTCAATTACAGAAATGGTCAACTTTACGTAATTGCGTTAAATAAAAGTATGTTGTTACCAAGTACGAATTTGTTTTCATAGGCGGGGGTCATCGCGATTTCTTGAATCTCCATACGATAATGAGGACGCCCACTTTTAAACCGACTTCATACATAGTCAGCGCATGTTTGTCTATTGTTCTCCGTTTAACAGTAGTTGTATATTTGCATTATCAAAGTTATGTCAAAGGGAGATTAATAGACAAACATGCGCTCATGGTTTAAATGAGAAAGACTGCTTTTTTTTACTTTCGCTTTCCCTGTTGTAACCAAGGATTGATGTTGAATATTATAATTCACCACGTGATTTCTCACCTCATGTATCTTTGTGAATACAAAATCATATCACCTGACGTGTAGTAGCATGTTATGTGCTAACTAGGACAATGTTTTCGAACACGTTAAGTTGTCAATCATTGATTTAAAGTCGTCTGTACTTACATGGGCGTGGTCTAATTGTTGAAACCATAGTACCGGCAAATAGTATACTTGTACCTTATAGAATATATTGGGTTATGGTGAAAGAGTGATCACATACATTTTTATACATGACTTTGTTATTCATGCTAGTCTAATTTTAGTACCATTCTGATAATGTCAGCTCCACCTCTCATGCATATTAATATCAATCTTATGTTTCATCAAGGGCAGATAAGCAAAAATTCTCCTTTTTTCGAAAGTTGTAAGGAGAAAAACATAGAATGAGCTAATTGTATCATAGTTTTAAATCTTAATTCATGTTGGAAATTGACTAGACTCTTTATAAAATTCAACAAAAGTGATATTAAGAAATAAACGCATTAGAAGCGACCAAAAAGGGCCCAAAACCCGGCGCTAAGTGCAGTCATCCTTTGTCCTCCAGTTTGTAAATTTTGGCGAAATCCATAAGTTAGTCTGGTAGATTGGTAGCCAGGATTACTGTGAATCTGTTTGGGCATTTGCTTTTCTCTAGCCGGTAAGTTTTTGTATATATTTTGTCAGTTTCATGGAATATTTACGGGGGTGTGGTCGTTTGTTATTTTCGTTGTATAAGTGAATATTATAGTATGTCTATAGGTTTTAGAATAGGTAATTATTGTTTCAGTGCAGGGAGAGTTTTATCGTTAAACGAGGTGTGTCAATGGTGAACTGAAGGCTTAGCGTAGCATACGTGTATGTGGGGCAGGACCGAGAAACATAAACGGAGCAGGGTATGACGCAAGTGGGACGCACGGGAGCTCGTATTTAATGAACGTTTGTGGCCAGGAGGCCCTAATTGAATAGTCTTCCAGTGAGAGACCTTCGAGTCCGGGACTGGAGACGTGACATTTCATTTACGTGTTGTGGGTGCTATGGAGGCCCAGTGGTGACTATTTTAGGTTAGCTGTTGCAATTATAAAAAACCAAACTTTCAATTCTATTTAATGATTAAAGCTGACATGAATTCATAAATACGCATTATTTCCCTTTTATCTTGGACTACCGCCATATTAGTTGTCGATTTCTATTGTTCTGCTCATCGCTACACACCCCCTATATAAGGCCGATAGCACTATTCATGCCTCACCGCATTCAGGTATTTCTTCACCCGAAAACGTTACATAGGACGAAAAGACTCGTAGATACGCGTTTTGAACAAAAATATTATGACAATCACTGCACTGGTAAGGAATATCCAAAGAAAAACGAAACAAGGCAGACTGAACTCCTAGGAACACAAATTTCAAAATCCTTGATAAATGTAGACCGTTTTCCTGTGTAAGTTATAACATCGCACATGCGCAAATTACAAACTGTGGTCGACCAAGCAATGTCAATTATCGTATGGATTTTAGAAACGGAGTGTTTTTGTAGAAACCTATGGAAACGATGTTATGTTGTTACTTTCTTGGATTTACTATCATTTATCTACTTGGATGTAGTGCCGCTGGGGTCTTCAAAAAGAAGCAGACGTTATGCATTCTGTATGAACGACACACGTGTTCGATGTACATGCGAAGTAAGGCAGCACTATCTGTGCAAAGTTATACGGATACGGATACCTTGGAAATTCTTTCAAAGAATAAATAAATTTTGTGTTTTATTGATTGTAGTTTCCTTTATTCTTTTTTACAAACATTTTACTACGATGTGTAGTTCATGCATTTAGAGGTCCGTGCAACCTGAATTCCTTGATCGGAAAGCAACCGAACGTATCTTTCTCGACCGGTATATATACCCCAGTGGCAGTAAAGGAGCGATCGAAACTAATATGGCGACCAAATGCTTTTATGAATTCATGTCATCTTTAAATAAGCTAGTGATAACAGTTGATTGCTCAATTACAGATAACATTCCGATTTACTTTTCCTGTGAAATTAAGATAACAGTATTGGTAATTTTGATTTGTTGCTTTATTCCTTTACATACTGTTATAGCTATATTTAGCTGATGTTAAAAGCATTTATTCGTTTCATATAGATACTGACAATTGAATGTGTTAAAAATTTATTCCTTATTATATATCATTGTAAGTGTTGTTTGATTTAATACTTAAAGTTATATTTTCTTTCTTAGTGAGAGTGAGGGTGTGTGTTTGTGAGTGTGAATATCTTCATATTCTATTTTTTAAATTTCTTACAATGACTCTATTGATTGGATAATAAATTTGGTTCAGAATCATGGAACTCACTGTTTGATGGCAAAAACTGATATAGAAGATGCCTTCCGAATCATTCCAATCTGTCCCTTTGATTATCATTTATTGGGATTTTCTTGGGAATGACAGTTTTACTTTGCCAAATGTTTACCAATGGGTGCCAGTAGTTCTTGTCAGATTTTTGAAAAATTTAGCGTGGCATTACAGTGGATCATGCAATCTAAATACAGGACTGGGGGTATGTCACATATGATTGATGATTTCTTTTTATTGGTACTGCAAATTCTATGAGTTGTAAAACGACTTGACAAATTTTCTCTTTCTTTGCAAAACCATTGGAGTTCCAATCAATCTAGCAGGCTTGGTGATTCAGCGAGAGGATATTTTATTTGAATTCAACCAGACAAATTCTCTTGATGCAGTCTTAATTGACATGAAACATTTTAAAACAAACAAAACAAAAGATATCTGTTAAGTCCACTTGAAGGTCCAAAAGAGAAGACTATGTGTCCAGTTCACACCTTGTATGAATATTTGCAAATATTTGGTCATCAAACTGGTCCTCTTTACCAGTTTTTTGAAGGAAAACCAGTTGCATATACTTTTGTATCCAAAAATCTCCAAAACACTATCTCATTCATTAGTCTCAATCCAGCTTTATATAAGGGTCATAGATTCCGGATTGGAGCAGTTACACATGCTGCAAAACTAGGTTGCTCTAAAAACTGTATACATCCATTCCCCATGACAAATTAAAATCTAGACTTTTTGATATCATCGACAGTTGTTTCTTCAATAAAAATGGAGGTCTTAAAAATGCTTACCTTGTCATTGGAAATCTAAAAAATTATTTTGTTAAAAACCATTCTGATTGCACACACAAGTACTCTGAAGTTGACATTAAAAAAGATGCTTGAGTTTCTGATAGACAACATCTATGTAGTTTTTGGAAATCAAGTCTTCCAACAATCTGTTGGAATTCCCATGGGTACCATTTGTGCCCCATTGTTAGCAGACCTATTTTTGTATTCTTATGAAGCAGAATTTATTCAAAAACTTGTACGTGAAAAAAATAAATCACTCGCTGTGGCCTTCAACTCAGCATTCCGGTATATCGACGACGTATTATCAATTAACAATTGTGATTTCCATACTAACGTCGACTCGATATATCCCAGTGAACTTGAAATAAAAGATACCACAGATACTGCGTCATCTGTTTCATATTTGGATATTTTACTGGAAATGGACGTTGATGGTAACCTAACAACAAACTTTATGATAAACGCGATGACTTCAATTTTTCTATAGTCAACTTTCCTTACCTATCTAGAATACCTCCTGCATATGGTGTTTTTGTTTCTCAGTTAATTCGATACGCAAGGGCATGCTCTTCGTATGAACAGTTTCTAAGACGAGGAAAGCTACTGACAAACAAGCTGATAAAACAGGACTATTAACAGTCTCGTTTGAAGTCATCTTTTCGTTCTATGGTCGATACAACGACCTTGTCATCAAATACAATCTTCCACTGGGTCGCATGCTGACTGACGTTTTTCATACTGATTGTTAGACCATAATTAATCACCCAATTGTCTACGGACTTTTCCGTCTTTTCCCGATTACGACAAAGAGTACACGGCGGGTGTGACCGGTCAGCAGAGGATGCTCACTCTTCCTAGGCACTTAATCCTACCTCCATCTCTTTGGAGGTCCGTGTTGCTCTGCTTTGAATTTGTATTTCGTTTTATGGATTTTTGAGATGGTTGAAGGATTGTTATTGTCATTTTTTCATACAAAAGATGGGTCGATGGAACTCAGATGCTATTCGAAGATACATTCGTCTTGACAGTTTTGAAATGTAATCATCTTCTCCTTTTCGGATATTCATAACAATTTATGATTAATGATGAATTACAGGTCAAAATTCAATTGCTGTTCTTTATCAAACGAAAATAACTTTACTGTTTGTGTTATATTTTAATAGCAATTATTAATTATTCTATAAGGTCATATGTAAACTGCTGTGAGATTGTTCTGCATTGTAAAAAATATCACACAGGTCAGAAGTTAACTGCTGTGTGAATATTTGGACAGTACACAGGTCGGAAGTCAACCCCTGTGTTTTAAGACCTTTTATGATAATTATTAAAGGTAAACATTATTGTTTCTATTGATTTGCTGAGGATATGTGATTTTTTTTTTTATACATCTAGTTCGATCATCTTGCTTAATTAAACTCCATAGTTCCCAATTTTTAGCTGTGCCTACTGATTCTCATGTATACATAAATATATATATATATATATATATATATATATATATATATATATATATATATATATATATATATATATATATATATATATACACATATAAACACATTTCCAGCTTGAATTTCAAAACATAAATTTATAATAGGTGTATGTATTCCAAATTATAGATTTATCAGACAATTTAGGAAACAGATATAATTTTTCCTAACATACTTGTATCAATTCTGCACTAATTTGTAGGTTGACAATCCTAATTTGGCTTGCCAACTCTTGTTGGCGTTGTGTGGGTTTTTTGCAAACATGTGTTTGCTTTTTGTGGGCAATTTTTAATTTTAAACGCCAACAATTTTTGTGGTCAAAATGTATTACATAATACAGCATTATTGTTAGATAATAGCCTTTATGTAATCATTTTGTATTTTCTGCTGCAATTGGATATATAAATAACTCTTTCTGTTTGTCCGAATTATATAGCGGGGTTATTAGTGCTACCATTTAGTGCTATCTTTGATTATGACGTCATCAATAACGGTAATTGTAGCACGTGCCGGAGATACGTCACTTACAATTTTTTTTTAAACAGCTACTGCAAGTATTTGCCCACCCTCCTTCCCCAACAATTACCTAAATATCGCTATTCTTTATGTAAGTTGTGAGGAACTTGTTAACACCAGTTTCTAATTAATGTTGAAATATTTTAAAGTTGTTGGCAATTTATTAATTTTGAACGCCAAGTATTTTTGTGGTATAATGTATTATATGTATTACAGTCCGGTCTCTTGTTGATCAGATTACAATCATTGAATTATTATCAGGAGAGATCATTATACTCCTGTATTGTAAGAGAATATAATATTATTATAATATTATTTTTGTGATCTCCCTTTTTTGCATTATTGATTATATAGATACATATATAATGAATATATATATATATATATATATATATATATATATATATATATATATATATATATATATATATATATAGTATATATATATATATATATATATATATATATATATATATATATATATATATATATATATATATATATATATATTTATCTCATACGTGTGGTTAATACTACCCGTGTGATAAACCTTTGCTTTATCAAACGGGTGATGCTTTATCAAACACTTCCGGTCCGAACTATTTTTGACACAGCCCCTCGCTTCAACGCTTCAGTGACCTATTTTTGAAGATTTGTTACTTTTTCAACATAACTATATCTACTACCAAAGATTGATATCAAATGGATTTTGTCAAAGATTTAAAATACAAATATGAGTTATGCAAAGTTATACATAACCGTAACCAAAGACCTTTTTATTGCTTGTGAAGATTTTTGATAAGTTTAGCCCACCCCCTCCCTCCCACTTTCAATTTGTTTTCGACGGCACTGTGTAGTTGATAAAATTGCAAATCACGTTAGCTATCAAGTTCATCCTGACGACGCGATGAAAACAGACCGCTTTGGCTGTGTTATATACAAGAACTTACCGAAATAATGTTTCTTAAGACTTTTATTCCACCAGCAGTAAGCATCCTTATTCACTATTTCAATTTCGAATCATTAGGCTGGTGTTGTTTTATAAAACATCAACAACTGTTCCTCGTTCGAATCAATTCAAACTAACGAGCATTCGCAACTTTGTGCATGTCAACAAACTTGATTATTCAAGTCTTCTGATCAGTATTTCCATTTAACCAAAATATTAAGTTCTAAGAAAAATATTTGGAGCTACAAAATTATTTCAAGATTTATTTCAGTGAAACTTTACACTAAAAAGTTGGATTTATCTTCGAAATGACGTACTAAATTGTATTGCGCAAAGTCACAACAACCGCATAACACAACGTTGCATCATCGTATTTTATCAATTCGGGTCATGAAGGGACTGTCTCAAAAGCTTCATAATATAAATCAAATTGTATGAGATAAATAGAACATCTATAATAGTGTGATTTTATATTTGCTTTATCCAACTCGTTGAAATGGTTATATTCGCTCGGCAAGCCTCGCGAATATATACACCATTTCAACTCGTTGGATAAAGCAAATATAAAATCACACAATATAGATATCCCCTCTCTCTCTCTCTCTCTCTCTCTCTCTCTCTCTCTCTCTCTCTCTCTATATATATATATATATATATATAACCTTTCTATGTTAATTAAATAATTGACATTTCACATAACTTTGTGTTTGTGCTGTTTAATGTTGAGCAATGTAATAATTAGGCTATTTTATTTAAAATTCTGAGGTATTAAATTTCACATCAAAATGTATAACATAAATAGGTATGGATCATAATTTGATGCCAACGACCTTGATAACGACAGATGCAAAGTAAGTTGAAATCATGCAAACTACATGTTTAAAAACATCAAACATAAGATAAAAACAAAAATAAACATTATCAATCATTCGCATTAATATCTGTAAAAATAACATTTTATGTTCCATAAAATGTTTTATATACAAACTTTCTTCGCTGATTAGCTATTTAATTTTTCAAATCTTCCGATTTCTGGTTATTGTATCTATTATCTTCAAGTTCTTTTTAATCGGGATCGAACTTTCAAAATCTAAAACCTTTGCCGCTCTATTTAGTTTTTTAACACGAGGTTCAAAATTAATGCATGCAGTGAAATAAGAAAGTAAGTCTAAATATTGATATCTTCAATTAACATGGTAGGGGTGGATCCCGAATCAACAAAAAACACAGGTATGTCTTCTCGGACATTCATATATAAGAAGGCTGGCTGAACTTATGACCGTTAACCCGAATTTGCAAATCCTAAATCTAGACGGTTTGTGCCAGAGGAGGTTTACGAACATTCGACCTGCACCGAATGATAAGGCACGTTACAGGGACTCTCAATATGTTTTTTTTATACAAATAGGTGGCACTGACATTGGTTTTATTCCAAATAAGCAAATTGTAACCAACATTGTTTCCTTCGCTGAGTACCTGATATACGGCCTCGGGACAAGAGTGGTGATCCTCGGTCAGCTTCTTCGAAGGGATCCTTCCGTGAGTCCCCCGGAATACAACGATAGCGTGACTGAAATTAATGGTCTCTTAACACAAAAACACAGACATTGAGCAACATATTCTACTGGAGACACAGAGGAGTTTGGATGGATATTTCTCACCTAGGCAGAGATGGCGTGCACCTCGCCAACCCTCCGCTAAGAAGCCTGAAGCCTGGGGATCCCCCCTCGCCAATGAAAAAAATATTGGTAAATCATGCGGTTATTGTGCATTCTCCTAGATAAGTATCACTGTATCAATATTAGATGGCAACTGGGTTAGTTTATTTCAAATTATTAAGTATGGAAATGCATTTATAACGGCCTATTGACAATTAGTGTATAATTAAGGCATATCAAGTTATGCCATGTATGTTATTTACATGGGTCAATTGAGTCATGTTGTCTGAGCATCATTAATTTTACACGTTGCACAGTGTTAGGCAACAAGTTGTTTTCCTTTCACCTTCCAAGACTCCTTAGAACATGTCAGGAAGTCTGTTTATTCATTTAAAATGGTTGCCTAAATAATGTTGATGATCTTGCATCTGTGCTTGATCTTGAGTTATGATCATATTTTGTGCGGCAGCAAGTTTATTTATTTGAACTTCCTGAATCCTTGTCTCTGTGTTGGGATCCAGGAAGTATGTTTAGAGAGAGATCCACTCGTCGTGCGTCTACAAATACCAGTAGTCAGACCATTGCAGATCCGAGTACATCCATACAACCTGTTAGCCAAATCAATAGAGATTTAAATCCAACCACACAACCAGTAAGCAGTGCCAGCAACCCTCTCATCGACTATGACCAGTTGGCATCAGCCATCCTCAAGCAACAACAGCAAGCAATGCCGTCTACAAGGAGCCCCCTATTGCTGATACACAACTGCAGGCTTCATCAAGTAGCAATAGTTCTATTGATTTGAATAATGCTAATCTACTCAACAACCTTCAACAGCTAATTTCAGGTGAGTCGCTGGCAGATATAGGTTCTAACACTTACTTTCCTCATCCTGTCCCACTGACAATTGCAGATGGCATACCTCTTGGGTCAACAGTTCCGGTCCGTGTCAAAAACAAAATTCGGAATGATCAATTCATTGATCTCAAATGTTTGCTGTCAAATTTCAAACAAGAAGATTTGTCGATCAAAATAGAGAATAATTCAATTTAATTTAATCTCAGCCCTTCAAACAGTCAATTATGTCTTTACATCAATGGACTTCAGCCTTTCTGATATTCATGTCCATATACACAGAAAAGTTCCCCAAAGAATCTGCCAATCTGCTTAAATACTGCTTCACAGTTAGGGAAATCGGGAGCTCCAATGGTGACAATGCCTGGATATATTACGACTAGAACTTTCGTAAGCTGCGTCAGTCACATAAGGTTCCTTGGCAAGTCCCTATCACAGAGTACATGGTCAAAGCTTCTACTCTCACTCATTTTTTTTCGTCCCTCGTCATAAACCCAGTATAGTGCAAGATCACCACGACTCTTTTGCTTTAGCTACAACAATGGTAAAAAGTGCAAAAACTTACCGTGCAATTTCAAGCACATGTGCCAGCTATGCAATGGCCAGCACCCCAAAATCAACTGCAACTGAGACAACTCAGACAGAAACAAGGCAAACTCCAAGATTTTCAGTTCCAACAACAATAAAGCATGATGTTTTGCTTCAGGAATTGCAAGGTTATGACAAAAGTTTGGTAATATTTCTGGTTGATAGTTTCAAATTTGGATTTAGGCTTGGGTGCTCTGAATTTCAGTCAAATTCTGCTAAGAACAATCATTTAGCGGTAAGAAAAAGTCCGATGGTGGTCAGGAAAAAGTTAGACAAAGAATTAGATCTCAATCGCTGTTCTGGTCCATATACTTCTATACCTTTTGATAACTTTATCTGCTCTCCATTGGGGCTTGTTCCAAAAAAGTTACAGGGAGAATTTAGAATAATACAAGATATATCCTTTCCAGAAGGTAACTCAGTTAATGAACACATTCCTCGAGATAAGGCAGTTGTCCAGTATGAATCTATTGAAAATGTGATCCAGCTAATTAAGAAATTTGGGGTAGGAGCACTAATGGCTAAGCTAGATATTGAAGATGGGTACAGATACATTCCAATTCACTCCCTAGATTATCACTTCTTAGGTTTTGTATGGAACAATCAGTATTACTTCGACAAATGTTTACTTATGGGGGCTTGTTCAGCATGTCAGTTATTTGAGAAATTAAGCACATCTTTGCAGTGGATTATGTTGAATAAATACAAGGCCTCGGGTATGTCTCATCTAATTGATGATTTCTTTTTAATAGGACCACCATCATCTCAAAAATGTCTCTCTGACGTAAATAACTTTGAGAACTTATGTCAAAGACTTGGAGTGCCCCTTAAGGTATCCCACTCCTCAATGTTCTTGTATCAAGAATTTCTTGAGAAGTATATCATTGAAATCTGTAGACCAAATATACTTAAAAAATACAAAGAAAATGGGGGGTCAGTGTTCATCCCTCTGAGTTATGGCCAATTTAATTTGACCTTTTTGCACCTAAAATGCAATTTCAGCCTGATTAGGATTTTTTGTCAGTATTTTTGATTAAGCAAACTTTTTTCTTCAAATATTGTTTATAATTATGCACAATGGTCACACTGAATAGAGGGATTACGAAAACATTTTGTATGAAGCTGCATTAATTTTTTTGTGACCTTTTTGCACTTAAAATAGACAATTTCTATAATAGCTACAATTTTATTTGAAATAAAACTTTTTTGAATATCAAGAAATTTATAAGATTAATCCAATTGCCTAGATAATGTATTCAGTATCATTTTGACATAATAAAACATGGGGGTCAGTGATGTTAAATTTCAGATATATGGCTTTAAAGGTAAAATTCTTGCAAAATTTGGCTTAAAAAATTCAGACATTTTCTATATATTTGCATGATTTTATGCTTAAATTCCATCACTCTCTCAAGATTTAATTCTGTACATGTCACAAAGAACCTATAGAATATGTTTCAAACCTATCAAGTGTTTTAAAATGTGAATAATGAATAAAGTGTTAAATAAAAAGAAAAGTATATCGAAAATTCATAAAATTGCTTGTTTCTGTCATTTTCGTCTAAAAAACCTTCCGCATGAAAAAATAGTTCCCCCGAAAACTTGTTTGTTTCTTGAATTCAGATGGGTTTTCTTTATGAATGTTGTGTAATTATGAAATAATAATCTGTCTGTTATGATTAAATAAATAAAATCATATTCATCTAAAATATAATGATCATCTGCGCAATGAAATCAAAACGTGAGGAGTGAGATACCTTAAGCAATCTAAAACTATTCTCCCGACAACCTTTTTGACCATCAATGTAATAGAAGTAGACTAAGAACATATGATAAGCAGATTACCAGATGATAAACTTGTCAACTTGAGACAACTCCTTTCAAAGACGATACATAGAATAAAAGTTCATTTGAAGTAATTACAGTCTTTTATCGGCTCACTCAACTTTGCTTGCCAAGTAGTCACCCCTGGCCGCGCATTTCTTAGACACCTTATAGATTTAACGTGTCATGTATCTGACCCATTTGAGGAAATAGACTTTACATCTAAGGAGCGGGCAGATATTAAAGCATGGCAATTGTTTATAGATAATTTTAATGGCAAATCTATCTTTCATCAAGATGAATGGCTGTCTTCACATAAACTACATATGTACACTGATGCTTCGGGTTCCTTGGGTTATGCAGCAGTCTATGGGTCAAAATGGTTTGTTGAATCGTGGTTACATATACATATAATTATCACATTTCCATCAAGGAGCTTTTCCCTATTGTCCTGTTAATGGGAATTTGGGGGACACACATCTCTCTAATAAAAAAAGTCTCTTTTTTTCCGATAATTTAGCAGTTGTTCAAGTAGTTAATAAACAATCATGCAAAGACAAAACGTTGATGAAGCTTGTGCGTCGATTAGTAGTAGCAGCAATGAAAACAACATTTTATTCAAAGCAAACACATTCCAGGGAAGCAAAATGTACTTTCCGATTACCTTTCCCGTTTTAAATTCCAGGAAGCCAAAAGATTGCCCCGTTGTTGGACTCGACGCCAACAGTAGTACCAAATGAACTGATCTACATTTAAGTCAGTCAAGTCAACAGTTCCTTCAGGCATCCTTGTCCCCATCTGCGAAAACAACTGTACCTCAGAAGTTGGACTCTACTACACACATTCTGTGTTTCTAATAACTTACCTTTCTCCTTTCCCTTTTCAGTAATAATTATTTGTAACTTCGTAGGTGACTTATTTACACAAGGCTTAGGCCCACCCACGATCACTTCACATGTTCCGGCTATAAGTTATGTCCATTAATTGTATAATGTTTTCGACCCAACCCATTCCATTCTAGTTAGAAAAATTCTTGAGGGTTCACACAATCTTTTCAAAATCTGTTGACACCAGACTCCCAATTATAAAATCTTTTCTTATGAAATTGCTCTCTGCATTACAACATACAGTCCAAGAACATGACATAAGAGTTCTATTGGCAGCTGTTTTTCTTCTTGCCTTCATGCGGCTAGGCGAATTGGTTCCGCGGAACATCTCTTTTTACGCCAAAGTTATACAAAGACAAGATGTTCAGTTTTTGGATGATAATGCGCTGCAGATTATCCTGAGGCATGCAAACAACTTTGCCAACAGTCAGCCAATAGTATTAACACTGTCTACAAATGCCCTTAACCACAACTTTTGTCTAGTTCAAGCCTTGAAAACATTCACTACTCAATTTAAACACAGTTCTGGCCCACTATTTACATTTAAATCAGGGCGTCCAGTTCATCACAGTTATGTGACAGCCCAATTAAAGCATGCTATATCATTCATTGGCTTGGACACATCACAGTATGCAGGGCATAGTTTTCGTATTGGTGCTGCAAGGGAACCGGCAATTACATATTAAATGTCAGCCATTTTGGCATAGCACTACGGGAGAAAGCATTAGAGAATATTATGGGATGCTGCCAAAAAAAATTTCTTGATAAATATGAAGGTTTAGCTCGTTCTTTTTCCCGCGCACTGGTTTTTAGAGCTCGCTTCGCTGTTATTAATTACTTACAGATCACTGTTTTAATCAGCTGATCTGTATTGCAATACATATGTAGAGGGTACACAATTTAAAGCTAGGGTTATCAATATCGTTTATTTTAAAAGAGAGTACATCACAAAGTTGGGGTATCCCAAACCTCCTTATTTATGTGTGGGCTCTCTCTCTTTCTCTCTCTCTCTCTCTCTCTCTCTCTCTCTCTCTCTCATAACTAACCACTCATCCAATGAAAACAATGTAACGAAATACAAATTTAATCTCAATATAAATCAAAAGTCAATTTTATATTTTGTGTAGATGTTTATTTCAGATAGTAAATACAGGAAAAAGGAAGATTTATTTTCATTACCGCATAATTACAATTTAGCTTTTTTAATCTGAATGTATCAATGATACATTCTTCTCAAGAAAAGTACAACATTATGACTGTTACTCGTTTTCTTTGCAGTTCAGTCTGTAGCTGAACACTATCAACGTTGTCATTTATTTACTTTGTCATCGTTGTTGAATCCCAAGGCGTGTGTAATGAGTGAGGCATTTATCTATCGTCATTCATTCAGGCGGTGTTTTTGTTAAACATACATTGGTTTTTTTTAAATATATATTTTTTTTAATTTAGGACTATTGATGGCTGCTGTACAGGTTACTTTAGGAGTTTTCAAAACAACAAATGCGAGAGCAAGTTAATAGTTTAAACCTTTACAAAATGAATATTACTAGTTATATTTTTTTTCTTTATATATTGTCTAATATACATGGTTATGAAACACAACGGAGACTTATTGTCGAAATCTTCATTTCAATCAAATTTGGTTCTGTTTTCTAGAATGTAGGCCAGGATATATTGGACTCAATTGTACAGCAAAATGTCCTTATCCGTCATTTGGAGAGAGATGTCAGGAATACTGTAACTGTAGCAATAACACATGTGATGTGTCTACAGGCTGTACAATTTTCATTACAGGTAGGAATCATATTTTGCTGTCAATCAATTTATTAATTATTACAAGGATCTTAAGAAGAACACGTATGTAAGTACGTTGAAATCATGTTAACTACATCTTTAACGTTAAACCTACAATAAAAATAAACATTGCCAATAACCCGGAGTAATGTCTGTATAATTCAAATAATGGCACCATGGCACCTGATCCTGCCTCTGAGGTTTTCCAGAGGTCCGTGATTGCTCTGCTCTTGACTATTGATTGAATACCGAATAGCCACGAATTTTTCTCTGTTTTTCCCGATCATGATATTTTTCCCAAATTACGACATTTACCCCGATAATGACATTTTTACCAATATGACATTGGGCGCACGGCGGGTGTGACCGGTCAGCAGAGGATGCTTACTCCTCCATGGCACCTGATCCTACCTCTATCTTGGAGGTCCGTGTTGCTCTGCTTTGAATTAAAAATTTTGTATTACGTTTTATGGATTTTTGAGATGGTTGACGGTTTTTTTCATAATAGACATGTAAATCTGGTTCTGTATGTACAGATACATTTACATATATGTACAATAATTATCGAAAAGCTTAATTTTAATTATAAGTAGACCAGTATGATGTTGCTAGGCTACAGGTTTTCAGATACATGATTTAGTTGGTTAATTTAGATAGTGAATCTCGAATTTCCATTCTCAAATTTCATACTTCAAATCTTGTATTTCGAATCTCGAATCTAAATTGAGCCTTAACAGCTTCTGGGCTTTGGTAAGGTAGGTTTTATAAGGTTTTTCTTTTCGTCTTGGTTGATAGTACACAGCAAGGTAAACAGATAACTCTAGTTTGTTGAATACTTTAAAAGTGGTTATTTACGCTGGTGATTATGTACGTTTTTTTTATTGTCAAACAATACGCCTGGGTATTAAAAGCAATTCTCTGCAAGCACTTTAACTTTTTCGCCACGCATAGAAACTCATCTTGCTGAAAATTTTCCAAAATGTAGACCTTATTAAACTATTAAAAAATGATACGTCAAATTGTCTATTTACTGACAAGTTTCCATTAAAACTCAACTCAAACTTCAATTTTTATTAAAATTAACGATTTTTGCTGCAGTGCTGTAAATAAAAATGCGGCAAGCTCAACATTTCACATGCATAGAATGAAAATCATTAAAAAAAAGGTAGGGAAGCTATCTTTATTATTATGAAATAATTAGTTTAAAAATGGTTACATTTTTGTAAAATGAATTATCTCCCTTGCAATTTAGATCGCTTTTGTTTTGAGAGTTCAAAAAGAGAAGTGTTGAAAGAGCATGTCAACAAAGTATGTTTTTTTCCAAAATTTTGAAGATTTAATCCTTAGTTTTTGTGATGACCAATTGATATTGTCACTACACCTCTAATGAACACATGCTTATATGTATTCATTTTTAAAATATTACAACTGTTTGTTACATGTACATTCATGAAGAATGCATTTATACATGTGTGGGATTAAATCAATAGTCATTGTAGTTTTTCAATTTTTAGGGTAGGAAATTTTGTTACTTCCTTTCATGTTTCCTGTTATATTAAGAATTTTGCAAAATATTTACCAAATAAATTGTTATTATACTTACATTGTTTTATATATATACCCATATCAATGAATAAAAATGCATGTGCTGTAAAGGTAGGTATTTGTTTCAAATTGGTTTGTTTTTACTGGTCTTTGTCATTAGGATATGGGATAGTTTGTAAATGTGATACACAGTAAAACCATTACACGCACTGATCTATAATGGTAACAATGTAATGCGATATGATACTATGATTACAAATGATTACGATTGAAATTTAATCGTGCTGCGAATCGTGATAGTGAAAATGTATCATTAGGTAAGGACGTAAATTTTTGACGGCGTACATTGCGCCGCATGACAAAACGTGTCGTTATTAATTTTTCTTTTTTAAAAAAAAATAGATAAAAAGCACGTTTTCGATATTTAGGTATTGTGTGACGAAGTAACACGCAATAAAACATACTTGTATAATGAAATTGCATTAACTTTTATGATCTGCCTACGTAATTTTTCACAACCCTGAGATTTTCACCTAATAAATCAGCCAAGTTGGATTTTTAGACGGCATACTATTGTATAACCGGCTAAACGCCGACCTTGCTTTACACTGTAATATTTTCTTTATTTATGTAAGTATTTTTATACATGTTATACTTTATCGTACTAATTGTGATACGAATTAGGTTACATTATTTGTATTTATACTTGTTTGTTTTGTATTTCAGATGATAAAATGATTACATTATTAAATTAGTTTTTAACGATTATGCTGAACGCTAAAAGGAAACACTAGATATAACCCTGATTTGATAACACACTACTTTTGAGTATTTCCTCTGCCACCATTATCAATGTCAATATTAAGTAATCTATGTGTGTTAGTGGGAATTATTATGAAGAGAAGGAAACAAAATCAAACCATAAATGCTAGTTATGCAATGATATTGTCATTTCCTTTATCAGGGTGACTTTTGAATAGTTTCACGTTTACATTACATGAAGACATCTGTTCAGTAAATAACAATCCTTGGTCCCAATGTAAACGTCTTTAATATTTAAGAGGCCGTCAAAGCAAACATCAGGCAGATATTTAGTATGTGTCGCACATCGATTTTCACTATTTTTTTTGTTTTCCCTTTAAAATAATTTCTTTGTATTCCCTTTTGACGCACAATAATGATGATTTGTTTAAAAAATAATTTAAGTGGTTATTCGGACGGGAAGATATATATTTCATTCGCTTGTATAAATCATTGAAATCATGTACCAAACTGTGGGCTTTAAAATTCAATACATTGTTATTGATGAGGATTTGTGTTTTTTATTAATAAAAACATATTTTGACTCTGTATTGATAAAAGAAAATCAGTGGGAAAAGCTTGCATTTAAAAATTGTAGACAAGTATATTTTGTTAATCTCTGATAATTTCAGTTACCTCCCTTGCCAAATGAATATTTGGAGGCTTAAAAACTTAGGAAAAAAATAAAAGCAATACATTTTCAACTATAAATAATTCATATAAATTCAATTATATTGTTTATGATAGACGCATTTTTTTTTACGCTGAAATAATTGTTTTTTTTAAATATTCAGCCTAGTATTATCAAAACCAGTGTAAACAAAGATGGCCGCCGCTAACGTCTGTGCACAGCAAGCTGTCAGAGGAGATTGTTTTTCGGTGTTTTGGTGAAGTTCTCTCACTTACCATTGGAAGTTAAATCAGGTCGACAATAATAGTAAGCATCCTGAACATTTTATCGAAATTGAGATGAATTACTGTCACCAGAGGCACACGAATTTCAAAAAGTCAGCCAACAAACTATTGGTACACTGATGTACACATCCACTCAAAGAAGAAAAGCAAGATGTGTTCACCTGATGACGACAGAGGACATGTTATTTCTTGACAAAGGGGTAGTTCCATTAGGGTCGGGTAAATAACTTGCATAGGAGAGAGAGAGAGAGAGAGAGAGAGAGAGAGAGAGAGAGAGAGAGAGATAGAGAGAGAGAGAGAGAGAGAGAGAGAGCAAGCATAATTACACTTATATTATTTAATATCAAATATATACTTGCACATTTAATTTTCTTAGACAATTCGCTTAGACATTTCATAAATAATTCTTTGTGAAAAGAAAGTACAACAATAATCATAGAGTTTTTCATGTGGTTAATATTTGGAAAATATCTTGCAAAAAAATTAGGTAGGATTGTGTAGAGAAGTGCAGTACTTTTTTTCCGTTGATAGGTAAATTAAGTCTTCATCTCTTTAATTTTATTAATTGAAAAACATGGTTTTGTTAAGAATTGAAACCACATGATTTTGTAATGAAATGACAAAATTTATAACATACACATCAACATAAAATGTGGGGTTTTGTTAGCGAAGCAATATTATTTAACACAGCAGCTATTGACTTGTCAATCGGTCAGAGTACCAGTACATATTTGACAAGAAATGTAAATAAACAATTCATACACCAATATGATATTAGTTTAGCTAATGCTTATCAGAGTATGAAATGAAACTTCATATATATATTCCACAATACTGATTAGTAATTTTTAGATCTTAACACTTTAGGGTACATTTATTTGGTTTTGATTATGTGTTTCTTTATTTTTTTAGAGAAGTGCAAAATGGAATATTCTTTTGGAAAATACTGTCTTTCTATAACTTTGATAAAACAGAAAAAAACTACAAGATTGCTGAAAGAAAAAAAATCAAGTTGCTTGGCATGGTGAATATGGATTCTTTTCTAGCAGCATCTGATATCATGGATAAAAATGATATTCCTACATATGAAAGAGTGCGAGTGTGCCCAATAAGAATGAAGATCAAGAAGGGGGCTCAGGGATTGTGCGAAGTAGTTATTCGAAAGGATAAGGCTAGCTGGCAGAGAAACTACCTAGATTTGCATGTCATTATAATGATGACATTCATTTAATCAATGTTTTTCTAAGTAGTTGATGAATTTCCAGAAGATATCACTTGGAATTTCTTATTCACAATTTGCTTGTCTATACATGCATCTTCAATGATTAAAGGATGCAAATAAGACTAAAATAAGATGCTTTGAAGTTTGCCAGATTGACCAGAGAGAGAGAGAGAGAGAGAGAGAGAGAGAGAGAGAGAGAGAGAGAGGTGAATGAACTTGACTTCATAAATCATGCACTGTATACATGCTATCATTTAGCATTTTAATGTTCAATAAATATGTTATCTTGTATGAGTTTATTCTCTGTTTATTAATTCCAAATTGCTAATGCACATTTTTTAACATAACTAATTTAACTATAAAAGTAGTTTATACTGGCCTAGTTAATTTGTATGTAAAGAGATATCAAAATCTTGGGTAAAAATAATTTAATATATTCATTAGTACAACAGAATCTACTGTTAATATGTACCGGTACTGTTAACATGCAAATTCTGATATCGCTTAGCAATAATAAAAAATAACACTGTCCAAGTATTTGATGTAAACATAGCATTGATAAATAAAATGTATTGTTTTTATGCACTGCTTAATTATTCAAATAAGTTCAACAGCTTGACAGTCAGCTGGGTAATTAAAAATACATGTTTAAAAAGAGGAAAATACATTTTTAAAAAAGCACAAAGATTTTCATGTGACCATGGATTGGATTAGGAATATAGTTTAAAGGGGGGGGGGGTGTTTCAAAGCAGACTCTTCACGTATATTTTAACTGCTCATCTTACATGGATAAAAAAATGGATTAGTATGGGGAATCTCGAAATGGGGGGTGGGGTGTTTTGAAGTTGTCTGACTTTTCTGCTAGATTCATTGTGGCTATATAAAGGGATTAGGGGTGACTTAGTCTGACTAATATTGTATTAATACCAGTCTGTTTATGTTAATTTTTACCCAAAAGTTAAACACCTGTCTTGAATTTCAAAAAGCTACCCGATTGAAAATAGAGGTCATATTTCTTAGTTCTTACATTGTATGCTAATCCCAAAACAGTTGTATGCATTCATTTTGAAACTTTGGATTGAACGAGTTACTAATAGCACTAAAAAAAGGAAATACTGAATTCAAACAACTATGGAGGGTAATCGTGTTCAAAAATCCAAACCTGTAAACTTGTAAATTCAAATATGCAATCGTGTTGGTGTGTGAGTCTGAGTATGAATGTGTGTAATTCTGATCGCGTAACCTATAAAAACTCGGACATAAACACTTTAAGATTTGACTCAGTTCCTTCCTATGATACACATTTTGCAGCTTTAATTGTTTTTGTTGGTTTATTTAACCTTCAACTTTGCACATTTTTAATCCATAGTTTCTGCATTTGTATCTTCATCTTCTGATATAGCACAGTTGACATGTTACAAATCGACAAATGTTAAGTCTACAAGTTTGTCGAATTTTGACATGACCTAATATGGAAAATGCTTACAGCGGGAAAAGGCATGCCGTAATCGCCGGAATGGACTAAAATAAACATAAAATTTAGTTAACTGTTCTAATGAACGATACTATTTTCTTTGGATCGAGTATATTATTTTTAGAAAAGATATTGAGGTATAATTGAAACTGGACCAAACAAGAAAAGGTGAATCTTTGTAAAAATCGGTGCCGGTGTGACGAATGCGCTAGTTTCTGTACTATAATTCCCATGGACACTGGTACATGTTTGTACGAATACGATAAGGGTTAACTTTTACTAAAAAAGAAATGCCTATATCTATTTTAATATCTATTTTAATATCGCTAAAATAATTTGACATGTAATGTAAACTGGAAAATATAATTTGAATACGTACTCTTTTCTAGAAATGAGACGGATCAAGAAATTTCCTAGGGGGTGAATATATTTTGAGCGGCATGGGGTTTGGAGACCGCCGTGAGGCCCCATGTAGGTTCATTGCTTACGTATACCTGAATGCTAAGAATTTTGAGGGTGAATTTTATATTCATCATTTATTTAGAATTAAACGACTTGCAAAGAAATTTGGTAATTTTTCGCGGAAAAATGTATGTATCTATATATTTTTTCAAATATCAAAATGACTTTGTTGTGCAAGTGCATGATAAATAATAAAGCAATCTGAATCTGTTACAAAAAAAAGTTTTTTAATCATTAATTAAAGTACAAAATATTGTCAAAAATTGAAAGGTTTTGAAGAAATAAAAAAGGGATACTAGTATGTTTATGTTTTTATAATCATATTTTTTCTTCGAAAATCGAATTTCTGAAATTAAGGAACGGGTGGGTTAAACAGATTTGATCGTATATGAACTGGTAAAGTTTTAATTATTAAATCTTATAAAATATATACTGTATTAATAGTAATTTTACAAAACTAAGTAGCTGTTTTATGGTAATCAGTCCATGTTCACAAGTGGCTGTAAAGCTATAAAGCTTTCCGGAAAATTTTGATTAACCATGCAACTTCACTGAGTGTGTCTAGATTGAATCGACATTCAGGACGCCATACTTATATCCCGTAATAATTGCATGAAATCAAAACATTTTTGCCAATTAATTTTCACCTTCTTTTTCTATATATTACCGACAAAATGAAATATTTTTGTTATAATTCATACACATTTTAATTTCACGACAGTTAACCTTATCTTCGGAATTTTTTTTTCATTTAAAGAGGGGGGGGGGGGTGCCGCTACTCATGTCTCATCTAAATCAAAATCTTAAAATTACTGTTTCCAGGTAGTTAGTTTTTCTTATTGATAACAGTTTTTTAATTAATCAGCCGGCCGACCCCCGTGAATTTTTTCGGGGGTTGGGGGGTTGGGGTGGGGAGGCCGATCCCCCCCCCCCGTGATTTTTTTCTTCTTCGTGGGTGGGGATCGGCCTCTTGTTCCAACATTGTGGTAGCGATAAGGATGCTTTTGGTGATATTTTCTTTATTCACCCGATCTCTATACTTCAACGATTTGTTACATGTACTCTTAGATAATAGAAATGCGTGTATACATTTAAACAGTCATGATAGGTAAAATTTTCCAGATCTAAGATATCTGATGCCGATTGAATTCTTCACTCACATCTTTTCTGGATTCTCTTGATATAATGGACACCGAGCTTAAATTTATTTTTCGAAAAATCGTACTTCCTAAAAAATGTTGTTATCCAGAGATAATATGATGATATGTAATATTTCTTTGTTTATTCTGTGCCCATTCCGGCGATTACGGCAGGCCTTTTCCTGCAGCTATCGGTGACGTCACTGTTTCCATATATGGTCATGTCAAAATTCCACAAACTTGTAGACTTTACATTTGTCAATATGTTACATGTCAACTGTGCTATTTTCAGAAAAAAGGAGATATAAACATGATAAACGCATTGACTACCGATGGAAAATGCGTATTATAGTGACAGGGTACATGTAAATAACAAACTGCATTTTATAGTTGCAAATGTGCATCTGCAGGAAGAATTACATTGAAGATCTGCGGAGTTAACTTTATAGTTTTTATGTCTGAGTTTTATAGATTACACGATCAGAATTACACACATTCATAATTAGGCTCACACACCAACATGATTGCATATTCGGATTGACAAGTTAACATGACTGGATTTTTGAACACGATTACCCTCCATAAACAACTAATGAGAAGAAATGATTTGATGTATTTACCCATATGTGTACATTATGGAATTGATATAAATGTTTTGTTTTCAAAATAAGTTTTTAAAACCGCAAATTCACTAGTACCAATGATAATTTGGATTTGACTTTTTTGCACTCTTAAGTTTAATAAAAAAATATTATCTTCTTTATTTAATACACTACAGCTTCGAAATTAATATACCACCAAGTTTATTATCAGTATAAGAAGAACATTTTAGGTAAAACTTATTGAAAACACACAAATAAGTTGAATTTGAAAAATATATTCAGTTTTACCCTGCATTAGTTATTATTCCTGAATCAGTGATTAACACATGATGAATCCTTTTTCTCAAATTTATGTACTCCATAAAATAGTGAAAACCCGTAAAATAATCTGAATCTATACTAGACCATCCAAATTGTGAAATTTTCAACTAATTTTCTTCAGTTGTGAATAGTTTTAGCAGAATTAAACTCAGTTTTCATCATTGTTTTGGTCAAAATGACCCTTTTGCACTTAAAATTATGAAAAATATTGGTTTTTGATGAGTGATCAATATCTCTTTCATCATAAAGCATTTCCTTTTATAAAAGTATGAGCATGTATTAAAATGTAGTTAATATTTGTGACATGAACTTTGTCACTCACTGTCTTTTTTAAATGTTATGCAAGGAAAAACTTGATTTTTAATGTTAAAAAATGTGCAACTTTTTGCAACTGCTTCTACGAGATCGATGCTGTTCCCACTGATTTTTTTTGATTGAAATTCTCAAAATTTCATTACTCAGGTTTATAAAGATGCCTCATGTTGTCCTCTCATGAAAATGTATTGGATTTTATTGAAATTTCAAATTTACATTAAAATACCAGAATTTTTTTCTCAAAAATATGCACTGACTTTGATTAGGCATATATTTCTGTTTGAAATATATTTATACTTTAAAAGCAGTCTAAATTAAATTATTTAGTGTGTTTAAACTATATAATTTTTAAAAAATCTTCATAGAATTTAGTAGGTTTACAACTTATCAAACTTGACAACATTTTTACAACTTCTGTGACCTTTTTGCACTAAACATGTTCCAAATTCAAATATAGACATTTTTCTGCCTAGTTAGGCATACTATGAACTTTTTCTTTTACATATATTACAATCATGTTAAAATGAAGTGATACACTACAATTTATTAAAATCCAAGACAAAGCATGTGCAAAGCTCTGCTTGAATTTTGCTTGGACAGCCTCTTAGGATCAAATAAAAAATAATTGAAGAAAAAATGAAATATAACAAAATGTTTCCTCGTTAAACAAATTAATAGTATAAATCAAATACTCATAAAGACCAAAGAAAGTCCTCAGTTATATTACTTTGCGATGAGTCTGGTTAAATTGCTCACCAATATACAGACACATTTTATCAGAACTACAAAAGTTAAAATTTCATTTTGTTTCTAACAAATCGAGCAATATATTTATGTATTTGTCGTTGAAAGTTCATACAAGATGTAATCGTAAAAACAATGCACACCAAGAAAAGTTTCATAGACAAACATATTTTATTGTAGTATGTACATGTGTAATACCATATATTTACCTTGCATATTAATTTGGTTATCATGCAGCTATTAATTCTCTGGGCGCTTAGACATTACATCAGGGTACCCTATTTTGAGACAAAGCTACAACTTAAATGGGCTAGCTTCGACCTTTTTTTTCTCAACACATAGTTGTAGATTGAACACCAATAACCTCCTTTAATATTGTTTTTAGATTTTTAAATCAATCTTCAATTTAAGTCTGTAAATGCGCGGTTCTAAGTGGTTTAAAGGCATTGTTATGTTCTTGTATGCGTAATTTGCATACAAAACAATATGAAAAACCTCATATGGCTTTTGTATCTTTTGTCACAGTTATGGTCAGTTTTTGGCAGAATCGAGACAGTTCAAGAAATGTTGATATGTTGGTCGTCAAAAGTAAATGATGGCCGGACATCCCATTTGAAACAGGAATTCACATTTGTTAATTGCGTAATTAAAACTTAGAGATAATTCCAGCTTTACAGCATATGACACTGCTATCGAGAGTCTAATCTAAATTTCAAGTGATTGAACTTCCTTTGCTATTCATTATAATTCTATATTAAATAAACTTGACTCAATTTCAATTGACAAAGTATTGTGAGAGAGGGGCAGGTTTAAATAAATCATACAGATTTACATGTATTAGAAATACCTTAAGTATATGTTTCTACATATGGCATATTACATATGACATGTTTCTTTAAATAATTAATATATTCGTAACCTGTTCCATTTTGAAGGTTAAATTTATTGATTAACACAAGTTAAAGATTCAATGACAGTACAATACTAACATGGGTATATTCCTACTCGTGCGGTCGATCAACACTATGCTTAGAATTGCAATTCTAATCTATTCATCAGACTGTTTTGTGTTTTCATTGCTGTTATGTTTATGTTTGATTAAATTAAAACAATTCAGAAACAGAAGATTGTGTTTTGAATTCATATCGATTTTGTATTAAATAAACACTGCACGTACATATAAGGATGTATATATCTCACCCATACCCCCCCCCCCCACCCCCACCCCCACACAATGCATAACATATTACTAACAGGAAAAACCAAAAGGTGATTTATTTCCTAAGAAAATTTAAAAAAATATATATAGATTTATTTCAATAGTAAAAGCAGTCCTGTACAAATTTTACACCTAATGATTTGCATCTGTGAGGTACTACAGTCCACTTTGACTGTGATTTACACAATCCACTTGACTATCGCATCTGTAGTCGAGGAAGAGAGAGATTAGCCATCTGCAATTGTTATGTTGTTGTGTCTGAAAGCAATTTGATAACAACATCTGTGTATGTGTCAGACACTTAAATTATTTGCTAAATGTACAACGCTTTATAAATTATTTTCAAATCAACAGAACTTGGTACAAACATGATAGATTATGTATCAAAGTTATATTTTTTATCTAAATAAAAAGTTTAGATTATCATAACTTTAGCTCTATATTAGATATTAACCCGCACTAATAAACCCTTTCACGTTCGTGCATGTACTAATCATATTTGACCATTAACTAAGCAGCACATTTTACTTTATTCTAGCATCAATTAAAGCTAACGGATTTTAAGTTTATGTTTAAATCTTATAAACATATATGATGCACAAATACGTGACAAATATAATCAAGCATAGTTCTTGTGTATTTGTGTTACTATAATGCATTTATAGATTGACTTATAAGAACCATTTTGCACTGAAAAAGAGTAAAAATTAAAGTCTCAGAAATATTCGGGTGTCATCATCAAGCGTAAAGTCACATTACACTGCAAGTACGAGCCGGTTGATACGTAGGAGTTGCATGCGTTCTTTCTTTTATGTGACACTAAAAAAATCATCTTAACAAAACGAAAAGGTCAAAATTTCAATTTAATATTATGCAAATGAAAAATCTCAACGTAGTAAAGGAAAATAATTTAATGATTTTTAGTTTTATCTACCTGATATAATGAAGTGTGCAAATTCTAACTATACAAATGACAGTAACATATTTCCATACATATAAATCTAAAATCAGATGTGAATATTTAAAGACACCAACTTATAAACATATATCTTAATTCATCAAGAGTTAATTTCATTCTGTGAATTTGACATAAAATAGATATGAGAAAAAGCTCACCATATGTCAGCCCATATAATGCTTAAATAGCATACCCTTTAATAAATTATGTTCACTATTTAACAAAATTTCAAAAAAATAATATGTGATACGAGGTTGATTTGCTTTTGATTTTTTTTTTAAATTAAAAAAAAAAACAACCATTGATATAGCTATTCCATGTTATTATTAAATGAAACATAGATATACGATACAAAAATGCATTATCATGATAAAAGATTACACCGTAACACTTCAATGTCATCAGATAACATGGAGCCTTGTCAATTAGACAGCTGGTTTAACTAAAAATAGAGCTCTATGCAACTGATTGATTGTAATACACAAAACGGTGCAAGAATGTACATGTATGTCACTTTCTACAAAATAAATTTGGGGAGGTAGTTCTTTTATAGAACTAGAAACATTTGAGTTGCTATCTTCTATGTGCATATTTATAAATTTACAAAACGCTGCCTCAAATCTAATACACTTTCGTGTAAAACAACAAACAGTAGAATATAAACACAAAACTAGGTTAAAACCTAGCTATATGAAAACCAAAAGCAAACAGATTATCATGATATCTCTCCCGAAAAACAAGTCCTTTTTCCAACGACTTTAAACAAAATATGAGGTATTATGTCATAACGATATTACATGTCACAAGGTTTTTAAAATACCAGTAGTCTACTATGCAACTTCTTAAAAAAACAACAACAAATAAAAAAAAAACATCAAACACGTCTAAGAAACATTTACAGAAGCTTAATCAATTAGAGCTAATGAGACTGGGTACTCTTTTAAAAAAAATGTGTTTTAATTATTTTCGTCAAAAAATCTATCAAATACATAATAATTTCTGTATAAAATGTGATCTTCGATAGTAACTGAAAATGTCAGGAAATGATAATAGTTGGAAAAATGCGAATTACGTGTTCGTGGAGCACAATAATTCACCTTAATGTTTTATACAGTGCATCTGCTTCGTTTTCTTTATGTTTGCCACTCCCAAAGTTTGAACCATAAAACTGACGTCATCGATTAATAAAGATAAGTATAACAGTACTTATTAATCAGCATAGATAAATATATCATTGAATATATTTTGATACGAAAACATTTACTGATAAAATATGGACTTATTACGTGGAATTTTATCGAAGCTTATAATTATATTCACACGACACGCATGCCATACTTTAAAATCGGCGCCCGGAAATAAAACGTTATTAGTAGTGAAAATGGAATATGAACTAGTTGATTGCGGAAAAATAAACAGGATGTTTGTGTTAAACAGCAAATATAACACTTATCTATATAGTCTAAAATATAGTTTTAATTTTAAGTATTTGGCATATGTATTAAAATTAAGACGCATTTCCGCTCATACAAATTATTATAATTGACTAGTGAACTTCATTCTTATTCAATTTAAATTGAAAGTGTATGATAAAAACAGAAATGGGATAAGATTGAACATGTTATCTAATATTTAATTCTTATCCTTTTAGAGAGTAAGATGTTTTAAAATCCTATTATCAGATTGAGTGATCGAACGTGTATTATTGCACTCAATGGTTTTACTCTTTTCTGGGTTTTTTTTTTTATAAATCTAAATCCTATAATGTTATCTCCATGTTTTGAATATGATAGCAATATTTTCTCTACACTGATCTCTTTTTTGTTGAAAAGTAAATGACTTGTCATATCATTGAGCTTCAACACCATTATTTTAGAAATATCTTACATTTAGATACTTTCCAACTAAAAAAAGTGTTCAAATCAAAAAAAAAATCGATAGCATGTAATAAATTTATATAAAGTGGTTTTTTATTTTTTTTTTTTTTTTTTTGTTTTGTTTTGTTTTTTTTTTTTGTCCCATACTTCCTTACCATTAAATTAATATATACATCTGTAATAATAGCAAAAAGGATTTAGAATATAAAGATAAACCAATAAGAAGCATAGTTGTTGTTCATTCGGATTATAAAAAATACAGCATTAATTGTGTGTTCAATTTTAATTATCTTTGAAATGAAATTAAAGAGAGCTATATAATTTTACAATGCATTTGAGTGTTTCTTTCACTACAAATATCAATAAGGACATTAAGTAATTCAAGAGTCGTCGTTTGTCTGTGAGGATCAATATGAAGAGAGGGAAAACAGAAATCAAACTAGAACTGCATATTTAATATTATATAATTAAATATATTTGAGTGTATTGTCTGGCTTTCCTTATTTTTAATATTCACACTTTTTAGTGTCTTTGTCTGTGATAACACTACACTAATTATACACGATTTCGTATTGTAGATCCCTTCAGGCTTTATTGGATTTGACCACGCCCCGACCAAAATGTTCACCTCATAATACGTAATGATTGATTCCTTATTCCTTAATAAATGTGAAATGTATGGATCCAATACATTCTGTTTATCTCATTTTTTATGGTATAATACTAATGGGTATATGCTTGTACATGTCGCTGTACAATTTTTTAAATTTTAAAATTAAAAAATGTGTAGATTGTATAATGTAATCACTATTTTGTTGTAAATGCTGGAAACCTGTATCTAGTAACAAATGTTATACATGTATATAACTCTGTGTATGTGATCAATTGCTGGTTTAAGTCATGATTACTTCCAGAAAATGCAATTCAACTAAGTGTAAACAGACTGGTGTTATTGAAAATATTTACATATTTTGATCTGTTCATATTTGGATTAAAATGCAGGTATTTTGCTGTCTTGAAAAAATTAAAATAGCATGTATCTATGTTTAGCGAAGTATATAATTATTTCATTTCAACAACAAAATGATATCCAGACTCCGCATAAGTAAACCTTATTAGTGTTGCAAGATTAAGTGTGAATGAGAATTTGAGCTCAAAACATTTCTTATATTACTGCATATCAACAAATCTACGCAACTTCTTTTTCTCAAATGATAAACCGTATATGTTTGGTTATAAAAATCCAAACAAATTGTGACATGTTTGATAAAACTGTTTTTATTTCTCTATTCATATAATTAGTATATTGCAGCGTAAATCGTATAACTACTTATGCCTATTTCAAAATAAATTAATAGTATAGCCTTGGATTGTTAGTGTACATACTTCCTGTAAGTTTATGATTAGTTAAGATATATGAGGAAACCATAATATCAGAGTGTGGAAGTGGAAATCACTGTGGAGAGAGGGAAACACATTTTAATTATAACTACAAACGTTTTTGAATTATCGTCGTTTCATTTATTAGTTTAATTTTCGAAAGCTTTCACGTTGAAATCAGACATCTGCTCTTTATAGGAATAATGCATGCATACATGGACAAAACAGAAACAGATGGCTAAATTTGATTAATAAACATTAGATTTTACAGAGTTATATAAATAAAACATTGATAAACCAAAAATATTTTTTACACATATATATACCAATTTGCTTTTGAGAAACGTTTGAGATGGCAACAGATACTGAAACAATATTATATTAACTTTTTGAACGATATATTGTTCGATGTCCTTTAACATGTGTAGAAACGTCTTGATCACTCTTATTTATAAAAACTAACTACAACATATCAAAAAACAAATCTTTTACAAAACTAGCAAAAGTTTTTGCCAATACACATTAATGCAATTATTGATATTGATATTTGATTTAATTGGATGAAATTGGAAATGAAACCCATTAACAGCTGACACAATCAACTAAAGCAAAATCTTGAAAAGTGTTATCTTATTCTAATTTTTTGGAGGAGACAATTGCTACAGTACACAAAATTTTAAAAATGAAATTCCTTTTACCTAAAAATATGAATGTGTCTTATTCAATTTAATTCAATTATTAACCACTTAATGTAGCAAGACATTTTCTAAAAAAAAAGGTTTGAATGTGTGAGAATTGAAATTCAAAACTTTTTATAATTGTGAAAGAATCAATTCAATATAAACCATGAACTTATTCAGCAAATATTACAATACTGACAAGATTCTGGAACTTTATACTACATCAATTTTTATTTCTTGTGATGAACGTTTTAAATTACGTGAAACTCACACGTTTTTTTTTTTTGGTTATATTTGTGAGAAACAATCTATCATTTATTATTGGTTCTAAAACGATTCCGACACATTTGGAAAACTCACACCAAAACAAATGATACTATCAAACAGGTGAATATGTTGAGGTTTTACAGATCAAAACGCTTTGTACGAGATACATTATCGATTTTGCTGTGCTCCATATGTTCAATTTTCACATCCTATTAATTTGTTTCGCCGAAGTACCGAAGATAAAATTGTGTTGTAAATAAGTGAACAATATATATCAGGCAATAACGACACAACAGGTGCTACACGTATATGCATAGAGTTTAAGTAAGCTTGAAACATTGTCATACAGTACAACTAAAAGCAAAGCTTGACAGATATGTGTGTTAACTTTTCTCTACAAAAAGTGACCACGAAATCTAAAATCAGAACAAATAAAATATTGTATTTGTACAATAGCTCGAATAATTGATTATTTCTCTATAAAATATGGATTTAAACATAGTTGTGTATCTAATATGTTGCAATTAAAGAAAACCGCTAAAAGAATCTAAATGCTGTCGAATGCAGAAAGTAGCAGAGTTGATTAGCATTGGCTATTGTTAGGAATTTAAAAGAGCACAGTCTTTTTTTTAATAAATATACATGTACAATGATTAAGCGACACAAATATTTAATACGTTTTTTCATTTAAACCATATGGTCAGAAAAGCTGAACTTAAAGCTCCTCCAGGAAGTTTAGATTTAAGTTTGTTCAATTCATGATCCCCGGCGGTAGGGTAAGGTCATAATAAGGGGTTCAATTTTTTAAAATAGATAGATAGAGAACATCTTTCAAAACTTCCTTCTCCTAAATCATTTAACCAAAAATTCTGAAACGGGTATGGAAGCAGTGATTAAAATGCTGAAACGAAGCGATTCTTGTTGACTCCCTTAATAGTATACTTAAACTGTTTTATTATACCGATACGGAAAATAGGCTTGCTTTCGGGAAACTAGAATCTTGCTGACTCCCTCATAAATGGTTTAATTAAATTGTATACTGTACACATGGCTATTTTGATATAGTTTTAATTTTGACAATTTTTTTTTATCCGTCAAAGTTAAAATTCGTCGAAGTTCATATAATATATACATACACATAGAAACGAGTGTTTTATTACAACATTAATTTTAAGTTAACATACTTAATACATTCAATATACAGTTAACAAACTTCAAATTGCGTATCCTTATACATAGAATGATTTAAAAATTACTAAACAAAATGATATAAAATTTTATAAGCGATGTCTTTTCTTAACTACAACATAGATAAAAAAAAACAATTACCGTTTGAAATCAAATACCATTGACAAGCCTCAACACAAAATTTTGTTATTTTTAGAGGTGTTGGCGCAGTTGATAGCATCGACTGATTTGGACACGGTAGTCCCGAGTTCGAGTCCGGTCTGTCTCTATCGCGGTAACATTGTAACCTTGGACAAGTTACTTTACTTTACTTGTGCACCCTCCCCACCCAGGGGTTAAAATGGATACCTGGCACATGATACGAGCTGGCTATGTAAATGAACAAGCATTAGCGCCGTAATTTGGCAGCTCTGATTGTATGCTCCTCAGGGAGTTGAGGATGCTATGGATTGTATAGGTCTCGCCAGGGGGTAATATGTAGAAGTTGTGAGAGGCAATTTACTTTACGAATAACACTCTAAGTCCCTCCCTTTACCTTTATTTTGCAGCACGTACTTCATGTTTATAATTTTTAAGTATAATTATTTTTTTTCCGATTCATAAAAGTGGTTTAACAAACCAACATTATATTCTATTATTATCGAATCAAACAATGATCGATCTATGATCTATCTAAATAGTGTCTTCATTTGAACCATAAACTGAAACCATAAAAAGAAGAATTTAAAGAGTTTTTAATCAAAATATCATACTTGTTACCTTTCTCTACACTTAATTAAACTGTGAAGTACAACACGAGACAAATGCATGTTTCACCGGGAATTGTTTAAAAAAAAACATTGACCACGCGACTAGTCAATAGGTGGCTGATTACGAAATGATTAACACACTGACGAAAACTTTTTTGATGTAAGGAACGACGATAAAAATTCAGATATATGGGAATCTAAAAAAATGCCCTTTCGATTAAATGAGATGCAACTCTGTTATTGTCTGTCTCTACAATTCGAATTACACACGATATCGACTAGCTTACTTCCGCGGTATCAAGAACAGCACCCTCAATAAAAAGTATGTTCCTACATGTACCGGGGTATATTCACGTATAATGTGCAACTCAAACTTTTGACCTAATTTTAGATGAAAAAAGGGTGCACTTAACACGAGACTTTACGATAGGAAAAATAATTATTTTTAAATGTACATCTACGTACGCCATGATGAAACCAAACGGAATAAAATAATATAAAAACGAACCAAATATTAATTAATTAAAATTACCTATAGCGTATCAATATACATGTATATAAACTAAACGTAAACGTTTAAATTCATGCATGTTAACTGTACAATATAAATCGTAAAAGACGATTCCCCCTTGCAGATGATAAGATTACAACTGAGTTGTCAACTAGAGATCTGATTGGTCGGGGCACTCTTATAGGTCAATGCGTTTGTCTAGAGATCTGATAAGGCGACACACTGACTGGTCAACGCGATATCCTGATTGACAGGTCTGTTAGTTAGACCAGACCCCGCGTCTGCTTTCATGGTCTGCTTCTGAAATCGGTGTCTACTCTTTGTGTCCGCTCTGCGTCTGCTCTGCGTCAGCTTTGGGTTTACGCCGGGTTAGCTTTGGGTCTGACATAGCAAAACCTGGAGCAGACCCCGAAAGCAGACCCGGGTTTTAGTTGGAGTCTGCTTTCTGTTAGGTTACATGTAAGTGTACGTGGTGGATACTGTAGATAGTTTATGATTTGTGACATATTTTAATAACATTTACCCCAAAGATGACATATTTTCTTCTCAAAACAATTAATTGCTTTGTAACGGAATGGAGTATCTATTTACAAAACTGAAATAATGAAGTTTAAAGTACCCACTCGTAGTTAGAGTTGTAAGAGTTCTACAGCCCCAAGACATATCGCAAATATCAATGCTGCAGTTGCAAGTTCCTTGACATGCGTCTCCGTAAGAAGGATACGGACATTGTGTGGTACAGTTAGCTCCAGTGTATCCTTGCATACATTCTAAATTACAAAGTACAAAATAAAAAGTTTAATGACAGGTTTTGCCAAAATTATTTCAATCACATAACATACTCGTCAAGCATCAGTGCATTGGTGATATTTACTTGTATATCTGATAGATTTTGGATTTACGTCTACTGAGCCATGGCATTCTAAGTTAAAACGTTTTAAGTTTATGTTAGAAAAGACACTATTTGCTCAAAATAAATATATACAGGAATAAATTTGAATATGAATATCAACAATATAAAATAAATACATATTTGTCTCGGCAAAAGGGATATCAGATTTTAGTAAAAGTATACCATAAACTTAAAATTATCTGATTCAATTAGTTGCGAAAAACACTCGCGATCATGGATTTGACACATATTATGAGTCTTAAAGTGTACAAACAACTTCAAAAGTTACAGACCTATGTAATTCCAATTAAATTGTTGCATAAAAGATTTAAATATGATATATCATGCCTGATGTGATCCAGATACACTAAGACAAGTCGTCATATTATGATACAGTAAATACAGTGCAACCACTAACACCATATTTAAACGGCCAATTAACTTCGACACACATCAAAGTAACTTCATTTGCCTATTTAAACAGATATGTACACTTAATTTTATCAAAAGAATATTATATGCTTTTTAAAGCTTTTTAAAATGTATATACATAATAGAAATTATAGAAATAAATCAAACGCTACAAACACGGGATGCCTTGCTTTTCTTCATTCCTATTGATAAGCACTATCTAAAAATTGCGATCGTCGGCAAATATTCGAGTACTATAAAATCTCAGCTATGTAAAGGAAGGAATAAGAATTTTAGCGCGTGTGATTTAGGGAAATTTGCATAAGCCCCGATCAATATTAATTAGATGATTATAAAATATGGTAGTACTATAAGTAACAAACAACTACCAATATTAATATGATTAATTAGTGGTTTTGATTGAATCAAGAAAAGTGTACTGAAATAAAAACACAATATACTCCTTTGTGTTGCAAAAGAAAAATATGCATAAGTGATCTGATGACGTGTCGAGGTTGACTACGTTACAACGGCGCTTGCAGCTGTGATTAAAATATACTTCAGTGATAAATCTGAAAATTTAACTTTAAATAAAACTTTAAACTTAATAAAACCATTGTGGACGGGAATATGTAGAAGGAACAATAGAACATGGTATGATTAATCTGTGCGTTCCTCTGATATTGTTTAATATCATTGAATATCAATTCTATATAAGAAACAATGATTTATAAAAGGGTCTGACCACACATAGTACACATTTTTTTATATTTAATAAATAGACACACCTAGGTGAAAAACGCAAAAAGACACTAAAGTTTGGGTCATGGGGGTAACCGTTGCCATGGTACCGAAGCTAAACATCGAAAAATAGCAGGGTCCGCCGCCATAAAACATTCTTAAGTCTGAGAATTTTCTCAAGTCTGAGAATATTTCCAATTCCCCAATTCTCAGACTCATCCGCCGCCATAAAAAAAATTGAGCAAAATAAAAATTCTCAAATTCTGGTTTTATTCTCAAATATTTGAGTCTACAAAAAATAGACTTAAGAATATTCTCAAGTGGCTTTATGGCGGTGACTTTGAGAATATTCTTGGCTGAGTAATTCTCAAGACTTGAGTTGAGAATTTTTTTGAGAATTCTCAAAGAACTTACCTAATACTTAAAAGCCATATAAGAAGGTTTTGCCCACTAATGTACAATATCAAAGATATATAGAGGATATCTATATTGTGTGATTTTATATTTGCTTTATCCAACTCGTTGTAATGGTTATATTCGCTCGGCAAGCCTCGCGAATATATACACCATTTCAACTCGTTGGATAAAGCAAATATAAAATCACACAATAATAGATGTTCTATTTATCTCATACAACTTGATTTATATTATGAAGCTCTTGAGACAGTCCCTAATATGACCCGAATTGCTTTTTTCAAAGATTAAAAACGATGATGCAACGTTGTGTTATTGTGACCTTGCGCAATACAATTTAGTACGTCATTTCGGAGATAACTGTTTTAAGGTCAAGATATAGTAAATGATTCCAGAGTGTCTTTTTGATGCTAGAACCATTATGACGTCATAATTGATTTGATGAAAAATTTTCCCGTATTTTTCGGCTTTAAAGGATTTATGTAGAAAATGAAGCAGTTTCTTTACTTTCTAAATCAAATTATGAATAAAGTAATCCCGATACCTATATTTAATTTGACATCATTTTATAGAGAAGGTAAATAGCTTGTTTGATGCCGTTTTTGGAGAGACTGTAGGCATTCTAGATATATTCCATTAGTAAAAAATGGACAAAACTCTGAGATTTCTTATTTATATCCTTCATATTTCGTACAAAATGACAGTTCGAAATATGATTTTTCATTGTGTTTAACAACAATTTAAGCCCCGGTACACCTTATCAAACAAAGCTATTATTATGAAGCATCGCTGAAAGAAGTTATATCTTGAATTTCATAAACTTGTAGGCATCTTTCATTTACTAGATCTTGACCTTAATGTAAAGTTTGACTGAAATAAACCTTGAAATAATCTTTTAGCTCTTAACAATTTTTCTTAGAACTAAATCACTCGATTAAATTAAAATACTGATCAGAAGACTTGAATAATCAAGTTTGTTGACATAAACAAAGTTGCGAATGCTCGTTAGTTTGAATTGACTCGAGCGAGGAACAGTTGTTGATGTTTTATAAAAAAAAAAAAAACACTAGCCTAATGATTCAAAATTGAAAATATTGAATAAGGATGCTTACTGGTGGTGAAATAAAAGTCTTTTTAAAACCATCATTTCGGTAAGTTCGAGTATATAAACACACTCAGGGCGTTCTGTTTTCATTGCGTCTTCAGGATGAACTCCTTGATAGTTAACGTGATTTTCATTTTTATTAACTTCACAGTGGCGTCGGAAGCAAATTGAAAGTGGAAGAGGGGGGGGGGGGTGTAAACTTATCAAAAATCTTAACAAGCAAAAAAAAGGTCTTTGGTTACGGTTATGTATAACTTTGCAAAAAAGGGGGGGGGGGCTAAGCCCCCTACCCCCTTCCCCCCGGTTCTGACGCCTATGCTACATAGTGTGTCAAATCTTTGACAAAATCCATTTTATATCAACTTTTGGTAGTAGATCTACAAATGTATGTTGAAAGTAGTAACAGATCTTCTAAAATAGGTCACTGAAGCGTTGAAGCGAGGGGCCGTGTCAAAAATAGTTCAGACCGGAAGTATTTGATAAAGCATCACATAACAAACAATAACAAACAAAAGAAACAACATTCAAACAATATTTAAATGGAATTCGTAGCGTTGGATTTTTTCATAGATGAAATTTAAATCGTCATCTTAGTCATTGTTGCGTTTGAATTTTGCGCTATTGACGCCGAATCTGAAATGGGTCAGATTAAATGCAGTAGTGCAAGGGTACATTTAATCAAATAAGCTGAAATTTTACATGCTATACCATTAAAACCCTATTATATCAAAAAGTGCTAGGAGCTGCCTAAAGTCGCCATGCATTTAACATAAATAAGCGTTAATTACGGAAACTCCCTATAAACTTCTATTTAGAACTGTTTACGTCGAATGTATTTATCAATATGTTTACGGTGCTACCATTGTAGCGAGCGCAGCAGAAATTACATATACCTTGCATCATTGTCAACTTAGTGATATTTTGACTGTTATATATCAACTAACATCAAAGAATTTGAGAGAGAGAGAGAGAGAGAGAGAGAGAGAGAGAGAGAGAGAGAGAGAGAGATTTATAAAATATTCCTAAGTTCAAAAATATTCTTTCAAAATACATAGACTTGCTTCCCCTGAAACCGTTCTTTACTTTTGGAGAAAATTGATCAGTCTGTAAAAAGTACTTTGTGTTTAATTTGGTCAAAAGTGTAGAGTGTAAATACAGTATTATTTTTCTTTTGTACCTTGCTGTTATCTAACTTTTATTTATTGTTTTCCTGGTTCATATTTTTTTTTAGTTAAACTTGGGTTTTTTTTGGCATATGTTGTATCCGTGTCCCCGGTCCCTGTTTATGGGTGTGTAATTTCATTTCTTAATTAAATGGCTTGACAATATGTAATATCCGCATAGATTTTTTAACTGTTTATTTTTTCTATTTATTCTTTATTATTTAGTTCACAATGACTTTTTATTAAATTTCCTCCCTACTTACATTGTATACTTACTGTTCATGCACGCACCATTAGCTTAACTCTTGCTTGTTTATATAATTATATATTCTCTCTATCAAAATAAAAAAGAAAACACTAAAAAAAAACCATAAAAATCATCTAGGCAGGTATCGAAATTTATACTGAAATAGCTATAGTACACGCATTACAGATGTTTGATCCACCTCTAAATCAATCGCAGCAAATCTAGCGCGAGTTCACTGTGACGTCACAGGTTCAAATCTATATTCATTTGTTTACGTATCTCGACTCAATGCGATGGAATGGAAGCATGTAAAAATTATCTTTGGTCTTACCAAAGCTTGTGCGCTGCTACTCAAAACGTGTCTTTAGACTTCAAGGCACCGTTAATAACAAGTTGAAAGTTAGCCATTTTTGGCATAGCACCACGGGATAAAACTTTAGAGAGCATTATGGGACGTAGACCAAAATAATCTAATGATGAATCTGTAGGTTAAGCTCGTTCTTTTCCCAGCGCGCACTGGTTCCTAGAGCTCGCTTCGCTAAAAATGTTCTTACCTGAATATTTCAAGCTCCCAACACTTTTCGAAATCTAAATGAACATTTAACAAGATAGAAGCAGAAATAATGATGTTTGTTTATGTTAAGCCCTTGCACGGGGCATTTTTTCGTATGAAGCCTGGTCGATCTATTTTTAGTAGGATCACGTGACAGGGTATTCCCATGCGATATATCTAATTCGTACATTGATATGACATCACGTTGTGAGACAAATAATTGGAAAAAGATATCAAAATTATTCAAGGAAAATATTTCATGCGACAAATATTACTATTTTTTTTATTGACATCCTCAACATAGCTGAGATATTTTTCGGCCACATCAATCATTTAAACAAAGATGATTTTGTTGTTGTTTTTCTTAATCAAGCATATGTAATCAATGCTTAGAAAGCTCACTTTATCGAGATTATAAAAATTGCTATCTTCTTTAAAAGAGCAAAACCTTTATTAAAACTAACTTGATAATCCTTCACGTACAAAGTTGTTCTTAGTAATTTAAACTGGCCACAAAGATTTGGAAAAGAAGAAAAATAAATGAAATTTATTTAGTAAATGACAATAACTAGGGGCACATTTTGAACAAGAAAGCCTACATGAGTTTCGAGTTCAGCTGAGCTAAAATGTTCGTACTAAATGATGAATGTGTAGTAGATACAAAAACAAAACAAAATATATATGGAAAATCGTATTTTGTTAGAGCTATTTCTCGGAAAATAAATTTATAGGGACACAAAATATGTTTGCTGAGTGTTCATAATAGATGTTTCTTTTATTTCAACATTAACAAGATAAAAAGCCTTTTAACAGATGTATCGATCATTAAGTTTAATAATTCATGGTCATAAAGACAATTGTTTAACTATGCTAACACGGAGACAATATATATGTCAATAGGAATGGCGATATAGAGTCGAATTTGACTTGGATTTTTAAATATCTTGCAGAAAAAAATCATAAGAAAATTTAAAGGATAAATCGTTTTGAAAAAATGTGTGGATATTTATTTGAAATATCAAGATCAAAAGGGTTGAGAGTCCTTTTAATTTTTCTAGAACAATAGATAAACACACAATCATTCATTGAAAACGTAATAAAAACCTCTATAAGTGGTTCAACAAACAAACTTTTATTTTGTAAATCTACAAAGTAATTCTTTTATTAAATCTACCAAAAGCTGACGTAATGAATTGATTGTCTTTATGGATCATTTCAAAGAAAACTAAGGAATAATATTCTAAAAAATCGTTTATTATAATCTTTTTCAATGTATGAGTCAAATTACAAAATAAATTAACTTTGCTTATGAATATAAAATGAAAAAAAATGTGAACAACAGCTGGTAATTTAACATTTCTATTAAACAAAGTATATATTATTAATCTTGTAGCATTCGATAAAAATGATTCCTTCTAAATGGTTAAAAAAAACCTTTTTTATACGATAGTAAATACCAATAAGAAAATCTATCCGAAATATTATCGCGCGTACAGTTATGTTTTGTGTGATTAACGCGTTTAAAAGATACTTTTACACACGCTCTAGTACATATTTTCATCAAAATGAATGTATAAGGCTTTTTGCGGTTAAATTACCTTTTGTGTTGCTCTTTTTTCTCTTACGTTCTACAAGCTAAGTTCGCGTTTATGTAGACATTCCGATTAGCTTTTGTTATTTTTACAAGAAATATAGAAGAATAAAAACATCAGTTCATTTCTGACACAGAAAAGGAAGCAAATTCAATATTTTCATATGCAGTACTGCGTCCGGGAAAACTTGGTCGCGGTGATCCTGAGTCCATTGTTTTTTCTTGCACAGTTCGATCATGGATACACAAAGCCAAGTAAGCACATAATAAAATGATGTCTACACTGCCGATGATTTTAATAAAAAGAAGCAATATTTCTTTTGAATTTGGATGTATCAAATTCGACGTTGTTCCTAAAGATTGTCCTGAAAAATGTGTTTTGTAACTTGTGATAAATTCCTTACCAGTTCTTCCTACAGAGGGCATATTTTCTTCTGAAACAAGTATCACATCAACGTAATCTTTAATAATTCTTTGTGATTCATTTGCTATTTTATGTGTATAACTAAATATACTATTCAAAAGTTCTCACCCGTTGTAAGAGTTGTAAGTGTTCCACAGCCCCAAGACATATCGCATGTGTCATTGCTACAGGAACAATATCCTTGACATTTTTCTCCGTAAGAAGGATAAGGACATTGTTCTGTGCAGTTGAGCCCTGTGTATCCTGGCTTACAATCTAGTTTTAAAAGAATTGAAATGCTTTATAAAATGTTTAGTCAAATTCATTTTGATCACGTTACATGTATGACGGACAAATACATAAAATTCAATGCAGATAGTTGATGATATTCGTTTTTAGAAAACTGTTAAATTCTAAGTTAAAAAATGAAACTTACTCTCGCATTTGGTGGTCTCTAAATTCCAGAAAAAACCCGAACAGCACAACAAGCTGGTCCTTAATATATAACAAAAGATAATAATATTGCATCTTTAATGAATATAATTGAAATTGGGCGACACAATTCTCTCCACAATGTCTGATATTAAATACAGACGAATAAGTGTCTTACTCGTTACACACGTCTTCCGACACAACTACCATCGTGAAGGTTAGGAATAAAATCGTTGATTGTGTTGATCTTATGTATGATCTGCAAAGTAACGTAGTTTCAGACATAGTTTTGTATCTTTCTCGGAAAATATTTCAATAACCGCCGCAGATAGGAACAGCAACTATGCAGTGAATGCGGTAATGAAGTTAAAACTTCCTTCTTCCTATATTGACGATCTGATATGACAAATACACACATATACTATGAATATTTATGAATTTTGATTTGTATCCAAAATAACATGAATTTGAACATTAATTAGATATTGGTGATAACAGTATGCATAAAATAAACGGTTTGAGAGTGCAATCATTCAATCATAAGTAAAGGACTAATCGACATTATAGAAGCTTATCTGTGCAACTGTTCTTAGAGGAATTCTTTTATACGTATCCCCTTTTTATAAATTATTGTAAAATCTCTTAATCCAGGAATGATGAGGGATGGGGAGAGAATGTTGAAAAAAAACAAATTGCATATTGATATTACGAATAGTGTATTTGCCAAACTTAAGAATACGAGTAAAAAATATGGTTTCCTTAAGTTATAATTATGTGTATGGTATATTCTCATACCCTTCGGCGCTTCTTTAAAAAAATAAACTAATAAGGTTCCATTTAGTTTTTTAAAAACAAATTTAACATTTTTGTTTAGTGAGCCACAGCATCCTTAGTTAAAAACGACATATTTTATTAAAACGTTTTTAACGACGTCAACAAAAGGAATTTGTTATTTAATATATGAATGCAGATATCTTAAATTACCTGATTCAATTAATTGTAGAAAACTAAACAGGACATTCATTATTACTGAATTAAGAAATGAATTTTAATTCAATGATTTTTCTTTTGATCTACGTATCAAAGGAAGAATAGACTGAAAAATTCCATAATGCTCGTAACCTACGTAAAACATGTGAAACGTATTTTATTCCGATTGAACTGTTAAATGAAATCACACTGCGTTAAAGTTAAGACGTTGTGCAGAAAGTGACACAGGTGTTTTATAGAGAATGAATTAAACATACCCTTTTCATATCACAACCAGTATCAGCCCGAGACTCCAATATTAGCCCGAGGGCCGAATGCCCGAGGGATGATATTGGTCGAGGGCTGATACAGGCTGTGATATGGAAAAATGGTATATATTTTTATATTTATTACATACTTAGTAATAATATTTTTAAAAACCCACCAACAAATTGATTGTAAATATTATTTGAAAGTATTTTGTTCACGTATTGAATAAAAATATGAGGTCTAATTGTTTTAACAAACAGTCATGTAGCTACAGAACCGGAATTTCCTCAGGTTTTAAAAGTAAACTGCTCCAAAAAATTAATTTTGTTAGCATTTGACGTTTTTAACTGCACATAAAAATGACGACTGTAACAAATGTTTTTTTCTTCTGTAAACATGCCAGACGAAAAAAGGCAGAGGAGTTCCGCCAGGTGTGTGAAGCGGATCCGCATCAGCCTTACAGTGCTGATAACCTGTATCAGCCCTGGAGGCCGGTTGTATTTATGACTAAATATGCAATAAAAGTATAGACTGGATGTTTTTCTTGTTCTAAAAATAGATAGTATGCCTACTGATAAAAATACAGTACGATAGGTTGAGGAAAAGTTCCAACATTAATGTAAAAGATTCAATCTTTTTATCAACAAATAGTTTTAAAAATGACACCAATGAATCAATTTCATTTTTATTAGATTTTAATTCCTTCAAAATATGCAGCTGCGCAGTTCTACAGCTGTTTTAACTGATTAAAAAGGCAATGTTTTGTGTTTGTATGACATTGTGTAATTTGCATGGAAACAACATGTAAATCCTCATATTTATTGATTGTTTATCCTTTGACAAAAGTTTAATTAGCAGAAACAAGCCAGTTCAAGAAATGTGCCCCTTTTTATCCTTAAATGTAGAAGATGGTCGCACATTTTTATAATTTTTACACTGATCCAAATAACTTTAATTTATTTATTTCAACAAGACAAATTCAGCATAAGACAAAAACTAGTCCTTTAAAATTATAATGAGTAAATCAGTTTATGCATTATTTTATTCATTGATTACAACGTTTATCAAAAAATGAAATGTAACTAGAGCAAAGCTTCTTTGCAGTTTCGTATTGAAAAAGGATTATCAGTATGATAATAGTTATGATATTATAACTAGTGATATTAAATGAGTAAATATATGTCATGTCACAGCCCCTTATTAAAGAAGGCAGAGATTCCAATCGACTGATCAGTTCTTTTATTGAAAAAAAATATGGTTCCTGATTTTAATACATTTGATAGCCACTAAAGGTGGATCTTTTAACTAACTACGCGTAGGAAATTATTGTTGCATTCATTATTTACTAATGGTTGTTCCAGCATTCGAAAACAAAAGACCTCAAAGTAAAATACACTTTTTTTTAGATTTTGTTTAAAATTTATCAGATAACTCGATATTTATTTCAAACATTTCTGTTTTAAAATTCCTAGGAAAGTAAAATGCTATTAAGTTTTGAAATGAAAAACAAAATAATCATGAATGAAAATGGTATGAATTTCATTGTAGACCAGATGGATATGAAACTGAAATATATATAAAACATATTCTAAGTATTGTTACATCTTTATACGCAGCAATGTTAAGGTGTCCCGAAGCTAAACTACGGGTGAAAAACGATATTTTTTTAATCAACAAACATTTACTTTGAGCGGAAGTATTCCTTAAAATCTAAATAACATATATTTACTATAATGTTAAACATTATTTTCAATGCATTTTTTGACGTCATATGTACTTCGTTGTCACGTGACCTACTGTCCTAACATTGCAAATTTTCTAAATAAATCGCATCGGCGCAGGTGATAAATGACATTAATGCATCAATATTTTAAAGAAAAATTCTCTGTTTTGTCATATACTTTGAAGTTCTTGCTTGGGATTGAAATAGATATTTCGTTTATTAAAGATATTGGAAAAACACTTCGCCGAATCATCAAAATAAAGCACATTTTCACTAATTGAAATCGATTTACTTAAAATTGGGGTAAATCCGTTTGTTTCCCAAGCATGATTCACATTGGTACTTATATTCTCTATCAATTTAACGTAAAATATTCTTAAATTGTATCGATCTTTAACCTGCGCCAAACTGTTTTTTACATGCATTTTAATTTCTTCATTCAGTTGTTTACACGTAGCAGGGAGAGTCTCCAAACCACTAATTAATAAATAGTCTTTTACTTCAAGCGAAGCTTTAAATCTATCTATTATTTGATACTGATTATTAATATAAATACATTCTATAGTCTAGCATTAAGGGCAGCATTTATGTTAAGGAAACAAGAAGTTTTATGACTGTTTTATTATAATTCACTTTTAACGTTACGACACATTCCCTGAGAACTATCGAATGGAATGCAGATCGTGACGTCAAAGTTTATTATGACGTCATATTCTTTGAAGTAGAGACAAGCGACTCTCTACACATCGCCCTGGGAAGCCTTAACATACCCTCGTAAATGTGCCGGTTAAACTTTCGGTTTGCAAACGTTATAATATATTTAGTTTTTCGGCCGATCACAGTTGTGTCGATATGAGGCATCCTGCAAATTTTACTAATTGCGCCTTGCTCTATTTTTTTTCTCTCAATATTTTAAATTACACAATCACTATCGATCTACAGCATGTCTGACGATGCTTTAGATTGGTATTGTTCTTATTAATTTTCAGTACGTTTTCTTGATTTACACTCTATCGTTTAAATCAAATAAAGTTATATAAACTTTAAAGTTAAGGTATATGTGGCGTATTTAGAGTACCATTTTTTTTTACAAAAGTTTGAGTAAAAATATACATCATGCTCCTTATTATTAGACGTTTCACAAACTCTAGGCCCATGAAACATGTTCTGTATTTAGTTATTTGTCTCTAAACATTTGCTACACTATGATAAATATTAATGTGATCCGTCTTTTATAACGCCACTGCGCATGAGTGTGGGAAAACCTAGAATTAAAAACACGATGAAAGAACAGTTTGTTTTCAAATTAGTTTTTCATGACTTAAATTAGATAATTCTTATAGCAGATGATACTCGAAACATTGTTTTTTCGATATTCATTAATGTAGAACAATATAAATTGTTAATTATGTGTAATAAAGATGAAACACGATTTTAGCGTCATCGACCCGGTTAACGGAGTAAATACCTCTCTCCCTGAGGGATGCATGTACTGAGCGTATTTATTTATTCATTATTCAAAAATTCCTCTTAACGAAATCCACTTGTGGTTTATAACTTATAAAGACAGGGAACACATGGAGCACGAACCTGACCAGCAAAACCCCTAACATTTCATGATGGAAACTAAAGTAAATTCGGCTTTAATTCCTATTCCATCAATCTACATGGTCTCCGATGACAATATTCCCTTTGTTCCTATCCTTGTGTGTCTGTCTCTTTTTCTTCATTGCCAAATCTGTCAAACTTAACGGTATACCTATCTTTCTCGTCGTCGCCATTGTTGTTGATGGACCGACATGGATGTCACGTGACCCATTTAAAGGCGGGGTTATTCAAATATTTTGTAATTTTTACCGTGCCGGTATAAAATGAATTTTTTTTTATTTCTTGTATCTTTGTTATGCAATTGACTTATAAAGCGTAATTTGTGCGAAAGTCCTATCTTTAAGTCAAGAAATGAAGCAAATGATCAGATCTTATTATTGTTATTCACTTAAAATACGCAACATATACCTTTAAGATGGATTTCTACACCAAATACGTGTACGTGATTTTTGCTGCATGCAATTGTTACTAATACCAGGCACAGTTTTCAATAATAGACCTCAAAGTACAATACTTAATTTTCTAGAGAATTTTCAAAATATCAGTCTGGTTCTAGAAAACCCTATATTGTCAAATTTTCAAATATTTCTGTTTTAAAATTCTTATGAAAGTGAATTGTTATAAAGTTTAGATATGAAAAATAAAATAATCACGAATGAAGTTGGTATGATTTCATTGGAATCCACATTAATATGAAACTGCTGGGCGAAATCCCACAAAAATCTGAAAATATAAACAACATTTGTTGGTTAATGAAACGAAGAAAAGAAATTTAATGAAATTTAAAAATCTTAGAATCAAAGATTCTGTTTAAGAGTTGCCTTTCTTTGTTTTACATGGTCTTAAATATCTTGGTACCCGTTTCTAATTAATAAAAATTACTAAGAAAATAAAAAAGGAACAAGTCTATGCTAAACATGTAGATATAAGGTTAGTAGTACTTATGATAATGTTTGAAGCTGAAAAAAATATGCATTATATATATTTAACTCTTTGAAAGAAAATGTTAGCTGTTGAATTGCCTTTCACTTTTTACATACAATAGCAATTATAAACAAAAACCATACGCATATTATTACATACATTAGATGTCCACAGTGATACACATGTACGTGTGGTAATGAAAAGCATGCTCCTATTAAGAATTCTGTTGTTACCTTATTTGGCTTGCAAATCCAGGCTTCCATTTTATTGCTACCTAGCTACAGACCCTGAAACGTGCTACTACACCTCTAAAACGAACAGTACCGTTCCGTGCAAGAAACGAACCGTACCGTTCACAAAACGAAACGTACCGTTCACAAAGCGAACCGTACCGTGCAAAAGGCGTGCAAGATAATTTATGCAAGACCCGCCCCAAAACGGCCAAAAAAGCGTACCGTACCGTGCAATAAGCGTGCAACTTTCATATACGGCTTATTGACCTAATGTCTATCGATCAATACGAACGGAGATTATCGCTGACCAGATAAGTTCAATATTTTACTAGACTTTTTTTAATACGGGATTAGATAACACATTCTAAAATTTGACGTTGTTATTTTTATTAAAACCGTAACGAAAATGTTTAATTTCATTTCCTTCCTTAGACCTTAATCATTTCTTTGGTTTTCGACTAAACTTGCATCGCCGAATTCTTTAACATTGTTAATATTAATGTTCACACAATTCGTGGTAATACTATTTTGATTATTTTTATGAAATGTTTTAAACATTATGTACATACTGGACTTTACATAGCTTTAAGTGATTCTCAGGAGAGAGCGTCTGAATAGTATGCATGTCGACAATTTTGAGGAGACTTGATGCGACCACAAAAACGCATGCAACGAATGCGAGAGCTCGTGCAACGTATGCGAAGCCAAAATATTTCGATCGCAAAGTCTTGAAAAGTGTTCGTGCGCTGTGTTCGTTATGAAAGGGGCTTTACAAATGTAGTATGGTTAATAACATCCCTATTCCCAAAACACTCGATACCCCAGTGTTATGTCCAAACGATCAGTGTTAAGCAATCGGTTAATAAAATAGGAAAATTATGAATTTTGACATCGATTCTTAATCACAAATTGATATAATAAATCCCGGTTTTTGACAAACAATAAAATTTATGTATGTAGTTCTTTGTAAATTATTATAAACTTAAGACAGATTGTAAGGATTATAAATGTTAATCCCCTTGCACCCTGCCGTAATGATGTTTTTTTATCAAAATGAAAATTCAGACTTTTTGTTTTAACAGTGTATTTCCCGAAAGTTTAGATATGTTTATTCCTAGGCTCAAACACATATACACAAAGCGGTCAGTTTTCACACCTTGTCGCAGTCACCCGATCGTGTGTATAGTTCCTTGTGTATATACTTCGGAGTTTTTTCTTGATCCCAGACAGACAGCGGATTTTTATCTGTACACATACACAAAGAAGGAGAAAGTACACCGTCTATAATAAACATGACTTTTTAGCGTTGACTTCCAATCAGTAAGAAGACAATCATTAAACAATTTCAAATCATTCAAATCCATATACATGATCCCGTAACTAGAAATAAATATACAATTTTTGGACGCCAAATGTATATTTAGATGCTGGCTACATTTTTGCATGTTACCCGTAGTAGTTCTTATTCAAATGCTAAAAATTCGTATGTTAGAGAGAGAGAGAGAGAGAGAGAGAGAGAGAGAGAGAGAGAGAGAGAGAGAGAGAGAACTTGTGTGTTAATTATAAAACTTAGATTAAAGTTTAATTACTGTACGTTATTATATCGCTTTAGGTTTCTATAGTCGGTCATTTGAGCGAAATTTTATTTCAGGAATCCACGTGCTTCGCCTGTCAATCAGTTTAAGTATAACAGTACAGATCACGCCATGCACCGCGTGCTACTTGGCTCCTCCTACATATCTAAAAGAAAATAATCGAATGAAAACGTTTTAATCTCACGTTTTCTTAAATCTTAATCAAACGAGTATTCCTATTTGGAATTATTCAACAATAATTTCCTTCCTACTTCAGGATTATAATTCATGTACTCTTTCCCTCTCTGTCGTATTTTTTTGTTTCTAAATAAATTCTTAACATATTTATCACTTTTCACATTCATTTGCTGATTTGCTGATAACTAGGTATTTTTCCGTGTCTTGTTTACAACAAGTATGTATTAAGTAAAAAGGTAAATGAAATATAAACAGGTTAGCCAGCATTTGTAAAATGTCAGCTAAATTGCATGCATACATGTACATCTATGTTGTGAAGAGCGAACACTTGTCCAAAAAAATAACAAATATCGCCATTAAAAGCTATTGACGTATTGTGTGTATCCAGTTGTGTACATATCTTAAGAAATATGTTATATGTATAGTTTGACGGAATGACAAAAACAAATAGTCATATTTTGACTATACACGCGATGTTATTTTAGGTAAGAGATCTGAAGCGATGACGGGTTACGTGTAGGTGTGATCTGTGTATACGAACAAGTGCAGAAAATCATAAAATCAATGTTTGAATGATAAAAAATGTGTGTAGAAAAACTTTATAACAGTTGATTTCAAAATTTCTAAACTGAAATTCATTATTTATCTTATCATTAACTAGGCTATTTTTACATCGTCTTTTCACCAGGGGAATTTGATCGGCGATAGTACAAGTACGCAATAAAGAAATAGAAAGGCGCATGTATAATTACAACTAGCCGAAAATCAAGACAACGATAAATGCAACTAAAGAAATATCGGAATAAAGTCGGGGCAATTTTTCATAGAAATTTTAAATGGATTAGAAATATTTGATGACTTCAATACAAGTACACGTATTGATAATAAAAACTTAAGATGCTTGTTAGAATTATCGACAGATCGCTGAATTAACAAAAAAGTCAAACAGTTCTTCTAATCTATCGTAATAACTACATTAATCTAAAATTAAAAAACGAATAATAACAGACTAATCAAAATTAAAACTACCCTCCGCCTCTCGATTTTCAATCAGTACACGTTTCACGCAACGTATCTGTTTAACTGTTTGTTTTTTCTCTTTATTTTTTATTATTAAGTTCAAAATGGCTTCTTTTTTTTTTAGATTTTATAATTTCCTTCCTACTTATACTTCCTGTTCATGCACGCAAAATTAGCTATTTCTTATGTGTATAATTATATAACAAAATTAACCCCCCCCCCACACACACACACACACACACACAAACCCCACACCAAATCATCTAAGGCAGGTAACGAAGTTTATTCTGAAAAAGCAATAGTACACGCATTATAGATGTTTTATCCATCTCTAAATTTTTTGCGGGAAATCTAGGGCAAGATCACTTTGACGTCATATGGTAAATTCTATATTCATTTGTTTACGTATCTCGACTCAATACGAAGAAAAGGAAGCATGTAAAAAACATCCTGGGTCTCATCAAAGCTTGTGGGCTACTCAAAACGTGTCTTAGAACCCCAAGGCACCGTGAATGTAGAGTTAAATGTTAGCCATTTTTAATTTGGCATAGCACCACGGGAGAATACATTATAGAGAGCACTACAGGACGTAGACAAACAAATTTTATAGATGAATCTGTAGGTTAAGCTCGTTCTTTTTTTTCCACGCGCACTGGTTCTTAGAGCTCGCTTAGCTCACCGGCGCTGCGCGCCGGCGAGCTGCACTCGCTTTTATTACTTCCATTATACCCTGAAAATTTGAACCTTATTATCTAGAGGAAAAACACAGAACTATATGCGATGTCGTTGCACGCAACGAGCAAGTCTTCAGTCAAATTTTCAATATCAAATTAATGATAAATATGTCCCCATTGAGGACCTCTATGCGAGAGGTCAACCCTTTTTAAGACAAAAAAAAAATAATATCTAAAAATTAAAAAAAAAACGTTATTTTTAAACAATTCTAACATCTAACATCAAGACCATTTTAATAAAAAATCGTTTAAAAAATTCAATTGTTTTTGAGATATTTAGAAAATGGCTTTGGTCCATTTACAACCCTTCTTACCAATATTATGCATTAATATGTATTCAAAAAGTATTTCATAGAAAAAAAAATTACAAATAAAAACGTTGTAACATTTTGCAAATTTCCATTCCAAATTTTCGCGCCCTAGCGAGCTTAAACGCTTTGTGCCTTTGGGGAATAAAAACGTGATCTTGTTTAATTTTAATCTATCGTCTGAAAATTTCACATTGGAATCATGTATTGTTCCTGACAACTTTACTACACAAAAAGGGTCGTACAAAATCACCAAAAGATCGGGACAGTAAGTGACCTCATTTAAATTTAAAAAAAAAACGAATAAAATTCAGATCATGTCCAATCATCTGTGAGAAAATGGTTGAGATCATTTTTTTTTTTAGAAATCACGTGCACAACATTTGTCGAAAAAAATAAGTAGATGCGATCTCGTTGCACGCGACGAGCAAGTCTTCCGTCCGTTTCTTGAATACCAAATTGTTGATATATTTCCCTATTGACGACCGCCATGTGCTAGGTCGACACTTTATTAACATGAAATTGTTAATATAAAAAAAAACAAAAAAACAAAAAAAACAAAACATATCGTCATTTTGAAACAGTTCTAACACGTCAGAACAATTTTAATTCAAAATGCTCAAAACACTTTCACATTATTTTTGAGATATTTTGAAAATGACTTTCATCCCTTTATATTCCTTATTTAAGAAACTGGTCACTTGCTTTTGATATCTTTGAAAAGTTTTCAGTACTTTTATCCTTTTATTTTTAATTCGCAACGAATTGTACCTTAGTCATGAGACAAATGAGGCAATCAACTCAAGGGGCTAGCTAATTACTCCCTAATAGGAGTTGTTATGGCATGACATTTTGTTTAGAATTAAATTCTGAATAACTTTAATTCTAAATAATTTACAAATTATTTTGTCCCATTTTTCAATTATGTAACATCAAATGTTAAGGAAAATGACCCCGTATGATTCCTTACTACAAATTGTTCCTCAGTCTGCAGATATATGAGACAATCAGTTTTAGGGGCCAGCCAAAAAACTTATGCGTATGACTATGACAGTTTGGAAAATAACATGTTGTTTAAAATTATATTCTTTATGACTTTTACTCTTAAATGGATATACAAAATATTTTTCGTTAAAAAGTCATGCAACATCAAATGTTCAAGATTTTGGTCCCTCAAGATCCTTATAACGCAACATATCAAAGGATAAAACAGTTTAAACAAGAGGCCAATCGGCCACATTGCTCACCTGAGGAACAATAGGTATGATAAAATCAGCTTAATGGAGTCATAATACAAACTATCTGGACAATGTAGTACTATAGTATAATACATGTAGATCCTGTATTAATAAAAATCCATTTTCCCCCCTGGATATTCGTATGTTTATTATCTTTAGTCCCTTTTCTAACAGGTTAATTTTAAAGTCATATCACATGTTGAGCATTGCAGTTCTCAACAAGTATTCCTTTTAAAGGAATGATCGGCAATAATGACATATTGATAGCTAGAAGCAATCAACATGATCAGTTTGATGTAAAATAATTAAAAAAAAGTACTGTATTTTTACAAAATATAGAATATTTTGAATCTGTACACCATAATTTCATTATTATAAACCGTCAACAAATTTAATTTTGAAATACATTTGGGAAAAGCCGTTCGTAAACTCCTTGTCTAATTTTATATTTTTAACCTAATTATTAAATGTTAATGTATCTTCTTCTTCAGAATACTGAGTAGGGCTCTTCAAAGAGCATTAACACGTATACAAAGAAAGAGTTGTATAAAAATAATTTAATGCGACTGAATTGAATACATTGAATGTCATCAGAACTTGCTATAGAGGTCGCATTATAACGTAACCTTGTTTATAAATCAAGCCGTCTTCCTTGCTACTATTATGCAAGATCAATAGATCGAGGTCAGTTCATGGAGCATCTTCTTATGATTGAGGTCAGTTAATCGAGGTCAACTGCATTACTGAATGAATCTTTCGATCGAAATTCTTACGCGTGAGTCAAAATATGCATTCTTGAATTAACAGGTCGAACTGTATTTTATGTATGTTTGCATCTCTTAAGGTAAATGAATTGAAATAAAACCGAGTAAAATGTTATATAAATACTAAACCAAACTTTTTTTATTTTAAGTTTTTATGAGAACTACTTATGCAAGCGGAATGTGTGCGCACGTGGAAGCATTTGCCGGATGCCTCATATGGACACAACAGTGATCGGCCGAAGCCGATCACAAAAAGATCCTAAACAATTGTTTATATATGGGATATAAACCTTCATCAAACTCTGAACCCCTTGTGAGGCCCAAGAATCGTTCAGGGGCCAAAGTCTAAACAATTTTAAAGAATCAGCAATATGTCAAAATGATTGCACATGAGTAAAAATATAAATTTTAACATTTCAGTTTTTGTGAATATTTAAAATGTTTTCCTTTGTAAAATTGGATCCCAAATGTGGCCCTACCCTACTCCTCAAGATTTTGATTTGAACACATTTGAGTCTACATTATCTGAGGTTGCTTTCACTAAAGTTACAGCTTTTCTAGGCAAATGGTTTTTTAGATAAAGATTTTTAAAGATTTTTCCCTATATATTCCTATATAAATTTTTGTCCCCCCTCACGTTATAACCCCGTCCTACCCCCGGGGGTCATGATTTGAACAAACTTGAATCTACCCTACCTTAGGATACTTAGATACAAGTTTCAGTTTTTCTAGCTGATTGGTTTCTGAGAAAACGATTTGTAAAGATTTACTCTATATATTCCTATGTAAAAATTCGACCCCCCATTGTGGCCCCACCCTACCCCGGGGGGGGGGGGGTCATAATTTTTAAAACTTTGAATCTACACTACCTGAGGATGCTTCCACACAAGTTTCAGCTTTCCCGGCTGATTAGTTTCTGAGAAGAAGATTTTTAAAGATTAACTATACTATAATTATCTTATTTAAAGGTCGACCCCCCATTGTGGCCCCACCCTACCTCCGGGGGTCATGATTTTCACAACTTTGAATCTACACTATCTGAGGATGCTTCCACACAAGTTTCAGCTTTCTGGCTGATTAGTTTCTGAGAAGAAGATTTTTAAAGATTTACTCTATATATTCCTATGTAAAAGTTCGACCCCCCCCCCCCCCATTGTGACCCCATCCTACCCCCGGGGGTCGTCATTTTCACAACTTTGAATCTACACTACCTGAGGATGCTTCCACACAAGTTTCACGCAGCAATGTTAAGGTGTCCCGGAGCTAAACTACTGCTGAAATACGATATTTTTTTAATCTTTGGCCGGGAGTATTCCTTAAAATCTAAATTACATATATTTACAATAATGATAAACATTATTTTTGATGTATTTTTTTGACGCCATGTGTACTTCGTTGTCACGTGACATGCTGTCCTAACATTGCAAATTTTCTAAATACATCGCATCGGCGCAGGTGATTAATGGTATTTATTCATAAATATTTTAAAGAAAAATCCTTTGTTTTGTCATATACTTTCAAGTTCTTGCTTGAGAATGAAATAGATATTTTGTTTATTAAAGATATTATAAAAACACTTCGCCGAATCATCAAAATAACGCAAGTTTTTACTAATTGAAAGAGATTTACATAAAATTGGGGTAAATCTGTTGGTTTCCCAAGCATGATTCACATTGGTACTTATATTCTCTATCAATTTAACGTAAAATATTCTTAAATTGTATTGATCTTTCACCTGCGCCAAACTATTTTTTACATGCATTAAAATCTCTTCATTCAGTTGTTTACACGTATCAGGGAGAGTCTCCAAACCACTAATTAATAAATAGTCTTTTACTTCAAGCGAAGCTTTAAATCTATCTATTATTTGATACTGATTATTAATATTAATACATTCTATAGTCTAGCATTAAGGGCATCATTTATGTAAAGGAAACAAGAAGCTTTATCATTGTTTTATTATAATTCGCTTTTAACGTTACGACACTTTCCCTGAGAACTATCGAATGAAATGCAGATCGTGACGTCAAAGTTTATTATGACGTCATACTGTTTGAAGTACAGACAAGTGACTCTCTACACATCGCTCTGGGAACCCTTAACATACCCGCGCAGCTTTCCTGGCTGATTAGTTTCTGAGAAGAAGATTTAAAAAAAATTACTCTATATATTCCTATGTAAAAATTCGACCCTCTATTGTGCCCCACCCTACCCCCGGGGGTCATGATTTTCACAACCTTGAATTTTCACTATCTGAGGATGATATTTATTAGGTCTTCTTCAGATTTTTCAAAATTATACGATGAAATACTGTTAATATTTTTTTTTAAAAATTACAATGCTCAGCTACGTGTTTTTCTTTTCAGCATACATCATATTAAATATTAAAGTGTTAGTCTCCTGAAAATCCCGAATTTAATCATACAATTGAATATTTTAGGTGCAAATCTGTAGATCCTTAATGGGGACAAACATTGGTATTTCGATTAGTCGAATCAATTAGAATCACCAATACAAACATTTTCTCTTTTACAATACTTAAAAAATATGTCTCCCTCTCTAGATATATTGCGTCAACGTTTGAGGACTTTGACCCCTAAAAAATCCCCCATCAATTTATTAACGGGTATGACAGGGATTTTTTTTTTCAGATAGTTACTGTTATGATCAACAACTTTGCTTCTGTAATGCATTACAAAATATTGACTCTTTTTAGGTTACTTGAAAAATTATGTTCGAGTCTCTTGGTCCCTATGTAATAGGGCCAGCCCCTTTTTGTTGATTTCAAAAGAAAGGTATCTAGAATATTAGCATCTTACACCCATTTAAAATTGTACTTCATTTTTGGGATACAAATGACTGCATATTTTATGTGCCAGCACTGTCGATCCTTCATGGGGATACACATTGTGTTTCAATTAGAATCATCAATACAAACATTTTCTTCTACAATGGTTATCAAAATATGTCTCCTTTGTTATATATTGCGTCAAAGTTTGAGGACTTTGACTCCAAAAAAAAACCAACCCCTTATTAAGTAATAAACAGGTGTGGCAATGATTTTTAGATAGTTATTGTTACGATCAACAACTTTGCTTCTATAATGCATTACAAAATATTGATTGATTTAAGTAACTAGTAATAAACTTGTCGAGTCTCTGGGCCTCCAACAAAAGGGGCCAGTTCCATTTTGTTAATTTCACATGTAATGTCTCAAGCACACTTATATTTTTTGTCGGAACATCCATCTAAAATTGCTGTTCATATTTGAGATACAAATGACTGAATATTTTGGGGGCAAGCCCTGTAGATCCTCAACGGGGATTAACAGGTATTTCGATTAGAGAATTTGAAATCACCAATGCAAACATTTTTTTAACAATGCCTTGCAAAATATGTTTCTTTCTCTAGATATACTGCGTCAAAATTTGAGGAGTTCGGCCCTTAAAAATTCTTAATAAAGTAATAATTGGACATGGCAATATTTTTTTGAGATATCAATGTTATGCGATGATAATTGTATGCTAAGCTATGAGAAATTGAAATGAAGGGCTTAATGATATGGTATGCTATGCTATGGTATGCTATGAGATTTAAACAAAAACGTATCCATACACAGAGGAGTTCCACACCTTTTAAAAGTAAAATGATAAGAAACCAAAGTATTATGTAAAAGATATGCTTGAACTGACTGTAAGCATGAAATAGCATGATAGAAATATTATTTTTCCATCTACATGTACCTGTTTTTATCAGAAATCGATGGTTATAAGTTTGTAATTTTGTAAATGTGATCCGTTGATGAAAGGGTAGTGCAATTTTATGAATCTGTGTCAGATTAAAAAATTTTTCAGGGGTGAAGTTGTAAAGTAATCAAAAACGTTTACAGTTTTAGCGTACACTTATTTATTAAGCCAATTAATTATAGAATATATAATATAAATTATTGCTAGACATGTACAATACAGCGATAAAAATAAAAATTTAATTAAAATCACCGGATACAGTAAGACGATTAAAAACAGCAATAAATCATAGTTATTTTTTAGTGATCTAGGTAATGAGAATGGACTTTTGCTATGTAAACCTCGGAGAATACATGTACACATACGGTTTACCATACAGTGTATTTCAGTATAGAATGATAGAACATTAACTATGCTATTAAGAGAAAGAACACGAGTATTAATAAATTTTCAACAATGAAAATAATACATATGAAGAGAATTCAAACAATAATGATCCTTTGATTAGGCAGTGTTTCTTTTGAACTATTTGATAAACAAACGTACGAAAGACTTAAGGTTGATAATGATGGCGTATATGAAGCAAAAACTGGAATAAACATGTCTATAATCAATCAGACCTGGGGTACGTAATAATAATGTTTTTGTTATTGGGTAAGCAAAACTTGTTAAAATCAACGTCAATAATGAAATATCTTCGCTAAGGTAAACAACTCTTTACATTTAAACAGATGAATTACATGTTGTATTTAGTTGTAATGTAATTTCCAGTATTTCTTCAAATACCAGTACATTGTAATTTCCATTTATCCCTACCCTGATTTAAGAGATATCAGATCGGAAACATTTACTCAATACATGTTACCGATTCACTTTACTCAGCTTTGACCACTATTCAACATGTACATGTTAGACTTTAAAAGTTTAATGCAAATGAATTGTCTTTGTATCTATTTGTCTTGCAATGTGTAATGTAATTCTTTACTTTAGCAAGTGAATTGTAATTTAATTAATTACTTATGTAAATAAAAGTAATGTTAATGGTAATTGTAATGGAAAGAATTTCAATGTAATTGTAATTTAATGCATTATATTTCAAAGTAATTGACCCCAGGTCTGTTATCAATTACAATAAAATGGCCTAAGAGCGGCACCACTACCTGCGTATCGATTTTTTAAATTCTTAATTTACTCTAAACTAGGTCACTAGTATTATTAAACATAAATATATACAGATGAACAAAATATGAACATACATTTAAAAACAGGCAAGGTTCACAAGTAAAATATAATGCTACTAAAGCGAACAATACAATCAATTGTGTACAATAGGTTGTTAAGGGTTTAGGAAATCAGACATCAATGAAAATTTTCTTTGCTTCTATAATGCATTACAAAATATTGATTGATTAAGTAACTAGTAATAAACTTGTCGAGTCTCTGGGCCTCCAACTAAAGGGGCCAGTTCCATTTTGTTAATTTCACATGTAATGTCTCAAGCACACTTATATTTTTTGTCGGAACATCCATCTAAAATTGCTGTTCATATTTGAGATACAAATGACTGAATATTTTGGGGGCAAGCCCTGTAGATCCTCAACGGGGATTAACAGGTATTTCGATTAGAGAATTTGAAATCACCAATGCAAACATTTTTTTAACAATGCCTTGCAAAATAATGTTTCTTTCTCTAGATATACTGCGTCAAATTTGAGGAGTTCGGCCCTTAAAAATTCTTAATAAAGTAATAATTGGACATGGCAATATTTTTTTGAGATATCAATGTTATGCGATGATAATTGTATGCTAAGCTATGAGAAATTGAAATGAAGGGCTTAATGATATGGTATGCTATGCTATGGTATGCTATGAGATTTAAACAAAAACGTATCCATACACAGAGGAGTTCCACACCTTTTAAAAGTAAAATGATAAGAAACCAAAGTATTATGTAAAAGATATGCTTGAACTGACTG